>CM040430.1:9785509-10985509 GCA_022702705.1 Papilionanthe hookeriana x Papilionanthe teres | reverse complement strand
TACAAGAATTTGTTACCACTGCTAGAAAATTTAATTTCTGGCGAAGGCGCGAAATACTTGACCTGGAATAACTTGCTATATAGATGTGTACCAAATAAAACTTTTTAAATATATGTTTATATAGCAAAATATAATTTTAAAAAGAAAATATTTTATATACTTTTTTGGGTACTACGCAAGTATACGTATCGTTTCGAAGTAATATATGGCTTTGAAACAAAGACCCCAAGTATCGATCCCACGGGGAAAAATTATAGTAATAAATTTTCTAAATATTATATTTCAAAAATATTTTTATATTTTAATCTAACTATAAATTACTATTAATTTACTAGATGCAAATAAAGAAAACAATAATAAGACAATGATTTATGAAAACTATATAAAATAAACAACTTTCTTCCCTTCAATTAATCTAAGATTTTTAAGATAATTTAATATTCGTTGGAGAATTTGATTTATGGTATTGTGCCAAATAGAAGTATTCATATTCTTTACCCTTTGATCCAGGCGCAAAGAATATTGGCCAATTTACAGATCAGGTCCGGATGTATTGTTAGTAAAATGAGTTAATCTAGACTCACACTACTAGATGTCCAAGGGTGGCTATGGTCGGCCCTACTAGTGACCCTTTCCTAATCTATAAATCAAATTATAAGAATTTAGTCTGTCACCCTAAAAACTTATCAATTCTACGCCCTTTAAATCTTATCTTTCTATTTATTTGCACTTCACCTTAAATAGCCCGCACATGGCCTTCGACTACCAAGGATTCATGTGACATTTACAAGTTAAGAGTTCTTCTCCTTCTAGGTCTCAAAACTCTTCAACAGGTTTTAACAATTTAGATGGCCAATTTAAAAAGTAAAGTAAGATCAGGTATTAATTTCATCACAATATTTTGAAAATATTTTGAATTTCAATTCTCCATCGAATCTTTTATTATCTTATTTATCTCTTCATAATTGAAGGAAGAAAGTAAACTAACTACTCAGAACACATTGAATATAAACAACAAAACATAATAAATAAACTTTGAATCAAATATAAAATACTTATCTCAAATATTCCTTCTACAGATCTTCTGATTCCTACTGACTCCACAATGTAATGAAGTCCAGATGCAACAACTTGAAAATAAACTCACTAAACTATACAAAAGTGGCCCTAAATTTCTCTCTCTATTTCTATCTCTAAGGATGAGAGATCCTAAAGTGGATAAGAGAAAGGAGTTACAATGGGGGGCACGTTTTTCTGAAGAAATGGACCCCTATTTATAGGCTTCAAGGGTTACCTTGAGGCACCTCTTCAAAACATGTCCACATTCAATGAATCTTCTAGAAGGTCTGTCTGGCGCCTAGGCGCCGGACACCGCGTCCAGTTCTTCGCACCTCTTCACTTTGGCTCGCACCTCTTCGCGATTAAAACCATTTTGGAGCGTCCAAATGCAATGTATCACATGTCATATTATCAAGGAACAACTGCCAGTCTTCTAGAATGTCCAATAACCGCTCACTCCGTCAAAATAACCGTTCAAACGTTGTCAAAAACTTGACAGTTCCTGTATCGAGTCTGGTGCTTAGGCGCCAACTTCTGGCGCCTAGGCGCCAGGCCATATTTTTTTTATTTTTTGTATTTTGCTCCATTTTTGCTACTTTTTGCTCCTTTTGCCCCTTTTTGCTTCTTTTTCCTTTTTAGACCTTTTTACATCATCTACATCCAAAAACACAAAAAATACCTTTCATTAAAGCATAATATCCTTAGAAATTAATATGAATTAAGACATAAAGAAATAGATATTTTTTATAGATCAAAATCCCCCAAACTTAAATGTTACTTGTCCTCAAGTAACTCTTTCTACTATATAAAATGTATAACCTTTGGAATAAAAGATAATATTTAAGATTCCTTATAATTTTTGATTTTATAAAGTTTTTAGTAAATTATTAACCCAATTTCACTAACTAGGTTTAATTTTAAGAATTTAAAGAATATTTAACTACCAAATCATAAGATTTCAAACTTTTCATTCATTTTGAAAATAATAGAAGTCTATTATATTAAGATCTCATAGATTATTTACAAGAAAAAGATTTTTCTTGAAAAATCTTTTCTAAATAAATATTCATGTATAAAAATTAAGTAAAATATGTAACTAGTTTTCTTCCTATAAGATAATTCAAATGAAGCCAATTTTTGATTAGGCAATTCCTCAAGCTTCTCCTCTCTTTATATATATATATATATATATATATATATATATATATATATATATATATATATATATATATATATATATAAGATTACTATATCCTGGATAGCATTGTTAATGGTTTTGAACTTCACTATCCTTAACTTATATTTTCAAAACTTATACATTTCCACTTAATTATTATAGCATGAATAAGAGTTCAAAAAGATTTTCAATCTTTTCTTTTTCAAGTGATAATTTTTTATTACTTAATATTTCTAAAATTCTATTATTTCTATCATGAATAGAAAAATTTCTTAATCTTATTTTTCTTTAAGTTAAATAATTCTATTATTAAAATCAATCAAAGTTATTAAAATTTTGGTTAATTTCACTATATTGTTTATAATTTCAAAAATAAAAGTGATCTCAAATAAATTCTTCATTCCTTAAGTTATGTTAAAAAGTTTTTATTTTTAAGAAAATATTAGCTCTTTAAGGACAAATAAAATTTAAATTTGAATGTATTTTCCCTTCCCCCAAACTTAAGTTTTGGTATACTATGATAATTTGAAAATATGAGAGAAAGAAAATCATAAGAATTTTTATAAGTATGTAAAAACAATCTTAAAAAGAAAAATTAACTTCTAATCATGCTTTTATGAATAATTAAGATAAAATTGAAGCATGAATAAAAAGTAAGCAGGCTAATTTTTATGATGATACTAAATTTGAAACAAAATTAAAGCAGAGCAAAATTACTAATTACTAAACAGTAGACTAAAACAAACATATCATAAATTATCTCTAACTTCAGTCTCAACACAATATACTAAGAATATTTTAACAACAGAATCTTAACACTAATCAATCCATACAGATATTTAAACAAATCAACATACATTAAACACAAAATTAAACAAACAATCCAAATAAAACAAACTAACAGAGTAGCTCATCATAAAGATCTATAACTACTAGTCACTAGCTGTAGCCTCATCATCATCATCGTCACCAAAGGAAAATTCTACATCCTTAGAATCAACAAATGGTGTGAAACTAGGAAAAGCAGGGAAACTAACATCATGTTCACCCTTTAGAAATCTGACTAGGGCTTCATCATACTTAGCATCATAACTACTCTTCCTCTGGGTATAATCAGATAAATGATCAAGTTTCCTATCAATAGTATCAATCCCGCAGGTGAGTTTGAAATAACTCTTGCTTCGTTGCTCTATAAACCGATCATGCATTGATTCCCGAAACTCGATGGTGGCTCGGCGAAGTAGAGGGTCGAGAAGTAGAAGGTTTACTCGGAGTATGTGCGAAGTAGAAGGAGCGGTCGATCTCTTCCCTCGAAAACGATCATAGATACTAACACTCTCCTGCCCAATTGGCTTGGTAGACTTTAACTTCTCCTCAAAAATATCAGCAGTGACTCCATTACTAACACATAATGAATAAATCAGAGATGGGAATCCCAGTCCAATAGAAGTGCTAGATCTCGCAGTAGAATCCACAGAATCATAAATAATACTGCCGACATCAATAGGCTTCCTTTCCTGAATGCAGTAGTTTAAGATCGCTCGATCTCTAGTCACTTCACTCAGGTGGTTGGAAGGTAACAATCTTGCAGAAATAAAATAGTGCCATGCTTTAGAAATACCATTTAATTTGAAGGATTTGAAGTTTACCCTTTTTCCGTTCCTGATCTTCCAAGATCCAGTACCGTCAGTCAAATAAGCAATGATCATATCCAAATCTCCCTCAGATGGTGATAATCCAGAATAATGGCATTCAATAGTTGGTGGCGAGCCATAAAATATATTGATCCTTTCAGGACTAAATCCTACTCCGATACCTCGACAAAGACTTCATAATCTTCGGCATCCGGAAAATTTGCATAAAACTCTCGAACAATAGGGATAACGAAGCAACGACAGTGAAATAACAGAATCCTTGCCAATTGTGTGCAACGATAGTGTTTTCAATCATTTCTCCCGGATGATAGAAACTTCGTTCTGAAATGAACTTTCTGGACGTCGCAAATTAGTGGAAGCGAAAATGCGCAGCCGCAGTAGAAAATTTGCTGCTATCAAAGTTATCTCGTGCCTTCCCGCGTTTAGATTTTGGAGCCATCTAAACGTGAAAGAAAACAAGAACAAATTTAGGAATCAAAGATTTAAACTCTTTTTAAGTTTATAAAACTTAAAATAAGTTTAAAATTCCAAAGAAATCACTAAAAATCAAATTTTTTTTTCAAAATTTCGGTTCTTAGCAAAACTAGGGAAATCTATGGTGAAAATAAAAAATAAATGTTTAAAGTGCAGATCTGACCTTGAAACGAAGAAATCGAGTGGTTTCGCGCTCAAATCCTTGATGTTTTGACCTCAAAATGGATCTAAAAGGTGTATTTTCGCGAAAATGGGGAAGAAGATGAAGCTTAGGCGTCAAAAATGGCTTTTGGGGGTATATAAGTAAATTTTTGGGTACAGGCCGAACTGGCGCTTAGGCGCCGAATTCTGGCGCCTAGGCGCCAGACTCGCCTTTCACAAAAAATTATTTTTAAATTTAATTTTCCACCAAAATTCATAAATTCAACTTCCATTTACTCGTATCAGAGTAGGGCTTCAATTTCTATCTTCCACAACATTTCTCAAAAATTTATAAAAGTTAAATATTTAATCCACCAATCAAACAATAAGGTTTAAATCAAACTAACTAAATTCTATTTATAATCTTCAATATTGACTCAATACATTTCAGATAAGTATTATACTTGATTCAAGTTCCTAATACACACTCAAACACAACAATTTCTAAGCAAAAACAACACACATTGAACATGAAAGCAAATACACAAACAAACACAATTGATTCTCTAAATCGATACAACGACTCAACAAACCATATAATAACTATCTCATTACCAGAATATTCTAATCTTCATAAGGGAAATTGTGTATTCCACTTGGAAAGAACACTAACGCTCTCAGGAAATCAATAGCCGTGTTTTCGTCAATCCACTTGTTCTTCGCATACATTTCAACTTGAGTATCTTGATAAGCCTCAAAATGATCAAATTGAAGTTTAATTTGCCATTCTAGATGTTCAATTTGAGGAAACATCTCATGAAGGTGATCTCCAATGCTTTTAAACTCCGCTTCAAACTTATCCAAACGACTAGAAATTTTCTCTAAACTTACAGCGTTGAAACCATTGAAGTAGGGTTGAGGATCCTTTGAGACCTTGTCCCTAACTTCTTCTCCATGATTTCTTCCTTCCATATTCTTCAAAAATTTCTCAAATCTCTCAAGAATGAAGTGCAAGGGACGTAATTTTTATTGTTTGATGGTTAGGGAAGAAGATAGGATAATTTAAAGGTGAAAATCGTGTGAAAAACTGAAAATTTTCGGTTTTTGCACGACCCAGTAACCGTGGCGCTTAGGCGCCAAATCTGGCGCCTAGGCGCCGGACCTATTGATACATAGTTTGATTCTGGCGCTTAGGCGCCAAGTTCGGCGCCTAGGCGCCGGAACTATGTTCAACTCCGTTTCGCCTAATCGTCAAATTTCAAAATTTTGTTCTCCAAGATAGGTATATTATACTGGTAGAGTAATTTAGACTCAATAACTCACATTGTAAACAATCATAATGAAGGTTAACTTGATCTCCTTTTTACTCATATTCAGAATAGAGTGATCCAATTTCTAAATCTTACATACTTTAAAATAATTTTCAGCCTAAGTCAACAAAGACTTATGAGCATCAAATTTTTCTAAAGTAATATAAAATTAATCAAGATCGAGGCATAACCTTATATTAAAACACAAAAACACTCATAACAAAAGATAATTATGGGTTGCCTCCCGTAAAGCGCTTGGTTTAACGTCGTCAGCCCGATTTAAGTAAATCTTTAATCAGGTTGACTCAATTCATAAGCCTCTTTATAAATCTTTTTAATATCTCCCAAATAAGGCTTCAATCTTAATCCATTTACTTTAAAAAAATTTCCTATTTTGGGATCTTTAATATCCACAGCTCCATAATGGTATACTTTCTCAACTATATAGGGTCCAATCCATTTAGATCTTAATTTTCCAGGAAAAAGTTTTAACGAGAGTTAAACAGTAATACTTCTTGTCCAGGTTCAAAAATTTTTCCTGAAATTTTCTTATCATGCAACATCTTCATTTTCTCTTTATAAATTCTCGCATTTTCATATGCTTCATTTCGTATTTCTTCCATCTCATTTAATTGCAATAATCGCTTTTCTCCTGCTTTATTCAAATTAAAATTAAACTCCTTTATCGCTCAATAAGCTTTATGTTCAAGTTCTACAGGTAAGTGACAATGTTTACCATAAATTAACCGGTGAGGTGACATTCCGATTGGTGTCTTATAAGCTGTTCTATAAGCTCATAATGCAGAATCAAGTCTATCAACCCAATCAGTTCTTTTAGGATTAACGAGTCTTCTCTAAAATTCTTTTAATTTCTCTCGTTTGATACTTCGACCATTCCACTTTTTTTGGGGTGATAAGCAGTTGCAATTCTATGTTTGATTCCAAATTTTTGTAGTAATGATTGAATTCTTATATTCCAGAAATGACTTCCACCATCAGTGATAATTACCTTAGGCATTCCAAATCTTGAAAATATCATTTTCTTTAAAAATTTAGAAACACTTTTGGAGTCACAGCTTGGTAAAGCAACAAGCTTCAATCCACTTTGAAACATAATCAATCGCTAATAAAATATAAATTTTTCCAGATGATGGAACAAATGGTTCCATAAAGTCTAAACCCCATATATCAAAAATTTCAACTTCCAATATATAGTTTAAAGGCATTTCATTCTTCCTAGATATATTTCCCATCCTTTAACATCGATCACATGTTTTCACATAATGTCTCACATCTTTAAATAAGGTAGGCCAATAAAATCCAGAATTTAAAATTTTAAATGCAGTTTTATCTATGCCAAAGTGTCCTCTAAAATCAGAATCATGACATTTTTGAATAATAGCAAAATTTTCCTCATAAGGTACACATCTTCGAATCATAGAATCTTTACTAATTTTAAATAAATGAGGTTCTTCCCAAATATAAGATTTAGCATCATATTTAAATTTCTTAATAAATTTGTTATCCAAGTCATAAGGCAAAATATTGCTAACTAAATAATTAACAATATCAGCATACTAAGGTGTTTTGCATTCTTGAATAACATATAAAGATTCATCAAGAAATTTCTCATTTATATTTTCTTCCGAAATAATATCATTTTTAATTCTAGACAAATGATCAGCAATTTGGTTTTCAGTTCCTTTTCTATCTACTATTTGAAAATCAAATTCTTGTAGAAGTAAAACCTATCTTATAAGTCTAGGTTTAGAATCCTTCTTAAATAATAGATATTTAATAGCAGAAGGATCAGTATGAACTATGCATTTAGTACCAAGAAGATAAGGTCTAAATTTATCAAAGGCATATACTATAGCTAGAAGCTCTTTCTCAGTGGTAGTGTAATTTCTTTGTGTTTCAGTGAGAGTTTTATTAAGCATAATATACAACTTTGAAAATTTTCTCATATTTTTGTCCTAATACAACTCCAATTGTAAAATCACTTGCATCACACATTAATTCAAAAGATTTATTCCAATTAGGTGCAACAATGATAGGTGCAGTTATTAATTTTTCTTTTAGAATATTAAAAGCATTAATACATTCTTTATTAAATTCAAATTTTGCATCATTTTCCAATAAATGACAAAGAGGTTCAGCAATTTTAGAAAAATCCTTTATGTATCTTCTATAAAATCCAGCATGACCTAGAAAACTTCTCACATCGATAATGATAGTAGGTGGTTGCAATTCAGCAATAATTTTCACTTTTGCTTGATCTAATTCCATCCCTTTTTGTGATACTTTGTGACCAAGTACAATGCCTTCTGTGATCATGAATTGACATTTTTACCAGTTAAGAACTAAATTTGTTTCTTCACATCTTTTCAAAACTTGGCTATGTTCTTCAAACAAGATTCAAAAGAAGTTCTAAAGACTGAAAAATCGTCCATGAATATTTCAATTCCTTTGTCAATTAAATCACAAAATATTGACATCATACATCTTTGAAAAGTTGCAGGTGCATTACATAAACCAAAAGACATTCTTCTAAAAGCAAATGTTCCATAAGGACTTGTAAATGTTGTCTTTTCTTGGTCCTCAGGAGCAATAAGTAATTGATGATAACCAGAATATCTATCCAGAAAATAAAAATATGGGTGTCCAGCTAATTTATCGAGCATTTGATCCAAGAAAGGTAAAGGAAAATGATCCTTTCTAGTGGCTTTATTTAATTTCCTATAGTCAATACAAATTCGCCATCCAAGAACTTGTCTTGTAGGAGTTAGTTCATTTTTATCATTAACAATGACAGATTACACCTTCTTTCTTCGAACACAATGAATAGGACTTACCCATTGACTATCCGAAATAGGATAAATAATACCGACATCTAACCAATTAATAATTTCTTTTTTAACAACCTCTTTCATGATATGATTTAATCTTCTTTGCGATTCTATAGTAGGTTTAAAATTTTCTTCCATTAAGATTCTATGCATGCAAATGGAAGGGCTTATTCCTCTTATATCAGCAATAGACCAACCAAAAGCTTTCTTATAATTCTTTAATACACCTAGTAGTTTTTCTTCTTGATCTCTACTCAGTTCAGAAGAAATAATAACAGGTAAAGTTAACGAATTTCCAAGAAACGCATATTTTAAATGTGAAGGTAACATTTTTAATTCCAGTTCAGGGTCTTTTTTAATTGATGGTAAAACTATATCATTTTGAGTTATGTCTAAAGTTTCCCAATTATCTTTAATAAAATGTGTCTCTTCTTCTTCTACTACTTCATTTTCATCAGTTAAAAATTCAAATTTTTCTTCAGAAATGACTTTACATTTTTCTTGATAATGTTTTTCAATTAAATAATCAATTATATCCATTCGATAACATTTCTCTTTATCGAGGTACTTCATTGATTTAAGAACATTGAATTTAATTTCTTGATCATTAACTCTCATGGTTAGTTCTCCTTTTTGCACATCAATCATAGCTCGTCCGGTAGCTAGAAAAGGTCTCCCTAAAATAATAGGTATCTCTTTATCTTCTTCCATATCAAGTACTATGAAATCTACAGGGAAGATAAATTTATCCACTTTAACAAGGACATCCTCTATAACTCCCGTGATAGATCTATCAGCTAACCGAAGGGTTACGAGTGGTGGGAGTAATATCTCCTAAATCCAATCTTCGAAAGATAGAAAATGGCATGAGATTAATACTTGCTCCTAAATCACATAAAGCTTTTCCACAAAATTTTTCTCCGATAAGCACGGGGTATAGTGAAACTTCCAGGATCCTTAAGCTTTTCAGGTAATTTCTTTTGAATTATTGCATCGCATTCTTCACTTAATGCAACAGTTTCAAAAGCTTCAAATTTTCGTTTCTTGCTTAAAATATCCTTCATAAATTTTGCGTAAGTTGGCATTTGTTCCAAAACTTTAGCAAAAGGTATGTTAATAGTAAGTTTCTTAAAAATTTCAAAGAACTTAGAAAATTGATGATCTAATTTCTGCTGTTTAAGTCTTTGAGGAAAAGGTGGTGGTGGTTTTTCAACTTCCACATTAACAAGTATAACAGTTTGATCTTGACTAGGAGAGAGAGTTTCTTTAGGTTTTTCAATCTCTTCAACCTCAGTCTATTTTTCAATTTCATTATGCATTCTTTCTTTTAATTCCTTTCCTCTTCTAAGTTGCACAGCTTTAACTTGTTCATGTTCTTTTCCAGTTTCATTTGGATTAATTTCAACATTACTAGGAAGTGTTCCTACAGGTCTGTTATTAATTAAAGTAGCAATTTGCTTCATGTGATTTTCAATATTACGAATAGCGAGTATTTTAATTTTGTAATTGATTATTCATTTGTAAAATTAATTCTTCTATTGATAACTTTTTTACGTTGATTATTAAATCCGAGGAGGTTTATAATTTGGATTAACTTGATTATTCCAATTTCCAGTGGGATGAGATTGATTATTACCTCATTGTTGTTGTGAATTATTCCGAGTTAAAATTAGGATGATTTTTCCACCTGGGATTATAATAATTTGAATAAGGATTATTTTTACTTGCAATAGCTTGTAAAGTTTCAATAGTTTGAGAATCTTCAATATTAGCAGAGTTATTATGTGAAATATTAATTGCAAAATTATCTAATTTCTTAGACATTGCTGTTACTTGTGAAGCTAAGATAGAAAAGGCTTCATTATCGTGAATACTTGCCATCTTTTTAGGATTAATCCTTTCGGAAGGCCATTGAAAATTGTTATTAGCCATTTCTTCAATTAAAGTGTAAGCTTCTTCAAATGATTTAGACATTAAAGAACCTCCAGCAGTAGCATCAATAATTGATTTTAAAGATCCAATTAATCAATTATAAAATATTTGAATAATAAACCAATCAGGTAAAGCATGATGAGGACATTTTCTTAATAGTTCTTTAAATCTTTCCCAAGTTTCATATATTGTCTCCCCGTCAAATTGACTAAATGAAGTAATATCATTTCTTAATTTAACGAGTTTTAGAAGGAGGAAAATATTTAGCAAGGAATTTTTGTGCCATTTCGACTCATGTTTTAATAGAACCAGTCGCTAATGAGTTTAACCACATATTTGCTTTATCTCTTAAAGAAAAAGGAAAGACTCTAAGTCTAATAAGCATCATCAGAAACATTGTTATATTTAAAGGTAGCACAAAGTTCTAAAAAACTAACAAGGTGTAAATTTGGATCCTCATTTGGTGTTCCACCAAATTGATTGTTTTGCACCATTTGAAAAATAGACGGTTTAAGTTCAAAAGAATTAGCATCTACAGTGAGTATTTGAATACTACTATGAAGTTAATCAACTGTAGGGTTAGCATAATCCCTTAATGGTTTATAAACATTTTGATCATTAAGTT
This sequence comes from Papilionanthe hookeriana x Papilionanthe teres, assembly GCA_022702705.1. Lineage (NCBI taxonomy): Eukaryota > Viridiplantae > Streptophyta > Magnoliopsida > Asparagales > Orchidaceae > Papilionanthe > Papilionanthe hookeriana x Papilionanthe teres. Next base: position 10,974,287 of record CM040430.1, on the reverse strand, counting down.
CAATTGGATTTTGTAAAGTAGCCATTTCTTGAAATTTTTGAATTTGTTTTCCCTTTTAATTTTTCTAATTGTTCTTTCTAATTCGGAATCTAAAGGTATTAATTCTTCGAACCAAATCTTCGCATAAAACAAGGAATAAAATATATATCTTATATATATATATATATATATATATATATATATATATATATATATATATTATATTTTTATATTTTTAGAAATATAATATTTTTTTTTAAAAAAAGATTATAACTATTTTATTTCTTTCCCCGGCAACGGCGCCAAAAACTTGACCCGATTTTTGTACTTCCAAATACAAGAATTTGTTACTCACTGCTAGAAAATTTAATTTCTGGCGAAGTCGCGAAACACTTGACCTGGAATAACTTGCTATATAAATGTGTACCAAATAAAACTTTTTAAATATATGTTTATGTAACAAAATATAATTTTAAAAAGAAAATATTTTATATACTTTTTGGGTACTATGCAAGTATATGTATCGTTTCAAGTAATATAGGGCTTTGAAACAAAGACCCCAGTATCGATCCTACGGGTAAAAATTATAGTAATAAATTTTCTAAATATTATATTTCAAAAATCTTTTTATATTTTAATCTAACTATAAATTACTATTAATTTACTAGATGCAAATAAAGAAAACAATAATAAGACAATGATTTATGAAAACTATATAAAATAAACAACTTTTGTCCCTTCAATTAATCTAAGATTTTTAAGATAATTTAATATTCGTTGGAGAATTTGATTTATGGTATTGTGCCAAATAGAAGCATTTCTATTCTTTACCCTTTCGATCCGGGCGCAAAGAACATTGGCTAATTTACGGATCGAGTTCGGATGTATTGTTAGTAGAATGGGTTAATCTGGACTCACACTACTTAGATGTCCAAGGGTGGCTATGGTCGGCCCTACTAGTGACCCTTTCCTAATCTATAAATCAAATTATAAGAATTTAGTCTGTCACCCTAAAAACTTATCAATTCTACGCTCTTTAAATCTTATCTTCCTATTTATTTGCACTTCACCTTAAATAGCCCGCACATGGCCTTCGACTACACAAGAATTCATGTGACATTTACAAGTTAAGAGTTCTTCTCCTTCTAGGTCTCAAAACTCTTCAACAAGTTTTAACAATTTAAATGACCAATTTAAAAAGTAAAGTAAGATCAGGTATTAATGTCATCACAATATTTTGAAAATATTTTGAATTTCAATTCTCCATCGAATCTTTTATTATCTTATTTATCTCTTCATAATTGAAGGAAGAAAGTAAACTAACTACTCAGAACAAATTGAATATAAACAACGAAAACATAATAAATAAACTTTGAATCGAATATAAAATACTTATCTCAAATATTCCTTCTACGGATCTTCCGATTCCTACCGACTCCACGATGTAATGAACTCCGGATGCAACAACTTGAAAATAAACTCACTAAACTAAACAAAAGTGGCCCTAAATTTCTCTCTCTATTTCTCTCTCTAAGGATGAGAGATCCTAAAGTGGATAAGAGAAAGGGGTTACAATGGGGGCACGTTTTTCTGAAGAAATGGACCCCTATTTATAGGCTTCAAGGGTTACCTTGAGGCACCTCTTCAAAACATGTCCACATTCAATGAATCTTCTAGAAGGTCTATCTGGCGCCTAGGCGCCGGAATCTGGAGCTTAGGCGCCGGACACCGCGTCCATTTCTTCGCACCTCTTCGCGATTAAAACTGTTTTGGAGCGTCCAAATGCAATGTATCACATGTCCTATTATCAGGGAACAACTGTCAGTCTTCTAGAATGTCCAATAACCGCTCACTCCGTCAAAATAACCGTTCAAACGTTGTCAAGAACTTGACAGTTTCTATATCGAGTCTGGCGCCTAGGCGCTAGGCCATATTTTTTTTACTTTTTGTATTTTGCTCCATTTTTGCTCCTTTTTGCTCCTTTTTGCTCCTATTTGCTCCTTTTTCCTTTTTAGACGTTTTTACATCATCTACATCCAAAAACACAAAAAATACCTTTCATTAAAGCATAATATCCTTAGAAATTAATAAGAATTAAGACATAAAGAAATAGGTATTTTTTATAGATCAATCACACAAAAAGGCCGATAGATTTCACATTTTCTTTTATGAGAACACCGGTGTTCTTATTATAGTAGGTCGGGGTACTCCAACTTTTTTCTTATAGGAGGTCAGTTGATCGCCTACTAGAAGGTTCAGGACTCCACTTTTTTTTTTTGGGAGCTCTGTTGATCGCACAAGCAGGCTAGGAGACTCCACCTATCTCCTCCCCTCTTTTTGGCCTATTCATAGACTCAAAATGACGCAAGAAAAAGAGAAACATAAAAAAATATCCAATATTGGTTTGACCAATGCATCAGTAATGTGGCAGACTACCATCCACCGGATGGCTCCCCGCCTTGCATTGTACGATCTAGCATCCCCCACATTGCCAACATGGTAGTTGTTTATGCTTATGGATCATTAAAGTGGCCCTCCACAGTCCAATAGATCACTCCCCCGCCTCTAACTATCTGATCACACATCCTTGGATCCCTGACATGGCAACCCACCATCAATGTCCTCCCGTCATTGCTGTTGCCAGCCCCTGCAGCTTTGGCCACCTTCGTCGCCGACTGCTACGACCACAACCTTTAGCTGCAAAAAATAATTCAATCCTTGGAAGGCCAACGGATTCGAACCCATAAACTCACACAAACGAAACAAACCAGCTGCCAACTGGACTAAAACTCTTTTCTGATATGAATATACACTAGAATATACATACATACATACATGCATACATACATACATACATATACATTCATACATACACATATATATAATTCCAAATTTTAATATTTTTCAAACGAAAAAACCTGCCTCGCTTGAAAATATAATGGAAATTGATACGTCATTAACAAATTTATTATTTGGCATGAATCTCAAGATAATTTTTTTAGCAAGAAATGTTCACACTTCGATTAAAATTTATCCATAACCTTTACTAGCACGACAAGACATACTCAATGGTACCAAAATTCGTTCAATCCAGGTCAAATCAAGCCTAGATCAAACAATCAAACCACGTTTGGAAGCTTTCATTGTATAATTGAAAGGTCAAATAGATCTTGTATCTGATAAGTTTATCGTCAAATAAAGCGTTTCAGTGAGAGAAATCCAATGAGCCTATGATCACCCAATTCTGAGATCATTAAGACACTTAAATGTTATTCAAATACCATTCGATTGAGGGAATCTCTCTTGGTCATCCGATGAAATACTGATCTAAATTCCTTATTTGTAGAGAGGCCCATCCCAGACTCTATAAATAGAACTCTGCCCTTTCTTGAGAAGGGTCTAGACCTAGCTAGACCCAAAATAAGACCGAAGATTGGGGAAGAAGGAACTAAAGCTCAGCATCATTCTGCACCGAAGATCCAACAGCTTCTTCCCACTCTTGCAATTCAGACCACTGTCAACCACTACCTACCATAAACCTTCTACCACTGTCGGCCGCCTTCTACTGTCGACTGTCATCGATTGCCTTTTGCTAATTGCAAAAAAATCCCTTATTGAGTCACAACCTGCATTACAAAATCTCACTATAAGTTGTGGAATAATGAAGCAACTAGTGTAGAAATATATCATCTAGTACATCTAGCATTATGGTGTAACAACACACCCCAAATATGGTACAATGGCACACTCGATGACAGTGTAACAATGCACCCCACATACGACACAACAACGACTCCCAAAGATGGTGTAATAAAACCCCATAAGACGGTGGATTCTCCAGATACTTAAAGCTCTCTCCTTCAAGCTCTCTACTAAGGCTACATGACGAATTATGTCCTATGTGGCTTACAACTCATGCAACTCTAGCCTTTTGTCTCTGCAACTTATATAGGTCATCACATTTAACTACTATGGTCTATTTAGCAAAAAAGGGCCTATGTTGTCCACATCTTATGCAACTCTAAACTCTAGGATATTGTGGCCTACAAATGTTATTATAGCTAATGCAGTTCTTAACTCCAGCCTCTATGAAACGATATCACAGCTAATGCATCTCTCAACTCCATCCTCCGTGGCCCACAAATATTATCACTGCTCTTACAGCTCCCAACTTTGTCATATGTTGTTTACATAAATTATCACAACTCGTGCAACTTCTTAACTCCGATCCCTATGACCTAGAAATGTCATCCAAGCTCATGACTACAACTTACATGACCAACTATGGCTCACTTGGCTTACAACTCGTGGAACTTCTGAATTTGTCTCCTTCACCCTACAAACTTCATCAAAGCTCATCATTATGAAATATATGACCAACTACGGCCAACGTGGCTCACAACTCTTGTAGCTCCCGACTTCGGCTCTTGGAACATCATCATAACTCACCACTATGACTTATGTGACTAAATATTGCTCATGTGGCTCGCAGTTCATGCATCTTCATACTCTAACCCTTATGGCTAACAAACCATGAGACCTACTACGACCTACGTGGCTCACAACTCATGCAGTTCCCAACTCCGGTCTTTGTGACCTATAGATGTCATTACAACTCACCAATACGACCTACATGACCAATTACAACCTACGTGGATAACATCTCGTTTAGTTCTTGACCCATGCCTTTATTACCTATGAACGTGATCACAACTCGCCATTATAACTTACATGACCAAATATGGCATGCACGACCCACAATTTATGTGACTTCCGACTACAACCTCAATAGCCTACAAGCATCGTCACAGCTCACTACTATGACCTACGTAACCAACTTCGGCCTACATGGCTTACAACTTGTTGAACTCCCGAATCCTTCCTCTACATCTTACGGGCGTTATCACAGCTCAACACTACGGCCTATGTAACCAACTATAGTCTACGTGGCTCATAACTCCTGTAGCTTCCAACCGACACTCCTAAGGCAAACATCTACGACCCACACGGCCAAACACTACCATGGCTTTCACCTACATTCTATACGACAAACTGATGCAACAATCATTGTCTACAACATTCACGGTGAATTGCCGCCTTCACAACAAATGATAACGACCCTTGCAACCATCACCGAGAACAACATGCATTACGGTCAGACTATGACTATTAACGTTCAACTACTACTTTACATTTTGCAATGATCAACTTTATAACTTTTCTCTAATTTAGGAGAAGTGTGGACTTGTGTACTCACAATTCATTATGGATTATCTCAACAAGGTTGGGCCCTATAATTTTATTCATTTTTTTAGAATTTTTCATGTAAAAATTAAGATGTCTCCTCATATTTATTTCTCTATTTTATTATCTGAGCGTGCACTAGATCTTCATGTAACATTAAGACGATGATTCATTATTTTATTTCTGTAGTCCTTCCGGCACAGATCAATAGTTATTGATGTACACCTTTGCAAACTTCACCTAAGCAACCCCTCTAGCATGAGTTAATGCTTCAATAAACAAGATGTAATTAATGCTAAAAAGGTTAATGATGAAACAAACATTATTTTATACGCAGACATCTATATATATTTTTTATTTCAACACCTCCAATTTTTCAACAATTTAATTTATAACAATCCAACTTCACATAATGATCTCCAAAAGCATCAAAATTATCCACAAAACACAAAAAAATCAAATATAAATCATGATCCATCAGTCATTTCAACGGGAACAAACTCAAGATGTCCCACAAAAGAACTAAGGACAGTGGTCCTCTCACAGCTCCAACAGAGATGAAAAGTTGCAGAAACAAACGTACTGTCCAGATAAGTGATCAGAATAAGCCATGCATGAAAAGAAGAAAGTATATGCATTTATGATCAGTAGAGCTAGAAAATATACCAAGTTCATACCTGTAGACAAATGGTTAGATACCCAAAGGTACTTCGGAGACACATGTATATGGATTCAAATTTCAATGTGGAAGAAGAGGTCTCAACGTGGGAAAAAAAAAGACCAAAAGCAGCTTGCAGCAGTTCACATCTCGTTATCTTCCCTAACTAATGCTAGCAAAGCTGTTAAAAGACTCAAAGCTGAAAAGCAAAAGCTAATCAGTGAGGGAGAAGAGAGAGAGAGAGATGGAGATAGAGATAGAGAGAGAGAGAGAGAGAGATTTGCTCGATGCGTTGAACAAAGATTTCAGCTTTGACTGCTCATCCTTTCATGATTTGTGCACCTTGATTCAAGTCTTCGAGGCTTAATAATTGGTTTTGCAGTGTAGGGTTGATTAGAATATATTTAAAGAAATGTTGAATGTATGCAAGTGCATGCGTAACGAGTTTTGATTGGTGTGGTAACAGTCTTGGGAAAAAATTTTATGTGCGGATTCTTGATGTAGTTTTATATCTGGATCTAATAGTATGTCGTTAAGGTTATTTCAGGATTATTTTGAGGTTATTAAAGAGAAATTCATATATTTCACTTCAATAACCCCAAAATAACCCATAAATAACCTCAAAAATAACATTTGCGGTATTATTTCAGAGTTATTTAAGAGTTATGAAAGAAACAAATATATTTCACTTCAATAATCTCGAAATAACACCGCAGAGGTTATTCCGATGTTATTTTGGGATATTGCAGAGTCCGCGGTTCCACTTTAATATTTTTTTAGGTGGACTCGATATAGCACACATGACAGTATATTACTAGGAGTTCGCATGTAGAGGTATGTCCGAAGTCTGGACAGAAAATTTTTCCAAGTCTTGAGTAGATAAGATGACATTTATAATTTGACGCGTAGATGATTTATAATTCAAAATAAATAAGGATCATTTATATGTACATACCACTCAATTTACATATCTAATACCTAAAATTTATTTTTTATATCTGTGCCATTTAAGTGAAATATACATTTTCATGCATAACTAAAATAATAGTTATAAAAATTGAAGTTTAGGTGGTAGCTAGATATGTAAATATATAGGACTTGATCATTGATTTGTATGTATGTAAATCTTTAAATAAAAAAATAAATATTGATCTATTGTATCACAAATTTGATCTCTATAAGCACTTAGTTTCAAAAAAAATATCTTAAAAATTAAATTTTTAACAATTTTTTTTAAGTTCGACCATTAATAAAAAAAGAAAAAAATAACACTAAATACTATTTTTATTATGCATTTTTTATGTTATAATGTCACTATATAAAATACTATGGGTCTGCTTGGGGTAGTTGCGATACTTATTGAATAATCTGTTGATAAGCTGATTAAAAATAATCTTTTGATAAGTTAGGTCCGGTGGCTATTACAAAATTTTATTTTTTGGAAAAACCAAACTGCAGTTAGAAAGCTGTTACCGCACCTAGGTGCGGTGTGAAAAAGTTATTTTCTGCGTTTTGAAAAAGCATAAGCTGCCAAAATGTAGTTTACCCAAACAGTCCATGTGCGTTTTTAAAACGTCACCACACCAAATAAGCTGACCCTATAATAAAACTAAAAATTTTGTGTACGGATTAAATAATCATGTTATTATCATCTAATTACCATAAATATGCAATTTAAGAAGAGCTTTTGTGTAAGATGGGCACGCTTGGTACAGTTCTCTAGGCAGCATCTTCTACAATGACGTCATTAGGGTTTTGCCCTTTTGGTTCATTTTCTCATTTTACCGTATAAGTATCATATTTGCATGTGGGTCCGGAATTCCTTCACAATTAGGAATATTTACATTCAAGCCAACTATTACATATGTAATTACATAAATGTACACATGAAAAAGAATATTTCAAATTTTAAAAATTGATAATTATGGCATTATTGATATGATGTTAAACTCATAAGCATTATACATGGAAAAATGAAACTTTAGATGTTGGATATGTAAATATATAACAATTTTGGTATGTATGTAAATGCTTCTTAAAATTAATCAGAGTTAGGCTGTCAAAACAACTCGTTATTCCCGACCAACTCGTGTTTGACTCGTTAAGAAGCTCTTGTTCGGCTCGTTCGCTAACTTAACGAGCCGAACAAGAATAAAGATTTGTTTGTTCGTGTTCGGCTTGTTTTGGCTCGAAGTATTACTCAGCAATTATATATATATATATATATATATATATATATATATATATATATATATATTTGATGAGTAGTATTTTTTAAAAAAATAATTAACTACAAGGCTATAATGATTTATGATCAATTAAAAATATTAATGAAGAAAATAGAATAAAATTTATTAAATTAAATTTAAATGATGTTTTAGTATAAATAATAATTTTTAAATGTTGCACAGTCTTTAATATCTTACGAGTACGTAATTAGGATTGTCAAAATAGCTCTTTGTTCGTGAACAGCTCGTGTTCGGCCTAAGCAAACGAGCCGAACAATAACACACTTTTTGAGCTCGAAATATAAATGAGCCAAACACGAGACCCCTAATCAGAGTTGTTTTATCTCTACAATGGTCCGTACTTTCTGATAAGCAATGAATATTAGTTCTGTTAATGAATGTTATATCATCACTTAGATTGGGTTTATCAAGGGAATTATCATTAATTACCATTAATATATATACAAGACAGAAGTGCACGCTTGGTACAGTTCTCTAGGGAGCATGTGTTACGATGACGTCATTAGGGTTACTTTTGTCCTTTTCTTAAAGATTGGGGAGGTTCATGTTTTCATTCACTTTACCTCATAAGAAAAATCATTCATATTTGCATGTGGGGGCGGCAATGCAATTTAAAATTAGGAAAATTTTGCTACATGCCATTTAATACTATACATTGGCCGGTCAAAAAAAGGTCGTTGTTCACGAACAGTTCGTGTTCGATTTGTCAATGAGTCCGTGTTTAAGTAAACGCGACGAACACGAATAATTTTTTTTCGTTCGGTTAGTTAAACGAATTAAACAAGAACAATGATATACTTGTTCGTGTTCGAATCGTTATTATTCGAAATATAAAATAATTCAAAATAATTATATATATATAATTTATGATATTTTTAAAAATTAAATTTTTTGAATTATAATATAAAATAAAATAATAATAATAATATATTAATATACTATGTTAGTTATATACTAATATATATATTATATATTTATATAAGTTATATAATAAATATAATATATTATTTATATATATTAATATTAGGGCTGTCAAGTTGACCGTTGTTCGCGAACAGATTATGTTCGGCTCATGTTCAACTTGTTCGTTAAGAAATGAACACGAACAATGACTTCACGAACAATTTCAAACACGAGCTTATTTCAAACAAACTAAATTTCAAACGAACCGAACACGAACACAAACTCTGTTCGTTCGTGTTCGATTCGTTTACACCCCTAACTATACACACTCTATAAATGAAAACGAGGCACACTAATATAGTGAGAATTAAAATAATTTAAATTTTTCATTAAAATCTATGCACGTAAGAAATGTTAATAACTATTTCATTCCCCTTGTAAATAAACACCAAGTTGAGTAAGTTAAAATGGGTCAATGATAATTATTCTTAGATGTGAGGACCCATCAATTAATTAATCCAAATTGATATACTAATGTAACCTTAAGGGAGCCATCAATAAACAATTTATATCGCAAGCCATTGAGTTTTGACTATAAGAATCACGATTAAACTAAGCGACATTGACCTCATTAGATTTCTCTTATCAATACTCTTATAAGCATTCAAGATTTAAATATTATAATTCACATTGAGATACTGTCATGGGTGCGTTTAGTGCAGCTCCTGCTTATTTAGAGAAACCGCTTATCTTAAAACGCAGACCGCAGGGTTCGACCTGCATTCCATATTTAGTGTAAAAACCAACTACATTTTCAAATATGATGCGCAAACGCAGTTTCTAAACGATGAGACAGCGTTTTCAAAACGTCACCGCAACTAATAAGCTGCCCCGAATACATCTTATAGTTGAGATATTTCTTAGGTTGGTCTATGCTAAATTGACTATAAATGTAACCATACAAATCCTAATCATTTATGTGAATTCAATTCTATACACCTGTCACATTCAAACCAAAATGAAATGAAATAGGTCAAATTTTGCAGATAATAAAATAATTGTGACACAAAATCACTATAGAAATAATTAACTATTAAATCAATAAATGATCTCTATAACATTTTTCTACACAACCCTAATATTTTTTTGTATAAAATTTGGGTCATGTCACCATTGGCTCCGGCAAGGGAGAATGGGCTCTCACGTGGGTCTATGTGGTTAGCAACATTCCTCATTTATTTTTTTAGAAGACATTAATTACATGGGGTTGTGAGGAAGTCTCACTTCTCTCTCTTATTAACTATTTAATCAAAATTTTGTATTTAAATTTCTCAAGCATAAATTTGATTAATTAATCGCGTTTAAGGTTAAGCATGATGCCTACTGGAAAATTAGCGGCTGTAAAGTAATGAATTATCGTCTTAGTATTGTATGAGAATTCAGCACACACACATAGATGAATGAGAAACAAGCAGCGACGATAACATAAGTATTTACGTGGGAAACCAGTAAAGTGAAAGACCACAAGATCTGGTCCAATTGCGAGTTTTTTAGCATGCATCAAAGCTTATTAATAGCTTGAGCTAAACTCAAGTCTTTTATACTTCTAATTAGATATCTCTAACATAACTCAACACTGATTTTGAGGCTCTCTTGAATTTATTTCAACCTGAAACGATCACCAAACATCATGTCTCCCTCTATCAAAACAATAAAAAAAATAAGATAATTACATAAAGATCACATAAAATATTGTTATTTACAAATAAACCAATCATGTGATTTTTTCTGCACGACTGAACTGATGTATTTACACGTTCAAACTACTCAGAATTTGATAAATATACAAAATATAGGTTTTGGTTTTACCACGAGTTTTGATATTCGAGCGAGAATTTAAAAAATGAATTAAAGAAGATGGTTGATTTATAAATAATAAATAGAGTTTATGCTAAAAATAAATATTTTTCTCCCAAAAAAAAAAAAAAAAAGAAAAGAAAGAAGGTTGACCAAAGCCTATCTTCATTGTGACAACCATGCATGAATATAATACAGATGGTTGGATATCTTAGCACCTGCATGGCTTCAACTCAAAAGCATAAATTTTTATCATCAGAGTATTCATTTTGCTTCAGAGATTAGCTTCTATATTCATTCAACAACTATTTTTAGCAGCTTGCATGAGATAATATAAAATATGATAGGGGATTTTTAGCTTTTTGCCAACAGTTCCATGGGTTGATCATATATATATAATATATATATATATATATATATATATATATATATATATATATATATATATATATATATATATAGTGCCGCAGCCGTGGCCTGGTGGTTTGGGCGGGGTTCACTGTAAGTCCCCTAAAGGTCACGGGTTCGAGCCCTACCGTGGTGCGAACGGTTCGAATAGGCACATGAGAAATCTATATTTGTAGTTGGACCAGTAAATTATATACACACACACACTAGCTAAGTTATAATTCAAGGCAAGATATATGTATAACTTTGCAACAACTGCTACTTCCCCAACTTTCATCATTCACTACATTCTCTTATCACTTAAGAAGTTTTTTTTTATGAGTTTAGAAGACTTATAGGTTAGATAAAAGAATGTTTTGATGAGCACATTTTGGGGAATAATTAAAATTATGATGAGCCAGTTGATTAAAATTGTAATGAGAGAAAATCAAGCTCCTCTTGAATGGAGCTAATGAGGCGAACCAAAATGACTTATAGTAAGTATTTACTTTGAAAATGTCAAACTTAAGTTTAGTCGTCTCCCTCCCAAGTGGCGGAGAAATTGTTATATATGGAGTACGCACGCAACTCTGAGTGTGTACTCCCCCCAATAACCCTCAAATAATTTCCGGTTTTGTATTTTGGGGTCATTGAGGGGTTATTTGGGTATTAACTCCAATAACCTCCTAATAACCCCCCAACAACCTCAGCGGTTCCGTTTTCATATTTTTTTGTTTCTATTCGGGGTTTTGTGAGGTTTTTGGGGTATTAACTTCATTAATAACCTTCACAGTTTTATTCTTCAGGGTTATTATGGAGTTATTTGGGGGTTGTTGTGGGGAGTACGCATACAGAGCTGCGTGCGTACTCCATATGTAACAATTTCTCCAGTTGGCGAGAGTTCAATTTGCATGCTAGCAACTAACTTTAGTGCCCTTAAGGCTTCCTTTAACATTAAAAAAATGATTTCAAACAAGATTAATAAAACCACTAGTGTGCACAGACGAGAAATAAGCTGAATAACATAAAAAATATTTTCATTTGCTCATAACTCTATTAATAGCTATTTAATTTGGGATACATTTTAACTTCTTGATGCATTTCCTCATTGCAAGCCTTCCTTAATATGCAAAATATCAAAATTAGAATAAGGGATTTAGTGTAGCCATATAGGTAGAACCTCCAAAGCCTCCATTAAGAAATCATTTCCAAATGTTAGTGGTGATAAAATCATTACTAAAAGTTTGATCTATTAAGAATGTCACTTAGAAACAATAATAATACTATTATTTACAATAATGAACAACATGAATATATAATATGCCAACATAAGATTAAATATAGAACACTAATATTTATACTCTAAATAAGTTTTAATAAGCGATGGATGAGAGTAGTAGATGTGATAGGCAACCGATAACTTTATTTTTTAAGGAAAAGTTAGCCCAAATAATAATATGTGCAACTCGAATCCGCAACCACTATCGCAGGTAAGTGAGTGCAATCGACATCAATAAAAACAAAAAAAAGCAAGAGGTTATTTTTCTTATAATGTAAATCTTAAATAGGAGAAAGAAAAATCATCAATTTAATCAATGTCCAATCAAAATTTAAATAAAACTCATGAACTTCTAAATCTTAATTGGTGAGAACTCATAAGCTTACATCATTAGAATCAATTCTTAATTTTCTATGTGGAATGTATAAATATATATATATATATATATTAAAAGATTGATCGATAGTCGGACACCGCCGATCAACCTCATAAGTGGAACTGACCGAGGAGCGGACCCCCCTTCCAGTCCAGTGTGCTAATCAAATCCACCGGTAGTGGGTGGGATTCGAACCCTTGACCCGAGGGACTTACACCAAAGGCCGCAACCAATGAGCCAAGACTTTCACACACACATATATAAATATAAATATAAATATATATATATATATATATATATATATATATATATATATATATATATATATATATATATATATATATCTATATTAGAATAGGAAAGAAAATTCTATATTTTTTTTGTTATGAATATGATAATCAATTTAGTAGTGAAAATAATATAATCTCTTATTTATGCTAATAATGTCAAAATTAACACTAATGAAGTGTTATTATGAAAAAATTATTTAATAAAACATAAAAATTTATTACTAGTGTTAAAAGGAAGATTGAATTTTTAGGAAATTAAAGAACAAAACTATGGCTTTAAAATTAGATTCATTAATACACATAAAAAGCACAAACTTGTCCCAAAAAAAAAAATATTTATATTATTAAACTTTGATTAATATTTTTTTAAGGAGATGCTAAAAACTAAAAGAATATTAGATAAATAACTCAATAAAAGTACATAATTAACTATCACTTTCTATATTATTTAACTCCAAAAGCTTGAGAATAACTTAAAGATGATTCTTTTATCAAGATATTCTATGCCTATATAGCATAATATGGACATAATTCCCTTATAATATAGTTAAACTTAGTGCTAAAATATATATAAAAATATTGGGAGCTTTACACAGCCCTCATTGTGGTCAAGGTAGCCTTTGAATGTACTTACATTGGAAGCCAAATCTATAATATTATCATTATAAAACTTTATAAGGTTTATCAATTTGATAGAATAAAGTACTAATAAAAGGTTCCAAACTCCAAGGAACACAAGATAACTAATTTAATTTATTAATTTTTTTTGAATTATTATTATAATTTTTAAAGTAGATTATTTCTACATTAAAATTTATGGATAAATGCATATATAACACTCAAAACATTGGTATTTACAAAACTACCTCCCATGAGATCATAGAATTAAGAATGATAAAAATAAAAAAATAATATTGATTGAGATTTTTTGGTGAATTTTGATATTTGAGTAGGAATTTGAAATTTGCATGAAAAAGTGCTAGTTTTATAAATATTAATGGTCTAATGCTAGGTATGTAATTGAATACTCATATAATTTTTTTTTTACAAAATTAACCCTCATTCTATAGCTAGAAAGAATAGTAAAAAATGTAGTGACAAGTCTATTCTCCTTTGCATTCTTTTCTTAAAATAGTAAAAGTAAAAGGTAGTCCAAACCATGCTTTTTTTTTTCCTCCAAGTGAAGAACCCCATTTAAAAGAAGGGGTTATTTGCATATATACCACCCAATTTCTATGTATTTACATATCTAACCCTTAAATTTTATATTTTTTACATTTATACCACCTAAACTTTGTATATCACATAAAAAATATCAATATTGTAATTTTATAAAGTTAAGGTGTTAGATATGTAACAACATGAGAATAAAGTGATTTGTATGTAAATCTTTAAAAAAAAACTTCATTTTATTTCATATGGGATTAACTAGGTTTTATAATAACATATAAATTATGAAAATTATTATATTTTCATAATTATTGTAATTAAAATTTTTTAATAAGTTAAATAATTTTATTTGATAAATAAATAGGTGAAGAAATCTATAAGATTCATTGAAGTTATCTTCAGCCAATTAAAAATTTCATAAATGCAAAAAAAAAAAAAATGCTTATAACTTAATATTGTTTACTCATTTAAAATTATATATATATTTTTTGTAATTTTCTTAAATTTTATTTAATTTCACAAAGTGGAATCTCTTTTTCCTATTCTGTCTAAATCTTATTTGATTTAGTGACCAAAAAAAATTGAGTCATATTTTACTTTAATCATGTTCGAGTAATCAGAACATCATACGTCAAATTGTATTTAATTCCAATCCACCATGAAATATGGTAGAAACCGATCGATCAAGTCGACCTTGCTATAAATTGATTTAGTTATGAAGATTTCGTTTGGGGCAGCTTATCCGTTGCGGCGGTGTTTTGAAAATGCCGTCTCACCGTTTGAAAATTGTGTTTGAGCAACTTGTCTAAAAATACTGTTAATTTTTTACACTAAACACGTGTCGAATCCTGCGATCCGTGTTTCCAAATAAACGGCTTATCTTGATAAGCATAAGCTGCCCCAAACGCCTCCCTAGTGGTAACTAGCAATAAGGTCCACAATTTTTTATCAAATAATAGTAATAATTTTTCAATTGCATGCATAGTAAATAAGATTGCATGTGTTGCACATTTTTTAATGCATTTTGAAGCTTGAATCTCATCAACCTTGGCAAACAATTCGTCCATCATCCGGGACATCCGAACGATGTCGTGAATCACACCATACCGCTCTGCACATGGCGTGATGCTTAGGGCTGCCAAAACAGCTCGTTGTTCGCGAATAGTTCGTGCTCGGTTCGTCAAGGAGTTTGTGTTCGATTCATGCGATAAGTAAACAAGACGAACAAGAATAATTTTTTTTTGTTCAGTAAGTTAAACGAACCAAACACGAATAGTGATGTATTTGTTCGTGTTCGAATCATTATTGTTCGAATATAAAATAATTAAAAATAATTATATATAAAAAATTTATGATATTTAAAAAAAATAAATTTTATAAATTATAATATATAGTAAATTAATAATAATAATATATTAATATACTATATTAGTAATATACTAATATAGATATTATATATTTATATATTATAAGTCATATAATTAATATAATATATTATTTGTATATATTAATATTAGGGATGTCAAACTAGCTCATCGTTCGCGAACAATTCGTGTTCAACTCCTTCCTTATGAAACGAACACGAACAATGACTTCACGAACACGAGCTTATTTCAAATAAACTAAATTTTAAACGAACCAAACACGAACACAAGCTTTGTTCGTTCGCGTTCGATTCATTTACACCCCTAGTGATGCTCGTACGCACGAAGTCTTATCAAGACGTCATATTCTCTCCCTTTAATTTAAGTTCTCAACAGTATTAGCTAGGAATCTCATAAAAAATTAATTAAAACATACAGCTATGGATAGAAACAGCAAAGTTTATAATATTATAAGACATCAAAAGCAAGCATCTTCACATCATTCTCCAATGTAGTTATTGTACCAATGAAATGTTCATTTATTTTTAAAATAATATGCACATCAATCTAATCAAACTTTGGTTAGTTTAATTAATTAGACACTTTGATTTGTCTCTTTGAGGCTGCACCAAGTTTCCAAAACAATATAAAATGTTCTATGAAACTGAGCCCTAGAATTCAAAATGGAACAATGCCTATATGCTGAATTCTAGGAGTTAGGATTTTATTATTTCACATATCTTATGCAATATGAATACTTAGTGTTAATGTAAGAATACTTTTTCTTTCTTATATTTAATGTGGGTTGAGTGAATAACCAATAAATTGAATAGTGAACCCACATAGTATTATTCACATTTTGGTTTATTAACTTCTTACAAATTTTATTGTTATGTGCTAGGATGTTAGTGCTGGTAGAGGGATATAATAATTTAGGGTGCGTTTAATGATAGGATGTGAGACTATTCCTAAATTAAATAGTATCAATAAAGTTATTAAAATTATTTAGGGTGCGTTCGGGGCGGTAGTGTGGTGGCGGTGTAGTGCCGTACCGCAGTTTTTCATATTTAACAAAATTGTGTTTTACATGCGTTCTAAAAAAACTACGGTTGAAAACTGCGTTTTTCATCAGACTTGGCTACCTGCGGTGGCTGCTAGAAAGCTGCGACCTGACTTTTTCGAAAAAAAAATGTAATAGCCATGCAGTTTTTTGAATAACAGTTTCTTCTTCAGTAGCTTTACAATTGCTTATTCAAACAACTGCAGCTGCCCGAAACAAACTCTTAAGTAATTTTAGACTCATTGAATTTTTACTATCAAGATGCTCATTCCGACTCTAAGCACATAAAAATAATAAATCATTTCATCCATTAATTAATATTAAAACATTCAGCTATTCATCAAGTACTTACTTTGATCTCATTTGGATGACGATGAACTTAGGTGTGGAGCCCGACATGAAACACTAGCACATGCTCAAGAAGACGAAGCTCCTGGTGCGTAAGCGTCGGGCTGCAGACACTCAACCGCTCACTTTGGGGTGAATACAGAGAAGGGAGCGCCTTTGCACCCCCCTTAGGCGCCCATGAGCCTATGGGTGCTGGCTGTCTTGGGTGCTCAAGCGCACAAGCTGTTGGGTGCGATCTTTCCTTTTCGGGAGCTGGGCACTTTTGCGCCTAATGTAGTTACTATATTTTTGAGTTTTAAATCCTGAATCTGAGCAGTGTAATGTATAAGTTTCTACGCGAGTTTTCTTCGACAAGTTCCCAGTGAAGGGGAGAAGTGTCAAAGTGTAGGATTTCTGAGATTTGGGCATGTGTATTTAGTGAGCAGGAAGGGTTTGGAGCGAGTCCTGTAGGTTCCCTTGTGTGTAGAGAGGAAATTGATGTGAGTTCTTTATAAATACTTTCTGAATTTCATAGTGGAATTCTTTCTACTCATGTTCTCGAGTTTTTCAATGTTAAATCCTCGTATGTTTTTCTGGTTGTTTTGATTGTGCTTTCATTTATATTTTATTCTGGTTTCCTTGAATGTTGTGCAATTCTGCCATTCTATAGTATGGTATAGTTATTAATTAATCCTAAGCCCCGATAAAGTTGGGGATTATTTTCTTGTAATTCTTATCAAACTAGTATCAATGTGGGGTTAGATTCAAGTGGGAGCAATGGCTGAAAATGTAAGGTTCAAAGTTGAAAGTTCAATGGGGTGAACTTCACATTTTGGAAGGTGCAAGCGGAGGAATTGTTGTATCAGGAAAAGTTATATTTGCCACTACAAGTAATTACATGGAAGCCAGAGTCTAGGCCTTTGGAGGAATGGCAAGCATTAGATCGAGCGACACTTGGTTTGATTAGATTGTCTCTTTCCACATCTGTTGCATTCAACATTATAAATAAGAAAACTATGGTGGATCTCATGGCAGCACTCTCATAGCAGCACTAGCCAAGATGTACATAAAACCTTCTGCTTCTTTTAAGATTTTTCTGATGAAGAAGTTATTAAACATGAAGATGGTGAAAATTAGTTCTATAGAAGAGCATCTAAATAATTTCAATAAGTGATGAGCCAGTTGTGTTATGTGGGAATCAAGTTTGATGGCAAGGTCAGAAAACGGATGATACTATCTTCATTTCTAGACAACTGGGATAATTTGGTAATAATGGTGAGTAATTCTTTAGGAACTTCAAAGTTGAACTTCGATGACATCATAGGTATGATGCTAAATGAAGAAGTTTGCAGAAAAGCAACAAATAATGAATATTTAGGTTCTACATTGAATGCTGATAACAAGGGAAGAAATCTGGGCAATAATACAGGCGGAGGCAAATCTAATTCCAAGAGACAAAGGCCAAACTCAACAGAGGAGATTGCTAGAACTGTGGTAAGAAAAAACATTTCAATAAGGAATTCAAAGCTCCAAGAAAAGCTAATGGTGAAGAATAGAAAATGGGTCTCTCTACAAATGGCTCAACCTGTGAAATCCAAATTGACTCCCTGGTGTTATATCTAGTCAGCACTGAATCTTAGATAGTTGAATCATGTGTATCTTTTCATGCTTGCTAGAATTAAGAGGTATTTAAAAACTATAATTAGAGTGATCTAGAGAAATTTTATTTGGGAGATAAAAAGACCTGCAGTATAGTAGGAAATGGTGATGTTAATATTAGGTTTCCTAATAGAACAATAGGGAAGCTTAATGAAGTTAGACATGTTCTATGTTTGTAAAAAAACCTAATCTATGTGAGCAAGTTGGAAAAGTCAGGGCTTGTGATACCTTCACAAATGATTCGTAGAAGGTGATTATGAGAGCATTAGTGATGGCTCGGGGGAATATTGAAGGCACCCTTTATTTGATTAATGAATGGGCTGATCTCATGGATGTGGCTAGAACCTGGGTGGATGCAGGTCTTAGGCACTGTAGGCCTGACCATAGGAGTGAGAAATGTATGAAGTCCCTACTTTCTAAAAATAGGCTTCAGGGTTTGAAATCACTTGATATGGATTTCACTGAAGATTGTATTTATTACAAGCAGAAGAAAATTTATGTTTCTGAAAGTGGGTTAGTGGTGAAATCAAAGAAACTAGAGTTAGTGCATACTGACATATAGGGTCCCACTCCACTTTAGTTCATTGGAGGTTTTAGCTATTTTTCCATGTTCATTGATGATCAAACGAGAAAGGTATGGCTTTATTTCTTAAAGAAAAAATCTGATGTATCTGAAGTCTTTAAGAAGTTCAAGGCTATGGTAGAAAATGAGATAAACTTGAAACTGAAGTATCTCTAATTAGATAATGGGGGCAAGTATCATGATTAGAAGTTCAAGAGTTTCTGTGCTATAAAGGGTATCAGACATGAGTTCTCTGTCCTAAGGACACCATAGCAGAATGGTGTGGCTAAGTGCATTAATAAAAAAATCACGGAGTGTGTTAGGAGCATAGGGTTGCATGCAGGCTTGCAAAAATAGTTTTTGGTTGAAGCAGTAAATGATGTAGTTTATTTTGATTAACTGTAGTCCATTAGTACTTTTGGAGGAAGGCTTACGTGAAGATGCCTCTAGTGACACAAAGGTAAATCTCTATCATTGAAGAGTATTTGGGTGTTCTGCATATATGCATGTTGATGCACGGTACAGGAGTAAGCTTGACTCAAAATCAGTAAAGTGCACTTTCATTGGATATAACTTAGATGAATTTGGGTACAAGTTCTGGAATTATAAGAATAACAAATTTATTAGAAGTAGAGATGTCATTTTCACTGAAATGGAGATGTGTAAAGATAGGGTCAGAACTCAGGATAGCGCATCAGCTACTTATGAATAATTGATAAATGGAACTGATGATCAGGAAAGGGGATAAAGAAGAAGTGCTCAACAAGAAGGAGCACTAGAATTTTCTCAGTCACCTACTATAGAAGTCAGAAGATCCAACAAAGTGATATGACATGTACACATGTATTCTCCTTCTTTACACTACTTGTTACTAACTGATAATGGTGAACCAGAGTGATTTGAGGAGGCCACTCAATTTAAAGATTCAAAGGAGTGAGAGCTTACCATGGATGAAGAAATGCAATCTTTGTAGTCAAATCAGACTTGGGATTTAACAGTACTACCAAACAATAAAAGCGAGCTACACAATAATTGGGCCTATAGGTTGAAAGATGAGTCAAATGGTAGCAAGGCTACAAGGCAAGACATGTTGTACGAATTTTGAGCCAAGAAAAGGAGTGAATTATACAGAGATCTTCTCCAAAAAATTGAAGGTGACAACTGTCAAGGTTGTACTGAGTCTCGTAGCAGAAGAAAATCTACATCTAGCAGATGGATGTAAAAACAATTTTCTTACATGAGGATTTGGAGGAGGAACTATACATGGTGCAATCACAAGTTTATAAGGTTCCAGGCAAAGAAGGTTTGGTCTGCAGATTGAAAAAGAGCATCTATTGCTTGAAGCAAGCCCCGAGACAGTGGTATAGGAGGTTTATCAGGTTCATGTCAGATAACAGGTACTTGAAGTATCAGACAGACCACTGTCGCTTCATTAAATACTTCAGTAATTATTATATCTTATTTTCCTTAGATGTGAATGACAAGATAATTACAGGGGCAGATATAGAGAAAACCAAGAACTTGAAGAAATATTTATTAAGTGAGTTTGAGATGAAGGATTTAGCTTCAAACAAGAAGATCCTTAAGATGAGAATCAATAGGGGTAGGAGTAAGATCCAACTTACTTCTTACGATCAAGATACGCTTGATGGTTGTGCTTCGCACAAGGACATTAAAACTTACCCTCTAAACAATAAATGGGCAGTTATGATGCCACATGCACGAATTTATCAAGACTATTCAATAACTCATAAGTGAGTCATTTTCATATTGTATATAATCTGCTATACATCTATGCTCTCAAATTACAAATATACATCTACAACATAGATGTAGCTTTATAAATAAGTGCAACTATTATAGAAAATAAAAATTAGTCACTACTAATCAATATATATAGTGAATGATTATGCTTAGTGGTTCGTAGGAGCGCATTGTCATCGAATAAAATAAACCCAGGAACCTCCTTGAAGTAGCACACTTCATTTGGTGAAGTCCACACTACTTGGTCAAGCAGATATCGGGATCTCACAATGCTCATAAGTCATATCTTGTTTCAACTAATAAAGAGAGATGGGTTTCTAGTTGAAGTAGCCAGTCAAAAAGCAAAATAACTATTTTGAAGAGGCATGAAAGAGCTCAATTGATCTGCTCTTTGACTCTTTGACTACATAGATTTTCTGAAGAAAACATTGACCTCAGTCTAGTATTTGATGATGGTGGGACCTCTTCGTAAGGAGGGGCTTCAACATTTAATGCGACCAAACCATATCTAAGACATCTCTATCTAATCTTGTTTTCCACTCAATCTACGACAACCCTATTATGTATATATCCATTTATCATTTCGTCTCTAAGTATCAAGGAACTCATGCATCCACCTAAGCATTCTCATCTTTTCAACAATTAACTTTTTTTTTTTTTTATGATTCTCTTTTAAAGGCCAACATTCTATGCCATAGAGAATTGCAGCTCTCAACATTGTCATATAAAATTTTCCTTGTAATCTCAGCAGTACTTTTCTATCACACAATAGACCCGATGCATTCCTAAACTTCAGCCGACCAACTTAAACTCTAATAATAACATCCCTATCTATATCACCATCACTTTGAACAATAGACTTGATGCATTTCTCTACTGCAAACAATCAACGTGAATTCCAGAAAAAACATCCCCATTTATATTACCATCACTTTGAACAATAGATCCGATGCATTCCTCCGCTTCAACCAATCAACATTAATTCTACAAATAACATCCCCATCTATATCATCGTCATTTTGTACAATCGACCCAATGCATTTCTCTACTACCTCAACCAACCAACTTGAATTCTACTAATAACATTCCCATCTAGATTCACATACATATCACTCAATACTAATGTATAGACATAGCTAACACCTAAACTTTAATGTTTAAGAAGATTTACATACATACCACTCAATTCTTATGTATACACATACCTACCCCCTAAACTTCAATTCTTACATACATACCAAAATCTAAAATGAAAACAAAAATGACACAAAAAGATTTGCCTTCCTCGATGTTTCCTGATACGAGTGGAGCAGAAGGAACAGAGATATGGGAGCTCTTGCGGTCTCTGTTCCGTGCCTTCTCAACTAGCACTAATAGTGACCATATCCTAAAGGCTCGGTCATGGAACCGGAAGCGAGATGGGTGAGGGTGACGGCAACGGCAACGGCGAAGACAACCGTAATAGTGAGGGTTTCGATAGAGAGGAGAGGGAGAGGCTACGAGGGTTTCGGGGGTGCGAGAGGAAAGGGGTGCGAGTGTTGCGAAGAAGAAAATAAAATGAAAGGTGCGGGATGGGTATTTTGAGTCATTTGCATCTGCCTTCTCGTCTAATTTACATCGGATATAGTTCAATACTTTTAAGTAAAGCTTTTGTGTTACTTTATTTTACGCAAATCTGATCCAAGCATCATTGCAAACACCATTGTAGGTTTCGTCCTCATTGAAATGCCTTTCGCGTAGGCAAATCAGACACATAATCTGCCAAAAATATCAAAAGTTTAGAATGATGAGCGCGTTCCTATAAATGGTGTAGAAGTGTTGCACGCTGTAAAATTTCCAAGTCTTTTGTCTTAATTTTAAGCAAAGATTTGAGACCCACAAATTAGATAAAAAAAAGGTTTAAAAAAATGGTCAAATGTTTTCATAAAAAATTAAGAAAGTAAGAACATGGGCCTAGCTTAGTTAACAAATTTCAACATACAAATTGCTACGCCATCAATAAATTTTCATCATCCGGTATAAATTTTGAGGTATGACATAAATCTCGAAACAATATTTAGAGCAATAAACATTCAAATCTTGATAAAAGTCATCTATAGCTCAAATTTCAGCAAACTATAGCTGAACTAACCGGCTCGATGAGACGGACCTAATGATATAAAAATTAGTCTGATCCAAGTCAACTCAAGCTCAAATCAAGTCATTAAACCACACTTGGATTCTTTTCAGGCAAATTTAGAAGGTCAAACGTTTGTTGAATCTGACAAGTTCATAGTGGAATTGAGTGTCTCAACAAGAAAGACCCAAAGTGGTCAAGATCACTCAATTCCGACATCATTAAGACATCCAAATAGCTATTAAACGCCGATTAATTGAAGAAAGTTTTTTAGACCGTCCGATCAAAATAGTTCATATTTCTGCATTAATTGCACACAGAACACTATAAATAGAGCCCAACCTCTCTCATGAGGGAGGGACTTAAGCTTTGAAAGAGAGAACTTGAGGCTTGGAGAACGAGTTGAAGTCCAGCACCACCGCCGATCGTCGTCAACTACCGTTGATAGTTGTCAACCACCGCTGATCTTCATCGACCACCGCTAACCTCTGTTGAACAATGCCGACCTCCGTCGCCCATCGCTGACAGCCGTCGACCACCACCGACAACCTTCAACCACCACATACAGCCGTTGGCCGCCGCCGACCTCCGTCAATGACTGCCGACCTTCTTCGACCATCGTCGACCGTCGTCGATCAATGCTGCCCTCCGACGATCCTCGTCGACCACCACCGATCCTCATCGACCATCGCCGACCTTCGTCGATCATTGTCAACCTTCGTCGACGATTGTCGACCTCTGTCGCAGGCGGCGACTGCCGCTGACAGCCGTCGACCGCTGCCATCAGAAGTGGACCGCTGCTGACCTACATCGACCATCGCCTAACTTCGCCGACCACCGTCGACAGTCGTCGACGTTAGTTGACACTATAATCTGAAAAATATAGTTTCCTTTTCCTGTCTGTAGGATAAAATATTTTTGCATTCATTAATCAATAGTAGATTTTCACAACTGGGTCAGATCCTGTGGTTTATCCTTTTACGGGTTTTTCACTTAAAAACTTGTAGTGTCATCCATGTTATTTTTATCTGAGTGCGTACTGAATTCTCGTGCAACCTTAAGCCGATAATCCATTACCCTACCGATGCAAATTTTCTGGCATGCATCACGAATGATGTCACATAAATTAAATTTTCTCTCCATCAGAGAAAACAAGACTATAAAATATAGACACCAGATTGACTTTTCTAGGAAGACAATACTCAAATGTTAATAATCACTTGATGATGGCCAAGTGACGAAGACTAAAAGATGACAATCAAACAATGTTGATAAAGAGGTGTTGGCTGAAAGCCCACAACTAAGGGTGTGTTTAGGGCAGCTCGTGCTTATCTAGATAAACCGTTTACCTGGAACTGTGGACCGCGGAGTTCGACTCGCGTTTCACATTCAGTGTAAAAAACCAACTGCATTTTTGGATAAACTGCTCAAAAGTAATTTCCAAACTGTGAGGCGGCGTTGTGAAAACGCCGCCGCTGTGAATAATCTGTCCCAAACGGAGCCTAAGTGCAACTATAGCTAGTAGATATTATCAACATCAATCATCATAAGGAGCTCTAAATTCCTTTTATTTACATCTTAAAATCAAACACAATCTAAAGCTTTGTGCAAATACTTCTAATTTAAATTGAAAAGAATCATAACAAAAACTTCATGATTTGTTAATTCTTGTCCTATTTTCATTTTAAAAAGAAATTATCTCAATTTGCACTTAAACCCTCTCAATAATGAGAAATTGTTACATACAGATAACATACGCAGCGCTGCGTACATAATAACCCTTCAATAACCTTCATTTCAGAATTATTGGGGGGTTATTGACAGGTTATTGGATATCAATTCTAATAACCTCTTAATAACCTTCACGGATTCTATTTCAGTGTTATTAATAAATTATTATAGATTTATTATAAGATTATACGTAGAGTTACGTACGTTGCCCATACGTAGCGAATATCACATCCTTATCCAAACAAGCAACATGATTTTCCCAACTCCAAAACAAAGTTAAAGCAAAACAACCAGGAGAAAAAGCCTCAAAACAGAAACGCCCAGGCAGAGTACATCTACCTCACCGCAGGCTACGGGATGTAACAGCCTACTGGGGCCTGGCACCACCTCGGTCAACTCTTTTTTTATTTTTCCATTCCCATTTCCATTTATATAAAGAAAAAAATCTCATTTTTTTTAGCTTCTTATATTTCTGCCCTGTTTCTCTAGGCCTTAATTTTGTAATCAGTCCAGACAGAGATAGTGGCGAGAGCGCGAGGGGAAGTAGCTGAACTGAACACTTTATTCTCTTCAATTCGGGCTTCCATTGGCTACCAAGGACTAGGATTTGAAGGAGAAAGTTCTCCCAACAACCATCCCTCTGAAAAGATATTTCTCACTTCCACTGCGCGTTGCATTGCCCCCCTCTCCGAAAAACAGAAAAAAAGAGCCATTTTTCATCACTCCTTGAGCTAATCTTCTCTTACGATCCCCCAAACTTACTTGGCTTCGATCCCTAAGCTCTCGCTTCGTGACACAGAAACCATTTCTGGCAGAAAGACTGCTCATTTCCTCTTTATTATAGCGGATCAGGAAGCAATCCTGCATATCACCTAGTTCTTCTGATACGCAACCCAGAAATCATATTTGCCCATAAGGGGATTCTCCTCGTCTCTCTCTGCGACTATCTTATCCAATCCAAATGTCTCTTTCATTTCACGCTGATTAGGCCGAAGGAGGTGAAAATTGTTCAGAGACGATGAGAGATGGGAATTCTAAGAAAAGCAAGGTTTTTTAATGATTAATGGCTATCTTTTAAAATCTTCAAGTGTTCTTATGATTTCTAATTTGCTAACTTTGTAATTCTGTTCTTCTTTTTTTTTTTATTTTTATTTCAATGGTTTCAAGCTTTCATGGTCCAAATCTCTTCTTCGGAAATGGTTCAATCTCAAAGGCAAAGCTCAGGACTTTCATGCCGATGATGTCATCAGAAGAGGTAAGCTTCTTTCTTCATCACGTGATATAGTATCTGTCTAAACAGGGAGTTAACAGTGTGGTTCAGCTATCCCTTTCGGATTAGATAGGTATCCTCCACTGTTTATTATTAAAAACGATGATGCGTAATATGCCCACCTTGTTGATCTGAATAAGGAACATATTTCTGAATCAGGACATTCGGAATGGACTTTTCTTTCTTCCTATGAAAAGAAAAAAGTGAAATTTGCTAATTTTGTATTAGAGTTCTATCGCTTTCATATTAGTTATTTGAAATTTTCTTTTACTCTCTTCTTAATTCAGTCTTTACCCTTGATTTTCTGCAACTAGTTCAGCTGAATAAAAGAACAAAACGAAAAAAAAGATTTTTTTTTTGGTTCTATTGTTCAAGTTCCAGCTTTGCTAACCATGAATGCATGCAAAATGAGTAATCAATAATCCCCCACTGTTTTTTGTAGGAGGTAGTGGAGAGTGGAGGAACAGCTTCACAGAGAGAAGCTCATCTTCTGTAAGAAGAAGTAAAACAGGTCATATAAACCTTCTCTCACCTTTGAGCTGATTCTGCAACTCATCTTCTTGATATACTGGATTCCTCTCTAATCTATTTACTTCATTTTTAATCCTAGAGAGACTATCCAAGATGAGCACTGATCGATATCAGCGAGGAAAGATTGATTGTGATGTATCAGAAGTCACAGAAACTCAAGAATACAGGTCTCAAATCCAGTTCTCAACCATCTAACATATGTAACTTATTGTTTGCTCTTCAATTTTTCTCTCAATAAAAAATATGTATAAATCCTATTCTATTCCTTGTTTTTTATGAAAGGATCTTTGCTGCAACTTGGAATGTTGGTGGTAAATCCCCACCAAGTTATTTGAATCTTGAGGATTGGCTCCATGCCTCTCCTCCTGCAGACATATATGTATTGGGGTATAAAACTCTCCTAATCATATTCATTAGGTTTATAATTCTCCAAACAAACATTAATATCTTCTTGAAGCTTATAGGTTTCAGGAAATAGTTCCGCTTAATGCCGGGAACGTTCTCGGCGCTGAAGACAATGGCCCGGCGAAGAAATGGGTGGCTCTCATTAGAAAAACACTCAACAATCTTCCTGGCACTAGTAGCAGCAGTAGCTACCAGACACCTTCCCCAGTACCCGATCCAATTGTGGAGCTTGATGATGATTTTGAGGGCTCATCGTCATCCCATCAAAGAAATTCATCATTTTTTCATCGCCGTTCGTTTCAGTCACTGAGCCGTAGCCTAAGAATGGATGGCGACATTCTTGCTCCTCAACCGAGGTTAGATCGAAGACATAGCGTGTGCGAGCGTGTTATGTTTGGGAGCAGACCAAGCGATTTCGAACCCAATTTTCGATGGGGTAATGGCTCATCTGATGATGAGAATGTTGTCGGCGATTCGCCGACCACTGCTTATTTTTCTCCGATGTCTTATGGTTATGGTGCTTCCTCATCCATGGAAGAAAGAGATGCGTCGATCGGATATTCTCGGTAATTTGTTTAAGTAGTAACTCATTGACTACTTCTATTGTTTGATATATTCTCTGTAAGTTAAGTTCTATGGCCTAATCTATGAATTGTTTAGGTATTGTTTGGTTGCAAGTAAGCAAATGGTTGGGATTCTTCTCATGGTATGGGTTAGGAGTGAAATACGTGATGAGGTTAAGAACATCAAAGTCTCTTGCGTCGGGCGAGGATTGATGGGATATATGGGGAACAAGGTACATGAAATTTAAAAATCATTCTATGTATATATTAATATTTTTGGGGCATTTGCATGCATACCACACAATCCTTATGTATTTATATATCTCACATCTAAATTTTAGTATTTACACACATTGCACTCAAATGTTTAATATCACATAAAAAATAGCACTGTTATCACTTTTTAAAGCTGATCTACACCTCTTCGTGCATAGGTTTGATGCAACAAAGTATTGTGTATATGTAAATATCAAAATTTATGTGCAGGATATGTAAATACATAAGAATTGTTTGTTATGTATGTAAATTTCCATTTTTTATAAACTAATTTTTATACTGTTTTTAAGCTTCCTGTTTGCAATTCAAATTTTTA
The DNA here is from genome assembly GCA_022702705.1 of Papilionanthe hookeriana x Papilionanthe teres. Classification (NCBI taxonomy): domain Eukaryota; kingdom Viridiplantae; phylum Streptophyta; class Magnoliopsida; order Asparagales; family Orchidaceae; genus Papilionanthe; species Papilionanthe hookeriana x Papilionanthe teres. The sequence continues at coordinate 10,945,951 of CM040430.1, read as the reverse complement.
TAAACTTCATAAAACGAAGAATAACACAGTAAATTTTGTTAGCTTTGCATGATTCCTTCTAACCCGTGTTTTCCAGGGTTCGATCGCGATTAGCATGTCATTGCACCAAACAAGCTTTTGCTTCGTCTGTAGCCATTTAACTTCGGGCCAAAAGGAGGGTGATGAACTGCGGAGAAACTCTGATGTAATGGAGATTACTCGTAAGACGAGATTTCCGAGAGTCAATAGAATTGTTGATGAGAAATCTCCTGAATCAATCCTTGAACATGAGTGAGCCCTCCATTATGTTTCCTGAAAATATTTGAAATTCTATAGAGAAAATAAGAATCTTTCTTTTCCTAACATTTTTCTTAATGTATTTCTCTAGTCGAATAATATGGCTCGGTGATTTGAACTATCGGATAGCTCTCTCTTATCGCTCGGCAAAGGCTCTTGTAGAGATGCACAACTGGAATGCATTATTGGAGAAAGATCAGGTAGTTAGCCAATTCTTTTATTTCTTACTATGTATGGAGTAATTTTGGTTAACCATCCTCTTAGATTTCATAAAAATATCCAAGTAGAAATAGAGGATGATCTTAGTGTATGAATGATTCCATGCTTGCTTCTCTTGCTTACCTTTTTTTTTGTGTAAGATTTACATACACAAATATTAATTCCTATGTATTTACATATCTAACTCCTAAAACTTCAATTTTTACACACATACCGCCTTACCTATGCATAAAAAGGTGTATTTCACTTTTTAAATGTTGAAATACTGGTATTTTTGATGTGAAAAGAAATATTTTGTTGGTATAAATGTAAAAACTAAATTTTAAGTGTTAGATATGTGAAAACATTGGAATTGGGAGGTATTCTTGTATGTGTGCACTTTTTCTATCATCTATATATTCTCCTTGGTTAGAACTCATGTAAAAAGAGAAAGCAAAGATTCTCATCATCAATTTGAATAGTGAAAAACAAAGATTCATCAACTACTTTATTTTAAACATAATCAGCTTCGGATAGAGCAAAGATGCGGCCGAGTCTTTGAGGGATGGAGTGAAGGAAGAATTTATTTCCCACCCACGTATAAGTATTCGAACAACTCGGACCGATACGCTGGAGATGAATTGCATTCAAAGGAGAAGCGACGCACGCCGGCGTGGTAAACTAAACCTTGATTGTGTTTCTCTATAAACTTTAATTGATTGAAGTTAACGTCGCTACTTTTTGAACGAAAAAAGGTGTGATCGTATACTATGGTATGGAAGAGGATTAAACCAACTATCCTACGTGCGGGGAGAATCGAAGTTCTCGGACCACAGACCGGTCTATAGCATTTTTGTTGCGGAAGTCGAATCTATAAATCATAGCCGAATCAAGAACTTGAGCTTCCCGAGCGCACGAGTTGAAATTGAGGAGCTTCTCCCATACTCACATGGATATGCAGAGCTTGGTTTTTTCTGAAAGGTATGCTGTTTATTCTTTTGGGCATTTACATACATACTACTCAATTATGTGTCTACATACCTAACATCTAAAGTTTACTTTTTTATATTTATACCACCTAAATCTTTCATATCGCATCATAAATACCACTATTTCAACTTTTAAAAAGCGAAATGCACGTATATGATGTTAGATATTTAAATACATAGAAATTGAGTAGTATGTATGTAAATCTTTCTTATTCTTCTGATCAAAGAATGGTGCTTTTTGTCTTAACAAGCTTTTCCTTTCAATCTAGTACAGTGGATTTCTGTGATTGAGATTCCATTGTTGGTATCCATAAAAGCACCAGGTGAGAAAACTTGTTTTTTTCATTTGAGGCACAGGGAGTGAATGCTGCCAAGAGCTCTCTTTCCCAAATGGTGTGTGCTTGAAGGAATGATAGTACTAGGTGAGCTCTTTCTTCTGGGACCACTAAAACACTAAAATTGCTCTGTCAAAATGGTTATTTTAATCCCACAGTTTATAAAAATTAGAAATTTGTCCTCAAACTCTTTGCAGGAGAGCTAAAACAATTCTCCCTGTAAAAGAAACTGAGGACTAATTTGAAAATTTATATGTTCATGGACTAAAATGTCATAAGAATTAGCTGAAAATTATTCAATGCAACCAATTATGAATTTTCTATTCCTTACCATTTCAAGAATAAATTTGGATTTTTTATGATGTTTCTCCAGAGGAAGCTGCTGCTACTCTTTTCCTACCATCATCTCTTAAAATTCTGAATTCTTCATGGTGTAATTTTGAAGAATCCTTTAGGACTTCACCCCAGAAATAAACATGGAGGAGCTTTTTCAGTGCCATGATGCTTCATAATCTGAAGAGTTGCCAATTTACGCAGACTTTTACACATTTCATCAAAAATCATAATCAAAATTCTACTTACTGAAAAGCTCATAATTTTCTTTGTTTTTTTTTTATTACATTTCATCTGTTCATAGCAATATTTTTTCTATTATTCTTCATGTTAAAAGCAGTGTTTTCTATGCGATAATGGAGCTAATGACTGTGCATAGTTCTTTACTGTTATGTAATATGGACAAAGTTCTTAGGAAGAAGATAAAGAAGCTCTGTTTATGAGTTATTTGAATACTATCTTTGGCTTAAAAGCCATTACACAGTCAATTCCATTTATTTATTTCCTCAGAAGGCTGCTTTCCATTCCTCTGCTTTTTATTTTGTTTTCGAGTGCAATCAGAGAAAGCAAAAGAAGACAGATCTTGTAGGGTTGATGAGGGCATGTACACTTGGAATTAAAACAGAAGACAAATGAACTTTAAAAAATAAAAAATAAAAATTTCTGAATCAAATGATGTCAAGCAAAGGAAAAAGGCTGCTTGGCCTATTGCTTTAGGCTGTTGCATGTCAAAAGCATATAGCAGAAGAAGCCCGCAGTGACATGAGGTTATTCTGTTGGAATTGAAGTTTACAAACCGACCAGATTTCTTCTTACCATACTATTTTGCAGGACTGTCAGAAAAAAAATTGTTCTTTTGGAGTTTGCTAATATGAACAATTACAAAATGTTGATCTTATAAACTAGAATTAAGTTGATAGTTTTAGAGTCACTCAATATGTGTTTACAAACTTGAATTGAGTTCATAATTCTATTTATTACACTAACTTATTTTTTTTACATACATATACTCATTTCTTATGTATTTACATATCGTACGGTTAAATTATACTTTCTTACAGTTCTATCAACGAAAACTTTCATACGGTCTCTGAAGTAGCACTGTTTTAGATTTTAAGAAGAAGGGTGAAATAGACCTTTTCATGCATAGGTAAGGCGGTATACATGTGAAAATTGAAGTATAGATGATTTGATATAAGGATATACAAGAAATGAATGGGAGGTATGCAAATCTTATTTTAGGTTTTATAATTGGTTCTTAACTAGTTATATATTTATCTAAATTAAATGAAATTTTGAGGGATTGTTTCTAATGTAATTAGGGGTCTTCTATGATTTTTCCATGGTCAGAGGACTCTCATAACACTAAAAGCCCTAACTGTTCAATCTTAATCACCTTTATTTTAGTTTAAAAATTGTAAAAATTAAAATATAAATCAGAAAAAATTACAAAATTGGTTCAGGTGGGTTTACTGTGGTCAAAGGACCTTAGAAAAAATAAAATCAGATTTAAGGAATTAAAAAATGTAATTTTTTTAAATTAATAAAAAATAGTAAAATTATAACACTACAAAATAATTCAAATAACCATTAAATTTAGTCAAATTGAGGCTAACCACCTGAGGCTCCTGTAAAAATTTGGAAACCAGAAAAAATATTTTTGATATGGAAATGAATTTTCTAAGTAAATAGTGGTTTTTGGCTTAAAATAATTATATAAATTAAAATAAAAATTAACAAAAAATTTTAAAAAGTGGTTTGGAGTGTTTTTTAAGACCATACGAACCTAAGAAAAATAAAATTGAAGTTGATAAAAAAAAATCATTTTTGAGCTATTTTGGTGTTTTCTTAATTTTTGAATAAAATAATTATACAAAATAAAATAAAAATCATAAAAGTATAAAGTAAGTTTCTCTGGGTTCTCTAAAGCTAGAAGGACTTATGAAAAATATAAAAATGATTTTTTTTGAAATAAAGATGTATTTTCTATTTAATTTTCCCTTAAAATTTATTAAAAATTATAAAAATTAAAATATAATTAAAAAAATTCACCAAAATTATTCCTAGAGATTCTCTAACTTAGGTGAACCTCCAATAATTTCCTTAAGGACAGATGATTTGTTTTGGTTAGTTAAATTAATTAACATTAAAAATCTCTTTTTTGAGTTAAAATATTTAGTAAAAATTAAATGAAAATTAGAAAATCACAATTTCTTTTCTGATATTTTAATTAACCCATGATTGGGCTAACAATAAAATTTCATAGTCATTTGAGTTAAATTTAAAAATTTATGAAGTGGAAAGCCTTAGGGGCAAAATGGTAATTATAGAATTCGGAGTCCTAAAATTTTGGTGAAACTAAAGAGTAAATGAGCAATGTTAACTCTATTAGATGATTGAAACATGAAGGGATAAAGGTAGAAATTAACTCATCACTTCTTTGCAAAAGGGGTAAAATTGTAATTTTTTAAATTATTGTGAATTGGAAGTTAATCTAATTGGGAGATCCTAAAGTAAGGGGCTTGGGTTAGGAAGATAATAACTCACCAAATTGAAGCCCTAATCTAGGATTGAGCAATAAAGTATAACCTTTTGATAAGAAATATATTCATTTAATCCAACACTTTTAATTATTACAAATTTATTCACATGAACTTAAAAGCTTAGTAGTGAACTACATTTGATCTAAATTGATTATTGAGGTTTAAAAAATGAAACTTAATCAACTACAAATACCCTTAAATCACTACAAGCCCGCCCACAACTGAAAGAGCACGAGCCTCCTTAATAATACAATTTGCCTTTAGGGGCGATCACCCACATAATTCCTAAGTGAAACATCAAGTGAATGTCTGATTACCCCGATCATGGGCTAATTAAAATATTAAGGTTCATTGAGCACAAGTCAAAAAAAGATTACAACTGTTTTAAATCAGATGATTAATTCAACGACATTGTAAGACCGAGTGAACTCAAAATACTTTAGAGGGTCTTAAAAGTTATTTAGGGTTATCCCCAAACACTTTTGCGATCTTTTGGTTATTTTGAAGGACATTTGAGTGTTTTATGTTTTGATGAAGAAAATCATCCTCAAACGAAAGTATAGGGACCCACCAAGTTATGACTCGGGACCCGATAATCCACCCAAATCAATATAAATACCATACACTACTTATCCTACATTTATAACCAAAAGCTCAAGTATTTGAGACTTCTATAAGACATTCAAATTCTTGTGAGCAACTAGGGACATTTGTTTTTGCCACATATGAATCATCATATTGGTGTAAGTCTAAGGTCTAGGGGGATATGACAATGACGATAATGCTAATGTGTGCTAAACGAGAGATGCAAAGTGAGATTATTAAAATAGTATCTCCTGCCTCAAGCACCTTCAATAAGGGGATTAGACAGTGACTGATGATACTATTCGCCAACTCTTAGTGGGATTGTTGCCCCTGCTACTCTTAGTTTTCTAGTAGCTCTAGTGTGATTAGAGTAATTAGCATGTGGACTGCACTACTTTACAAAATATTTACAAAAATAAAATAAAATTTATTTTTCTTGTTAATGTGAACTCTGCACAAAATTTAAACAACAACTTTTGAATGAAAAAAGAATTTTAATGAAAACTTATAAAAGTCCACGGTTAGTCACTTGGATTGAGGTTAAGAACTGTTCTCCGTAGGTTGTCAGGTTGGTAGCTCTTATTCAAGATCGGGAATCACATAATCCAGCTCTGAGCCCCACCTTTACCAGTGTCTTACACTTAGTTCTGATCTTTCATATGTGACTGCGGGTTTTGTTTTGCCTGTTCATATTTTGCTACGACTTGTTTTGTTACTTATGTGTACTAGTATTTCCTGCTTTCTTTTTTCGCAATTTATTTAAATTTACTGGAAATATATTATTCTTTATGATACTAACCATGCAGCTGTAGCGAAGGCCCATGTACACATTTATATATTATGTACTGCAATTTTTCTATTTACCTCACAACATTTTCTACCTACATTTATTTACTTTACATGCAAAACTAAAACCAAACCAAATAATAAAAAAAAAAACCACAAAATACACTTTCAAAATAAACATACACTTTTAAACCTAGCGAACACCCTTAGATCACCCCTTTTGGATTTACGAGAATCTTTTGGATGAGGTAACCTACGGTTGCTAACTAGATTCTCCGGTCTAAACGAGCCTAATAAACTTATTTAGACTAGATAAATTCAAAAGAAAACAGTGATGCTGGAATGAGGGAATTGTGGGATCTTAACCTTTGTCACTCTAATTAAATTATAACTCCCCCAAATAAAATACTTAACAAAAACAACAACAAAAACCTAAAATATTGAAACATACACTGCAAATCATAAAACCTTAAACTTTAGAACTGCTACTTCAACGAGGAGCTCTGCATAAACACCATGGGCAACATGACGAGGACATATAGAATAATATCATCCAGAGAGAAAACAGGTCTATATCAGCAAATATTTTCTTAGAATTAAACAACAAGCCAAAAAACTTCGAGTAACCAATATAGCGCGGTGTAAATCCTTAACTTATCTTTGGGCTCCTGCACAGTCATGCTGAGCAGTATAAGTCCTAACTCTCTTTAGCTTCTGATACGCCTTAAAATTATCTATTTTATATGAGCATTTTATGCTCATTTTTTGATGATATCGCACTTTAATGAAAGGTATTTCACTTATTTTTTGTTTCAGGTACAAGAAATGGAGCTTCAGAGAAAATGAAGCGAAATTAAGTCAAAATTAAGCAAAAATGGCACCACATAATGTAGTGCCATGACACCAGCTTTTGGCGCCATAGTGCCAGTTCTCGTACCTCATAGGAGCCATAGTGCTACAGATAGGTGCCATAGCGCCAAAAGCAATTTTAACTTATGTGCAATGAATTTAGATGAATTTTAAAGATACGCTTGAAGTGACTCTTGGCTATTTTCAGAGCTCTATTAAAAAAGGGCCATTGGCTGGTCAAAAATGAACTCTCTCAAGAGTGGGTGTGTGAGTTATTAGAGGTGCGAATGTGTGTAACAGAGGAGAGCCTTTGATTGTGTAAGAACATTTTGGAGATATCTTGAAAGAAACTTCAAGATTTGATTTGAGAGAAGTTTAAGGTAAGTAATTTGTATTTGTGTTTAAAGTTTTTGTTGTTAAGACTTGGCTTTAAAGATAAATCATGTTTTGTTGTGTTATTCCCTTGAATTATGAGTAGTTTTCTTTTCTTTCTCCTTGCAAAAAGAAGTGATCTTGCAAAAAATTTGATTTGTTTAAAACATCTTTTATTCCAAAAATTATGATGGTATTTTCGGCAGTTCTTAATTTACTTTGCAAACTGGTCACTTGTGAGGTTAAAATTCGTTACGAAACATAATGATCCGGGAGGTCTATGATTCCACCCAACTTGTGAATACCTTAACCTTTAGGATGGGAGGTCGACTCAGTCCACTGGTTAGCACAAATAAATAGAGAGATATGTATTGATTGGCCTAGAATTTGTGTTTCTAGGGTGAAAGGCTAGATACTTTAGCAATTTTGCCTAATGTTGGAACTAAGGGTCCCTGACAGGTCCTACAGAGAGGGCATAAGGGGTAATCTAAATGTGAGAGGCTATAATCTACTAATCACTACCACACAAGCTGTAAACAACTTTAGCTTAGCTAATATTCTTTAATGCTCTTGGAAGAGGGTAAAGAATATGTATGCTTCTATTTATCACAATATAACATTTCTATCTTTAAACATTAAATTCCTACATTGATTATGATCTCTTTGCAAAGGAATGATCTTTTTAACGTTTAAACTCTTTTAAAAATTTGTAGTTAAGAAAATTTGCACTTACTTTCTGCATAGAATTAGATTGAGCATTTATTTAGTTTTAATCATTTACAAACATTTTGACATTATTCTCCCATATATTGTCTTTACAATTTAGTAGAAGTTTTTCCAAGTCATTATAAGAAGTTACCACTTCTCTGTGGGATCAATATTAGGGTTTTTAAAGAAAGCTTTGTATTACTTGAAAAGATACATATACTTGTATAGAACCTTTAATGTGAAAGTCATTAATCTATATTATAAAATATTTCATTTGTTCACACTAGCTGCTAAATATAAATTGAGTTAAGTTTTTGGCCATATTTTTGGAACTTAAATAATTGCGTAGTTGAAGAGTTTTTCCTGGCTGAGTTTTTCTTTTTTTCATATTCATTTTTCTTTTTTTTCATAGTCGTCTCAATGGCCAAAAAAGATTTTTCTTTTAGATGCTTTTCAAGAAGTGGATTGTGCCTTAGCAACAAAACACACTTGTTAGGGGTCCTTTGTTGGTATCACTTTTGATGTCATATGGGTGGGTTGTCCAGTCGAATGTTACATGACTATATTACACTTACTCACAGTCTCCCACTATCTAAGACATCCCTTATGTCCTCCTGATATGTGCTATGAGCACATAAATAGGGTTGGTGCCGATTCTTCCCAACCCGGGAGAGCTCACCATCAGGTGGTGAAAATTCTGGCAGAGGACACATCTAATGCCTATTTTAGTGTTTAATGAATATGCTCCATCTATTCAGAGCCTCCCATGGTCAAGGGCAGTCACAGAACTCCCCCATGCACATTCTACGTAAAAACAGAGTTACAGTTATTATACTTGCGCAGTGGTTCAAGACATCTATTGATATTAAAAATCCCCGATAAAACACATATAAAATGTTCATTGTTTAATTTTTGGGACCATATTTTTATCATATTTAGTATCTGATAGCTTACAAGTTTCCAAAACTCTTCAAAAATTTTATAAAAAATCAGGGTTTTCGGGCCAGATATCAAACTTTAGGCTTAAGATATGTAAATATATTAGAATTGTGTGGTGTATGCATATAAATTTCCCTAAAATAAAATAGAATTAGAAAAGCAAGGAAAGTATTTGATTACTTAAGTCAAAAAAATTAATTTTTTTCTCAAACAACATTTTGGCTCGATCTCACCAAAAGTCAAAAAATATTATGCACTATATAGAAGTGGGCTACGGGTGATTGAGGGGGCAGAGATCTGAACCCCGACCTGAACGTCTTACGTCGAAGCCGCCACCAAAGAGTCAGATTTTGCGCACTAGAAGTTACACACACACACACACATACATAAATATATATATATATATATATATATATATATATATATAGAGAGAGAGAGAGAGAGAGAGAGAGAGAGAGAGAGAGGGAGAGGATATTATATTCTTTATATGTGGAGGGTGTAACTTCATCAAAAACTTTGTTGACGACATACATTTAAAGAGTGGGGCCTAACATATTCTTTGAGTGTCGAATCATCTGTAATATCTGCATGAAGCAACAGCACTGTGTCACAAGCTGGCAGCTCACTTGTGTCAGAAGTGATGGAGGAGGGATAGCAGAATATATATCTTTATATATATATATATATATATATATATATATATATATATATATATATATATATATATATACAGAAAACAAGCAAATTTACACTGACAACTATGCACCAGACGCATTAAATTCTTATTCAGTTTTATTTTTCCTTAGTTATTTCTCTACCTAGGATGGATCGGTGACCCTTTTGTGAGTCAAAGAAGATGTCATATCTTTAGAGGGAGAATGGTTGTCTCAGTACGAAATGGTGTTTCCTGAAGTGTAAAGAGGCTGCTGCTCTATAGGGGTAGTATCATGCTCTATTCAGAAACTACTTGGAGCCAAATCAAGCCCAAAGAAAATCATCACTTTGAATACACATTAGAAGTATGGAAGTAAAGTGAGGTGAAATGATGCAGCCACTCAGCTTCATAGGCCCAATTCTTTCTCTTTCAGCTAATAACAAACTTAGTTTTGCTATGCAAAGTATCAATAGAGGGGTGAGTTCTATTAAAGATTCCAGTATATATATATATATATTTTTTATTCAAATGAAGTTGGTTGTGAAGTGAACCGTTAAAAGGAAAATTTTTTTTTGATTGTTTACTCTGTAAAAGTATGTGTATGTTGTAGAACTTGTGCTAAGTTGCAACAAATTTAAAAGAAATTACCATCTTAAATGCTAAGTTTAAGAAGCTAATGAGAGAAATGGTATTAAAAATGAAGTGTTTGTGAGATTCATTTATAGATAGCACTACGATACATAAGAGATTAACTTTATAGCCAGCTTATATTTAGTTTTAAGCCTAGATATTAAAATTTTTCAAGCGACTACATACAACAAATTTGAAGAATCTTTAAACAAAATAAAGTTCTTCTATAAAGGTTTAGGATGGTTTCAATGAACAAAATTATATATGTGATAACTAGAAAATATAGTTTTGCCATCTTAGAGGCAATTAAGGTATGAATCCCAAATCGGGATACCTACAATGAAGTGGACACACCCCTCAAAAGTATTGTGTCTATGGAAAGTGCTTATTTATCATTGGTAAGCACATCGTATGACTTAGTGGTGATAACAATTAAACTAAGTAAGAGCATGACTACCAAAATTTTCTTAGAGAGATTCGCCTTTCAATCAAGGATTAAAATAAAACAAAAGTTTATAGGGGTTGATAATCTCCCCGCCCCCCTCTATTTTTCTTGCCAATGAGTGTAAGGGCTTTCCAAAAAGGAGAGGGGTTTCAATGTCTATATTGAAGGGAACCATTGAGATTGGTGCCAAGAAGAGATGAGGCAATTATCATTTACACATAGTGTTAATAACATCAACATTAGGAAGGCCAAGACCACCATGTTCTTTGGCTTTAGTGGTAGTGCTCCAAGCAATCGTGTGCAATTAATTACCAAGGTCATTATGATAAAGAAAATTATTGATAGTAGTGAAGAGCTTTGTCCTTATGCCTTTAGGATGAATAGTGGATATGAATAGGCAGTAATAAATACAGCTCCATAAGTTGGTTTTGACTAACTAAAATCCTCCAACAAAAGAAAAAAGAGAAATATATAATTTTATCAAAAAGCTTTGGCGATCTATCGCTTTCAATTTGATATAATTAATGGACATGCCTAAGTATTCCCAGGGAAGATCCTTGATGGAAATATCTTGGGTATTGCTAATTTAGAAAAAGCCAAAATAGATTTCATAAATTAGCATATAAGTTTGTCACTTGTTGAAAAGATATCTATCAAAATTATTAATTGTTTTACCAAACACAATAATATATTATGCATAAAGTAGATGGGTGAAATTTTGGCCACTGGATTTCAAAGCGCTTATAGAACATTGACCCACTTTTTGTATTTATGTAATTTATGTTTATAGCCACGGAACTAAAAACTTGATCCCGCTTTAAATATAGGGATATGGTTTAATGTATAATGTGGATTCTACGCAAGTATACGTATCGTATCAAGTAATACAGGGCTCTAGTGGAGTCCTGGTTATCGATCCCACAATGAAGTTTTTAACAGAATTGTTATCAGGTAAATTTAAAGGAATTACTTAATAAAGTGAACATAAATTCTAAGTAACTATAATAAACTAAAGTAAACTAATGCTTGAATAAGTTGATTTAATTAATTCAGAAAAAATATCCTTCTCCTTGTTTTTTAGAAAATTAAGTGAAATGATGAATTTAATTAGAATTTTATTGTGACAAATAGGAGCATTCCTATTCTTTACCCTTTAGTCTGAGTGCAAAGAACATTGACTAATCCTATGTTTGATTACCGAATCCGCGGCTAGAATTCGGGAGGATACCGGCTGCCACTTCGAGCTCCCACGTTCCCTCACTCGAGGGCTAACATCTACACTTCAGCTCTCAAACAAGTAGGATCGAATTGAGTATTTTAGTCCGTCACACTAAAATATCCAATTCTACGCCCGATAATTAATATTTCCCTATTTATTTGCACCCTCCTTCTAAGGCTTTTGATTTCCCTAAATATTGGATGTAATTTTTAGTATAGTTGATAATTCAACATATTTTAACTACTCAATCGGTCGGATTGAAAATAAATTAAGTTTTAAGTAAAAATTATCACAATTTATTTATATTATATTAAGTGCCTTTATTTAATTTCATCAAACCACATAATTTTCATAAACAAGGAGAAAGACTAAGAAAACTACTCGAATGCATGAGAATAAAACAAAGCATAGATTTCATTTAAAGTTAAAAACAATAAACAAAGATACTTATCTTAATTTCCTTCCCAAGCAGACTCCTTGAAGTTCCTTTGACTTTTCCTTCTAGTACAACAACTAAATAGTACTTAATTAAACTAATAAACTCACTAAACTCGCTCAAACTACACTTAAGTCACTAAAAATATACTCACAGAAAACTCAAAAGACACACTTAAGACTTTAGAATTCGGCCTCTATTTATAGAGGTAAGTAAAGGTCCAAGGAGTGCTTAAACACCTCTTCAAAAAGTGTACAGGTTCAATGTATATGTATTTTGAACTAGCTTGCCGTCGGCGGGAAACGACCTCGCCGTCAGCGGGGCTTCTAGAAGGTCTTCAAACCGCGTGATCTAGCTGTCGGCGGGCTCGGGCTCGCTGTCAGCGAGGTAGTTATAATTCCTTCAGAAATTTCTCCTCACGATCTCGCCGTCGGCGAAGTAGTTATATTTGCATGAATTTCTTCCTTTTTGATCCAAATTTGCTCCATTTCATGCATTTTGCTTCTATCACCAATAAATCTTCATTCTCGCAATAAAATAAAGAAAATACCTTTCTTTAAAGTGCAATTTCATCAAAAATAGGTATGAATTTCTTAACATATTTTTCACGTGATCAAACTCCCCAAACTTAATTATTACTTGTCCTCAAGTAATTTTAATACTAAATAAAAATAATGATTTCTATAATAGAATTTTTCAACTCAAAGAATATATGAATTAATTTTAAATAACATTATAATAAAGTTAAAAAGAAATATTTCTAAGTAATTTCAATTAATTTTATAGAGATACGATTATTTAGTTATTAGGTCTAAGATTTCTAAACTTTCTATTTATTTCGGGAAAGACAATATTAAAAATTAATAAATTACTTAAGATATTTAGATGATAGGAAATTCCAGAAAACTCTATTTAGTAAAATACTAATCCATAAATATAAGTTTAGAAATATAGTTAAGTTTTACCCTTTAGGTTGAATCCTTTGAAGCCAATTTTTGATAAGGCATCTCCTCAAGCTTCTCCTCACTTATATTTTTCTTTTCTTTTCTTTTCTTTTTCTTTTTTTTTTAAGTGAGGATTACTGTATCTGGAAACCCTGTTAATAATTTTGAACTTCAATTTCTCTTCCTAAATTTGAAACTTAAAATACTTCTTTGCTTATATATATTTCATAATTTTTACTTCATTAAGTTTCTATTCTTTCTTTTTTCATCTATATACTTAAGAATTTCCAATTTTTAGAATATAGTTTCCCTTACTTTAAATAGTCTACTATATTCTTATTCCTTTTAACCAAATATCTTCTTCTATTAATTTAATTAAATTACTAGAAGTATTTTCTGTAATTTTATATAATAATTAAATAAAACAACTCATATTTATTGAATTGAAAATTACTATAGAAAATCATTTAATAATTTTTGAAAATAGAATTTGAGAACAATTTAATAATTAAATTTGTATTTTTACCTTCCCCCAACTAAAATTTTTCTATCTATACTATATAGTGAAAAAGGGAAAGTATATAAAATTCATCATACCTTTCGAGCTTTAGGTATTTCTTTCTTTGAAATTTTTGCGGGTTTTTTCATTACTTACGTAACTCGTACTCGTTAGTATTCTTCCATATATAATATTTAAAAAGAAAGTGCAGGGATGGAAATTTTTAAAATAAGTATCAAACATAACATAGAAAACTTAATTTGTTACTACACATACATTTACAATAATACATTAAAGAAAAACTAACATCCTATATATATAAAAATTTGCAACTAAGTTAACACACATAAGAAATATAACATCATAGCTCAATCAAACAAACAAAACATACTAAGTCCATAGTCTACAGAAAGTACTAAAATATTACACACAGAAATAATAAAGTTTGCAAAACAACAAATCTAAACAAATCTAAACAAACAAAGATTCTAATCTTCTACATTAAAATACCAAACTATGTCGTCACCCTGATCTCCAGGCTGAGAAGGCTGAGCAGGCTGGTACTGTGAATATCGGGGGCACTCAGGAAAGACAACATCTAAATTACCACTCCTATAACGACGTTCAGCTTCATAGTATGCAATCTCGTATTCCGAATGTCGTTGGAGATATTCGCTATCATAATCGTGTCTTCTCTCCAAGCCTCCAATTCTTTGATCTATATGCTCAAATCTTCTTTCCATATTTTCTCCAAATGACTCAAAACTCTTTCTACTCGTGGTTAATTCATTCATCGGATCTTAAAGGGTAGGAGTAGTGTATCGAGGGGTGGTTCATAACTAGTAGAGGGTATATCTCTACTTGAAGAAGGTACATAAACCCTCGTCCCGCATCTCCATCCTTCGTGGGATTCATATTTCTTTATATTAGCTCGAGTTAGGGGTTTCATAGGCTCTATCCATTCCTCATCATCTCTCGCTCTACCCCGCATAATTGGCAAAGTGCATAGATAAGACCGGGATGTCCTAATCCTCCTCCACTTTCATTTCTAACGAGTGGCTAATATGTTTTTATATATAACATTTCCCACATTAATACTCTTCTAGTTATGAATACGAAATTCGGAATCGTTTCTATCTCTTGTTACCTCACTATGGTGGTAGGTAGGTAACAAAGTAGAGCAAATAAAATAATGTCGAGCTTTTGATGTTGCATTTAGCATAGAAAGAGGGAAGTTTACCCGTTCTCGCTCGCTTTATCTTCCGGACTCCTTTCCCATCAGTGAGAAAGTCAATCACCTCTTCCAGTGGTCCTTCCATAGTTCCAAAAGTTTCATATTCGCTCCAGGTGTCTTGAACTTCATAATATGCATTTATTCTAGCAGCGCTGAAATCTACGAAAAATCCTCTAACCTTTACTGGTGCATCTTCAGCCTGTGTTAAATTTGCATAAAATTCTTTTACTACTTCCACAGCTTGCTCTGTTGGTAACGAAACAGAAGTTTTCCCATCCTCGCTCCTTTATAACTCGCTCTACTTATCCTCCTGGATTCTTGAAAACTCGATCTTGTATGCACTTTCTTGCTTGAATATTTTGAAAATATCTTGTTTGTGCTCTCGCATTAATGAATCGAGTTTCATCAAAATCTAATCGTCGCTTTTGTCGTGGAGCCATTTCTCGATCTGTGAAATTTACAAAATTTTTAACTAAACTCCAAAATATTACTAAAAAGGCTTCCCACAACAACTAAAATCCATTTAAATCGATTTCTATGAAATTCTTCCAAGTATTTTATTCACATTTCAAAATTTTTCAAAATATCCCAATGTAGAAGAAATTCATGGTGAAAATAAAAAATTTTTGCATAGGAGTGAAGCTCTTACCAAGGGAAGATGAAATCCGGTGTCAAAAAGTGTTGAAATCGCTTTAAATCCAAGATCTCTCAAGCCCTAGGTCGGTTTTTTCGAAAATTTTAGGAAGGGGATGATAAATAGTGTCGGCTGACCGGTCAAATATAGGTCTTTTCGCGTTCTCGCCGTCGGCGAGATTTTCTCGCCGTCGGCGAGCTAATTAATTCCATAAGGCAAAAGTTTCGGGAAAAATCCGCCGTCGGCCGAGCTCGGTCTCGCTGTCAGCGGGTTTTCTCGCTGTCGGCGAGATAATTCTCGCCGTCGGCGAAGTCCTAAAAATTTTAATTTTTGAAATTCGTAAATCATTTTCAACCTCAAATTGCCATTAATCAATCTTCCGATCACTTAATTTGAATATTAATAAGAAGATTAGGTACTATACTTACAAAAATTCACACAAAACAAATAAAATATCTTTATAAATGAAATCCATCAAACTTACAAATTTCACACTAACAACTTCACACATACTTAAATTAATTGTTCAAATCCATACCACTCAGCATCGCAATCCAAACCACAACACTCTAAATGCTGAGACATAACAATTTACATAAAATCTTATCAAATCTAAAGTTCGACTCATAATAAAACTTAAACTCCAAAATAAACACTTACACATACAAATATAACATAAACATATAAATCCTTCCTACTCCTCCGTGTCTGAACTAATATCTTCTCTGATAATTCCGATGCGACGCAGGTGCACAAATAAATTGTAGAAAGGCCTGAAAAGGAATTCTGCAGTACATTCTTCATTAATCCATCCTTTCTGTCTTAGTAGATGAATAAAATTAGCCTCCACATGTCCAGTATGATCAAAGTGCTCCTTCATTCTCCAATCAATATGATCAAACATATCAGAGATATTGTCAATATAATTCATCACATTTTGCAATTCTTTTTCCAATCCTTTAATCTTCTTCAGAATAAAATTAGTCTTATCAGTAATAGGTCTTGCTAAAGGATTGTTCTGTGATGCTCTGTCAGAAATAACAGTGATTTCATCATTGTTATCCAAAGTGGGAAACATATCAGTAGGATCCAGGGGTTTCCATGGTAAAAGTACTTTTTCCCAAGTCTCATAAGAAACTTGATACCGATCGCATAAAGCAAATATAGTAGATGGGTGTCCAAGTCCATGCACTGACCCATGCACGATTAATCCCAATGCAGACTTTACTATTATTGATCCAACATCGATAGGTAATCCAATTTGAATACAATAGTTTAAAATAGTGCATTCCTTTAAAACTTTATTTACTCTCATGGTAGGTAATAATTTTGATGATATAAAGAAATGCCAGTGCTTCGAGACAGGGTTTAGAAGTGATGCAGAAAAACTAACATACCCGTCTTCTCGTAACTCCCAATCATCCGGTTCATCGATCGGATATCTATAGATCACGTTCATATTATATCTTGAAGGCGCAAAGTTGGAATAGTGACAAACAGAGGTATTCTCTATAGAAAAAAATTCATTTACCCTTGCAGGAGTAAATGTTACCCATCTTCCTCTAACATACACATTTCCATGGTTGATCGCATGTAAATTAGAGTAAAACTCTTCGACTATCGGTATAACTACAGCGGAAGTTGTATAACAAAATACCTCCCAATGCAACTCGTGCGATCATCTCTTCGATTTTTGTAGTAGCATTCTCTACTCCTCTATTGACGAATCCTCTTTCTTTGATAAGTCTTTTCTTCATCAAGCCTTTGTTGAAGATTCGTTGTGCCTCCGAACTAACAAATTTTCGCCGGTTGAAAACTTCAGTTTTTGTGGTTTCTAGGAATTTTAAGGCCATTTTGGATGGAATGGATTGGTCTCTAGTCGTTCCTAAGGAAGAAAATGGTGTAAAATCGGATTTGGAATAATTTCTTACGAAGGAATGGCTTAGATTCGTCCAAAACCGCACGAAAAATCTTTAAGAAACCAAATTTTAAACTACCTCGCCGTCGGCGGGAAGTTCCTTGCCGTCAGCGACTTAGTTATAAAACTGAATGAGTAATGGTTCACGATCTCGCCGTCGGCGGATCGGACTCGTCGTCGGCGAGATTTGTAAAAATTGCCCGTTTTCGCTCTGGTCTGAATATTTTCTGATCTCATATAATAAATTCAATTTTTGTGATGATTCTAAATAAGTATTTGAGTAGTAAGATTTATTTTAATAATATAGATTTACTAATATGTAGATATATAAAAATAAAAGACTACTATGGGTTGCCTCCCATAAAGCGCTTGGTTTAACGTCGTCGGCCGACCTAATTCGGTTAGTGTTCAGGTTGACTAAGCATTAAAACCTCTTTAAAATTTGATCGTCTATTTTCGAAATATGATTTTAATCTATGTCCATTTACTTTAAATCTATGTCCTGTTTTTGGATCTTCAATTTCTATAGTTCCATATGAAAATATTTGAGTTACGATGAAAGGTCCTAACCATCGAGATTTCAATTTCCCGGAAATAATTTCAATCTAGTATTATATAGCAAAACTTCTTGTCCTGGTTCAAAATTTCTCCGATTAATCTTCCGATCATGCCATAATTTCATTCTTTCTTTATAAATTCTATCATTATCATATGATTCACTCCTTAATTCTTCCAATTCATCTAATTGCAACAATCTCTTCTCACCAAACTTTCTTTCATATTATAATTAAATTCTTTAATCGCCCAATATGCTTTATGTTCTAATTCGACTGGTAAGTGGCAAGTTTTTCCATATATAAGCCTGTAAGGAGTCATTCCAATCGGAGTTTTATAAGCAGTCTTGTATGCCCATAATGCAGTGTCTAGTCTTATAGACCAGTCTGACCTGTTAGGGTTACATACTTTTCTAATATACGTTTAATCTCTCGATTAGAAACTTCAGCTAATCCACTAGTTTGTGGATGATAAGCGATCGATATCTTATGCATAATATTATACTTTTCCACTAGTTTGTGAATGTATTTGTTTCTAAAATGAGTTCCTCCGTCAGTGATAATCAATCTCGGCATTCCAAATCTAGTAAAAATATTTTTCATTAAAAATTTTGAAACACTTGTAGCATCACACCTAGATAAAGCTTGTGCTTCAATCCATTTGGAAACATAATCAACAGCTACTAATATATATGAGTTTCTAAATGACGGAATAAAAGGTCCCATGAAATCTAATCCCCAAACATAAAAAATTTCAACTTCTAATATAAAATTCAGAGGCATTTCATTTTTCCTTGAAATGTTTCCTACTCTTTGGCATTTATCGCAAGTTTTGATATATCTATATACATCTCTAAATAGAGTAGGCCAAGTAGAATCCAGTATGTAGAATTTTATATGCGAGCTTTATCTCGTCCCAAAATGTCCTCCAAAATCGAATCATGACATTTTTGAATAATTGGTTCAATTTCTTCATAAGGTACACATCTTCTAATAATTAGATCCTTACATTGCTTATATAAGTATGGTTCATCCCAAAAGTATGATTTAGTATCGTGAATGAATTTTTTCGTTGTTGCGAAGTTAACATAGGTGGTAAAATGTCACTTACAATATAATTTACTTATATCAAGCATACCAAAGTATTTTCAACTCATTAATATTATAAAGTTGTTCATCGTGAAAATCGTCTAAAATTTCATTATCGGTATCGGATAATTCAGGATTTTCTAATCTTGATAAATGATCGACAATTTGATTATCGGTTCCCTTTTGTTAACTATCTCAAAATCAAATTCTTGCATTAATAATATCCATCTGATTAATCTTGGTTTATAATCCTTCTTTTGCATTAAATATTTTATAACAGAGTGATCAGTATGTACAATGCATTTAGTTCATATTAGATAATGCCTAAATTTATTAAAAGCATATACAACTGCTAATAATTCTCTTTCAGTGACTGTATAATTTATTTCAGCATTATTTAGAGTTTTACTAACATAATATATAACTTTGAAAATCTTATCATATCTTTGCCAAGAACTGCTCCTATAAGCATAATCACTAGCATCACACATAAGTTCAAATGGTTTCTCCCAGGTTAGGTGAAATTATTATAGGTGTTATAATTAATTTATCTTTTAATAATTCAAAAGCATTCGAGCATTCAATTGTAAATTCAAATTTCTTGTCCTTTTCAAGAAGTTGGCATAGAGGTTTAGTAATTTTTGAAAAATATTTAATATAGCGCTCGTAGAATCCAGACAGTGTCCAAGAAAACTTCTTACCCCTTTTACCGTAGTTGGAGGTGGTAATTTAGCTTATTACTTGAATTTTTGCGAGGTCTACTTCATGCCTTTTTCGAAATTTTATGCCCTAATACAATGCCGCTCGTAACCATAAATTGACATTTCTCCCAATTTGAACTAAATTAGTTTTCTCACATACTTCAAATACCTTTTCAAGATGATTTAAGCATGTGTCAAATATTGTTCCGAATACAGAGAAATCATCCATAAATACTTCTATTCCATTATCAATTAATTTACTAAATATGGACATCATACATCTCTGGAATGTTACGGGTGCATTACATAATTCAAAAGGCATTCTTCGAAAAGCGAAAGTCCCATAAGGACTAGTAAATGTAGTTTTATCTTGATCCTCGGGAGCAATTTGTATTTGATGATAACTGGTATATCCATCTAAGAAACAAAAATATTTGTGTCCAGCTAATCTATCTAACATTTGGTCTAGAAATGGTAAAGGGAAGTGATCTTTTACGGTGGTCGTGTTTAATTTTCTATAATCAATACATATTCGCCATCCAGTGACTTGTCTTATAGGGATAAGATCATTATTTTCATTACCTTTGACAGTCTCTCCTCCTTTTTTAGGTACACAGTGAATTGGGCTTACCCAAGCACTGTCAGAAATATGATATATAATACCATTATCTAACCATTTTAAAATTTCTTTCTTAACTATTTCTTTCATTATCGGATTTAATCTCCTTTGTGGATCTGCTTTAGGTTTAATGTCATTATCTAAAATAATTCTGTGCATACAGATTGAAGGACTAATTCCTTTGATATCTGCTAAGGTCCAACCAAAAATTTTCTTATATTTTTTTAATGTATTTAAAAGTTTTTGTTCTTGAGATTCATTTAATTCAGATGAAATAATAACTGGTAGAGTTGAAGAATTTCCTAAGTAAGCATATTTTAAATGATTAGGTAACATTTTTAACTCAAGTTCAGGAGGTTTAATAATTGATGGAACTATATTTTTTTCAGTGTTTTCTGTGTTATCCAAAAATTCATATTTCTCTTGAATATAATTAAATTTTTCATTTATATCGGATTTTTCAATTAATTCAATATTTTCCTTTTTTAATTTTTCTTCATAATATTCCTTAAAATGTTCTTTTTGTAATTGATCGAGTACTTCCATTCGAAAACACTCATCATCTTTTTCTAGCGCAGGATATTTCATTGATTTAGCAATATTAAAAGTTATTTTTTGATCATTTACTCTCATAGTTAATTCTCCTTTCGAACATCGATCATAGCTTTTCCGAGTGGCTAAAAATGGTCTTCCTAAAATGATAGGAATTTCTTTATCTTCTTCCATATCTAGAACAATAAAATCTACGAGGAAGATAAATTTATCCACTTTTACTAATACATCTTCAATAACTCCTTTAGGATATGTAACGAATGATCAGCTAACCGAAGAGTTACCGAAGTAGGTGAAATTTCTCCCAATCCTAATCTCTTGAAAATTGATAGAGGTATTAGATTGATGCTCGCTCCTAAGTCACACAAAGCTTTTCCATAAAATTTTTCTCCAATAGCGCAGGTATAGTGAAACTACAAGGATCTTTTAATTTTTCGGGAAGTTTTTTCGAATAATAGCACTACACTCTTCACTAAGTGCAACCATTTCATTATCAGTAAATTTTCTTTTTTTATTTAAAATATCTTTCATGAATTTTACATAGTTTGGCATCTGTTCTAAAGCTTCTACGAAAGGAATATTTATCATTAATTTCTTTAGAATTTCAAGGAATTTAGCAAATTGTTTGTCTTTTTTATGTTAAATTAGTCGTTGAGGAAATGGTGGTGGAGGTTTTTCAATAGAAATTTTCATAGGTATTAAAAGATTTTCTAAATTTAGATCTCGTTGATTCTTTTCCTTTTCAATTTCCACTTCCTCTTTTTGACTTTCAAGTTCTTTCGAATTCGAGGTTCTAATTCTTTTCCACTTCGTAATTGTATCGCTTTAATTTGTTCATTTCCCTTGTCTTTAGGATTTATTTCCACATTACTAGAAAATGTTCCAGTATTCTATTATTAAGTGTAGTAGCGATATGTCCAAGTTGAGTTTCAATATTTTTGATAATTGTTCCTTGATTTTGTAATTGATTTCCTTGTATTTGTAATTAATTTCCTTGATTTTGTAGATGTTGACCCATATTTAATATTAATTCTTCTATAGATAATTTCTTATCTTTAAATTGAGGGTTATTATTATTAAATCCAGGTGGATAATTGGTTTTATAATTAGGATTTCCTTGATTAGATGGATTTCCGATTGTTGTGTCATATTATTCATCTATGGTTGATTAGTTGTATTATTATTCCAATTAAAATTAGGATGATTTTTCCATCCAGGATTATAATAATTTGCATAAGGATTATTGGGTCCATTGTTAATTGCATTAATTGTTTCATATTGAGATCGGGATTCTATAAGTTGTCCAGATGAATTTTCTTCTAATATAGTTGGAGAGTAATTCATTCCAAAATGATCTAATTTTTTAGATATAGCAGCAATTTGTGAAGCTAACATAGATATTGCATCATTTTCATGAATACTAGTTATTTTCTTCGGATTTAATCTATCAATGAGCCATTGAAAATTATTAGTTGTCATTTCTTCAATTAGTGCATAGGCTTCATCAAATGGTTTTGACATTAATGATCCTCCAAGAAGAAGCATTGATGATTGATCTTAAAGATCCTACTAATCCATTATAGAAAGTTTGAATAATTAACCAATCCGGTAAAGCATGATGTGGGCATTTCCTAAGAAGTTCTTTAAATCTCTCCCAAGATTCATATATTGACTCTCTATCAAATCGACTAAAAGAAGTTATATCGTTTCTAAGCTTAGCGAGTTTTAGATGGTGGAAAATATTTGGATAGAAATTTTTGTGATAATTCTCCCCAAGTTTTAATAGATCCGAGTGCTTAACGAATTTAACCACATTTTAGCCTTATCCCTTAAAGAAAAAGGAAAAAGTCTAAGTCTAATAGCATCGTTAGATACTCCTTCATATTTGAAAGTAGCACATAGTTCTAAAACACAAGCAAGATGTAAGTTAGGATCTTAAGTAGGTGAACCACTAAATTGATTGTTTTGTACCATTTGGATAATTGCAGGTTTAAGTTCGAATGAATTAGCAGCTACATCAGGGTTTTGAATAGTTAAATGAATTTCATCTAATGTAGGGTTGGCATAATATCGTAATGGTTTTGGTTGATTGTTATTTTGATTTTCAGGAATATTCGCCATTTGCGTTAAATTTATAATTTCTCTTTTTTGTTTTCTAATTCTTTTAATTGTACACTCTAATTCTGAATCGTAAAGTATTAAATTTTCGTTTCCAAATTTTCGCATACAATTTTAAAATAAATTTTTAGTTAAGTCCGTTACTTTAGTAAATAATTTCTTTACTTCCCCGGCAACGGCGCCAAAAACTTAACCCACTTTTTGTATTTATGTAATTTATGTTTATAGCCACAGAACCAAAAACTTGATCCCGCTTTAAATATAGGGATATGATTTAATGTATAATGTGGATTCTACGCAAGTATACGTATCGTATCAAGTAATACAGGGCTACTAGTGGAGTCCCAGTTATCGATCCCACAAGGAAGTTTTTAACAGAATTGTTATCAGGTAAATTTAAAGGAATTACTTAATAAAGTGAATAGAAATTCTAAGTAACTATAATAAACTAAAGTAAACTAATGCTTAAATAAGTTGATTTAATTAATTCAGAAAAAGTATCATTCTCCTTGTTTTTTAGAAAATTAAGTGAAATGATGAATTTAATTAGAATTTTATTGTGACAAATAGGAGCATTCCTATTCTTTGCCCTTTGGTCCAGGTGCAAAGAACATTGACTAATCCTATGTTTGATTACTGAATCTGCGGCTAGGCTGGGAGGATACTGGCTGCCACTTCGAGCTCCCACGTTCCCCTCACCCGAGAGCTAACATCTACACTTCGACTCTCAAACAGTAGGATCGAATTGAGTATTTTAGTCCGTCACACTAAAATATCCAATTCTACGCCCGATAATTAATATTTCCCTATTTATTTGCACCCTCCTTCTAAGGCTTTTGATTTCCCTAAATATTTGATGTAATTTTTACTATAGTTGATAATTCAACATATTTTAACTGCTTAATTGGCCAGATTGAAAGTAAATTAAGTTTTAAGTAAAAATTATCACAATTTATTTATATTATATTAAGTGCCTTTATTTAATTTCATCAAACCACATAATTTTCATAAACAAGGAGAAAGACTAAGAAAACTACTAAGAATGCATGGGAATAAAACAAAGCATGGATTTCATTTAAAGTTAAAAACAATAAACAAAGATACTTATCTTAATTTCCTTCCCAAGCAGACTCCTTGAAGTTCCTTTGACTTTTCCTTCTAGTACGACGAACTAAATAGTACTTAATTAAACTAACAAACTCACTAAACTCACTCAAACTACACTTAAGACACTAAAAATAGACTCACAGAAGACTCAAAAGACACACTTAAGACTCTAGAATTCGGCCTCTATTTATAGAGGTAAGCAAAGGTCCAAGGGGTGCTTAAACACCTCTTCAAAAAGTGTCCAGGTTCAATGTATATGTATTTTGAACTAGCTCGCCGTCGGCGGGAAACGACCTCGCCGTTAGCGGGGCTTCTAGAAAGTCTTCAAACCGCGCGATCTCGCTGTCGGCGGGCTCGAGCTCGCTGTCGGCGAGGTAGTTATAATTCCTTCGAAGTTTCTCCTCACGATCTCGCCGTCGGCGGCCTCGATCTCGCCGTCGGCGAAGTAGTTATATTTGCATGAATTTCTTCCTTTTTGATCCAAATTTGCTCCATTTCATGCACTTTGCTTCTATCACCAATAAATCTTCATTCCTGCAATAAAATAAAGAAAATACATTTCTTTAAAGTGCAATTTCATCAAAAATAGGTATGAATTTCTTAACATAATTTTCTGTGATCAAACATCCATACAAATGTTGAGTAAGTAAGGTGTGAGTGGGCATCCTTATGTCAAAAACCAAAAGAAGACTAAGAAAAACATTTTAGTTCATCATTAATAATATCATAAAATGGAATGTCAACAGTGCAAACCATCATCCATCTAATGAAAATATTAGGGAATCCTAATTTACTTAGCCTGTATTAAAGAAAAGGATGAACCATTTTATCAAAAGCCCTTGTCATATCATTTTCCACATAAAATCTTTTAGGATGAGCAGAGAAATTAAATCCATAAAACAAATCATTATATATAATAATATTTGCAATGTCTCTAATTACTATACAAGTTGAATTAGAGGGATTAATTAAGCTTGGGAGATCTAATTTTAGCATAATAGTATTGACTTTGGGAATGACTTTGTATATAGTATTACACAGAGAGACAGATTTGTAATCATTAAGGGATTCTACATGAGCACCCTTTAGGATAAAAATGATATCACCATGTTTGGTTTTGCTAAAGAAAATAGGGTGAATGAAAAAATGTTTCATAACAATGATGCAAGTACCATCACTAATGTCCCAAGTATCTCTGAAAATTTTAATGTTAAAGTGGCTAGCCCTAGGGGACTTATCATTCCCAATACTAAAAAAAAAAAATTATGATGTCTTCATCATTAATATCTTAAAGAAGAAGGGATTAAACATGTTCATTAAGTGTGTATCCTGTGGGGATAAGCTCTCAGGAAGACAGAGCATGAGAGGAGTTCAGAAATAAGGAGAAATTAGAGATGGCCTCAATGGAAATAACTTCTTGAAAGTGAATGTAAGAATCCTTAAAAATCAGCTCTCTAATAAAATTTTGATTGTTTCTTATTATGAATCTTTGGTAAGGAAATTTAAGATCATTGTCCCGTTTTAAGAGCAAAGCACATTTAGCTCTGTATTTTATCCAAGCACTTTCACAAACATAAGTCTTATTAAAAGGTTTTTTATTAGCCATGAACTCAAAAAGAAGATCACTTCTGAGAGGTTGAGTGCCAAGTTTATCATAAATACCTTTTTGTTGAGATTAAGCTGTAAGAAATGGAGTTAGAAATATATTTGAAGAACTCCATCTAACCTTATTAAAGAGCAAACATATGATCACATTTAACATGTATAGATGACCAAGTGTTGTAAATAATATCCTTAAATTTTTAATAATGGCTCCAATAACGTTTGTAAAGAAACATGCTAGCGTCTTTATAGTATTTTTCATTATGATTAAGAAAGGAGAATGATCAGATGTAAGTGGCTCCAACACTTTAAAGCAAGGCTGAGAAAAATATTTGAGCCATAGACCATTACACAAAGCTCTGTTGAGCAAACATCATATTGGACAATGAGATTAATCATTGAACCAACTATAAGAAAGACCAAAATTGGGGAGATCAATAAGACTAGCATTAGAAATACATGTGTTGAATTTAATAAGTCTAGAAGGAAGGGATCCACCAACTTTCTCATTAGCATACCAGATGCAATTAAAATCACCCAAGGAAACCCAAGGCTCTTGAATAGCATAATATCAATAAGAGTGGCCAAAGATCTTTATGTTTTACAACATAATATTTCAACATAGATGAAAGTCACTTGAAGTTTGAGCTTAGTTTTAAAAGTCAGGATAGCGTGACAGGTTATTTTTTTTCTTTTTTTTTATTTGTTATTTGTTTGAATCAACCATCCTCTAAATAATTTTACAATGTTTTAACTCCACATTACTCTAACCATTCTCCCATCATTCTTATTGCATTGAAATGATATTGATTACTTTTTATGAATTATAGGTTGAATTGCATGAATTTAACACTTGGAATAGATATCTTTGATTAACAATTTCTTTTTTCAAAATAATACATACATATTTTAATGTACTTAGAATAAATTGTGTAAAATACTATTAATTAATCACATATCAATTTTTTTGTACTCATTAAAAGATTAGAAATATTCATCAGAAAAACTTACTAAACGTACTAATTTTCAGTTTTGAACTCTCATGTAGCTCTTATTACTCATAAAACTATTTTCATGCTTGTCTTGCTTGCTACATAGTTACATATTATGAGTACAAACTAAAGTGAATGACACCACTATGTGGTGGAGTGAAATGGTGCATTTCTAAAACTATTACTCTTACAAGGAATGTGGAATTATATTTTTTTATTTTAATAAATAAATAAAATTAAGAAATTATGAAAAAAATATTGAAAGAAAACATAAAATTTTTATGAGGATCCTATCTATGTAAGTCGTCTCGCCAAGATCTTCATTGTCTATGATTCTACCTATCACCATAAGATCTCCACTTTTCCAAGATGAAGAAATCCCTTGCAATATATGCTATTTCTTAATGCTTAAAAGGAACCCAAAATCTAAATTTATAAAAATATTACAGCTTACAAAGTTTTCTATAGCTTTTTAAAGGAAACTAAAGGAGAAAAAAAATAAGATCTAACTATTCAAGTAAGAAGTACAGATTCTTACAAGTTTTTTCATATAGCCTCTACAAAATATGATCAAAATATATAAGCAAATCTATGCTTTCAAGATTTGATATTAATATAAACAATAAGAAAAAGAATATAAAGAGTAGTTGGCTCAAATAGTCATAATTAACAAGCCTAATGAAAGGAACTAGCCTATATGTAAAGCTACATATATAGCATAAGAGCCCAAAGATATCAAATATAAATAGAATATAAGAGTTGCTTAAATCATAAAGCAATATGATACAAAAATTATTTTAGACAGCTTAAGAAATCAAAATAATTCAAACATAAAACTTTAATATATTTATATGGGTTAAATACTTCTTATATCTTGCCAATCTGCAACCAAACAGTGAGGCTAGTTAATGGGATCCACTTTTACTCCCCTGATCATTTTTTTCATGATTAGGAAGAAGCGAAAGCAACAACCGTTGCACCAGCAGAAGCCTGTTTAAGAAATATCAGAAATGAGATAGTCAATCTTCCACATCTCTATATTGTTCCTCCTCGGTTTCCTCTACCCCTCCTATAAAATGAAAACTGCGGAGATATGCAAAACCAGTAGCATGATGACATATTCTCATTTCTTGCACCTGCATTCAAATGAGTGTGTAATATATATATATATATATATATATATATATATATATATATATATATATATATATATATATATATATATATATATATATATATATATATATATATATGAGGGAGGCGAAAAAAAAAGGAGGACACACAAACTTCTCTTATGAGGGTGGACTCGTGACTCATTTTATATATCTAAAGAGGAATTACAATAATGAAAGGGAGGGAGCTCCCCCTATAAAGTATAGGTCAGTCAGAAGCTCATATTACATGCACTTGGTATTCTATCTATAAAAGACAACAAATTATTAAGTAGTAAGAATTTTGATTCTCGATTAAATAAAATTTATTTAAGTATTGAACAATGATCTAGTTCATAAGAGCAATAATTTAATGTGAGAACTTAGAAAGGAATAAAACTATAAAGCCTTAATATGACATTTACAAATTCTGGCCTTTGATAAAAATATCAAGATTTTTGGCACAAACCTAGAGGAATTTTTTAGGAAGTAATATTCAAATTTAAATTAAAAATTACCTAGAACTTGAGTTTTAGCAAACTTACAGTTAAATTGAGTGACTCGATGTGACAAACCCAATGATACCTATATTGATCAAATTCGATTCAAATCAAACAATTAAACCACATTTGGAAGGCTTTGAAGGTCAATTGAAGAGTCAAATAAAGTTAAAATCTGGCAAACTTATAATCAAATCTAACTTTTTGGTGAGAAGAATCTAAGGAGCCCATGATCACTCAATTCTGACATATTAAGACACTTAGATGTTTATAAAATATCATATGTTCAAGAGAATCACTCTAGGCATTCCGACGTAGTGGTCCAGATTCATGTAGAGTTTATGGAGAATGTCACTCCAAAAATTTATAAATAAAGCCTCACTCTCTCGGTGAAGGGGGACCAAGGAGCGTGACCTGAACTTGGAGAATGAAAAGGAGTGGGATCCGAGAGTAACTTTGAATTCAAAGACCCAAAGATAACTTCCACCATTCGTAGCAACCAACCAACATTTATCGGGTGCCCTCAACCTTCACTGGCTTCCCCTACTCATCATCATCGTTGAACCATATGGTGTAGCAAAGCACCCCAAATGTGGTGTAACAACATATCCTAAATATAGTGTAACAACGCACTCTGAATATGGTGTAACAATACACTAGAACATGATATAACGATGCACCTTGAATATGGTGTAACGCACAGTAGTGGTGAACCACATTATCAATAATTCATCACATGAATTGACAATTCACCGTTGAAAGAATATGATGATCACAAACTTATAGTCAGATGAATTGTTTGCCAAGTGAAAGTTAGATGGCAGCAATTCAGCAATGATTGTGAAATGACAACAATTGAATAATTATAATTATTCCGCATTTGCTCGGGTATTCTCCTCTTCTTTCTCTTCATTCCGTGACACCTGTGACGAGGGTTTTCAAACTGTTTTCTTCTTCTGGTATCCTCTATCCTTTATTTTTTCTTGGTGGATTGATGTGTTGGTCGTATTGGTTTCTTCTGTTTTCTCGGTGGATTTGCGTGATGAGTTTCGGCTGTGTAGATTTGCTTGGTGGACTGTTCTGTTAGCCGAATTTATTTCGGTTATTTTCTTGGTGGATTTGCTTGATAGGTTTCAGTTTTGTGGATTTGCTTGGTGGATGTGTGGAGGTGTGGTGGGGTGTGTGGAGGTTCTTCCGGACGATCAGGTTTAATCCTTTTACATATTTTAGAATTAATGAAAAAATCTCTACACCAAAAAAATATTTTCAAGTTTACAATTTAAATATCGAAAATTTTAGATCACATGCTTAGTTTACAACTTTATTTAAAATAGCTTCATCATTCGAAGAAACTTCCTCAAAAGTTGCGCTGCGCAACGGGCCTCATCGTCATCGTTTTTAAATGGCGAGAATTCACTATTCTTGCGATACAATGTTCGGAAACGTTCCAAACAAAACATAAATTTTTCTAGGTGACAGCATTCGTACAACCAAATAAAAATCTACCGAATTCTCAAATAGCCTCGGGTTGAACCGGTTTCAGCGTAGCCTTCACTCCTGGCTCACAATGGGAATCCGCCCAATGTTCGTTTGGCAGCTCAGCTCTATACTTGAATGCTTCACTAACGTAATCTATTTCTTTCTTTCAGTTATTAGGATATAGTCTTTTTCTCAGATGGTCTTTCTTTTCCTTCGTTGAATATGAATTACCCAATAGGTTTTTTTTTACTTCTTGCACCTCATTTTCAAGCACACTAACTAATAATCATAATGCTCTACTCACACCCTCTAATAACTATTTATTTATCAAAAATGCAAAATAGCTTCATCAATTTTGCACATAAATCTATGAACAAATGCCTAATTATTTTACATTCCATGCAATTTTAATTTTCATTGCAGCCCATCATTTTCGTCGACAACTCGTCTTTTGTTTTACATCTGCGATAACTTTTGTTAATACCTTTTCTGGGTTTAAAGCGGCCCAATTTAAACTTTCTTATCCGGGCCTTCATAGACATCGCAGAGCGTCACTGTATTTTGCTTCTGGGCTTTTTTATATTTAACGTACAGCAACAAATAAGCGGCATTTACATACATGCCACACATCTTGCATTTAAATTTTCATATTTATATACTTAGGGCGTGCAAACGAGTCGTTTATATTTCGAGCTTAAAAAGTGTGTTCGTGTTTGGCTCGTTTGTTTAGCGAGCCAAACACGAGCCGTTCACGAACAAAGAGTTGTTTTGACAACCCTAATCACATACCCATAAGATGTTAAGGATTGAGGCAAGATTTAAATATTATTGTTTATATTAAAAAATCATTTGAATCTAATTTAATAATTTTTATTATATTTTCTTAATTAATACTTTGATTATAACACGAACGAACAAATGTTGGTTCGTGTTCAGCTCATTAACTTAGTGAACGAGCCGAACACGAGCTTCCTAACAAGCCGAACACAAGCTGCTTGCGAACAACGAGCCGTTTTGATAACCTTATATTTACTCACCACTCACATGGAAAATACTAATATCATGAGCTTTTAAAGGTGAATACACCTTTTTCATTCGTGGGTGTTTAATATCAAAGAATTATAAATTTACATGTATACAAAAATAAAAAATAAAAAATAAAAACACGTCAACACAAATCTTTAAAAAATCCAATGGCCAAACATGATAGCGACGGAGGAAAGTTATCATCCACTCGGACCACAATGAAGGAATCCATCCAATCAAACCTGGATCGACATGTTCATTCACCCCCAGCTCCAGTTCCTAAAAAGGCAGCAATGGAATTGATCGACCTAAGTTAAACCACTCGGTAACAGTCTACCACCTGGAATACGGCCTATATATGTAAAATACTAAAATAACCTCACTATTTTGATAAAAAATGGGTATAAATATAATCTTAAGTCTGTATTCTCCTATGCTTATAAATAGGGGATAATTTTTTTTAATACAATTTACGCATTTTCTACTGTTAATTACTCTCTCTCTCTCTCTCTCTCTCTCTCTCTCTCTGTGCCCTCTCTTCTTCCACGTGACGCTCCATTCATTGTTTGTGTCGCTCGAACAAATTTGGATTCAACCGTAAATATAAAACTTTTAAGTACTAGACATGTAAATACCGAAGAATTGTGTGTTATGTATATAAATTTCTCTAATAATTTAGCATACACCGTTATTTTGTTACGCACTTACAAATATTCTATAGATTTTACATATAATATGAACAAATAATTAAAAATAAACTATAAACACTTATAAAAACATTAAATTGGATATTAGGTATTCAAGTGCCTATTGCCAAACCCTAACATGCATTTTGTTCTATTGAGTTGTATTCTAAATATAATAATCACTATCTATATTAAGTAATAAAATGCTCTATCAAATTGTATCCAATCAATGTCATCTTTAATACTAAATACTATGGCATGTGACTCATAACATATTCTAGATGCTTGTTGACCTCTATTCTTAGAATCTATATTTTTAAAAGGGGTCATTTGGGATAACTTTTGTTTTTTTCTATTTATTTTTATTTTTATTTAGTTCTATTTATGTTTGAAATTATAATTTTGTGCATCTTTCCCAAGATTTCTATAGGAAAATCTATTTATTTTTAATATTTATCCTCAAATCATATTTAATCAAATTATCAACAATTCCATGCAACATGAGCCCATGAGAGGTCAACTAGTTCAAATGTTATATTAGGAGAAGGGCATGATTGCTTATTGAAGCTTTCACATGGAAAAGAGGAGAAGGGGGCCACAAATCAAATGTTATTTATTCCTATAGGTTTATGATATCTCTTGCCCATGTTGTGACATTGCCTTCATAATTGTCCTTTACATAGCTTCTAATTTTAGGCAAATAATTTCCTTGTTCATTCAAACTAATAATGAATTCCACTTCCTTTCATTCAAGACTTTGTTTCATTATTTTTTTTATTTTATTAATTTATATATGAGTTTATTTAGCACGTTAGATGGTTTTTGGATGTTTGTGACAGTCGGAGCTCGCAAATCCTGAGTGTCACTGGAAATTATGTCAAATAGGTCAAAAGTATAGCGACTAAAGATTATAAATTGGAGCATTCATTATGTTGTTTATCAACTTATTTTATTAATAATGTGACTAATGATTCATAATTACAAAACTTAAAATTATTTAGCATCAGACGATCATGAAACAAATTTAAAAGTAAAGTAGTTATAATAGGACAAATGACAATTTGACCAATCACTAATAAGCCCTAATGACAAAAAGCGTTTAGAAGATTGAAAATCACTTGAATTTCTACAGAACCAATATGAAGAATAATATCTTTGATACATATATGGGTTCTGTTAGGTATGACTCATATATCAGGTGATGCATTTCTCTTAAGGAGCTCGATATTTGCCAAGGTGGAGATTTGTTAGATATGACTCATATACCGGGTGTTGTTAGGTATGACTAATATACCGGGTGATGCATTTCTCCTAAGGGGCTAGATATTCGCCAAGGTGGAGATTTGTTAGGTATGTCTCATATACCAGAAATTTGTAGTCTCTGGAATAGGTGAATATGAGTGACTCTTGAAATTTAGTGGGTTGGGGGGAGCGAGGGCGTTTTAGTAATTTATCTATATGGGTTTTATCTATAAATAGATGTGTAACCCTATGAGTATGTGAACCAAACTATTGTAACTCATCTAAAATAGTGAATTCGCCGCTCAGCTCCCGAGGATCTAGGCATCTTTGTCGAACCTCATTAAATCTCTCTGTTATTCTTCTGGATTTGCGTTTAGTTCGTCCTAAATTGCATAACAGGTTCATTAACTCTTTTTCAAATCTAGTTTAAGCCAAAATAAAATTAACTTTTTTTTTATTTTAAATTGAACTAAACCCACGTACGTTTGATTTGATATCAACCAAATAAAAAAAAATTATAGAATATTTTTGGATCACTTTTATTATTATTTTTATTTCTATTTTGTGTTTTGATTTATTTTATTTATGCATTTATTTGAATCTAAACTCATTTGTATATTGAAATTAAATCAAATTAATTTAGAATCACTCAAAATAATTTTTGTTGTTCTTAGTATTTTTTATATTAAGTTGATTTATTTTTAAAAGTAAAAATAAAAAGATTTGAACTTGATATTAGAAGAGCAAAATAACAACTTCTTTTATATAATTTCCCATATTTTTCTAATATTTGGAGGGTAGACCCTTCCCATTGTATTATAGTATATGTATTGTTATATCATGGTGGTTGGCATAGTTATTCTTGGAATAGATATACTGCCAAATAATTGAATGCATGAAATATTATATATTTTTGTTTTTTTTTTCTAACTATTATAATAAAATATTATTAAATTATTCCAAGGCAGCTAACTTCCCCTCTTGCCTTGCATGTTCCTTAGGTGGGACCCCAAATGACAATTACATTATTAAGCATAATAAATAATCCTCAAGCACATGAAGTTATGTTGGTAGCAAGTAGAGTACAATTAATATATACCTATTATTATTATTATTATTATTATTATTATTATTAGTATTATTATTATTATTTAATAGTTTTGTTCACCCTTCAATAAATTATTCTCTCTCTCTCTCTCTCTCTCTCTCTCTCTCTCTCTCTCTCTCTCTCTCTCTCTCATATATATATATATATATATATATATATATATATATATATATATATATATATATATATATATATATCTCTCTCTCTCTCTCTCTCTCTCTCTCTCTCTCTCTCTATATATATATATATATATTTATATAGGGGTCAAAACGGCTTGTTGTTCGCGAACAGCCCGTGTTCGGCTCGTTAAGCGCTCGTGTTTCGGCTCGTTCGCTAAGCTTAACAAGCACTAACGACCCGAACACGAACAAAAATTTGTTTGTTCGTGTTCGACTCGTTTTGGCTCGAAATACTATTTCTCAATTATATATATACATACATACATACGTATCTATATACATATATATCTCGTATATCTATAAATAGGTTATGTATACATTAAATGTTCTATATATATATATATATATATATATATATATATATATATATATATATATATATATATATAAAGGAAACTGATATTTGCGAGAGCTCAAATATCGGTTTCCCATACGCTACAACCCATGATGAGGCCTGACGCCATGTGCTTATTAATTCGACCCCCCAAGCACCACCGGAAGATCAAACCCTCGCCAGAGAAGACTTACAATGACCCCTCCACCAACTGAACAAGGAATGCAACACACACACACACATATATATATCACTCAAATCATTCATATTACATTAAGAAAAATACCACTGTCGCTATCTTTTAAAAAATGAAATACAACTTTCCGTGCTAATGCTAATATCAAATTTCGGTGATAGATATATAAATGCATAGGATTGGTGTGACAATTTATATGGAAATGGAAGAACATAGCATGTGGTTTACATGTGAATGTCAATTTACATTAAATGTTCTATCTATTTTCTCATTAAGATTTGTGATAGAGAACCCAACAAGCCAACAACATACATGTGAGAAATCATTGAGAGATGTATATTTTTCTTTCTTTCTATGCTAAATATATTTATAATGATATTTTTTTGTTTGATTGAATGCTTTTAATTGGGACAAATTTGTGTTGTGAAGTCAATTGAAATTCATATGAATATAGAGTTCTAGACACATTTATTAGGCATATAGATGAATATATAATTAGAAGGTACATAAATTTATTGGGAAATTGCTCCTTTATAGGTATAGTTTAGCTTTATTAAGTAATTAGTGCCTATTTTATGAATAAATGTCAAGAAATGGCAGAATTACATTTGTAACACTCAATTTGTATGGAATTACATATATAACACCTAAGCTTCATTTTTTACTTAAATACCACCTTACCTATACAACAGCTAGGATGAAAGATTTTGATGGTATAATGTGAATAAATCAAATTTTAGGTGTTAGATATGTAAATACATAGGTTGGAACTTTCATATTTATTTCAATAATACTTAAACCTTTAATATCACATCAAAAATACTATTTTTATTAATATTTTAAAAATGAAATAAAAATTATCAAGCATAATTTTAAGACACCAGTGCTATAAAATGTAAATATAAAGGTTTAGGCATTAGATATATGAATATATAAGAATGGTGTGGTATGTTTTTACATTGTCCATTCCATATAGTATTTTTCATTTTTTTAAGGATTCATAAATTGGTGGTTGGAGAACATTATTTGTCTTTACGTTTGAGCCGCATTTTTAACAATTTATTGCTTGTAATTTCTCTTAAAATGTGTAATTATTGTTTGCAGAAAGATGTGTGACAGTGATGTGATAATTTAACGTCTTAGTATTGCATGAAGATCCAGTACACACACATAGATAATAGAATAGCAGGAGGAGGAGACATCAAAAATTTTTATGTCACAAAAACTCTGGAAAGTTAAGAAACCATGAGGCTCAGCCCAACCAAAGTAATACACTAAGATTATAAGTACATAAGTCCATTCTTCTACTAAATTAAAGAAGAAGGAATTACAATATTGATAATCACAAATGTGCAATAGTCATTCATATTTAATAATCATAATTGGGTTGTAATAACTGTAGTTCTCAGTAATAATAGTAATAGTTTGCTATAACACCATAGTTGATTGCTATAAATAAAGGCAATAGTTTTTCATGATGACTAGATTCAGTGATTACGATAGCGTTAGTTAGCCATAGAGGTCATAGTTGAAAGCTGTAGTAGTAGTTAAACCACAGGTCGTACTTGGTCACATAAATAGTTGTTAGAGATTGTAGTAACATTTAACTAGTTAGGTAGTAGTTGGTCACGTATGTCGTATTTAGTAGCTGCAGTAGCATCAGTTGGCCAAACATGTCGTTATAGTTGGTAGTTGTAAGAGTTTAGGTTGACCACAAAAGTTTTAGTGGAAGACTGCAATAATAGCAGTTGACCGCATATGTCATAATGGAAGACTGCAATGATAAAAGTTGTCCACATAGGTCATAATGGAAGGATGTAATGTCAACAATTGATCACATAGTCCCCAGTGGAAGGTTACAATGACAATAATTGATCTCATAAGCCTTAGTGGAAGACTGCATTGATAGAAGTTGGTCACGGAGGTCATAGTAGGAGGCTTCAATGACAACAGTTTGTCATATATACTGTAATAAGAAGTTGTAATAATAACTGACCACATAGGTCATAGTAGTTCGCTGCAAGAGCATTAGTTGGTCACAGAAGCTGTAGTGGAAATTTGTAATGATAGTAGTTAGCACGTAGGCTACAATGGGAAGCTATAATAGTAACTGGCCACAAATGTCATAGTGAGATGCTAAAAGAATGTTAGTTGGTCACGTAAGCTATAGTGGGAAGCTGCAGAAATAATTAGTCACATATATCATAGTGGGTCTGTATAAGAGTGACAGTTGTCCGCCTAATTTATAGTGAAATATTTTAATGATAGCAGTTAGCCACATAGGTCGTCGTGGAAAGCTATAGTAGTAATTGGTCACATAGAGTGTAGTGGGTGCTATACTGGTTGGTTGATGTAACGCTTCTCGCGGGCTTATTATTTTATGATAGAGATAACAATTATTAATATACAACGTTAAAAATTTTAGGAGTCCGAAGAAAGTCACTGCATTCTGAATATTTTGTTCATATAAAACTTACTGTCGGGAGTTATCGTCGAATCTTCAATAGGTGTTACACATTCATTATAGCATATTTGAGCTACTTCGTTACAATATATTCAGGATACTTCGTTACACCGTATTTGAGATATTTCATTACAATGTATTGACGAAATAGTTCATTATACTGTATTCAGGATACTTTGTAAACAAATAAAGTTTGCTACAGACAACGGTCATAGGGGTGGCCAGTGATGGTCCATTGTGGCCGATGGTCGGTGGTCTACAGTGGTTGACAGATGTGGAGGCCAGAAACTATTGGCGGATCTTTAGCCCAAAATAGTACTAGAATTTGACTCCTCCTTCTCCCCTCAAGTGAAGAAAGGGGTTCTTTTTATAGACTAAAAGAAGGGTCATTTTGTTCATTCTGCGATAACTCCCATAACCACTTGATCGGATGCCCCATAATGATCCCCCAAGATTATAGGGTTTCTTTAATGCTTTGAGAGCCTTAATGACCTCTGAATTGAGGGAGATTATGCTCATTAGATTTCTCTTATCGAGACACTCAATTTGAATATAAATATGTCAAATTTAGAGTTCATTTCACCATCCAATTAACAATCTAAATCTCTAAATGTGTTTTAATGGCTTAATTTGGACATGATTAGACTCACTATGAACTAATTTAGTATATTCAGGTTCTTCTTGTAGAGATAGACTGTTTAATTATAATTTTATTAAATTTAGGGCTCTGAATAATATTGAATTTTGAACATTTATTTCTTAAAAAAATACGTTGAGATTTATGATAGATGATAAATTTTATTGACGACGCATCAATTTTTCTTTTTTTTTTTTGTTAAGGAATAAACGATGAGAGCCATAACTTAAGTATATTTGAAGAAAATGAGTATGATAAAGGTATAATCATCAAAGCAAGTATATTATGGGATTTGAGGAAATGAATATGATAATGAAATAATCATCAAATCAAATATATTAGGAGATTTTAACTCAACAAAACAAAGCGAAAATTTTAGCGCATATAGTTATTGAATATAACATGGAATCAATTGAGTAGATCGAAGTCCACAGAAGTAATGAAAAGCGGATTCATGAACAAGGTGGTGAGTATATTGGTCTCATCCATGGTTGTGCAATCTAAATGTAGTATCTAAGGTGTTGTATCTAATGAGATCATAGACAATAAGAATAGTCTTTCTTTATTGCCTAGAGCACTAACCACAAAACATTGTGCCATCAATAATTGAATTCAACAATAAACCCAAAAAAAAGACACATTATAATGACACATTAGAGGTTTTGTTATAATCAAATAAGGGAAAATGTAGATTTAATATTCGAGGAATTTAATCAAATAGAATAATAATACACATCATTCATAAGATGCCTCGTGAACAATCCTCAATGTTCAAATACCAAAAAAATAAAAAAACAAAATATTAGAACTATAAATCCACCAATACCAGCATACCAACAAAGAGAGCAAAAAATTAAAAATCAAACCTACACAATAAAATTATGCAACACAATTTCCAATGATTTTGTTTCATTTATCTATTATTAATTTAGTGGCATGTGTAAGTGCAACTCAATCCAGTCATTCTCTCATTCCTTTCACATCAAAAATTGTAAGTAATAGTCATCATGATGAGGACATAAGGCTTCCTTATCATGTAGTGAGTATGAGCAGAGTTAGCTTGAAATAATAAAAATTGGATACAATAAATAAAAATACTAATATTTAGAATGAATATTCATGGACATCCACATTGTATAGTAACATACCTTATTGTAAAACAAACATATTGGATTCATATTAATGCCTCTAGATCTAAAATTATTTATCATTTTTTTTACCTCTAATCAAGCCAACAAAATATTAAAAAAAAGTACTTAGGAGACTAGTCTATGAACCAAGTGAAATTTGACTAAGGAACATCTAACATATCATAGAATAACCCCACTTTTAAATTAGATAGTGAAAAGTTTTTTAATTATTGCACAAAATATTATAATAAATTAGAATGTAGAAGTTCTTTTTTATTACATATTACTTATATAGGTTTGTGGATGCTAAGCGGTTAATCAAGCAAACATAAAGAATTATTGCAGATCAAGCCAAAAAGATTTTGCTTAGATAGGTTATTAGAAATAATAATAAAGACTGGATATAATAGTTTTCTTTAACAAGAAGCTATTAAAATATTAGTCATAAAAAGAGAGGAAAAAGATTTATTCAAGGTAAGCCAATGATGCTTTAGCGTAGTGATGGTTATAACTTTCTCAACATATATGACATATTACCCACACTGTGATTCCATGTGGATACACAATAAGCATTATGATAAATTGATGAATTGTTAGCAAAAAGAACGGAGCTTCCAAAAATATTTTATTTTGGAATTTGTATTGCTAAGAGTAGCAATGGATGAGATAACAATGCCAACTTTTACTCTTTAGTTAATGGTGTTCCATGTTAGAAGATAATATAAACTTAATGAAATTAATATCATTTATTAAACAATAAATATGTATATTAAGATAATAATTTTATTATAGCCACTTGGGGAATGGGACATTGACTTGTCTAAAACACTACAATAGGGTAAGAATCAATCACAAAATATGCATGTACATGATAATACTTAATAAAAAGTATAGTTACATATATGTTGTACTTTCCAAAACATCAGGAAAAGGAGAAAGTAATATGTTGGAAGATAGAAGATAATTCACTCCATGGACTCAAAAAAGAGTGTGTAAGTTGAATATATTAAAGAGTTCTCCAACAAAACATAATATGGGAGAGTGTTTAATCTAATCAAGATAATTATTTTTTTCATGGGAATAAACCATTTTTTAGGTTTTGGAACAATTGTCTCTTAAGCAAGTTTAAAGCAAAATAATAAGAAGACTCTAGTGGATGATCAAATGATGTGAATATGATCAAGCACACGGGTATGAAAGCATACAAATCAAACATGTATACCTTACATAGCGACTAAACATATGAAGGATCATGACCTAGCGATACAAAGAAATGAAACTTGGAGTTTAAAAAGAATGTTGGTTATTCAATAAGGAGGAAAATAATAATAATAATAATAATAGTGTTGAACCCAGATCTAAGATAGGAGTAAAAGTTACTAAAGTATGACTCTCAACCTAAATTTTTTTCAAGTGTTGTGATAAGACCTCTAGCTTAAAAGCTTATAAAGAGTTAAAAAATCCCATGATATAACTTTCCTCTGGGCGGGCAAACAAATGAATCCCCTCCAGAAAGGGCAAACAAATGACTCCCCTATGAGGGTGGCCAAATGAAAAATTTTGGGATGAGCGAGCAACCGACGGTCCAACCTAGCAAACAGGATAGGCGAAGACTAGGACACAAGTTAAATGATCTCCAGACTGGTGATTTATCTTGGTGTCGAGTCGTCAGTCAACACACACACCCAAATTAATGCAAGTTAATACCACAACACAAAACACTGAACAAAAATTCAATTCGAAAAAAAAAACACTTTAGAGCCAGTGAGATAGCATAGAAGATTTCAGAACAGAGCGCAGAGAGCAAGTATCATTAGTGATTTATGTAATCACGTTTTTTACTTTAAAAATCATAGAACTTAATATGTTCACCAAAAACTGTCTTCATGAATCTTAAGACAATCTAAGGGTCCAAATAAAAAGATAGATTATGAAAAAGTGTCAAAAACTGATTATGAATATAAAATATCACCATAAATACCTATAACACTCCTGTTAAAGCTAGACATATAAAAAGACATCATAAGGACTTGTAACTTTCCTATTAAAGCAAAGACTATAAAAAGATAATAATAAAATATAACTTTTCATTAAAACAGGGGCAAACATATAATTATAGACTTGATCTCTCTATCTTCTATAAATAGGGAAATCATATCATGTAGAAAGTGATCTCTCTCGGCTTTCTCTTGTAATCTCTATATTCTATATGTAACATAGGTTAAAGAGCTCAGAGAAACCCCAGTTCGCCTCTACAGGGCAAGTCTTTGTGTGTTGTTTTATTTATTTTCTTTTTCATATCTTTTTCTTTTTATTTCTAAAAGTCTCTACCGCTCTGATACTTGTGAATGACTCACTTGACAAACTTGAATTCAACAGTGACATATACATAAAAATTAAAATTTATGTATTAGATACGTAAATACATTGTATTATGCGATACGTATGTAAAACTTCCTAAACAAATATATGTGGCATTGCATTTTCACGTGAATGGAATAATAATTTTCTCATATGACCTCTTCAAAAATATCATAAAATTTTCAATATTCTTCGTCCTATGCCCTAACTAATTAACACGACTTTATGGCATAATCATAGGTAAACCCCTAACATTATGCCAAACATTAGTGTCATTAACGACCTAACCTCGACCTAATTAATCTAATCCTGATTAGTGTATAATTAATTAACACATCATCTTGAACAAAGCAAAGTTTACTCATTTCAATGCTTAGATTAAGCTGAGCTTGGCCTATTATTAGATGATTAGTTTATTTAGCTAAACTTCATTAGATTATACAATAATTGTCTTTTAAAATTTTGTAAAAATAATTTAATGACTATGTTTACATATATTTTATTTATAATGTCTTACTTTACAATTATTTAAAATTAATGCAATATAACTTTGGTTGATTGAGATAAAACCCCTCTAATGTGCCTTTAATGCCTCTTTATAGGCCTTGGTGAAAAATTGTCAAAAAGTAGAATGTACTATCGAATCAATAAATGGACAGAGCCCGATTTTCTCGTGGATTTGGTTTCCATTGATTATGATAGAAATTAATAAAATATATTAATAGTTATATTTCAAATTTTAAAAATTTTATTAGAAATTTAAGTTCTTAATATTTTTTTATAAAATTTTGAGTGATTATCAAAATTATATTAATTTTTTTTAATTTGTTACGTATTTTCTCGAGATGGCTGATTTAGGGAGTTGTAATTAAGTCAAGCTAATTCGTGAGCAGGCTCAGGTAGGGCTGTCAGAAAAGCTCGTTGTTCACGAACAGTTCGTGTTCTGTTCGTCGAAGTTCGTGTTCGATTTGTTTGATGAGCAAACGAGACGAACACAAATAATTTTTTTCGTTCGGTTTGTTAAACGAACCAAATACGAACAGTTATTTGTTCGTTCTTGTTTGATTTGTTATTGTTCGAAATATAAAATAATTT
Organism: Papilionanthe hookeriana x Papilionanthe teres; assembly: GCA_022702705.1. Lineage (NCBI taxonomy): Eukaryota > Viridiplantae > Streptophyta > Magnoliopsida > Asparagales > Orchidaceae > Papilionanthe > Papilionanthe hookeriana x Papilionanthe teres. The sequence goes on along the minus strand of CM040430.1, from coordinate 10,903,502 downwards.
AAAATAATTATATATAAAATATTTATGATATTTTAAAATTAATTATATCTTATAAAAATTTATCATATTTTAAATAATTAAACTTCTATAAATTATAATATATGATAAATTAATAATAATAATAATATTATTATAGTGTTAATTACATTAACATAAATATTATAATATTATAATTAATATACTCATGATGTGTACGAAATACCTAATCAATTTGCTTCATTTTGAGGAAGTATGCTATTAAAGCTAGGGTTGTCAAAAAAACTCGTTGTTCGCGAACAGTTCGTGTTAGGTTCACCAAGAAGTTCGTGTTCGATTCGTTCGATAAGGACAATTTTTTTTCGTTCGGTTTGTTAAACGAATCAAACATTAACAGTGATGTGTTCGAACATTTCGAACACGAACACTGGTTCTGTTCTTTCGTGTTCGGTTCTTTTACACCCCTAGGCTCGTGCTCAGCTCGATAAATGGGTCGTGAACTGAGCTCGATGAGCTAGTAGGCCAAGCTTAGGCCAACCCTGACTCGACTGGTTAGTTTGTAATCCGGTTCGTTTAAAAAGTAATTGATTTAAATACGCTCAAAAATATATTGAAAGTCAAGTTCTTATCTTTAGTTATTGTAATGATGCAAAATTAATATTTCGTATTTTGCATCAAGTGATTTATTATTTTTTATCATCAAATTGCTCGTTCTATGATTCATTTTAACACTAATTTGAATTATTTTTTTTCTTTCATAATAATCTAACGGCTCGTTTGCAAATTCAAACTCGTAGAATTGAGTTCTAGCTCGAGCTCGATGTCAAATAAGTTGAATGACTCGAGTTCGATTCGACATGAATTGTAATCTGTTTATAAAAAAAAGGAAGATATACATACATATCTCTCAATTCTCGACAAGACGAATCCAACGTGCTCAAGATCACTCAATTCTTAAACGCAACTTGGAAGGGACCCGTGGTTTTTCCTTTTACGGGTTTTCCACTTAAAAACTTTTGGAGTCGTCACTGGTTTTTTCTTTTTCATCTTTGTGTATGCTAAATTCTCATAGAACGCTAAGACGATATATTTGTTACTCTACTGCAGCGAATTTTCTAGCACGCATCAAGAACGATTTCAATCAAAATTAAATTAAGGCCCTGTTTGGGGCAACTTATTTGGTGCGGTGCATTTTGAAAACACGCTCAGACACGTTTGGGTAAACTACGTTTTGATAACTTTTTCAAAAATTAATATATTTAAACCGCTAAAATCAGCACTTTCACACCGTTCCTGACTAGGTGTGGTGACAGCTTTCTAGCTGTGACTCGCTTTCCAAAAAAAAAAAAAATAATTGTCACTGTAATTTTTTGAACATTATATTATTTTTTAACAGCTTATTAATAAGTTACAGCTGAGTCTATTAATATTTTATTTTAATTAACTGTATTAATTTATGAGTGATAAGTGACCGATTTGCAATTGTCTGCCAATCACTTCATCAAGAAAAAAGAGCCACAAAGGGACAAAGTTGAGAAAGAATAATTTCAAAATAGTTATACTTTTTGCATAATTAAAAACTTTATTACAAAAACAATTGGTTTTAAATCAAAATGTAAAACTTTATTTTGATTTTTTTTTTATTACAAAATATGTTTATAGCAAAAGGAATCCTTTAATTGAAATTCAAATTATAACATATTTGAAATATTATTAAGATTTTCATCGAATTTTCAAAATAAGCGGAACTTTAGAAAATTAATAATTTTTTAATTGATTTAAAGTAAAAGCATTCAACTCATCGGAACTTTGAAGCCTTGGTTTGAGATACTTTATGCTGTTAAATATCTTCCTATTGATGACTTGCTTGTCCACAAAAACATCAAAACCAATTTTAAGAATAATGTCCTTGACTCTTGTTGCACGTATTAGGGGTGTAAATGAGCTGAATACATGCGAGCGAGCGAGCCAGGCTTAGCTCGTGTTCGGCGCGTTTATATTTCGAGCTCAAAAAGTGTGTTCGTGTTTGGCTCGTTTGCTTAGCGAGACGAACACGAGCCAAACACAAGTCATTCACGAACAAATTGATTAAGTTTTAAGTTTCAAAGATATTGAACACAAGTAAGATTAGTTTAAATTACATTTAAAATTAATTTTAAATGTTACAAAAAAAAGAAGAAGATATTTTAGCTTGTATGACTGTGCCAATACATTTATTTTTATATTGCACTTTACCATCTAACATTCTCTAGCATTCAACATCATCATATAAATGTATCTTTTCTACTTTACATTTGTTAATGCTTTACTAGATCTATTCACTTTCATAATAGCACAAACAACTTTGCCCAATTACTTACGGTGCGTTTGGGGCATATTTTGCTTATCAAGATAAGCCGTTTATTTGCAAACGTGGACCGCGGTGTTCGACCCGCATTCCGCGTTTAGTGTAAAAAACCAACTGCGATATCGGATAAACTGTTCATACTCAATTTCCAAACAGTGAGACAATGTTTTCAAAAAGCTGCAGTAGCGGATAAACTGCCCCAAATGCACCCTTACTTTGGTCTTGTATATCGAAAACTTACATGCATACCAGTATGATCTTATGTATTTACATATATAACAACTAAACTTTGATTTTTACTAAAGCTATTAATTTGTAGGATTTTACAAGAAAATTTTGAAGTATCATAAAAAGAAATAGAAAACTAACATCATAATGTGCAATTTGTATGTTTCGCAGGAAGTGCAAGTAAATGTACATTAGTTATGAAAAATGAATATCCTAGCTACTTACAATGTTTAATAGGAAATTTATTTATTTTTATTACTTTTTAGAGTAAATTATTACTATTATTAGAAACTTTAACAACTAAATCTATTAGAATATAGTAATTACATTTACTACTCCTTAAAATATTGCAAAAATTTAATTGAAGAATAAAATTCAAAACAAATTATGCCGACAATCACATCTAATCATCCCAAATAGACCCTCAACCATATTCTAATCGCTTGCATAAGCACGATATCGACTGATAAATGCCCACAAATCCACAGAATTCACCTAAACAAAACATGTTGAATATGAACTCTAATCATCAGTCATCAAATTCAAATCCATCTACTGTATGCTATTCAAGCATAGACCCACTAAGGACCACTGGACCTTAAAGACATCAAATTAGATGTTAATTGCCACAATAAGATTATTCAAAAGCCATCATTTTCATTAAATTTCATAGCCTCACCTAACATTATTATGGTTCTCACCAATAATTTCATAATATTCTCTTTTTTTTTAAGTACACACATTGTTTGTGAAGCAAACAATTAATCAATATAGATGTGAGAAAATTGATGACTTTAGTGTGTGAACTCTATAGGAGAAGAGAGTTCTCTTTCTTTACTTAGAATATATTGACTTGTGTAGGAGACTTGCAAGTTTGAACGAGTTCAACTTATTGAATTTTGCTTATATAATTATTTGACCAATGTGAAAGTGCACAAATAATATTATATATATACACATACATACATACATACACACACAAAATGTTAAGGCTTTGTTTGGAGTCAATTTTGACTCTTTTTTTTCTTATTTTTTTTAATAAAAAAACATGTTTGTTTAGGACTTATTTGTAATAAATTTTATTTTTTTCATTTTTGTTCTTATTTTTTTAATAAAAAACAATATTAATTTCGGTGTTTTGAATATTTCTGAAGACAACACTATCAAAATATAAATAAAATAAAATAAAAATAAAAAATAGAAAATAAAAAAGCAAAAGTGATGCCAAATGACTCCTTAATTTCTATTTTATTGCATGTTTTTAATTTTTTTTTTTTTTTGCAAAAACAAATTAATTTTTAAAAAAATAGCATTCAAAGGATCAAAAATTTATTTTGAATGTTATTAAAAGTAATTAAATATGTTATATTTTCAAATAAAAATATGTAAAAAAATAAAATAAAAATAAAAATAAACTAGATATTCTAGTAAAATCATTCTCTATAAACCAATATAAAATAAGAACTATTTATTGAAAAAAAATGGCCTTTCATTCAATCACTTGCTTTCACATCAAACCTAAATACCCCAAACATATGCTTGCAGACTTAAGAAGCAAAGTATCCTAAATTGCCTCAATATATATATATATATTATCCTAAAAACTTTTGTTGAATGAGACAGTAATGACTAAAGTACCATATTCTCCCTTCATAAAGCACCTTCTTCATAAGAATAACTTTATATTTTGCCAGTACCATATATCATTATAATATTATATGACAAAATTATCATTATTAATTCACTTCACTAACCACCACTCTCCCTTAAACAAAGGAGCTAATTGAAGAAACCTTCTTTAAATAGCTTCTCTTCTCTCCCTCACCACCCTCCTTCTATTTTCAGAGCTCTTTCATGGAGGTAGAGTCAGCAAACTGTGAATGCTGTGGACTGAGAGAAGAGTGTACACAGGAGTACATAAGCCAGGTGAAGGCTAACTTTGAGGGAAAATGGCTTTGCGGACTCTGCTCGGAGGCTGTGAGAGAAGAGATAAAGAAAGGTTGGAAGAAAGGAAATGGGAAAACTGAAGATGCTCTGAAAGCTCACATGTCATTTTGTAACAAGTTCAGATCCAATCCAGCAGTTCTAGTGGCAGATGGGATGAGGCAAATGTTGAGGAGGAGGTCTGGTGATCTCTCTACTTCGACGGCGGCGGCGGTTAAAGTTTCGCCGGTGTTGAAGACGAAGAAGAAGTAGATGAGAACTAAGGCTTCGTTTGGAGCGGCTTCTCGACTCCTTTGCGTTGGACAGAAATTAAGGCGGTAAACCGCGACATGTGGTTTGGTGAACAACGAAAAAATGGCATTTTTCACCGTTGTAAAACACATGCCGACCTCTATTCTGTCAACGTGAAGTTTAGTGGAACCACGAAGCTCCTTCAAACGTAGCCTAAAACTGTTAAAAAAGGGTTGTTTAGGCTTGGAATAATGACCTTCGTTTTTAAATGCTTTGTTTTCTCTTCTTTCTTTCAAGAAAAACTTTGGCTTCGGGATGTTGTGATAAACTTTTGATCATCAAATATTGCAAAATTATTGAATTTGTTGGGAGTTAAATGCAAATTTTTTAAAATTAACTAGAATTTATATTACATATTTTATAAATCATTTCTAATTGGTATTACTTTTCTATTGCATTACTAAATCATTTCAGAGGGTTTCTTCTGTAATAATTAAATGTATTTGTGAAAATATATTTATATTTCAACAGTAATAATGTAATACATTTGGAACCATTCAAATTATCTATTTAATATTTGATTATTTGATTTAAGTGGTTGTTCTAGTCCTTGGCTGTGTTAATTAGTAACATAAGGGGTGTATTTTGACTATTTTCAGTGTAGAATGATAATTCAAATATATCATTTGAATTTAATTTTAATTTTGAAATAAAAGTTTGAATATTGTAATTAAAATTAAGTTTAAATTTGTTTATTTTTAATAGTCATTCTTAACATGTCAAATTAGACATAAGAGAATATTCCTTAATTAAAAAAACATATTTATTATTTTTTTAACATTTAGGGGCCTTTTGGAATCACTTTTGTTTTTATTCTTAGTATATTTTTATTTTTATTTTTGGTGTATTTTGTTTTTATTTTTGTTTTAACACTTTCATTGTTGGGTTCCAAGCTTAGGTTGTGGAAAATGGAGGGTTACGTTAGGCAGTTGAGCGTAAAATTAATCAAAAAATCATGACACTAATCCTTTTGATCATTTTGTAAATGTTAGGGCGTCCTTTGGAAGTGAGGCTCTGAATGGCTTGAATGCAGCGAGAAGTGTGCAAGGGTTGCTACATTGACACCCGAGCGTAGTGTCAAATAAATATATACATGATGGGGTTGGTGTGGCTCCAATAGCGTACAAAATTAGAGAGATTCGTCTTAGATGGTTTGGTCACACTAAACTTCGACCATCTGAGGAGAGTAGATGCTTTAGACTTGTGTTAAGAAAGGAGGAGGTAGACCTAAAAAGACTTGGGCATATTGCATAAAAAATGATCTTAATTTATTAGAAGTAAATAAAAATATGACACTCAATTGGATGCAATGAAGAAAAATGATTCATGTAACCAACCCACTTAGATGGATAAAAGCTTGTTGTCGTTGTTGTTATTTTGTTTTGTTTTAACATAAATAAAAAATATGTTTAATAAGGCATATGATTTTATTTTTTACTTTTTTTTCTTTTTTGTTTTTTGAAATAAATAAAAAAATTATTTCCACCGCCGCCACCATCATCTCCTCCTCCTCCTCTTCCTCTTCCATCCACGGGACAATAAAGAATGAAACCAATGATCTATGTCAAATTGGAGAACCTTTGTTGCGAAAAGCAATGTTGGGGAGGGAGAGGAAGCCAATGGTATAGAAGAAGAAGTTGAGCATGTTGACTAAGGGTCTGTTTGGGGCTGCAACAGCTTATTAATAAGCTACTGCATAAGCTGCTTAGCTGCCTCAGAAAGCTGCTGCGGGAAGCTGGTTGGTTGTTTAATTTTTGCGGTTTGAAAACAGCTGTGCAGCAACTGTCTCTCTGGACAAATAACCATTCAACCCCTGTGTTGTAATGTTGTTTTACTTTTTTTTTTGTTAGATCCTCATGTAGACTACCCAAATGATGTGTATTCACATTAATGACCATGCCACACCCAATATAAACCTTCACTCAAACATATCTAACATCATATTATTGTTATCCCCAAGCCACATTCTCAAAAAAAATTTTGTCATTCAAATTACCAAGCCTAAATCGAGCCACCAAGAATTCAATCTAACATCTAGCATTCACATCCATACCATTGAACAACATTTACAAATCCAACATCACAAATCCAACGAACAAGCATTCGCATCTACGGAAGAAAAAGTGCTTGCCGTTGAGGAACAGAGGAGGAAGATGAACGAGGTAGCGTGAGAAACGTGGGAGAAGAGGAGGAAGAGGAACCAAGGAGTGTGAGCAACATGAGAGAAGAGGAGGAAGAGGAGCAACAAATCGCAGCTTCCATTTTGCGGGTTTGACATTAGCATTAGGGCGGACGAGAAAAGAGTGCACCAATGTAAAATGCCGAACGAGAAAAGCGGGTCGTGGGTTTGACCATTCGGCCCGTGTTTTACCCTAAACGTGTCGCGTCGTTGTTGTTCCGCAACCTCAAACAGTAAAATCCTGCGGCGCCCCGCCGCACCACTGCCCTACCACCGCCCCAAACAGAGCCTAAGTGGTAGGAAATGAGTTCAGAGGAGAGCATGAAGCCGATGGTGTTGTCGTCAAATAGGCGAAGTCGAAGACTAAGCAGAGTGCCGGGGTAAGCAATAATGTTGGGGGGAGATGGCATCAACAAAGATGACACTGGCATCATCTTCGGCGTCGCCCACATTGAATGCATTGGTGTCAAAAAAGGCACCTAGCCGGGGTTGGTCTGGATCAGGATGGTGGGAACTATTTTAAAAGTTTAGAAAAATAAGCTTTTTCTGATTTGTGTTTTTGAAAATTAAAAATAGTTTAGTTTAAAAACAAAATTATCATATATATAACCATCAAACAAACATACTGTAATTTTATTTTCCATATAAAAAAAAAGAAAATAAAAAGTGATATGTAGGAGAATTATTGGAGTATAACAGGTCAATTTGGTAACTAAGCTCATATGCGGTTAACAGGTTGAGCTCCAAATATAATAAATAATACCTACTATTATTATTATTAATAACTCCTATGTATTTATGTATCATTTACACAAATTATAAAGAAAAGAAAATAATAGATGCAATGTCAAAATTAAAATTTTGAAAAATGAATGCATCATTTACACAAATTTTTATTAGCTAGATTACTTGCATGTCTCTAAAAAATTAAAGAAGAAAATATTTCATATGAAGTAAGACTGATTATTTCTTTGTCTAATGGGAAGACTAATTTTCATTGTCAAAATGAAATATTATGGAAATTTGGTGTTTTAAATCTATGCATGAAATTATGTATTTCACTTTTAAAAAGACTTAATAGAGATGTTTCTGATATGATATTAAAGTTTTAGGTATTATGTGTGTGGTATGTAAATTTCTTAGTTGTTTGATTTATATATGGAATAATATAATGTTCTTTGGATGTAGTTGTGTTTTATGAATTCTTCTATTAAATATATATATGTTATCCATGGATACTCGTACATCAAGGGAATAAATGTATAATAACCTATATCCATATAGAAAAGGAATCACTCAGGGGTAAACGATGTTTAGACCTTAGCGCAAGTGGCTTCTCAACTTTTGACTTACCTATCTCGGAGTGGATTTTTGTGTCCATGTTCAAAATATAGGAATCAGCCACACTTAACGCCTGATGAAGTCAATTATGATTTATATCATAGGGGATTTCAATCTGATTATTAGATTTGGACTTCACATGAAAAGTTTAACCCTTTGATATATTTAGCCCACTCCTTTAATGAGCTATGATCCTTAACCTGAGTTTGACTCAAATAGATTTGTAGAAATGATTTTCGATGGAATAAGACCTTATTATTCGAGTCAAGTGGAGGAAGAGTCACCAAACCAAGAAGCTCAAGTATTTTTTGAATAACTGAGTGCAACACAAAGATGATTATGGGAAGGTTTTATATCTCATCATGAGTTATCTATAGCTCTTAGAATGTTGAAAATTAAAATATATTTTAACATATCCTAATTTTGGCTTCAATCAATTTGCAAGATTATTGAAAGAGATAAATTCTAGGAAAATTTTAGTTACACAACACATGTAAGGAAAAATTGGCTCCAAGTTAGATTTGAAATCAAAGCATATTGATTATTATGTAAACAAATGTATTCTATTTTATAATTCTAATACAATAGAGACCCGGTATTGATTTTTTGAGTCTTCTAGATTCAAAATTCAGAATAAAAAATGTAAGAGATAGAAAAAAGTTTCAAACAAGTTTCTCTTTGATCTACCACGTATTACATGTCTTCGAAGACTATCTTTTTTATGTGCACTGCTTTATATATGAGATGACATCGCAGCAGATCAAAGGAAATTGATTCAAAGAGTCATCCTATAGATGAAGAAGCAAGAAAATATTTTGATTCTACATATCCTGAATTTGTTGTAGAGGCGCGTAATATTTATCTTGACTTATGCTCTGATGGTTTCATATTTACCATACTATTATTGACTAGTAAGCGTTATGCCATATAATCTTCTACTTGAGATGTGTATGACAACGTCCTTCTTCATTCTGACATTGATTATACAATGTCCCAATAAGCCAAAAGAATGGTTTGATATAAATTTGCAATCATTATTAGATGATCTACATTTTTAAGGTAAATCATGTCATCACATATGAGAATACAATGAAACAAAACTTTTTAACGAAAGTAACATTAATGTGGACAAACAATGATTTTTCTGCATAAGGAATGTTATCTAAGGCATTTTACATGAATTTATCTAAGTCATTTATGCTTTAACATAGCATAAAAAATTCTTTATTTGACAGTTATCGTATGTTTTTGCATATTGAACAACCTTTCATGTAAAACAAAAATGCACTCAGACAAACACAATTGAGAAATTAGCACTACATTCAATAGTAGTTGGGATGGTTTATTCCAAATTGCTAGTGGAATTCCAAGATTATTGATTGTCATAATCTTTCATCACATCTTCTACCGGGTTTAAGTGTTACTCCTAATTAGGCAAAAATATATTTTTTCTTATAATATGTCTTGTTAGAAGAGTAATATGATTAGACACAATCTTAATGTCATACTGATATGTGAAAAAGCCTGTTTAATTTCCTTTATTTTTTACACCTTTTTTATGGATGAAATTGCACTTTAAAGAAGAGCATATTTATGTTTTCTTTTTTTGCAGGTACAACAGGTAGTAATATTGAATGAAGTGGATAAGAATAAGAGATAAACGAAGGTGGAAAGGAATTAAAGGTAAAAGTGGAGAACTGGCTCCTAGGCGCCTGCCTTTGGGCACCAAAAAGCTTCTTCAAGCACCTTGGTGTCAACCCTGTTGAGCCCAGGCGCTAACCTCCACCTGCGCAGACAGAGAATTTGGCACTTAGGCGCCTAGGCACCAGAACTGCCTGGAGCAATTTCGACAGTTCTTTTCACACGATTCAGAGAGTTATGCTGGAAATATATTGGTATATTTAGAAAAGGAGAATAGAGGAGAAGAGAGGAAAAGAAGACTAAGTGTTGCAGAAATCCTAAGAGAAATCCTTAGGAGTTCTTAAGGTAGTAACTCGTATTTTCTTTGATTATTGTCTTAAGATGTTGGTGTGTATTGAGAGTTTTATAGAAGAGGGGGTACTCAGCATTGCAGCAAGGATCGGGAGATCCTTTGGGGAGACATTTACAGCATTTTGTAAAGAGAAAAAGCTAAATATTGTGCACCTTTTGTATTGTATTTTTTTATAATCACAATTCTAGTGCATTTGCTTTATTTGAAAAATGTTTTCTGGTGTTTCTTCCATGCATTGCGAGTAGTTCTTCTTGTCTTTCTCTTGTTATGAATAAGTACTTTGTCTAGAATAGTAAAATGCTTTTAGAATGTTTTTCATCTTTAATGTAATGAATATTCTTTCATGTTTAATTTACTTTTAATTCTGAACAAGCAATTAGTTAAAACATGTTGTGATCCATAATGACTCGGGAAAGCTATGGAGGAACAATTAGGGTATTCACATTGAACTAGTGGGTGAAGGAAAATTAGTCCACAGGGCAATGCAAATAGATAGGTAAATAATATTTGATGAGTTCAAATTGGAGTTTATGGAATTAAACTAGTTTAACCAAATTTTTGTATGCACTCGGGAGAAAGTAAAGAAGAGAATTGCTCCTATTTGTCACTAGCAACATTTGCAATTCAAAGTATTCTGCTCCCTTACATCATTTAGATCATTGCAAGAGATTGTAGCTTTATAACTTAATTTTCACCAGTTTAATTATATTTAGTAGAATTGTTTTAGGAGTAACCTATTAAGATAGTGGTAATTCCATAGGTCTAGTAATCATAACAAAATTAACTTTGTTTCTATGCTAAGAACTAAACCTAGTAAGCTAGAACTTTTCTTAAGTTTAACTGTCTCACTCCCTTTGGGATCGATATTCCAAACTAAAAAATTTGATATTAATGATACAAAACATATACTTGCGTGTAACCTTAAAGTGCAAGTGCACCTAAACCAGGAGAGTATCAAGTTTTTGGGGCTGTTGTTGGGGAGCTACTGTGTAGTTAACTTCAGAAAAGTTAAGTTGAATTAATTAGACTTAGATTTGAAAATTCATATTATATTTTGATTGTGTAAGTGTTTGTTTGTTTGAAATAGAAAAAGAAAGAAAAAGCTTTTAAAACTTATTTTTGAGTGTTTGTCTATTGTGTTTGTGCTAAACTTGATGAATCTTTAGTTAGTAAATGCGTAGTGCAGGACCTAAAGGAACTGAACCCCTACGATGCATAACTAGAGAGATCTGTTAAGAAAATTAGAAAATAAAAAAGGCTTCACTAACTTATAGAGAAATGATGAACATTAAACAAAATAATCTAGATAGCCAAGTGCCAATTAATTATCATAATAATAAGCAAAGACCATTAAGGGATTATACTAATCTTACGGCAGATAAAATTCACTTAAATATTCAAACTCCTGCCGTAAAAGCTAACACATTTGAATTGAAGCCTGCTATTATCCAAACGACGCATAATAAACAATTTGGGGGAACCCCGTTTGAGGATCTAAATTTACACTTAGCAAGTTTTCCAGAATTTTGTGCCACATTTCATTATAATGGCATGTCAAACAATGTTGTTCGACATAGGTTTTTTTTTTCATTTTCTTTGAGGGATAAGGCTAAAATGTGATTGAACTCATTAATTCCTAGATCAATTAGGAATTGAGGTAACTTAGCCCAAAAATTCGTAGCTAAGTATTTCTCACATTTAAAAACTGTTAAACTTAGGAATGATATTACTTCATTTTGTCAGTTAGAATGTGAGTCAATTTATAAGGCACGGGAACGATTTATGGAACTTCGTAGATATTGCCCACATCATGCTCTGCTCGATTGGTTAATTATTCAAACTGTTTACAATGGTGCAGAGGATCCCTTAGATCTATTATTGATGCAGCCACTGGTGGTTCACTCATGTCAACTACCTTCATGATCAGGTAGACTTAGGCTCCTAGCAACTTTGGATGATGGGTTTGTGGTACCCTGACCCAACTACCTCTACCTTCTAGAGATTACTCTTCCCTTCCTTTGACTACTCCTGTTGAGCCATGTCTCTCAGCAGTTTTAATGACCTTAATATATTTATAAAAAAAAATAGTGAAATATTTCAAACACCATAGAAATTACTATATTTTCAACACATATTATAAATTAAATTCAATATAGAGAAGCAAAATTTATAGAAAAAAAAATGGAGCGAGCAATATCACTCTTTTATCACACATTGGAGTACTACTATTAAAAACATGTCGATGTCATGAATTAAAAAATATATATATATATATAAATATAATTTCCACATAAATCTAAAATCAGTCTTTATAACTTGAATATGACCCATGCTCATGCATGCATTACTTGTGCCCATAACCTATTAATCCGCACATCAACATATATCAATCACCCCCTCCATAAAACTAACACAAGTATGGCGTGCAATGTATTAATGAATCAGTTGCACATCAAATCATCAAAAAACAATAATTCAAGAATTGCATATACACCACTCAATTCCTATATATTTACATATGTAACACTTTAACTTTTTACTCATATGAAAGATTTGGATGGTATAAATGTAAAGAATTAATTTAGAAGTTAGATTAGTAATTACATAAGAATTGGGTGGTATGTATGTAAATCCCCAAAAAAATAAATTATTTTTAATTTATTTCACTGTTATTGCTATTGTAATGCCAATAATAATGACAAATCAATTAAATAGGCATTGAGTGTTTTCCCTGTCATTAGTTGGTCATTTGTCTCATCAGAATTAGGCATGCAGAGAAGCATTACGTGCAGGATGGAAGGCCATGAGAAGTTTCACGTGATTATGCTTTAGAGGATTTGATTGTGATTGAGTTTAAGAATAGGAGAAGCCAAATTGGAACATGATTCATTTAAAGATTGTGAGAATCAATTTCACTGTCGAAGTGATGGGCATGCTAGATACTGTTGGCATTTTAATTTAATAATTAACGTTTTATTATTATTATTATTATTATTATTATTATTTGGTTGAATCTACTCTGAATTAATTTTTACTCGCCAATTTATGTATGTAATTATCCCTTTAATGGAGGCTCCCCAAATAAAAAAAGTTCATATATATATGAGCCGCGTCATTGGCTTGTTAATAGAACATCTGCTCGTCAGCATTAGACCCCTCAAGTCATGGCTTCAGGTAAGTTATAAGTTATATGAATTTGGTACTTGAATTGGTTAGGCTCACGGAAGTCCAATCCCAAATCTAGCAGAATTGCGAGCCCAAAGAGTTGGTTGGCAGTTTTGCCCATCAACCAATCCTTTATATATATATATATATATATATATATATATATATATATATATATATATATGAAAAGCCCTAGGGCCAATTTTATTGAAATAAAAACAGTTACACGAGCTTGCGGAGGGGCCCAAAACATGAAGCCCAACCCTTATGATACAACGCTAATAAAATGGAACTAAAAGTCAGTACATACATAACAAAAACAATGTCTAAGAACGAGATCGTCGTTGCTCTCGCTATGCTTCTAGGAGATCCATGAGTAAGCTCTTAATCGTCGCTCCATCGCTATGAGCGATCGAGCGTATCATCAACAAGTAGAGTATCATCAGACTTCTTCTTCCGTCGAGAAGTGTAAGCCTACCAATCATCTTCATCTTCTTCATCTTCATCTTCTTCTACTTCTTCTCCTTCAGCTTCTTCCTCTTCTGTTGTCAGAGTCTGCTGAAACTTACCGGTGGGTGCAGCAATAGGTTGGATGTTTCTTCTTTTTCTGCTAAATTTTTTGGTGTATCAGTCAGAATCGACAGCTATAGTAACCTCCTGAGCGGTTTGCACCAAAGAAGAAAGGGCCACCATTCCAGCTTGTTCAGCAACCACCGTGTTAACTACCGAGGATTATTTTAATTTCCAAAAAGTAAAATATATTTTTAATGCATGGGTCAAAAAATGTATAACATTATTATAACATCAACAAGGAATAAGGAATGCCGTTCATATACATATATAGAATACATTTGAATCATTGGATGACAGAAGCATTGTTCTCCTCCAAAGTAACAATATTCATTCACTAAAAACATGTCAATTTTCCAACGCCACAAAAAAGACAATAATTATAAATTCCTGTAAGACATTTTACATTTGAAGCCACTGGCAGCCCAATTTCTGTACAATAAACAAGCAATTCTCTTAGCTGCAACTGGCAAATTAACCACAGGATGACTAGAGTTCTCAAACCTCTGTACAGAAATAACAAACATTTTTCTTGAATAATTCTACTCTATACGTCAAAATAGATAATATTGGTATGATTATTCACAATTCGAAGAGAATATCACGGCGTCGAGTTCACCGGAATCTCCTGCGATGACACCGGATTCTGGGAGTCATGGTAAGGGGAGACAACGAGGCGCTGCAAGGACTTCAAAGCAGTTGTGAGCTGAGCGAAAGAAGGGCGCAAGCTTGGTTCCCTGAAATAGATGTAAAATGAGTCATAAAAGTGAGAAAGTAGGATGCAAATTTGTGTTTTTTATGCAATAAAAAGTTACATTTGCCAGCATTCCCATATGATTCTGGATACTAGAGGGTCGAGTTCATTGGGAATTTCGAGCCGTCGATTCTGGAAGCCGACGGCGCCTACAACCTGCATTGGGTTCATACCGCTCCAAGGTTTGCGCAGAGTTGCGAGCTCCCATAAGATGACTCCAAAACTATAGACATCACATCTGTGTAAAATACAACAGAGATTTAATTTGAGGGATTATATTATATAAAGTTTTTTTTCAGAATTTATAAACTTGAATAGGGGTAAAAGATGCTAGTTGTTCCATAAATACTTGTTCATAAAACAGGGAAGTAAAAAACAGAGGAGATACAAAGAAAAATAAAACGGGAGGAGACGAGAAATATTAAAAAGTTGCTGGAGGGTATTCTAGGACTTAACAATCAGACAAAAATGGTAGTTTGTCGAAGTACAAGTAATTTAAGAGATTTATAAAATCTGAATCTCCACAAAGTGATACAAGTTAACCTCAACACAAAACGCTTTGATTTTGGATAATAACTTTGAGATCTTTTGAGGAGGCTGTTTTGTGATTTGCTACAACCTCTGGCAACCATTTCCTTTTAATAAGCAATTCGTTCCCACTTGTCGACTCCAAGCGCACCCCTTTAACTCAAGTGGCACCAGGAGAACTTCCTTAACCTCAATCAAAATAGGGGTAGGTGAAAAGGATGGCACATTATCACCAATAGCACGTCTCAGCTACGATATGTGGAACACTAAATAGAGTCTCGACAAGTGCAATTTTAAACATTAAAGTCTGGGGAGAGGTTCTCATTCCTATATCTGGCCAAAGTTTTATGTCGACAGGGTCAAAGTTTTAGATGCACCATATCTCATACCGAAAACTGCACATCCCTTCAATGTCTGTAGACTTGTTTTTTCATAAGTAGTTCAGCTTTCAATAAATGTACCTTAAATTCCGCCAACACCTTACCCCTCTCTTCTAAGTACTGATCCAAAAGAGACATCGACATAATGTTGTGTCCATAATGCACCAAATGAGGTGGATCACGACCGTACAAGATTTTAGAAAGGGTGGTCTAAGAATTTGTATGATCTGAGGTGTTGTACCATTATTCTACCCAGGATAACCATTTAGCCCACTGCTAGGGTGCGTCGGATAAAAAGAAATGCAAACAAGTCTCCACATCGGATGGTCCATTAGCCTGTGGGTGGAACGATGTGCTTTTCTTCAATATGATCCCTTGCATTTTAAACAACTCCCAGTAGAAATGATTTAAAAGGACATTGTCTCATCCGACACTATCGATTATAGAATCCCGTGCAAAGGAAAAACCTCCCATAGCAACAACAAAAACCATAGTGTAAGGATGACATAGAGGTGTTAAATGAGCATACTTGCTAAACCGATCCACCACCACTAAGATGACCATCATTTTTTTTTGGTTGAGGTAAGCATTCAATGAAATCCATCGAGACCTCCTCACATACCTTCTCAGGTATTGCTAGAGGTTGTAGCAAACCCCAGGCCCTAATGCCATGTTCCTTGTGTCGTTGACACACATCATAACTTGAAATCATGTCATCCCTATCTTTTCTCATTCCTGTCCAATACAATTCAGGTGTTATATTCCTATATGTTTTGATCACGCCCAAATATCCTCAATAGTGCTACCGTGAAACTCCCATAAAAACTTCAGTATATTGAATTTTGGGATAATACATAGTATCCCTAGTAAAGTAAACGTTGTTCATTCAATGAATAATCGGGATAGTTGCTCTGGTCAATAGATAAAGCCGATTGGATCTTGCCCAATTCCTCATCTGCCTCACTCTCATGCCTCAGGGCCTCCCAAACTAAAACCAAAGGGACTGATAATGCTAACAAACGAAGTTCCTCCATCCGTCATGATAAGGCATCAAAGGCCTTATTCTTTAATCTTGGAGAATACTGAAACTAAAAGCCATACCCCAGTAGTTTAGATAGCCACCTCTCATGCTCCTCATTTATCATACGGTATTCTAACAAAAATTTAAGGTTGCACTAATTCATGCGTGTTGTAAAATGTCGCCCCACCAAGGTCGACATTTCTAAATAGCAAGCACAATAACCATAAGCTCCTGCTCATAAACTGCTTGACTTTAGCTCTCACACACAATACTTGACTAAAATAATTGATGGATCGTTGACACTGCATAAGGATTGTGCCTAATCAAAAGCCTAAACCATCCATCTCTACAATGAATGGTTGATTGAAGTCAGATAACGCTAGAACTGATACACTCGTCATAGACCACTTTAATTTCTAAAAAAACTTGGGTCATCGCTCCCCCCTCTAAAAGTTATCCTTCTTGCTCTGTCAACAGCCACAAAATTGAGCTGCAACCCTTCACGAACTTCCAATAGTATCATGTAAATTCCAAAAATACTCTCAACCCCTTCAAGGTCTTATATACTGGCTAACACTGCATAACTGCCACCTTGGATTGATCCGTCGACACCCCTCGAGCTGACACCATATGTCCTAAGTACTCTACCATCAATTGGGCAAATGAACACTTCTTCAAGTTAGCATAGAACTGGTGCTCACCAAGAACTCTCAACACCTTCAAGTGAACAATGTGGTCTTCCAAGGCACGGTTGTATACTAGGATATCGTCAAGAACACCAACATAAACTTCTAGAGGAAAGGTTGAAACACTTTGTTCATCATTGATTGAAATGCAGTTTAGGCATTGGTGAGAATGAATAGCATAAAGCAGCTTGTGCACATCCGATGGCCGTTTCTGAATTTGATGGTATCCTGACTTCAAAGTTAATCTTAGAAAATATTGCAACCCTATACAACTTGTCCAGCAGCTCATCAATCATCGAGATAGGAAATTTGTCAGGTACAATTTCCTTATTCACTGCCTGATAATTCATATAGAAACACCAACTCCCATCATTCTTCTTCACTAACAAGACCCAGCTAAAGAAGGGGTTCACACTAGGCTGTATGATCCCTGCCTCCAACATTTCTCAGATCAATCTCTCGATCTCGTTGTTCTACACCTATGGATAATGGTATGAGTGCACACTGATGGGAGAAACCCCTGGCCTCAGGTTTATCGTATGCTCATGTTTCCTCCAATGAGGCACTCCGCATGACAATTGGAAAGCTTTAGCAAACTATTGTAAGAGCCATTAGACCTGTGTCGAAATCTTTGCAAACTCTATATCGTGTGTCTCTTCTATGCTATGCAAATCAATCAAGAATCCCAACCCTTATTCATGAATTTCCCTAACCATGGTCTTCAATGTCACTATGATCTTGCACAAACTAGTTCACCATGAAGCACTACCTCTTGTCTCCCTTCTAAAAGTCCATTATCATGAGTTTCTAATACATCTCAGTCTCCAATAAGAATTGCAACCATTTCATGCCCACTATAACATTAATGATTCCTAAATCCAAAGGGAAAGTTTTCTCAACCTCCTGAATATTCTGTAATGTTGAAATCAGCCCTTTACAAACTCCTCTACTCTTCTCTACCTATCCCTTCCTCATCATTAATGCAAAGTTTATTGACAGTGTCAATCATCTCAAGTTCCAATTCCTCCACTACTTGAGTGTTGTGGGAGGCCCCACTATCTACCAAAACCACTATGCCCTGCTTTCCAATCTATCGCCCGAAGTTTCATAGTGTGGTTTGGTGTGAGGCCCATCATCGAGTTCAATGAGACTTCTACACATTCAAGTGAGCGTGTTCCTCTTCTACCAAAACCTCCTCTACCCTGCTTTCCAATCTATCGCCCGAAGTTTCATAGTGTGGTTTGGTGTGAGGCCCATCATCGAGTTCAATGAGACTTCTACACATTCAAGTGAGCGTGTTCCTCCTCTACCAAAACCTACTCTACCCTGCTTTCCAATCTATCGCCCGAAGTTTCATAGTGTGGTTTGGTGTGAGGTCCATCATCGAGTTCAATGAAACTTATACACATTCAAGTGAGCGTGTTCCTCCTCTACCAAAACCTCCTCTATTTCCATCTCCTGAGTTCTCATCACATATTGTGAGAATCTACAAAATCCGATACTTGCAATGGTATCTTTAGCCCATTGGCTCACTTTTCTTGAATCTGTCTGTGTAAAATGTTTGAGGTCACTCCCAGTTGTAGCCCATTATTCATGTCCCATGGAGCCTTTCTCCGGAATCTCAATAATTGAATTTTTGGTATTGTCATGGTTCAAGCATTTCGGTATGGCGTTCCAACTATTTTGCTCCTATTAGTCCATTCAATTACACTTTTATCTTCATCAAATGTGCTAATTCCATAGTTTCACAATCCTTGCAGCCTTAACAGACACAATGTTGCTCGAAACTCTAGCTTCAACACCTTCATGAAGTTTCCTTCCAATTTTACATTTGATATCCCTCTCAAACGTTCGAATAGCATTTAAATGTATCTATATAATCCATGACGGGCCCTTCCTAGAGCAATACAAATAACTACTCATGTGAATCCCCTCCATGTAGTTCTGAAAAGCTCCATCAATCAACCCTTAAATTCTTTTCATGTTCTGATTGGTTGACATTGCTCTCTCCATTAATACCATCCTAGAGCCGCCTCTTCCAAACACAAGGCTGCTGCTTGCGACGTGAGTCAAGCCTACTCGTGAGCCGACGCAAACTCAACTCAATTAATGACTTGTAAACTGAGCTCGATGAGCTAACAAGCCAAGCTCAAGCCAGCTCCGACTGGTTAGCATGTGACTCGGCTCGTTTAAAAAATAATAATAAAAAATAAACCTAACATATATTAAAATTCAAAAAATTTCTTTAAATTATTATAAATATTTAAAAACTAATATTTTACATTTTATATAAGTGAGTTCTTATTAAATATCTTATAAATGCTCATTCTATTTATCAGTTAATTATAAGATTAGCTTAAATTAATATTTTTTCACTATGTTAAACAAGCTGGCTTATGAGCCAGCTCGAACTCGTAAAACTAAGCTCGAGCTCGAACTCGATTAAATTAATCAAGCTCAAGCCGAAGTGGCTCGAGCTTGAACTTGATTAACTTAATCAAGCTCAAGCCTGGGTGGCATGAGCCACCATCAAATTTTCTTTCTTCCTTCAGCGCATTAATAGCAAAGTATCACTCCACAAGATAAATCGAACCATAGGTATCCTCTCCTTCAAAAATTGATATCTTTAGCTTCCTTGTGCATAGGACTATTTCTTAGTTTCCTCCACTGAAGTTCGTTCCACCCATGAAGCGGTAATTGAGTTCCCTTCCTCGACCCATATTGATTTCCCTTCTCCCGTAAGTTTAGCTCACCCCATAATCAACTCGTTCGTCCCCATAGACTCTTGAATCGCCTTCCGCCCGAAAGGCTACCACGATTGATGCAACAAAAGACACTGTCGCAATTGGATGCAACTTTCAGCCAAGGCCCCAACCCATCATGGTTCCCTATTCCAAACTAAAATCCTTTGAATCGATCTTCATCAGCCGCAAATTGCACGCCATCGTCTCAATTTGCTCGTCTTCGTTATCTTCAGCCCTCCAGATGTTGCACAACCTCTAGGCCAAGTTCCTACAAACAGATCGTCTCCAGGCCCGAATCGCATGCCACAATCCCGCTTCGCCTGCTTCCGCTCATTCCAACCCTCCAAATGTGTGATTCCTTCCAATTGTTGCCACTCGATTCTGTGTTACCGACTCATTCGTCGGATCCCGCGGCCCCTAATCTACTTAAGGCAACGATGCTGCCTCAGTATAATCCCAATGTCCTGTGATTCTTTCTAATTGTTGCCGATCGAGTCAACTCCATATGCCAATCCCATGGAAGGCGATGGCTGGTTTGCGTGGAACACCATGATATTCTTTATTATTTCATCCAGGGCTGTGAACCATCCCTCCATGGACGAGAATCACTTCCCCATGGACGAGAAAGCTTATTCCCGATTTGATTTGGCTCACCTCTCCCTTTAATTTATCCTCCAAGCATCAACTTTCCTAGTCATCATTACTCTTAGGTGCGGCTCTGAAAATAATTTGATAGAACAAAATAAGATTACATAAAAATTAGGGAAAATAAAATATTTTACTCCACCAGCACAAAACAATACAATCCCAAATACATAAAAGATAAACCTACAATTCGAGGGTTAGGTAATTCTCTCCCAAAGCCCTACTCTTAAGATTCAAGACAATAATCACATACCCAAACCCTAATCATATTAAGCCCTATTTATCCCAACAATAATAACTAACAAATGACTAAATTTTCTTTTATAGTCTTGCGCCTAAAATATAACTTCAAATTATTTGGAGGGCTCGGTGTGGGTTCAGTGAGACCACTTGAGTCAGTGGAGCATGAGGCGGAAGGTTCCATAGGACTGCTACTACACTTTTATTTCACTATAAATTAATTGTTGCTTTTAAAAAAAATTTATGATGAGAATCAACTTTTTACAACCACAACTGTGGTAGAGTATGATAAGAACTGTTGTGAGATTTTTTTCAAAAATAAAAAATAAAATCGACAGCAACCTTAAAAAGAAAATTGTTTTTTATCCAACAATGCTGTGTGGGCACGATGCTATAGGTATCAAGCAAACTGATTGCCATTGTGTTTTAATGCACACCCATAGTTGATGAAAGATCTTCTCTAGGTCAATTGATAGTTTTGATTTGCTGTTCTGATCAATTTTGCAATTTGGTCCTTTTTTTTCAAAATATTCCACGTTTTTTATTTTTTTCAGTCCATATTTTTATATATTTTTTTTATAATTTATGTTATTCCTAACATTTGGTTCAGGTGACCCTCCAAGATATTCTTATAACAAATATTCATTTTGTATTTCGGTTTGGACCTTGTACTGCATGATTTTTATGTGGGTTTGTTCCCTAATTTATAATTTACAAAATTCTGATTCAGTACAGTGGCTAGGTTTGGCATAGAGGAAGAATGGAAAGTTTGCCTGATCGGATTAAGCTTGACACTCGATAGGACACAGTGGAGAAAAATGATTTATGTAGCTGACCCAACATAGTGGGATAAAGGCTTGCTGTTGTTATTGTTGTTGTATCAATATAATTAAATAAACAAGTAATATTTAATTTATTGCAGAACCAATATTAGCAGAAGAACAATCCTAGCAGTAAGATGACCTATGAAACCAGCAAGCATGACCCACCCTGCCCATCCTCCACCCACACAGATGAAATCATCATGCAAAGTCATATATTTGTGAAAATTTAAAGGTGACACGTAAAGTCTTTGCCTATACATATACTTTTCCCACTCAAAACCCACGAAAGAAGTCAATGAAAATGGAATATGGATTTACCATGTGATGTTGAGATAGGAAGCCATCTTTTACAAATATGATCAAACATAATCACGGATATAACATACCTGATTATAATTTTCAATCAGTAAATTTCATTATGTCAATTGTCAACTTTCAAGATTGCATTTTAATGACCCTATAGTTCCAAATTTCAAAAAATAAAAATATAAAAAATAAATAAAAGCACTTGAGACAAGATAATGATATTTTAAATAATGAGTCAAAACGCTACTTAAAAAAAAGTCGAAACAATACAAAGCAGGAAAAAATTAAAAATTTGAATGCCAAGGTGTGGTTCAAGTTTTTCCTAACTATGGGTGGTATACATGACAACTATTTTATTTTTCCTGCTTCTATTTTGCATGTTTTATATTATATCTCTTGCCTGTCATTTTGAAAAAAAGGTTGCTCGCATCTGCTAACATAAACAAAATATTTCAGTTGAAAAGAAAGCAAAATAGTTTATCTAGCCCTCTCAAGGCCTTTCAAACTGTGAGCATCAAACGAAAAAAAAATTTGCCCTCTGCTCTTAAACAAATGAAAATTTCCATCAAGATAAATAACAAGAGTAATTAAAGTATTCACGCAGATTAAAATATAAAAACCACTAAAAGGATGCAAAATAATACACGTCATTAAGCAAACTAAGACGACTCAATGAAATGGAATCAGCCAAGAACTTACTTTTCATTGGATGGTTCGTTACGTAAAACCTCTGGTGCCATCCATTCCGGCTGATAGGAAAAAGAATTTGCATTTAGCTCATAAGAAAATTGTATTGAGATTTACCAAGCGTGCCAGTACTTTTACAAAAATGTGATAAAACAACTTGATATTGAGAATGGTACTCACTGTTCCAGCAGTAGATTTAGATGACAGAAAGGTACTGTGCTTCAAGCGTGAAAGGCCAAAATCACAAACCTGCAGACATTTGGATCAATATAAGCCTACAAACACCAAGAGCACCACAAGAGAAAATAAAAAATAATAAAACAAACTGCAGCTGTTTAAATCATTTTACCAAGTTCCCAATCAATTATTTGTCCTTAAAAATGGGACATCACATGAAAGGTATATGCCTTCATAAACAAAAAACAAAGGAAGATGTACATACATGCCCCTTAATTCCTATGTATTAACATGTCTAACACCTAAACTTCATTTTTACATTATGCTAAATTATGCACATATTAAAAAAAAAAATGTGTATTTCACTTTTTAAAAGTTAAGATAGTGGCATCTTTTATGTGATCTGGAAGATTTTAAATATATAGGAATTGGAGGGTATGTATGTAAATGCCCCAAAAACCAAACACTAACCCTCCACCATTCCCGTAAATGTTTGTTTTAAGTGCATATGAAAGCACATATGGTACAATATACAAAACACTACTTCATTCCCCGTCAATGTTTTTTAAAGGAGCACATAACAGCACATGTGGTGCAATATTCAAAGATGGTCAAAATGACGAAACAATGTGCCAACAATGCTAACTAATAAGCTCACCAACAGATGCTTAAGAGATGACTATGCTAATATTGGATAAAAAATGAGACACAAACACACACAAACACACACAGAGACATATATATATGTAGGCCAAAAAAAAAAAAACCTATGCTGTGTTGACCTCCCTTTTGTTGAGGTTTAGTTTTTTTTTCTCCTAGGATTTAGGGTTCTAGCTTTAGGAGCTTCCCCGACGATCTTAGATTCCTAACACTGGACCCACCTCGCTTTAGAATGCTCGAAACCACTTCGACACTCTTTTGGAGCCCCGGACGGAATTCCGACCTCTAGCCACAGCGAGTAGGTTGGAATTAGCGTTAGGATTCCAAATCGAGTTCCTATGGACCACCTGGACCTTAGGATAGCCTCGTGCACATTTTCTGCACCACCGAGCACAAATTCCTCGAGCCACGGCCTCGACGTCTTCAAATTCTCCGCAACTGATCAAGATCAGGGTCAGAATGCCAGAAAGAGCGCCATCAAGGTCAGAATTTTCAGCGAGACCGAATTTGACGCACTTTCGACTCGACCGACGACGAGGTTGTCCGAACGACCTCGGATCGCGAAACGGACTGCGCCGTTGCGTCCGGGACGTCGAATTTGCTTGGGAAAGACATATAACTTGCTATGTTTTCGAACGCGAGTCCGCAACACGAAATTTGGCGTAATTTAATAAAATAAGTTTTATTTTATTTTAAAACCCTTTTAAAACCCTAAAATCCTGTTTCCCTCATTCGACTCCCCTCTCACGCACGCAGCAGAATACCGCGCCGAGCCCCTCTCCTTCCCGCGACTCTCTCCCATTCGGTCGCGTGAGCCCTAGCTCCCGCCTCTCGCTCGTATCGTCTCGCCCGAGACGAGACCATTGCGTCTCCTCCACGCTAGAGGGATTGACCTCACGAGACACCCTGCTCGAGCTCCTCCTTCTCGAGGCCGTGGGTTTTCCTCTTCGAGCATTCGGCGTCTGTCGCTCCTGTCCCTTGGCACGAATGGGGAAATGCTCCTTCTTCCCGATGCCTGCTTCTCCTCTTCTCGAGTTTTCTCCCTGCAGGTCGCATGGGGTAATGGATCGGGCTTGTCTTCTTTCGGATTGAGCCTGTTGAGTTTAGCTAGCCGTCTTCTCCTTCTGTTGCTATTTAAACCCCATTTTGGGGGAGCTTTAGGGGTTGGCCGAATTTCTGTTGGGAAGAAGGTGCTGCTATTTTCTTTTCTCCCCCTCTTTCCTCTACTCTTCCTCTCTTCTGCTCACGGTTTTGAGTTTGTGTGTGTGTGTGACGTGAGGAAGTGCTGTTAGCTCTTTGCCTTGAGCTTTTCTGGAGCCTTGCTGCTCGGTTTTGAACTTGGACCGTGCTGTTTCCTTACTGCCTGTTGGGTTGTGGTGTTGGGTTGTTTAATCCTCCACTGAGGTACGAGCTTACTTAGTCCTAGCATTTATCATGTTTTACTCTGAAATACTTTTGGTGGAATTTATGGCTTAGCTAGCTCCTCTTTATACTCTCTATTCCTCTATTTCTTGCTACATATTACATGAAGCATGGCATTGGATATAACTTGCTTTAGTGGTAAGCTTCGTGAGATGAAAGTTTTAAATGGTACGCATGAGATAGAGAAAAAGGGGAATGTGAAGAAAGGAAAGAATGTTTGGTAGCTGGAATGTGTTGGGTTTGCTTTGACTAGGCTTTTCCTAAGCTTAGCTTCTTTGGTGTGGAATCATCAACTTGCCTTGCCCATATTCTTTCATGTTTGACATATGTTTGGTGTGAAGTTCACATGTGCAGGTTACTCCCCTAGTGCAGCCTTGGTTTGGGGCTCGGGTTAAGGTCTATATGGGGCTCGGTTTGTATGCTTTGTTAAGCTATGGTCAGGGCTGAATTGTCAGGTTACTTAGTGGATTTCTTCCTATTTATTTGTGATGAATTTGAAATAGTATAGGTGGCTCGGCTGCACCCTTATTTGGAGCTCCTTGAGGGCTCGGGTTTTGGCTTTGTGTTGAGCTGGAAGTGTGTGAGCGGCTTGTTAGGGAGCTTTGGCCGTGAGCTTCACTTGTGATGTGTCGAGTTGTGGGAAGCCTTACTTTGTTGTCTTTTGTTAGGCTCGGTCGTGAGCTTCTTTATGGAAATTTGGGATTTGGTAAGGGCTCTACCCCTTGTGGCTTCTTTTGTTGTGACTTTGGCCGCGGGCCTCTCCTTGCTCCTGTCTTGGCCGAAAGCTTGGGTGAATGACATGGTGGATGTGGTGATGTTTCTTCTTTCTTATTTCTTACTACACTTGCTTGTGAGATAGTTTGGATGAGTGTGGGAGCGTTTCTCATTTGCTTCAATTAATGTTTGGGAGTTAAATGTTGAAATTGATGAAGGAAATATGCAAAAGCGTGAGTTTGGCAATTATGTGATAAATTGATGTTGGGGTTGGGGGCCTTTGTTGCAGCATTTGTTCATGCCTCGAAATTTGTAGCATGAAATGAAATTGGAGTAAAAGAAAAGAAAAGAAAAGAGAAAGGAAAGTGAAGGGGCTAGCGCTGGAGTTTTGTGATAGCCTCCTAGTTTAGTGACTCGGGATCCAAAGACCCGGCAACGGTTTTCTTCTTTTATTTTATCTTTATTTATGATTTCACCGTTATTCTGGGAAAGGGAGTGTGTTCTTGGGGTCTAGTCTTCACTTTCTCCGAGAGCGTCGAGGTGCCTTTAGTCCTTTTCTCAGGACATGTGAGGTCGGTCGGGAGTCCAGGGTGACTTACGTGCTTTCTGATTATTGGAAATCGACTCTTCTTTCCGAAATTGTGTTAAGTGAGCCGCTTTCCGTCCTCCTTTCCTTGACCTCTCGTCCCTAGTTTCACTTGTTTCTTAGCTCAAAGACACACCTACGGGGGACGTGTAGGTGTGCATATATAACCTCCTCGGGTTATATATGGGGTCATCAGCCAGCTCGTAAGTGCGGTGGGGACATGGATGAGACGCTATAAACGAGAAAAATTACGAGAGCCATGTAGAATGGGGCCGCCCGACTCGGAGACTTTGCAGAGAGTAGAGCGAGGAATCACGAAACCGTTCGGCCGTCCTCGGGTTTCTACTACCGACGATCTAATGTTCGTAGGCACAATCTATTAGGATAATCAGCCCATGGATCGAAATGTTTTAAAACAAAAAAATACGTATGTTTGAAAAATATAAAACTACCTCCACTACTACACAGACCTACTTACCTACTGATCTTGCTTCGCACGAAAACAAAAAATGAAATGTATGAAAATTTATGAAGGTCCACGGTTGGCTATTCGAGTCGGATTAGGATCTGCGTCCGCAGAAAGTCGGTCCAGTAGTCAAGACTCAAGTCCGGACATTGAGCACGGCTCCGAGTCCGAAACACCACCGTGCTTACTGGTCTTTCTTTCCGGAGGCTATCGGCTGCTTATGGTTCGCCATGAGTTTAGCGGGTCGTTCGTGGGTTTCTCACGTGCTTTTTGCGGTTTCTACGGTTTGTTTTGTTTTCGTTTGTGAGCTTTCTCGGAGTTTTCACGGACGTTTCTTTTCTTTCTTCCCGACTTTCTTAGTTTTCTTCCACGATTTTTCTCGCTTTCTCGCCGTTTTTCTTCGTTTTTACTATCGAGTTTTCGGACTTCTCTTTCTTATATCACGCATATAGCACTCCTGTTTAGTAGGTTGTTTTCACTTACTACTTCTACTCTCGCTCTTTTAGTATCGATAAATCTATTGCAGGAAATAAAAAAATAAAATAACAATAAACGAAGTAACATGCTGTAGGGATAAGGAAAGCATACTGGTACTCTTATGATGCGTTTTTTACTTTCCTTATCGTTATACTTGCTTGGCATATTTTACTTTTCGACGATATACTCCTTATGCTAGATCTCGCTACTTCAAGTATACATACTTACTAAGCACGTTTTACATTTCCGTACTTTCTCCCCGCTCAGCACGTTTTACATTTTTCATACTTTCTCCTCGCTCGCATGTTTTACTCGTTATAGCGTATTACTTCTCGTATACTTAGTATACTCTCGTTTAGCATGACATGTCTACTCGTTTAGCTTCGTTATAACATGTTTCTTGTACTCGTTTCTTTTCTACACTGTCAATCATTGCAGCACACTCACTCGTAATAAAAATAATAAACAATTGCATGCTCACTTTAACTTAAGACTTTAAATCTAAGCTGCGATTCCTGCTACTGACGTGGAGCTCGGATCACGGTGCGGCGACACGACCATCTTCTTCAATGAAAACCCGTGTCGACATCGCAATAACCATTATTTAATTTAAATAATGAGCCTCGTGATTTCGAGTAGTTCGCCTAGCACGGCATAAATCCTCACGCATTTTTTAGAACTAGACAGACCCTCCCGTGCGATATAAGCTCTAACTCGCTGAGGTTCAGAGTTATCGTCCGATACGACGTGAGCCTCCTATCCTTCGGTGTAGTTTGCATAATCGGGACATTATCGCAAACGTAATTCCTATAATTAATTTGCGGGATTGAAATTAAAATAAATCTCTTTCCAAAGTTTAAAGCCGACCATAGGATGATCCGGGACGTCCTCGAGGTTCTCCCCAAGATCCGTGACATCCCCTACCCTTCTTCTTCGACTCAGCAAATAATTGTTCCTCCTCGCGCCTTTCACCTATTGGATTCCTACTACCAAATTTCGTTGAAAACCCTACCTTTTGAATTCGTGAAGATAGAACCCGCGATCTAAATCGAGAGTTCTCTGGGTGACTTCGGCCGTTTGAGGAGTAATTAACTATGGGGCTCGCTACTATAGGGAGTTTTAAAGCACTCAGGATAATATAAACCCTATTTAATTCTTTTGTATTAAATAGGGGAATTTGTCGGTCCACATAAGGTTCGCGAGACCGGAACGGATGTCATGAATTTTATGGTTTATTTGATCGAGCGATATTGTCGAGTAGGGTGTCTATTCTTCGGAATAGATGCGTTACTCGCGATATTACGCTTGTTCATACAAACTGCTTAACGAATGAGATCCGTCCTTTCTCATTCTAATATTTTAAAATTTTAAAAATCTTATTTTCAAAACTAATATACATATATCCTTTAAATTAAACAAAAAAAAAGAGACGCATCACAGCTCTTAAGCGGCCGACATGCTGAAGTTTAAATCCCCACGAGCTCAGGGATAATGTCATTAGAAATATGGATAGAACACCCGAACAAACGACCACTATTTTGCTTCTACATACGTATTAAAAATCATTTTCAGGCTTGCCTCAAAGGCAATATAAAGTAGTGATAGAAGGATAAGACCATAAAAGGAATATTCAATCCAACCATCTATTGAAAAGAAACTTATAATGAGGCTAGCCTCATGATTCGAACATCAAATCATGAAGGGATCATGACATTTGATTTCAGATAACCTCATTTCTTGATGGAGACCAGCAATTATGGTGATCACAGGGTTGAGATCGTAGATGTCACCAAAAGTCCATGAGAGAAATCATCATGAATCAAATAACAAATAAACAAGATCAGGCAGAGTGGAAGATCAAGTTTACAGGAGGATAACAAGAAGTTTAAATTTTAAAATACATTAAATTAAGATTAATATAAATTTGACGGAATTATCTTTAAATATAAAGATAAGGTTGTTATATTGTGAAGTTTGTTCAGGAATAAATTTCCTTCTATTGTGGAGTCAATTTAGAATGTATAGTTATGTTTTTAAATTAACTCCTGTAATGATTTTGCTCATAACTAGACCTGAAATCTTGCAACAAAATTCAATCAAATTTTCTTAGAAAAACATCTCAATAGCGATTTTCAATTTACAGAGCAGGACACTGCTCCCCATCTGAATCCTAGCCTTTGCGGTTGATATGTCACTTAAAGTTTACAGTGACCAAATATTTTATTGATGAGATGTAATAAGATGATTCCACTTGATATTTATCAAGCCCATCATCGAAAACTCATACTTCAAATTTGAAAATTTAAGTTTACAAAAAAAATATTGTAAGATCTCCTATAAACTTCTTGAAAAATAAATTATCACGCAAAACTAGATGATAGTTGACCTTAATTTTGACAAGGTCAAACATTCTTCCTTAGTCTATAGGATTCCATCCTATAAAGGAGTTACTTCGTGTGGGCTCTTAAATGACAATCCTAGTGATTGGGTTAATGTTGAATAGAAACATAAATTAAACATAACTTGAATAAAACTAAGACCTAAATTAAAATGTAAACTAAAATCTAAACCTAACATAAACATAGTTGTGTGCCAGAAAATTCATGACAATAGAATGATTATTTAACATCTAGGTATTGTACGAAGATCCAGCAAACAGACGGATAAAAAAGGCAGCATGAGAAGGTAATATAATTTTTTTAAGTGGAAAAACCCAAAAAGAAAAAAAAACACATGAGATCTGGCCCATTCGGAGTAATTCACTAAAAGTGAATAGGTACAAAGATACACATTTTTCTCACAACCGGAAGAGTAGGGTTTAATTTTACATTAGATACAACACTTCAATGTATAGAAGACTTAACGAGTCCGGAAAGAATTACCATATTCTGAACACGGTGGTCACAAAACAATGGTCATTGGATGTTATAGCCGGATCTTCAATTCTGCGTTATATGTTACAATAGTATTTCATATACAACATTTGCAAGTAGATGTTGCCAACGACCGCTAGCAAATGCAGCCAATGGTGGTCGACGGAAGGTGGAGAGCAGCTACGAACTCCTGAAGTTATCGTTACGGCTGTATTTGAGATATACCGTTTGGAAAGTAGAAGTTGCTGACGGCGAAGAGCAAGGATGGTTGATAGTGATCTGTGGCTACATAGGTAAGAATTTGTTGATGGTTCTTCAATCCAAAACAGACTCCAAAATTCCATCTCCCCCCACCCCTCTCAAATGAAGAGAGGGAGTCTATTTATAGCTTATGAGTAGAGGCATTTTGGCCTTTTTGGCAAATAACTTCCTCAAACACCTAATCAGAAAACCTATTATTGATTGCCCTTGATCATAAGGAGCTTTTAATGAGTTAAGGGATTTAATTGCCTCAAAATTAATGGAGCTTATGTTTATTGGATTTCTCTTGTTGAAATTGTCGATTTGAATATATATGTCAAATTAGAGTTCATTTGACTATTCAATTAACGATCCAAAACCTCCAAAATTATTTTAATAGCTTGATCTAGGCTTAATTGGATTCAGATCTTTTGTATCATCGGGTTTGTTTTGTCAAGACGGTCTATTTGACAATAAACTTCCTAAATCAAGGCCTTGGATGATCTTGAATTTTGATCTGTTTCTTGCTTAAAATTGCATCAAGGTTCATACTAGATGATAAAAATTTCTTGATGGTGCATCAAAAATTAAACTAAATTAAAAACATACTAAAATGAGCTTAAAATTAAAAACACTTAATCAAACTAAACAAAAAAAAAAACCTAAATTTGCAATAAATCAAATCTAAACTAAAGCAAAATTTAAACGGTAAAGTCAACCAAAATTTAAAATAAAACATAATATAAAATTAGACAAAATGAACTTAAAACAGAAATTTAAACTAACTTAAAAAAGCACTAAATATAAATATAAAAAATATTTAAAACAAAAATTAAAATAATGAAATAGATGGAGAGAAAGAAAAAAAAAAGGGAGAGAATGGGCTATCATTTAGAAGGTAGTTTTACCTCCCAACCTTTCCTACAGGAAGCCCTAGCCACTCTTAATCGTAACCCTTGATTTTAATTAAAGGGGAGGAGGATTTAATAGAAAGAGATGCCTTCATTATGCCCTAAAGAAAAACAATTTGACTTATTCCAACCAAATAAAAAAAAATCAATTTTGCAAATCGCACAGCTCTCCTTTCTTGCTTAGTTCACACTCCTCTCTCTCTCTCTCTCTCTCTCTCTCTCTCTCAAGCAATGAACTCCCTCGCATTTGAATTTCACCGAGCCCCAAAATCGCAAGCCAAGTAGCCCTCCATCTCTTGCAAAAATATAATCCCTTTACAAAATTTACTAACAAGAAATTCAAATGAACCATTTTTTTTATCAGAGTCGATTTCATTGAATAAGTTATTGGCATTGATGACATTATCAACAACTTCCATGAAAAAGTTTGTCGAATTATATTGACTAAAATCTTATTGTGTTATTTTAGACTCGTTATTCATCAAAATCCTTTGATCATGGCGTATTCAAACACATGCTTATCACAGAGCTATTAGCATAAAAAAATATATTTCTAAACATAATTTGCTCGCAGATTATGGGCATCCGAAAGATCTATAATCCCTTTAACTTGACATCTTAAGCATGTAGAATTGTGTTAATTATCTTACCATTTCTAAAAACATCTTCATGTTAAATATTAAATGTTAAATGTTAAATGTGGTGGTGGTGGTGGTGGTCATAATAATAATAGGCTCATTATCTTTAGGGATAGATTTATACTTAAGATTATTGTTGTGAGTCTTTAGAGTTTGTGAGAGATTTCCTACCTCTAAAATTGTAAGAATTATTAGAGCGCATACCTCTAGAATTATAGGTGCTTATCCTTTATATTCATGTGTAATATTGTTTTGATTTGATCCTGTTGAAGAAAAATATTGATTTGCCCTAATTTTTTCTAAAATTTGTGTTGATTTCTTCCTTGGATCGTATCAAATTGATATCAGAACTCAAGATTCTGAGAATTGGATCGACAAAAGGATCGATCGACTCGCGGTTTACTGAGACCCAAAACTTCCATCTTTATCCTCATGCTTCGTACTCATGGCACACTAACGGGATCGCGACGTACAAGAAGACCAACGGTATCATGACACAAAGGGTCGTGAACAAATATTGACAAGCAACGATCGAGACGTTCGTCTGACAAGACCATGCGATAGGAGTTAGTAATAGAGTCATGGACCAACTTAACAGAGAAGCCAACAATAGGATCAACATACAAACGAAGAAATTCGCGATCAGATCTGGCTGGGAATGCTTCGAAGGGATCCTAATCGTGATAGACAGCTAGTGTCACCTTCATGACTGATGGCAAGTTGAGCCTAGCGAGGAGCCAATAGGATCGTGGCTTACATTAATGTGATACAGTCGCGATTTGAGCTTGTTGGGATCCAAATGGATAATTGAATCATGTTCTCCATCTATCATCTAATTTAAATTGCATGATATAATCGCAAACTTAAATTCGTGCAGCGTACAGGGCGTGACCTATCAGTGTGGCGCTTGAACTGTGCCAGCCAGCCAAGCAAACGATGGGATTTCAAGGTACAAAAATTTTGGCATTGTGATTGAAAACTTTTCCGGGAGTAATGCCAGCCAAGAAAATAAACGATTTGGAGAAGAAATTGGAGGAGGGAGTGGGGCAACTTAAATCTAGTATAGAGAAAAGTTTTCTGCCATTGATAATTGATTCGAGAGTTTGGAGGAGACGATGAAGAAACTTATTGAGATGCAATCCAAGAATCCTTCATCGGTTCAGCTAGCAAACCCTACCCAAGGGTTGACCAGAGATTCAATGGCTAAATCAAAAGGGAAAGAGATCGGATGAGAGGAAAATGAGGAGGAAAGTCATCCACCTTCAAGAACATCCTCCCATGGCTCCGATTAAGATAGATTAGAGATTTCTGATGGAGGCGGTTGGGCCAAAATATGGAGGAGATATTATGCAAGAGGTATGGAGGAGCATGAAGAAAAATGAGAAAAGAGGGGAAGGGATATGGCTATGAAGAGATTTTTACCCTCAATACATAGGAAGAAATAGCGGAGGGCGGGGAAGTTGGGGTGGAAATGTTAGGGTTAATAAGTTGAAGTGTCGATCATTGAGGGGGGAGACACACATGAGTGGGACTATCGGGTGGAGCGATATTTAGCAGTGAATAAATAAGATGGGGGTAAGAAACTCATGGTGGTAGCATTATGTTTGGAGGGGAAAGCCCTAACCTGATTTCAGTGGGAAGAAGGCTAAATGACTAATCTGTTCATGGGAGAAATTTAAGGAATATTTCTTGGAACATTTCTGAACCATTCGGAAAGGAGACCTATACAAGCAATTATATGCCTTGACTCGGGCAGTAGCTACCATGGAATATAGGGAGAGATTCAAGCTATTGTCGGAACATTGGGAGGGGGTGGGAGTTCCTAAGCATTGGAGTGGAATTTCATGAAGGGCCTAAAACCTGACATATGGGCAGCACTTCGATTATTGAGACCACGGGGATTTAGGGAGACGATGGAGCTAACAACACATACAGAGCGTCATATCAAACTGTTATCATCATGATGATAACAAAAGCTCAAACAGTGAAAGTCCACCGGGATGGTGCATGATACAAGAATAATGAGTCACGACTGGGAGTCGATACTCAAGTGCCTTACAGAGACAGATTCTGGAGAAGCAAGTCGAGTGATGTTCGGTGTGATGAGAAGTTTACCCCAAAACACCGTTGCAAGGATCAAAAAATTATAAGTTCTCATGGTGCAAGATGAATAGGCAAAAAATGAAAAAATTGAGACAGTTGTAGTGGAGCAGAAGGAAAATTCACTTTTACCCACCTTGAGGACGTGTCATTTGGGGGTTGTATTATTACGTTGGTGCCTAGTCTAACGACAATTTTGTCTTTTGCACACCAAGCAGCAATTTAATCTTTTATAGTATTATTGTTAGGTTTAAATAGGCTTATTATATTGATGATTAGGTTTATGCATAAGATTATTGTTGTGAAACTTAGGTTGAGAGGTTGGGAGAGATTTCCTACTTCTCGAATTGTAGGAATTGGGAGAAATCGTCTACGTCTCGAATTGTAGATGCTTATACTTTGCATTCTTATGTTATATTATTTTGATTTGATGTTATTGAAGAAAAAGATTGATTTGCCCTAATTTTTTTGGAACATCGTGATGATTTCTGCCTCAGAACGTGTCATATTACATGTTGATATTGAATTTTGTCTGGTTACATATATGAATAATGCATGTTGATTTAAAAAATAAAAAGAAGCATCTGGCTTGACTAGTCGGTATTTCATCTAAGAACTTGACACTATCCTTGAAAGTCCTTTTTTCCTTGAACTATGACTATATTAAGTCATGTATGTGTTTTCCTCTCATGTTGATCAAGCATTCAATTGTGCCTATACCATAATGATGGAATCTTGTATAATCTTTTCAAAACATAAATACATATTAATTCTCTTATGAAATTATTTTGAGTTTCCAATGTTAATAAAGATAGTGTGAATTTTATCCACTCGATTTGTATGCCAAATGCTTGTTGAGGGATTTTGCATGACTTTTGTGCAAACTAAACACATATTCTTAGATTTTGATGCATTCAAGAACTGTTGGAATCTATTTTATCAAGTTAAATAATCATGTGTTTTTATACATGTATGCCAACTCGATGCAATTAAGAATTTGGTTAATTATACATAATTTAGAAATATCCTCTTAATTTTATTCTATATAACATCAAATTGCATAGAATATTATTGCATTCATTTGCATTATATTTGGACTAAATAAAAATTCATATGATTCTCATGCACAACTTTTATAAAAAAAACATAACATATATGTTAAGCATGACATTGTGTAATGACTTCACTATAAATCTTTGCATTATTCATTTGGATCTATATGTTAATATGTTTGTTTCCTTATGTGATCCTTGAGATGTAGGATTTATTTGTGTATTTTGCCTCTTAATTTCCCCAATTAAAGTCAGAATCGGTCTACTTGTTGTAGTAAATTACAATACAACTAAGGTACGTATCTTTTCTTTTCTTACGGACCTTTTTCGTATTTTTCATTGGTTGCACAAGCTTCAGACATGTTTTTACCATCAAATCACATAGAATCTAGTAGGATAGAAACACATAATGTTGTGAAAAAACGACGGCAATAAAGTAAAAATGGAACGAGAAAAATTACACGCAGAAAACAAACACCAGATCGACACACAGACGTGGTTCGGCACATTTGCCTACGTCCACGGAGCTGCATAGGATTGGTTTTCTCTAAGCCAAAAGAAACTATTTATAGAAACCAAGAGAGTGGTAGATGGGAGGTAGGTGAGCGGTAGATGGGATGTGGTAGGTGAGCGGTCGGTGAAAATCTTAATTAGAAATTTAATTAATGTGGACCGGGTCTCCACATTACCTAACAATTCTCCCGCTTGGAGACTGGGACACTGACTGCTCACCTACTAGCTGCATCATCTACCAACTGTACCGACCTTTTCCTCAAACACGATATCCTCCACCTTTGCAACTCGAAGACATTGTCTTCATGCCAGAAGATCAGCTGAAGTCAAACACAACTTCAGCTTCTCACGAGTAACACCATCAGTTAATATATCACTGTCAACGTAGTCTTGTACCACCAAGCTCTTTCTTGAGTTACTCTTATATCTATTTACGACTCCCACTGCATGAGCGTTATCCTGCCTCTGCTGAAAGCCCTTTTCAACAAGTTCAGTCTTGTACCTCTTACTACCACCAAGCACAGTCTTCACCCGGTACACCCACTTGTTGTGCAATGTCTTCTTCCTTGGTGGAAGTTCTGACAGCTCCCAAGTCCGATTCCCTGGCAGGGAATTCGTCTCCTCCTTGGTCAGGTCTCACTTGCTCGAATTCTCATCTTGTAAGATTTCTTTATAGCTTTGTGGTTCTCCACCATTTGCCTGTACAAGGTTCGATTTTCCTGTCATTAGCGCTCTGTCTGTTTTCAAAAAATTGACCTTCTTCTGCTTCCCCATAATGCACCTCTGACTCATGTGTCCAAGCCTACAATGTCGCAGATCCCACGTGTTCTCTGTAACCCGAGCCAGTATTAATGCTCCTTTGGTAACATTCGGTATCATCTGAGAACACTACTGAATGACCACCATCATTGAGTTGTCCAAAAGAGATGAAGTTTTTCTTCAACTCAGGACGTGTCTGACATTTTGCAAAGTACAGGGAGTGCAATATCAACATCTCTCATCCCCACTACGTCCAGAGCTTTTCCATTAGCCATATATACCTTCCTAAAGTCGCCTGCAATATAATTTCGCATCAACTTCTGGTGGGAAGATGCATGGAAGGAAGCCTCTGAATCCAGTATCCAGTCATCAACAGAGCTGTGAACTGTCATCAATAGTGCATCCTGTATTTCGTCAGTTACAACATTAGCGTCATTATTCTCCTTTTTATAGGATTCCTGTAGTTCCTTTTTATGTGGCCAACCTTGCCACAATTCCAGAAAGTTACTTGTTGATAAGACTTTGATTTTGATATTCTTCTGTTTAAGCTCTTGTCATGTGATCTCTCATTGGAATCAACAATCAGCGTCGAACTCAAACCTGAGGTCTCGCTAGAATCTTTTCTGCATACCTCTTCAGCCAAAATCAAATCAAGAATATCATCATATTTCAGTTTAGATTTACATGCACAATTGCTAACTGTCATCATCATGGTTTTCCAGCTATTTGGCAATGAAGCCAACAATATCAGCGCACGTATCTCATCATCAAAATCAATTTCAACAAACGACAATTGATTTGTGATAGTGTTGAAATCATGCAGGTATTGAGTAACAGACACCTTCCGCCATCTTCAAGTTGAATAACTTTTTCATCAAGTGCATTTTATTATTCACCGATGGTTTTTCATACATACCTAATAAAGCCGCCATGAGATCTGCAGTAGTCTTTTCTTTGATGACGTTGTGGGCACCGATCTCGACAGTGTTAATCGTATAACCCCCATAATCTGTCGATCCAACAGATTCCATTCCGCCTCGTCTATCTTTTCCGGATGCTTTCTCAGTAACGGAAGATTGAGTTTCTTCTTATATAAGTAGTCATTTATCTGCATCCTCCAGTAACCAAAATTTGTGTCATTGAATTTCTCGATCCCCGATGTCATCACTTTGTCTCCGCTCATCGTTTTTCTTTCAGCCTCGAACCACGACTCTGATACCAGTTGTGAGAAAAAGACAACAATAAAGTGAAAAATGGAATGAGAAAAATTACACACAGAAAACAAACACCAGAGCGACACACAGATTTACGTGGTTCGACAAATTTGCTTACGTCCACGGAGTTGCATAGGATTTTATTTCTTCGAGAATTACACCGTCGAGCGCCTCGACGTTTACAAAAAATTCTCTATTTTCTTCTATCTCTTCCTCTTTCTCTCTTCCTCTCTTTCTCTCTTAAAGGACTTGGTTTGGCCCTTGGTTGGCTTGGCTTTCTCTAAGCCAAAAGAGGCTATTTATAGAAACCAAGAGAGTTATAGGTAGTAGGTGTCGAGCGCCTCGACGTTTACAAAAAAATCTCTATTTTCTTCTATCCCTTCCTCTTTCTCTCTTAAAGGACT
The DNA here is from genome assembly GCA_022702705.1 of Papilionanthe hookeriana x Papilionanthe teres. NCBI lineage: Eukaryota > Viridiplantae > Streptophyta > Magnoliopsida > Asparagales > Orchidaceae > Papilionanthe > Papilionanthe hookeriana x Papilionanthe teres. Next base: position 10,865,447 of record CM040430.1, on the reverse strand, counting down.
TGCTTTGGCCCTTGCTTGGCCCTTGGTTGGCTTGGCTTTCTCTAAGCCAAAAGAGGCTATTTATAGAAACCAAGAGAGTTGTAGGTAGGAGGTAGGTGAGCGGTAGATGGGATGTGGTAGGTGAGCGGTATGTCACGCTCTGCCATTTTTAAAGAAATGGCAAGCCAAGGTTGGGAGGGAAAACTCTAGAAGAGGCATGGAAGAACCTTCTAGAACCAAGGTAGACTCCATGCAACTCTAGACCCTTCTACCCAATTCTAGAGGATCAATGAAGACATTACTCCATGAAGAACTCAAGGGAGGAGCATGGAGTGTTCAAGAAGACCCTAGAAGAATCTAGGATTATGTATATATGTAAGAAGTGTTAGAATACTTTAGAAAGTAGGGACTCTAGAATTCTCATGGCTTAGAGGGGACTATAAATAGGGATTCACTCCATTTGTAAGCTTCAAGTATTCAAGTGTGAAGTGTCTCTTTCTCTCTACTCTCCTTCTAAGAGCATTTTGTGCTTTCAAGGTCTAGCGTTGCGAGGGTTAGACTGATTTAGAATACCCTAGAAAGTAGGGACTCTAGAATATTCTCATGGCTTGGAGAGGACTATAAATAGGGATCTCCTCCCTCATTTATAATCACATAAGCATTTGAATCAAAGCTTCAAGTATTCAAGTGTGAAGTGTCCCGTTCTCTCTACTCTTCTTCTAAGAGCATTTTGTGCTTTCAAGCTCTAGCGTTGCGACGGTTAGGTTGATTTAGCACTAAGGGAGAGCGCTACACTGTGCACGGGTGACTATAGAAAAGTTAGTCCCGTGACAGATAGGTGAGAAGGTAGGTGAGTGATAGGTGAAATTCTTAATTAAGAATCTAATTAATGTGAACAGGGTCTCCACATTACCTAAAACATAAGAGGTCACTCAAGTGACCCTCTCCCAAGAATCCTGAGTGTGAAGCTAATTAATTTTGTGATTGATGATTTCCGCCAACCCATCATTAATTTGAATTGCTTAGTTACTAATCAATGCAATTTAAATAAACCTTGCATGTTGCTACATGGACCTTTTGGGTCTCATTACCATCCATCTTTGAACTACCTATATAGCATCATTTTATGACCCTAGCTCACATGAATGTGAGCTTTGAACCATTATATATTGCTGAAATATATCAAATATCAAAATCAAAATAATAATAATGATAATAATAGTAATATACCTGAAATTATTATATATTAAACCATGTTAATCTTAAATATCTTATTCGAATCTAAAATTTAATAGAATCTGAATAGTAAAAAAATCATTAACTTAACCCTTAAGTACATTTTGATCACAAAAACACATTTCAAGATAAAAATGGAGTGAAATGAATAAAAAATGATAGTTAAATTTCAAATAAGCTATGGTAAATTTTCTTTAAATTCTCAAATGACTTAAAAAGAAACATCTATGGTAATTTTGAGATAATCTAAATTAATTTGAATTCCCTTAAATTTTACAGCATTACTTATGATTTAAAGTTAGTTTACTTGTTTGAAATTTTAATTATCATTTTTATTATATTTTATTTCATTCTTTTATCATGAAAATTATTTTGGCGATGAAAAAGAATTTAAGGATTAAATCAAAATCTTTTTATGATTCAAATTTTAACAAATTTTATATTTTAATAAGATACTTAAGTTTAATATGATTTGATGCTTAATAATTTCAGGTGTATTATTTTTATTATTATTATCAAACATATTTGGCAACAGCTAAGAGCTCAAAGCTCTCATCAATGAGAGCCATGGTCGTGAGTACGATGTCTAGCTGGAAATGGATGATACAGGACCCAAATAATCCATGGCTCACGACATGCAAGATAGATTTGAATCTCATTAATTAACAACCATGCAATTCAAATCAAAAATTGATTGGTGGAAGTCATCGATCACAAAATTAAATAATTTCAAAGGAGAGGGACACTCTGGATTGACACTTTGGACTTTATGTGACTCGAGGTAGAAAATTAGAAGTAGATCCTCAGTGTAACAACCAACGACAAACATAATCTTATGTACCAAAGTCGGTATTATAACCAACTGAACCTAGTAAACTAAAGTCGACCTTAATTTAGAAAACTATGAGATGTTGATACACAAATGAATCTCAACTTGCCAGAAACACAAAAGAAAATATATGTATTAGCATACAAATTCAAATGAATAATGCAAATGCTCATTATAATGAAGTCATAATGTAATATCATGTGCAACATATATGTTATGACATTTGTAAAAAATGGTGCATAAAAAACACACACAGTTTTATTTAAACCAAATGTTATGCAAATCAATACAACAAGACTGTGTAGTGTGATGTGCTATATGGAATAAGGCCGAGAGAATGTTTTAAAATTATGAGTAACAAATCAAATTCTTAATTATATCATGTTGACATACATAAAAAACGTGTGATGATTTAGATTGAGAAAGTAAACTGAAAGAGTTCTTGAATATAGCAAAACCTAAGAATAGGTGGTAATAATAAAATAATACACAAGTTACACAATTACTTGACATACAAATCAATATGTCAATGTTCACACCATATTATAAATGTTGAAACTTCAAAATAATTTTGTAATTTTTTAAATTCATATAAACAATATACATGTATGTTTGGAATTGGTAATACAAGGGTCCATCGTTATGATTCTATAGGTGAGTCTCGATCTTACAGGGAAGCGAGGTAAGAAATTCCTTAGGTTAATTCTAGTATATTACTATCAAACTTAAGTTTGGAATGACAATTAAGAGTATTTTTCTAATAACGACTCCTAAATACAAACCTAAATCTAAAGATAAACTTAACTAGAGACATTGGTTTGGAGAATTTTGAGACGTTAAAAACTACATTTCTCAAGCGACATCCTAGATAAAGTGTAAGAATAAAATGTTTGGAATTTAATGTAGCCAGTGACAAATATGAGCATACATATTTGTTTACCCTCCGCTGAGTGCATAAAGAACATTAACTAATCTAAAGTTAGTTCCAGCTTATGTGGTAGTGCTGAGTAGATTCTAGTCTCTTACTTCTAGATTATGCTCTGCGCCCTCTCTATAGGACTTACCAGAGACCCTTGTTCCAACATTAGACCAATTTGGTAAAGGATCGAGCCCCCTATCGCGGGATTACAGCAAAATCTTAAAAAGTTAGCGTCCAATGAAATTGTCCTTGGACAATCGAGGTATTCAGCTTGTGAGGCATATGCTCTATCGACCAAAGCATGATGCCAGGGTGTTTGTGGCTAGCCATTAAAACTTGTCAGCCATGGTCCCATAAATTTACATTAGTTAAATAGTATTATCAATTACAAAATTCTAAACTAATATAAAAAATCATTTCTACCAATTTAAATAAAAAAATGAAATATTATGAATGCTTTAAGCTCTAAATAGTTGAGTCATCAAAATTGATTTATCTCCTACAAACTCATAAAAAAATGAAGCTCTAAGCTCGTCTCACCTTCATCACCTTAGCACCCTATCCATCTACAGATCTCTACTCATTTCACTTGATGCTTTCTTGTCGCTCTTTGTTTCCCTTAACAGCTAGCCGCTCATCTTCATCAGAGCCTTGTATTGAATGCATCTCGCCCTTTTTTTTTTTTTTTTTTTTTTGTTTGACATCATATTTTGGATGATTGCATATGTTTGTGTCAAATGAACTTAGAATATAAATAATATGGTTAAGGACTTTAAATTTTGAAATTTCACCTGCCTAATATTTTCTATTTATATTTTAATCATATTTTCAATTTCAAGGCTTGTGCCTCACCTTGCCTTGCCTCACAATATACCCTTTTAACTATCTTATTTAAATATTTACATCAATCAGTTAGTATCAACTTTTAGTCCTTTTTCAATTGGTATCTTGTGAAGCGTGGTTTACACTGAAATAATCCAAAGCAATTTTCAATGATTTTCTAAAATTGGCTTCGACTTTGGTCAACTACTTTCAAGTTGAAGCACTCATGGTAAAGGCAAATATAGAATAAGTTGAGAACTATTAAACAATTTCACAAAACTAGCAGATGATTCATTTTCAAAATTTCATGCACCTAATAATCATCATCATGAGCCACATCCAGAAAAATTTGTTTCATTTTTGAACGCATTCTCTATAAATTCGTCAGAGTTGCATGAGGTATTAAGGCTATTCTACACTTTTTTTTATAATTTCTAATCCATTTGCCTTTAATCTAACCCTTTTTTGCCTAATGCTTCCACATTAACTGTATCTAATCATCTTACTTGAGGATCAATAAGCCCCGGTCTACTTTTCACTTCCTTGATTCGTAGGTTTTAATGCCATAATACCTTTAATATAACCATTTATTTCACGTTGCCACACAAACATCTTAAATTTATCCTTTGCCACACTAAATTTTATTGTGATTGGCTCCAATAAAGATGTAATTTTTTTAGACAGTATTCTATTATATAACCATGACTCATTGTATAATTCATACTTAATTCTATTTTAATCATCATCCTAAAAACATTTATTCTAAATTATAGTTAACAAAATGTTTTTTCTCCAACAAATAGGTATTCTCCTAGTCCGTAAGAATTTATTCCAAATATTTGTTAATCAAACTAACATAATATTTTCCACAATTCGCATAATCTCGATAAGAAACTAATCTATACCTAATGGCATACAATGATGCATTTTCTAAAGAGCTAACGGCCAAGCAATGAAAGTGCAGAGAAAAAAAAAATTACATTTAACATCAAGCTAAATAGACATGAGTAAAAGCTCACGACATGAATAGTTTTCTAGTTTTCGGACATAAGCCCGTTTACCTTTACGGTCCAATTTTTGTCAACCAGCAAATTTGGTGATTTGAGATCTCGATGAACAATTATTGGAGCACTGGTATGCAAACAATTCATTCCTTTAGCCTGCAGAAAGAAAACAGCAGAAAGAAAACAGCAGTGTTACAGATGTAAGCTTACTAGGAATAGTGTAACAGTGGCATGATAAAAGAACAAAAGGGGCAAGCAGAGATACCACATCAAGCGCCATTTTGATCCTCCTCTGCTCATCAATTTGGCAATTAGGACGATGAAGAATCTTGTATAAGCTTCCTCTGAATGGAAAAACATGCAGATATTACACGTTTTTGCAAATGTAAATTAAGATGTTAAAACTAGGTTGGAAAGAAACAAATGATGAAAATTGGAGAAAAAAGCAGGCCATTGTTAGAAACCTTGATTCAAAATAATTATTCAATGGATATAAATCATATAACTAAGGACAATTTAAACATACTAAAAAAAATATAGATGAAGAATAAAGGGTATAAATCAAATCTTTCAGTAAGCAACCAAAAACAAGTTGTCAGAGCTTCCATTTGCAAAAAAAAAAAAAAAAGAAATGAACTAGATTATTTATAAAGTATCACAAGGATAACTCCAATGGAAGCTTTTCTCTCCCAACAGGCAAAAATATCAGATGCAGGCAACAAGCAACTAGTAAAACTCACCAACAACAATAAGACTTTATCCCACTAAGTGGGGTCGGCTACATGAATCCTTTTTCATCATTGTGTCCCATTATGTGTCACTTTTATTTAATTATAAAAGATTAACAAAAAAAAAAATTATAAAATATGCCCAAATCTTTTTAGGTCTACCTCTGCCGTTCTTAACATAAGTGGAATCTAAAACATCTATTCTCCTAATAGGATCATCAGATGATCAACATTTAATGCAATCAAACCATCTAAGACGACTCTCTCTAATCTTGTCCACCACTAGAGCTGCACCAATCCTAACACGGAAACTAGTAAAACTCACCAAAGGATAAAAATGAAAAACAATTTTTACTGCTTTATTAATTGACAAATGATGCCACAAATTCCTTGGCAAAAGCCGTAGGAAAAAATGCTTCCACGACTCATCACACATAGAAATAATATCTTCAAATAGAACCTAAATTAAGTATATTGCCATGCTGATAAAAAACAATAAAATCACACAAATGCAACCAGTAATTTTAATACATTGCTCGAAAATTAAATCATAACTACATGTGATAAGTTTAAATGCCTTGGATCTAAGACAAGAGATATAAGAACAAAGAAACAATATATTAGGAGGAAATATGACACAATGGATATAGTATTTTTTGAGTCAGAGTTCGAGGGTGATGATTTTTATTTAGTGCAGCGGCATGGCTATAATCGAATCGAGTAGATCATGATTTGGATTTGGCTTTGTATAATGATAAGTATTTCATATTCAGCTTGAGCTTGTGTCGAGCTTTCATATATTGTTCAAGCATGACTTGTTTAATTTTTTCAATATTTTTAACTTAATTTATTTATGATAAGTGAAAGAGTATTTAATTAGCTAATAAACGAGTAAAATTCAAACGAATATCTAGATTTTTATATAAATAATTCAATAAATAATTTTACGAATCTAATCACACCTACTAATTCATCGATTATAAAATCTGTCAAAATAAAAGGAAAATATATAACTTACAGTGATTGTACTGCATTTTCTCAACACCATTTTTTAATCGGGTCGGACTTATGAGAAAAATGGAAAAGTAAAATGTACGTGAGACTAGAGTTTTTCTGAGATCCTTGCATGTTGGGGTCTCGTCGTTGCCTTCGATGCTTGCACGTCATAATAACTCAGAGTTTCATATGTCTAGGGAGAAACTTGGAAACGTGAAACTGTGAGAGGCCAGAGAAAAAGTGAGGTTTATAAGAGTTCAAAGTTTAAGGTGTATTTCATACATACCACATCAGTCTTATGTATTTTCACATCTAACACCTAAACTTTAATAAAATAAATATATAATAAATAAATTTATATAAATAAAAAAATAATTAAATCTAAAAATATTATTAATATAATAATATATTACCATTAAATGTATAATTAAATAAATTATCGTTAATTAAATTTTATTTAAATAATATATCATGTATGATACGAATTATCATTGAGTTTAATATCAAGTATTTAATAAGTTACTGTCGAACAACAAACGAGTTTGTTTGTGAACATTAATGAATAATTTCGACTATGTTCATGTTTAGTTCATTTAAGATCCGAGCTTTTAAAAATTTTTCAAGCTTGTTTATTTGCTAATTTGAACGAAAATGATCGAGTCTTAATCGAGGCGAGCTAGAGTTGTTTATCGAGTGCATTGGTTCTTTGACAGCCCTAAGTGTACGAGGATGTAGGGGAACTCAATGGAAGTGAATTGGGCACCTTAAGAGGGGTTTATAGGCTGAGATATAGTAAGTGTAAATATTTTTTGTAAAGTTAAGAATGTTAGAAATATAAATCTGGCGTTATTTATGGTGGTTATGTGAAGATTTTGTTGTGGAGAGTGAACGGAAGGTCAACTGGCTGAGTTTAGATAGTTTCCAGGTGGCTTAAATATTTTATTAGTAACTTCATAAAAGAGTATGAGAACTTAGAGTTTCATATTACTAAAAGGCAGGGTGTAGATGAAAATACAGAAAGAAACTAAACAGATAAAGCAAAATGAAATTTATTAAACCTACACCAAATAGTGATCTCCAAAGTCATTCAAGCAAGGATAAAGGGTTAAGCCATAAGGCTTTCCCTAAAGAGGAAGACAAGACTTCTCCAAAAGATTGCTATTTCGCTTCAATACTTTTTCTTATAAATTTCATAATATTTATAAACATTACACATAAAGAGAAAATAATAAAATAAAAAACATTTTAATTCCATTAAATAAAGTTGATGAAAGATGAAACAAGCACCAAAAAAACTCAAGATGGGGCTGGCCATGCTTATTTTGACTCTGGACTTTGATGAAATGGCTAATTGAGATGGTGATAGTGTTGTAGCACTGCGAACACCATATGGGTGATTTTTCATTATGGAATAAACCAGGATAAAAATCCAAACTAATATAACATTTTTATGTTTGATATTCTTGCATTACAGATAATAATCTCATTGAATTCAAATAAAAAATAACATAAAAAAAACAAAATCAAATAAAATGTAAGATAATCAATCTCCAGTAAGCGTGCAAACTAGTCGAGCCGCGCTCAAGCCCAGCTCGTTTGGCAAAATGTGAGCTCGAGCTCAAGCTCGGCTGGTACTGGTAGCAATCTGCTCGCGAGCTCGAACTGAAAACTCAATTTTCACGGGAGCTCGCCGAAGAAGGAATTGGTAACAGGAGGAGGAGGAGGCAGCAGGCTCGCCGAAAAATGCATCGAAATGACTAATGGTAGACTAGTCGAGTCAACTCACGAGCCAAAGAGTCAAGCCGGCTCACGAGCCAACGAGCAAAGCCGGGACGAGCTCGAGCTCGAGCTTGTTTAATAAATGAGCTCAAGTTTTAGCTCGAGCTCGTGGCTTCAAAAGCTCGGCTCACGAGCTAGTTACTCATTTCCACCCCAAATCTCCACAAGTAGTAATGGATCCAGTGACTAGTCTATACCACGCATCAACCTATGCTATAAAAGAATAATATGAACCTAAAATAATAGATTTTATGAAACAACAAATAGGCCTACAATGCTTATAAATAAGAGTGATGGTCAAAAAAAAATTCATTAGCGTCCAAGTTGAAAATGTCATAAATATGAAGTCAAAATGGATTGAGTTATTGATGTGGGATAGTAGGCATAGATGTTTGAATTATTTAAGTGGGATGGCCCTGATAATGGCTTGGCATCATGTGCACTCTGAATGATCTAAGTGGTAGTTGGCTCATGATTTTAGCGAGACAAAGGCTATTTTAGTGATCTAACAAAGTCTTTTTATTAGTATTTATCTGATTTGACAGCTGTCCAACATGGTTCTTTAGTCTGGAAATCTATTACTTGTAATTTATGTTATCTATTTGAGGTTATCCACATACTGTAGCAATGTATTGTATTAGGGGTTGATCACATGAACTTTGGGTTAGCTGATGACTCTGGAAACAAGCTATTTGCTAATTTTCGATATTTTAATTTCTGTAGCTGAAAACATCACTTTATTGCTAATTGTGTGGACAATCAATCGTACTTATCACAAGAAATACTTATGGATTTTGCTTATCCACTGGATATCCTATAATGATTGTACTGCTAGTCATATGTAAGGAAGAGGATTATAGATTTTTTAGTTTAATGAGATTCTTATAAATAGAATAATTAGATGAATAATATTGAAGAACTTCTGCTTGATCAAAATTTCTATTAAAATTTCAATCTTGTGAATCTAAGTTCGATGTGTAATTCATTCAAGTGTTATATAAGTGTAATCACCTAATTCCAATTAAAAATTTCTACTCCTACCAGCATGAGGTTTCATTTTTCTTATTTTTGTAATCGCTTGTTAATGCTCAACCCATATAAATTAATATTAGCTTGAATAAATTACATAATTTTATTCAAATTTGCCACATTGAAAATTCAATTTTTAAAAGTTAAATCACAATTGTTCATTGATTTTATATGGTTCTAAATTTCTATTGAATTTTTCAGATTTTTTCAATCACTTCGTTATCGTTTGGGTTCTAATTTTAGTATTGCTATTTGCATTTAAAAAGTTACAAATGAATTATATAATGGATTATAAACTATAAATCATTAGATCTCTTTGCACATTTTCATATTAAATATCATATTAACTTAGATTAGGAAACTGTAATCCTGAGGATCTTGCATCAGCCCTGCTAGGAAAGCCATTATAAAAGTGGCTATATTCAATAGCTGGAAAATCACATGGGAAAAAAAAAGATGTGAAAAATAGCTGAGCGGCATAAAAACATAATAGAAGAAAGAGATACACCCATATTGCACAACGATAAATAAAGGTAATGTGAAAAAAATATATATACGCAAACGAATAGAAAAAAGAAATGTGGCTAGAAATTTTATACAAATATTTGAAAAAAATAAATTAACATCTAATGAACATGGAGGAAAGAACCATAAAAACAATCCAAATTATTTAATAAGATAATTGATAAAGATAATTAAATCTCTCTATTATAGCAAACGAAATTTAATAAGATCACAAATACAGAAAATAATACCTTGGAAGAAACTCGGACACAATTGAAAGATTAGGAGGTCGGGCCACAGCACCCAAAAAAAGAACAATATTAGGATGACGCAACCGACGCATTATTCGAACCTAAAAAAAATAAAACTTAAGAAAGCTTATTAGTGCGAACAAAAATAGGAAGAAGGATGAGAAAATTAATACTAAAATATTGCTAGAAGTTAATGTTTCACCTACTTCGCTTCGAAATTCATCCAAAGCATCCCCATAAAAATCTTGGTCGAGAAACTTTTTCACTGCTACTTCCTGTTATTAAAAAAAAATACACATATCAATAGAATCAAATGGCATCCCACAATGTTTACGGTAAAGAAGAACAAAATAATGAAAAGAAAACACAGGAAATGCATTCAAAGGATTAAATAAGTTCCTAACAATCATGATTATAACAGATTTTATTGCAGACAAACTGCAATGTTATTTAAATAGCAATTTTGATAGCAATGGCATCTAAAATTTAAAAAGACCATATATATTATATTAAAACAAGAACAACAATGTTCTGAATGACCATCCTCGTTTCAGGATGAAAATGTCATGGAAACAACTACCATCCACAGGCAAACATTACCTACAAATGTATGAATTAAACAATCTTTCAAAGGGAAGCCTACATAATACTACCAAGAAAGCAGAAAAAGCCAATCTATTTTTAATCTTCTAGGATGAAATTGCAAAGCAGCATATTTAGAATATTTGCAGGGACAAAAATCCAACACTACTTCCATTGGTGATATTAAACTCCACGATTAACATAGGTGGCACTACATCATTTTTCCCTTCTCTGCATGATCGGGAGAAGAATTTAGTGTGCTTTATTAATATCATATGACAAGAAGAAAAGATTTAAGCAAAAGAGAAAACATCCTAGTTCCTCATGTGTACCTATAAAAATATGACCAATTAATCACAATCCATAAAAGGGCACCAATATTTGTATTTCTATAATCTCCATGCACTAGAAGTAAGACATAGAGATAATAATTCCAAATCTCAACCATTGGATTGATAAACAATGTGTGAAGGCTTTCCCCTTCAAATTCATAAAATCTATCATAGATCTTGAGGTGTCAGCCAATATCTGATAATCAAGCTTAAATCATGCTTGAAACCAATATCATAACCATCTTAAAACCCGATTCCAACCATAACCAACATAAATATCAAAGCTTAAAGACTGTGCACATCAGCCTTTCACCACCAAAAAAAATTAAACTAACATTCACCCTCACTCTCCCCATTCCAGAAAAAAGTAAAAAATAAATAAAAATAAAAATAACAATAAAAATAAAAAACTTGTACCCTCAATGAAGAAGGGCTCTCCTATCAAAATTGAATATTTATTCCAAAGAAAAAATTCTGTTAAATTATTTTCAATTATCATTCACCTTCAAGCCCAACTACTAATTTAAGTGTTAGATGGTCTTCCTGGTGACAAACACCTAATATTAGCCTGCTAATAATTTTTTTTTTTTTTTTTTTTTTGACAGGACACTATCAATTTCAAAATGGACCCATTAACCCAAACTAGCCAACATTAAAAAAGCATTCACAACACATCCACTACCAAACAAAAATCTCCAAAACTTTACTGCAATACATAATCAACTAATACGAATAATGCTTCAAGAATTGGCCAAACTTCATTTTATTGCATGGTATTCCACCGTCTCTCTTAAGATATGAGCAATTGAAATAGAAAATGCCAACAATTACATTATTCAAAAAGTTTATTCAACAGGTAAACAATTGATAATGATTAAAATAAATCATTTCAATTTCACTCATCATTCACAAAATTATTTTTGTCAACGAGGAACTACCATGAAAGAAATAACATGCAATGTTGTAAGGATATCCCAACTAAAAATAGTATGATAAATGATACTCACGGTGCCGTTCCAATCAGCATGGTAAACTTCTCCATATGAACCTGCACATAAGGAAAAGAATATTTATAGGGTTTCTTAGGAGATCAAACAAAATTTCTTGGGAATTTTGAGTTGTCGTGCTGGTGAAATTTTTTTACACAGATCAAAGCTGGGTAGTGAATAGAGATGCAGGATACCGAAGTGTTAAAACTTTTTTGTTTACTTTTTCTTCCTTTTCCTCTCTCCCTCACTGTGCATGTATGTGTTAGAGGAAAAAAAGGAAGACAAAGGAGGTGAAAAGAATAAGAAGCGTTGCAAAACTAGTGTAGCACCAAACAATTCCGGGAAGAAGGCATGTCTGTATGCTAGTATGAGCAATTAGTTCTGCCCTCATGCTTTAAGATAGAGATGAAAAGTTTAAAAAAAAAAAGGAAAAAAGAATTTTGCATCTAAAATACCATCAGTTCTGGTTAAATCAGATAATTAAATTATACAAAAGGTTACTAGTATTACCTAATCCAATCCTTTCACCAATTACAAGATCTTCCCAAGGAATTTCCCATTCAGCTACATCATCAAGCATTGGATCAATTCTGCTTGGTCTGGATAATGGCAAAGAAGCTTGGTGATTAGTATTCTCCACCATATCCTTCCCAATAAATCTATCCTGAGTGCAAGGAACCGATGGATCTGAATCTTCTGGCGCCGTATTCCTACCCATAAATCTATCATGTGTGCGCCTTCTCCTGTCTTGCTTTGCATTGACATTTTTTTCTCGCTCCTTTGTCACATGAGACACATTGTTTCGCAATGGCAAACCATGCTTTTCAGATTGAAGTTGGAATAAACTTTTGTTTATTGGAGGATCAACACTGACTACATTACAAACTTGGGAAGGTCCTAAGGTAATGGATGAGTTCATAGCTCCAGAAGAACAATCAAAAGTTCTAGAGGTATCATCAGCACTGACTGGGAATGCAGTACCAGAACTAGATATAGGATTAAACATAGAGCTTCCAGTTGAGCTGGATGCATAGGGTGACGTATTAAGATCTCTATCCCCTACATTATTCTTTGGAATTACTCCCTCCACAAAGTTGTAATGCTTTGTGTTTGAAACATCAATGCATGGATAATGACTTTTACGAACCAGCGGTGACTGATTATGTGGTCTTCCAGGTCCAGATGCACCTGGCTCTCTTGACCTTTGATTTTCATTAGTTCTATGATCAGACGCTTTAAAAGCTGAAGAAGGCTTTCCCACTCCAAGTGCCTGAAATGGATTAAGTTCAGAAAAAAGGTTCCTTGAGTCCAAAGAATCTCCTGAACTTGTAGTTCCACTTGTAGAAGATAAAATCTGGTTAGATATTCCATGTCGATAAAGACTTTCTACGTTTTCACTTGAACTGCTTGCGGCATTTGCTGATGATTCTCCTAGTAAAGATGGTAGCAATGCCACATTTTCGCGACATGGCCGTCCATCTAGCATCTTATCACCAAACAAGTTGTGATTTCCACTTTCACCTCTTGAAAAATAGTCAGCCGAATTATTTATATTCCAAGGAATTAGGTTTTGATTCACCATTGCATTATAGGATTTCAATGAAGCATCCTCTGTAACTGGTACATCTGCTGGAATAAGGGTACCAGGGGCAGCCATAAGGTCAACCAAAAATTCTCTGAAACCAACGAAGATAAAAGTAAACATGCTTGATTTTTTAAACTGTGATAATCAAAATTTGAAGATATTCAGTTCAAATGTCCATACAAAATGTAAAATAACCTGCATAATGTTACCAAATACATGAGTTTTAACTCGTATAATGGGAAATAAGAATGCCTCTGCCAAAAGAAGACGTGCATTTTGATACAACCGTTATCAGACGATGCTTTTTTAACACAAACATGCAAAGTCATATTTAAACATGCAAACAGACATCACGCACTAACCACCTGCAACATTACGAATGGCATGTCATGCTAAAATCAAACATTGTATGTTCATGTGATCCTCTGACATGACAAACTGATTTGTCTTCGACGTGCCATGAAGCACTGTAGCAGAAATGGCTAAGAGTGTAAAAAAATAATTTTTATGGTACTAATGCAACAATACAGGAAAAAACACAAGGAAAATGAGTAATTGAATCTCTGCCCCATAAAATAGATTAGAAAATTTTAAAAAAAAATCTAAGAGTTACATTCTCAAGATAATAAATTGTAACCAACTCCTCGAACAATGTTAGGCTTCATTAGATAAAACAGTTGTTTAAGTCGGTTGAAAAACTGTTGTTGGATAAAATGCGATGAAATTAAAATTGAAAAGCTGTTAATTTAGGCTTCTGGACCTACAATTACGCTGTTATTGCTAATTCATAAGATAATTTTAATGGTTTGATTGTAGAGTTTTATATAGGCTAACTAAATGCAAAAAAAACGAGCAGTCTACAAACAACAAAATATTACGAGTAGTTAGGGAATCATTTCTATAAAAGGATAAGTATTATATCAAATTATCAATCATCCATAAGTGTTTCACACAACAAAAAAAAACTCATGGAACTTCAATGGAAGCAATCAACTCGTTATTAACAGGTGCCCACATGCAGAAACCACAGGAACGTTATGAAAGGCAGATAAACTACACAAACGGATTCAAAATCACAAAAAGAAAATATTAAAAAGCAAACCATGAAAAAAAAATCATATGATCAAATATCCTAAAACAAGTATAAATTATCAAATTTTTTCCCATTCATTCCGCAATGCTATGCAACAGCAAGGACAAAGCCAACACCCAACAAGAAGTAACAATTCTATGCTAGGACTTGAAGGCAAGCTGCATTGCAGGCCGAAATAACAAGACTCCCGTCCATCTTCAACTTACTTCTTTCCTTACAATCATCTGCTTCCTACCTCTTTATTAGAGAGGACTCAACTACCCCTCCTTCCTAAGAACACTTTTAGCTGGGTAGAGTTTTCAGTGGAATGATTATTAAACATCAGTGTGATTATAATAAACTCTGAAGGGCATCCACGTCTTTTGAAGATATCTAAAGGCCTGCTACTGCAACAACAACAACAACAACAAAGCCTTAATCCCACTAAGTGGGGTCGGCTACATGAATCCTTTTTCTCCATTGCGTCCTATTTAGTGTCAAATTTTTGTTTAATTCTAATAAATTAAGATCATTTTTTATGCAATAAGCCCAAGTTTTCCTAGGTCTACCTCTGCCTTTCTTAACATAAGTTGTATTTAAAACATCTACTCTCCTAATCGGATCATCAGGTGGTCGAAGTTTAATGTGACCAAACCATCGAAGGCGACTCTCTCTAATTTTTTCCGTCACTGGTGCAACACCAACCCTATTACTGATATATTCATTTCGCATTTTGTCTCTAAGTGTAAAGCCACTCATCCACCTAATCATTCTCATCTCGACAACACTTAACTTAACATTATGCTTATCTTTTAAAGGCCAACATTCAGCACCATAGAGCATTGAAGGTCTCACCACCATCTTATAAAATTTTCCTTTCAGTCTAAGCGGTACTTTTCTATCACACAATAGGCCGGACGCATTCCTCCACTTCAACCAACCAACCTGAATTCTACTATTAACATCCCCATCTATATCACCATCGCTTTGAACTATGGACCCGAGATATCTAAATCGTTCACACCTTTTAATAATTTGATCACCCAAATTTACACTTCTATCACTAGACCTACTATTACTAAAATTACATTCCATGTATTCAGTTTTAGTTCTACTCAAACGAAGACCTTTAGACTCCAATGTAGACCTCCATAATTCAAGTTTTTCCTGGACTTTTTCTCTTGTCTCATCCATAAGGAGGATATCATCAGCAAAAAGCATACACTAAGGTACATACTCCTGTAAATGCCCAGTAAGACCATCCATAAATAAAGAAAAAAGATATGGGCTTAAAGCCGATCCTTGATGTAAACCAACAGAAATAGTAAAATATTTGGTCAATCCTCCTTCAGTTCGAACACATGTAACAGCTCTAGCATGCATATCTTTAATGACTTGAATATAAGTCATATCAACACCTTTCTTCTCAAGGACTCTCCAAAGAACATCTCTAGGAACCTTATCGTAAGGTTTTTCTAAATCAAGAAAAATCAAATGTAGATCCTCCTTATTATCTCTGTACTTCTCCATCAAACCTCTCAATAAATGTATAGCTTCCATGATAGGCCTGCCCAGCATAAATCCAAATTGATTATGAGAAACCTTCGTAATACGTCTAAAGGCCTGCTACTGCATGCTAAAAAAATTTTAGCGCAAATGCTAAAAGCATTATCTAAATGAAGACTTGGTATTGTTCTAAACTAACTTCTATTGAGATACAGATTGATATGTTTTTTATAAACAACAGTTTGAATTCACTTAGTTATGCTGAAAAATTGGCAAAATCTACTTGAGGCAGTTTTCAAGGCTACTGCATATATAAATCCAACCACTGAATGTCAGCCACATAGCTAACTCTCACCTTTAAAGTTATTGATGGTAATATGGGTTGCATGCAACTGATGGAACAATCGGTTGTCAAGCTATACAAGCTTATATAGGCAATATGAGCTGCAAAATCATCAGCAGTAATGCAGTCTTTGGAGCCATGGGGACGGAATATAATTAAAATAGGGGGGAAAAGGGGACAATTAAATTTCATAAAATGCCCTAAATTAATAGAACTAGAAGGGGGTGTGGGGTTTGGGGGTGGTGTTTGGGGCAGAGGGGGAGGTGGGATGTTTCATAAGGGCTGCCCTATTATGACTTATAGTGCTTCAAATGCTTGAATATGAAGTAAAGAGGTAATTCTCAATCATCATCCTAATTTTACAGTTAACAAGATAAAATTGCAAAGCAACTGATAATCAGCAATTTCATGAGGCTGTGAAGGGGGGAATAGGAATCATAAAGCCAACCCCAAGTAGAAGATAATATTTTTTTATAAATTTGTCTACTCTCAATTTTCAAGATCCATAAAAATGTCAAACTAAATTGATTCTTTAAAAGATTAATTAATTAAAATTTTATAATTTTTACATTTTTATGCATTTATATTTACTTATTATAAATTTGGTGACATTATCTAATTAATTGTTTATTTTTTTGCTAAAAATAATAATTTTTTGTATCTTAATCATTTATGTATTATTGTAGAGTTAATTAACATATTATTTAAATATTTAAAATTTTTCCACTCTAAAAATAAAGACTGGTATCACATTCTTCCTGAAGAAAACAACTGACAGTTTTAAGGGTCTTATAGTGAAGTACACATGGTATATGAAATCACTATTCATCATGAAGCAAAAATTCACAAAACTCAAATGCCTTGAATTATATGGATCAAATCACAAGGAACATTTTTTTTCTTCTATTGGTTTGTTCACTTGAAAGAGATCAGAATTGGTGAATAAGAAACAATGGTAGGAACAACAACAACAACAACAACAAAACCTTAATCCCACTAAGTGGGGTCGGCTACATGAATCCTTTTTCTCCATTGTGTTCTATTTAGTGTCAAATTTTCATTTAATTTTAATTAACTAAGATAATTTTTTATGGAATAAGCCCAAGTCATCCTAGGTCTACCTCTGCCTTTCTTAACATAAGTTGAATCTAAAACATCTACTCTCATAATCGGATCATCAGGTGGTCGATGTTTAATGTGACCAAACCATCTAAGGCGACTCTCTCTAATTTTGTCCGTCACTGGTGCAACACCAACCCTATTATGAATAAGAAACAATGGTGGGAAGAAAACAAAATTCTTTTCTTAAGTAAAGATCATATTTTTGTTTTTGCAGGGAAAGTTAAGAACATCAAGGCATAACATAGCACACATAAAACTAAAAAAAAATCTCAGGAAAATTTTGTAACTAGACAAAAGAACCTCTACAAAAAGATGTCAAAACAGACCGAAAATACAAATATAATTCATAGGAACACATACCTATGATCACCATACTTTATTATGTTGACAGCATCACCATCAACACCTGTATAATGACTTCCTTTGACTAGCTTGCAAGGTATGCCAACATTATCAGCAAGGACCTGCAATTATGGAAAAGGAACTGAACAACTGCATATTGAGTACACCTTTTTTTAAGGCATATACCATCATGGTATCATAAGAATCCAATCTGGGACAAAAAAAATTCCTCCTCCAAATGCAAAATTCTAAAAAAGCCTTGTGTTCTAAATATCACAGGCTTGATGTTGCCAACTAAATAGGATTCAAGAATGCAACTATGGCAACTATACACATCTTTACAGAACACAATCAATTGTTAATTATTATCGCACCTAATACATGGTGTACAGCCCACATTTACATATACAGAAGTAAAAGGATTCAACTGATATTTATAGTATTTAAAAGCTGAAGGACAAAGCTCTGTTACTCAATAATCTAAGTGTTTATGTAAAGAATATGCATGCAAACTAATTTTGAAATAGCCATCTCACAATATATGTAAATAAATGAATGGATAAATGAATAGATATCTATTTGAAGGGCATTAATATCAAGTTCCTAGTTACATCAACAAATATATATGAAAAATGAAAATTTTATTTATTAAGAGATTTTGAGATGGTGACAATTATGCTTCTCAAAAGGTTACAAAATTTCAAAGAAAATAATATGATGTTAGAAAAGCAAACCTTGAAGAGAAGAGCACGATGACGAGAGAGACCTATATTTATGCAACCAATGGGCAATAAGCTTGTTTGTAGTGAGCTCCTTAACTCTGTACTTTTTTCAATCCAACGAACTAGCATTTCATTTGCATCCTTTACAGGACCACCCATGTGCTGGGAAACAAGCTCAGAAACTCTTTGTACCAAAAACACGACTTCTGCAGCAGGGAAGTCCAAAGAAATGCAATGAGCAACTTGTTCCAACTCCACTAGGGCATTATCAATGGTGCGATTTACAATAATAACTTCGAACCCAAGATCCCCTATACTGGTTTGGAGATCATGAAGAGATGGCATCTTCCCATGACTTCCCAACTTGTTGGGAAGCCCAAATATGTCATAGAACCCATCCACAACTTTCTCATCATAATCAAGAACATTGTAGTCCTAGTCATTCAGAAGATGGATAGCAGAATCAGTGAAGTGTTATAGGAAGTAAAAATGGTGAGGAAAAAAAGCCATATGCTTTAATACAAAAACAGTGCAAAAACATTCATTTAGTTTGCGAAAGAGAAAACTGTTTTTTATTTTTTTTTACTGGGAAGGACAAATAGTTGACATTTAACATTAAAAAAAAGGATAATGCACAAACTTAGCACGCATTTCTTATGTAGGTGCATATCTCACACCTAAACTTACGTATTTACATACATAGCATTTTGGTGTTATGAAACTATACATTAAAAAGTGTATTTAATTTTTTAAAACGGTAATGGTACTATTTTTAATGTGGTATTAAAGATTTGAGAGCTGTGTGTAAATATGAAAGATAGGAGTGAGATGTAAATACATAAGCATTGTGTGCTATGTATGCCCCTAAAAAAAAAGAACAATCGACTAAAAGAAATGAAGTTTTATCTAATGCACCCTCCCCACACACTTAAAGCTTAAGTCTAGACAAGATTATCTGAAAATGATTATACGGATTGAGAAAATAAAACAGTTAAATATTCTCAGCTCCACTATTTTCATGGAGCATTGACTGCAAGAGATTATAAACACTTCAACACTAGAGCTTGCTATCATCCACTAACTAGACAGCCAAAAGGAAAATAAAAGCATAAGCATAGTAGTTCTGGATAATTATTCACAATGGACCTCAAAAGTATACAAGTATCCTGTTACGCAAATTAGAATATCTAGAAACAACCAACCCACCATGAGACAATCTAAACTCCACCTCCGTCACAAATCCAAAATAGAATATTATCACGTCAGAAAACGGTTCAATACTTAAGTTCTACGAAGTTTTGCTGAATCCAACAAAAAGCCATACGCGCCTTTAATAAATGATAAAACATGAGCTCAACAACCGTGACACATTTCCAGAATATGTAAATTACCTTAAGTGCTTCATACAAAAATGATCCCCTAACAATGACAAACCGGTAATTCTCTTAGCACTCAATTTAAAACCAAAGTTCAGAGAATCCGCTCATCTACCAAAAAAAACCACCAAAATACTCTATCTGTAACCCTAAATTCCAACATCACAACTAAAGAAAACGAACACTCACCCAATACCGCTGCGAAAGCAACTCAGCCGCACCCTCCTCCTTTCGTCCCTGATCACGCGTTCCCAAGCTCAACAGTTTAGCGGCACGGATTTGATCGCCATCCGGATCCTCTCTGAACTCCGACTTTGACGCGCTAATCGCCAACGCTAGCTGTACCTGGAACTCCTCCTCGGACGAAAAGTAATCGACTTTCTCCGCCGCCGCCGACACCACTCTCTCCCCATCTACTGAAGACGGTGGTGTCGGCGAAGGAGGCGCCGCCGAATTCCGGTGATCGGAAGCGAATGAAACGGGTAAGGCAGTGGCAGCGGCGGCCGGAGACGAGGAAATCTCTCCAGATCGGTTAGGATCTTGGCCGCCTCCGATGTGGAACTTGCGAAAAATACTCTTCATTGAACTTAGCTTTCGCTATGGCGATTTCTTTCTTTGTTTTTTCGCTCGTCTCAAGCTCAGAGCTCGCGGTGGAGAGAAGCCGAATCTATGGAATGAAAACGAGCAGGGTGGGATTAATTACGTAATGGCCCTTTAGGTATGAGATTATTACAGAAGCAACCCTGCTTTCTTTCGTAATTAAAGAGAATATTTGGCCTTAATATGCTCATACAGAAAACAGTAAGTGAAGAACTACCATGAAGTAAGAAGGGCATATAAAATATAGTTCAATGGAGCAAAATTACTATTTTGGGGCATTTTTTGTAAAGGAGTGAGTTTAAGTGAGTTGAACATAAGTTCGTGTTGGGCTATTTTATATTTTCTCATGTTCTAAATTAGCTCGTGTTATTTTCAGCTCGAAGAAAAAAATAGCTTGTGTTTTTTTTTTAAATCATGTTCGACACTAGTTTAAATTAATCAGAAATATTGATAGGTGATGGATTCAAATATACGGAAAATTATTTCATACGGACAACATACGCAACACTGCGTACGTACAACACAAATAACCAGCTAATAAACTCTGAGATGGTGTATTTCATGATTATCGGGAGGTTATTAGGAGGTTATTGTGGTATTATTCCGAATAATCAGCGAATAACCTCCTAATAACGCATCAATAACCTCCGCGGTTTCATTTTTATATTTTTCATCTGTTATTCGGGTATTGTGAGGCTGCAATAACTTCCTAATAACCTGCCAATAATCTCGCAGTTTCATTTTAATATTATTCACGGAGTTTTTATGAGTTATTTGTTGGTTATCGGGTGGTTATTTGCGTTGTTCGTACATAGCGCTGCGTACATTGTCCGTATAGAATAATTTTCCCAAATATACACCATGCCAATACAATAAGAGGCATAGAATCACATGACAATTCAAATAATGGTAATTTACACTTTGATTAAAAATATATATAATATTGTTATATAAATAATATATATAATCTTCTTATTTTGATCTAAAACGAGCCGACACGATCAAATAAAGAGTTGTTTGTGTTCGATTTGTTTATAATTTAAGCCTAAAAAATTTATTTGTGATTGGCGTGTTTACTTAGCAAATGATTCTAACTCGAGCTATTGAACGAGCAGAACAAGAGTTGATTACGAATAAGAAGCTTTATTGGCAGCCCTACGTAGCACATTTTTTATATAATTACATTTTGAGGCGAAGACTTTCATACCAACATATATATCATTCAAATCTTAGATATTAAAAAAAATGCACTATTATTAACCTTTTATGAGTGAAATAATGCATGCTTTAAGAGTAATGTTCTGTAAATTTTAGATGTTAGATATGATAGTAGTAACTTGATGGAGTGAAGAAAAAGTCTCCACTTTAGATTTGTCATTTAGTTTTGAACAAGTTAATTTGACAAGTTTAATCCACCAAATGATTGCAAAGGAATCTTTTTTGGAGGCTTAAAAACAAGAGATTATTTTTGTTAGATGAGTGATCAATTACTTGTAAAATGGTATTGGCAGTTTTATGGGTAATAGAAGGCACATGTCATAAAATAGTTTTAGAAATGTTTTAAGTTTTTACCCAACACTTCTATTGATTTATCATTCACTTCTTTTACGATTGGTCAACTGATATAACGAGCCAAGCCAGCCGGGCCAAACTAACTAAGCCACGAGGTGAATAAGAAGATGACTAAATGATCCAGACACGACCCATTTGACTAAAAATGAGATGAAAGAGCATCTGGGCAAAGCTGACTCAATGTGATAGCCTAACCCCTATTTCTGTTTCTTTTCTCTTTTGTTCATTTTTAAGAAGTCGTCAGCTTGTCTATCGTCGTATATTTCTCTTTTTCTGAATAAATCTCTCTTCTGAATCATAGGAATGATCTGGAGAAGAAAGGAATCGGAAAAACAGGGACATACAACGAAGAAGATAAATAAAGAGAGAGAACATGGACAGCTTTCGTGCGATAAATCTCGCAATAATAAGTTGTGTCCACCCAAATAAGATTAAGTAGATGCACCTTGGACTAATATCCGTGAAAGAATACCTACGTAGACTACCCATAACTAGAGATTCAAGTGTGTTTTGCCTGTTCTGAAGTTCAAAGTGCTCACAATGGGACGTATCCCACTTGATTAATTACATCTTTGGGGTTGCCCACGAATACTCTTGATCCAAAGGAGTTTTGCTTACATTAGTAGTGACAACTAGCACAGGGATATCAAGGGACAATTATTTTAAATGGGAATACTCTAATGCTTTCAAAGCTCCCGCTAAGCCACGAGGTGAAGAGTGAGTCTCTCACGGTCCTCACGTGGGTAATAGACTCATCGGCATACGCAGCCTACGAAATAACTGAATCATCCCGACATGAAATCCCAATATGTCAAAGCACATTTAGGTCATAAGGGCAGTGGACAAATCATCATATCTCAAAAGAGCGGAAACTCGTCAGTAATCAGGCTGTCAATATGATATCGAGGACAGTAAAAAGAGTGACAGAAGGGACCCAAATGACAAGCTTAAACATGTTAAATACCAGAAAAACCCTAGTATAGACTTTTTTCTAACAAGGGACAAAATGTTATATTAATATTGTATCACATCCCCTATAAATAAGGGAAAAATTTTATGAAGGAGACATTATTTATCGATGTTCATTACTATCTATCCCTCTCTATCTCTCATACTTTGCGATATATTCCTTGGGTGTGATTCATGGACAATTTCGGATTCAACGTCCTAAAAAGTGTGATGTGCCTTAATCATGCAACCAACGAGAAGCCATGCAAGGAGAAATACCTCATAATAGGAAGACTGATGACAATGTTGTCACGGCCTGACCCGGTGCTTAGAATTAACTAATGTGGGAACTGTGGGCAAACGGTATTAACATTTCATTTTACTTTACACAAATTTCATAAACTTCAAATATATATAAAAGAGCCACTAATCCACAAAGTGCAATAAAATTTAAATCATCCAGAAACGATAACATCCGAAGACAACATCTCAAGCTAATATTGAACAATATATCAATATCAAAAAGAACAGTAAAAAGAAACTACCATCATAAAAATACTCAACAGCAATGGTCCTTTTCCGGTGAATCAAGTTGCTTCTATTAGACATATCAATCTATAACTTTTCTTTTCATGAAAGAAACTGTTAATTGCAATCGTAAGTATAACTTAGTGAGTAATTATGATATAATAGACATTAAATTATGATGCTTATGTTTTGCATGAATGACCGAAAGAAAATGCAACTCATTTCTTTATAAAACCTTGAACTTTCATTTAATTTTATCAATTCTCGTTTCACTTTAGGTTTTTACCATTTTAGCATCTTTAAAAGTCATCAAAAGATTACCGTTATACCCGAAAGTACCCTAAAAAATGTGTCTGAAGGCAGTCTCAAAATTGTACACAAATGTACACATTTACCATTTCCTTTAACGTGCATGGGTACATTGCATCCTCTGCCAGTACCATTTGGAGGTAATCTTGTATAACTTAATATTTTACTTAACATTTCATATCAATTAAAATCATTTAAAATGTACATTCACATGTTAAATATTTCCTCCCAATTTTGATATCGTATGAGACTTTCAAAACGTCAGACATGAATGCGATATTTATTTTTAACTATTGAATAAAACATTTATTCATTTAATAAAATAATAATTTAATGCATAAAAAAATATTCACTCGCATTTGCCATTAAAAGACTTCTAAAAAAGATTTAACCTCTCCCTTCACCTCCTAGCACCTCAACCAATTAAATGTGCATATAGTTATACGAACTTCATTCAATAAGAAAGACTTAGATGTGGTTAACTTATATAAATATGCCAGAATGATTCAAAACACTAAGCACTTGACCTTAAGATTCTTAGCCCTCCCTAAAATCTGAGAATTTATCAACTATCTACACCCTTCTAATTACATAAAAATTTTAATGACATTAATTTAAATAATTATATTATTTATTTTAATAACAATATAACATTAATATTTACCTTATAAGTTATTTGGATTGATCTTGCCCCTAAATCACACGCTCCTCCAACTTCTCCTTCGAATTTGAAATCAGTAATTGTCAGTCCTAATTTTAATAAAACTTTCCATTAATATATATATATATATATATATATATATATATATATATATATATATATATATATATATATATATATATATATACACACACACACATTACTTTATTATAAACCTTAACTCACCTTTTAATTATCTCTGTCAGCTGCCCCAGCTCAGGCACAAAGTCTCAATTCGAAGATCCTTCTTCCTCTACAAGAGCACCTCTTCTTCCTCTATACAATAAGACAACAAGGCTACCCTGCTTCCTCCTCTTCGATCTTGACCTGACCAGCAAGCACTCGCTGCCTCCTCTTGCAGAAGGTGAGCTTCTTCTCCTCTTCTTTAGCCACGCGACCACCGCAGATCTTCCCTTCCCTCTTCTTCTATCGCTGTTCTTCTTCCTCCTCATGCGAAGGTGATGCGTCTTCAGTTGCGGCTTAAACCAGATAAGCCTCCGAAGCTGCCTCTTCCTTGTCCTTCCTTCTCTTCCCTCGCACAGCTCGACACTACACAATAGTCGCAACTCCTTCCTTCAATTTTCGCTCCTTCATTTTCTTCTTACGACTTCTTCTTCAATAGATTAGGGCACGACAAAAACGTCGCATGTTCCCTTCTTCCTCTTTCTTCTTCTTTCAATCGAGCATGCACATGATCTCTCTTCCACTCTCTTTGTTCTCCCTCTCGAGTGTTCGTTCGATGGTTCGCATGGTGTAGTATGAATCTTAAACTGTAGTAGAATAGGTGCTTACCTTAGTACCTATTTGAATTTATTATTCTTATTATTATTATTATTATTATTATTATTATTATTATTATAAAAAAATGTTATTAAAATCTCCCATCCTTATAAAATTTCATCCTCAAAATTTCAAAATATTAAATACAACAGCAAGCATACATCAATAGAAACGTTGTGGTATCTTTCTTACATCTCAGAGACTTTCTCCCAAGTAACATTGTTCATAGATCCGTGCTTCCATAAAATCTTCACCAATGAAATCTCTCTATTCTGCAGCTTATTTACATAATAATCCAGAATCCTTTTAGGCTCTTCAACATAGGTCAAATCAGGATGAATATTAGCTGAGTTTATTATCACTCTACTAGCTTTATATGCAATATACATTCTGACTGAAGAAATGTAGAAAATATTATGCATATGAGTTGGTAAAGCCAATCTATAAGCCATCTTCCTGATCATCTCCAAAATCACAAATGGACCAATAAATCTGGCGCTCAAATTTCCTGCCTTCCTTAAATGTTGCACACACTTCATTGAACTAATCTTGATAAAAATAAACTCTACAGCTTCAAACCGAATAGGTTTGTACTTGGCAGCATAATATTTTCTTTGTTTATCCTGCATTGCCTTTAATTTGTCAGTCTAATTTTCTCTGTAGCATCATCAACCAAATCAACTCCAATGATTTTTCTTTCACCTGTTTCAGCCCAACATAGAGGTATCCTGCACCTCCTTCCATACAAAGCTTAATATGGAGCCATCCAAATGTTAGCCTCGTAATTATTATTATAAGTAAATTCTACTAAAGATATATGTGATTCCCAACCTCCACCAAAGTCAAGGATACATAACCTTAGTAAATCCTTCAAAGTCTGAATAACTCTCTCTAATTGACCATATGTCTTAGGGTGAAATGTTGTACTGAAATTCAGTCAAGTGCCCAAAGCTTCCTAAAATTTCTTCCACAATCTAGAAGTAAACCTAACATCTCTGTCAGAAACAATAGACTTCGGCACTCCATGTAATCTCACAATTTAATCCACATATAATTTGGTTATTCTCTCAATTGGATTGTCTGTCTAATGGGAAAAAAAATGAGCAGATTTAGTGAATTGGTCGATGATTACCCATATAAACTCACGACCTCAATGTGATCTCGATAAACCAATAACAAAATCCATTGACATCTCTGTTGACCTCATTTTACAATGAGTCAATGTCCTTTTGACCTAAAAAGTCAACATTGGTCAAAATGGTCAAAACTGCACCTAATGACTCCACCTGTTGACCCCATAGAGTCAACCTTATGACCTAAAAAGTCAACTTTGGTCAAATTGATCAAACAGACACCTAATGCATCTACCTCGTCGACTACATAGGCCAACCTTATGACCTAAAAAGTCAACATTTGTCAAAATGGTCAATCCATACCCAGTGACCAACCCGTGACTCCATATGTCAACCTTATGACCTAAAAGTCAACATTGGTCAAACCGGACCTAATGACCTACCTCGTCGACCCCATAGGTCAACCTTATGACCTAAAAGTCAACTTTGGTCAAAATGGTCAAACTGCGACCTAATGACCAACCCCGTCGACCCGATAGGTCACCCTTTCGACCTAAAAGTCAACATTGATCGAAATGGTCAAACTGCAGACCCAGATGACTAACCCCAGTTGACCCCATAGGTCAACCTTATGACCTAAAAAGTCAACATGGGTCAAAATGGTCAAACCAGACCAATGACCTACCCTATTGACCCCTTAGGTCAACCTTCTGACCTAAAAAGTCAACATTGGTCAAAATGGTCAAACCAAACCTAATGACCTACCCTGTTGACCCCAAAGGTCAACCTTATAACCTAAAAAGTCAACTTTGGTCAAATGGTCAAAACCGGACCAGTGACTAACCCCAGTTGACCTGATAGGTCACCTTTTTACCTACAAAAGTCAACATTGGTCGAAATGGTCAAGACTGCATCCAATGATCAACCCAGTTGACCGCTAGGTCAACCTTATGACCTACAAAGTCGACATTGGTCGAAATGATCAAACCAGACCTCATGACCTACCTCGTTGACCCCACAGTCAACCTTATGACCTAAAAAGTCAACTTTGGTCAAAATGGTCAAACCAGACCTCATGACCTACCCTGTTGACCCCATGGGTCAACCTTTTGACATAAAAAGTCAACTTTGGTCAAATTGGTCAAACCAGACCTAATGACCTACCCTGCTTACCCCATATGTCAATCTTATGACCTGAAAAAGTCAACTTTGGTCAAATTGGTCAAACTGGACCTGACGATCTACCTGCGTTGACTCGTACAGTCAATCTTATGACTCAAAAAGTCAACTTTAGTCAAATTGGTCAAACCAGGACCTAATGACTCACTCTGTTGACTCGATAGTCAACCTTTCGACTTAAAAAGTCAACATCGGTCAAAATGGTCAAACTGACCCAAGGATCTACCTCGTTGACCCATAGGTCAACCTTCGACTTAAAAAGTCAATATCAGTCAAATTGAATTAAATTGCGACTGATGACCATAAGTCAACCCTTTCACCTAATGACACGTTTAAAGCCCTACAATGACAAAATCACAAGTATTTGACATTTTAAAATTAAATTGATCAATCTGGGCTGACTTGGGTCAACCCAGGTCAAAATTGGTCAACACCTATCTATTTTGATTAAAATAGATAAAAATGAAATTAAAACAACAAAATTAATCAAATAATTTATTTCAAAATTATTTTGATTAATTAAAATGATTAATGATTTAATTTTCAATATTTTAATTAAATGAAATAATTAATTAAAATGAAAATTAAATTAAAATCATAAAATCATAAAAATGATAAAATTAATCAATTAATTAAATTGAAATTATTTTCAATTAACAAATTGGTTAATAAAATATTTTCCAACAATTTTAATTAATAAAATAATTAATTAAAATGGAAAATTAAAAAGAAATGAAATGACATATAACCTTCTCATAATTAATTAGGCTAAATTCATCTTAAGGCTTAATTAACACATAATTAAGCCCACATTAAGATCACTTAGCCATGGGTTAATACCCATCATGATGCATGGGGTGAGGTGTCACTCTCTCCTTCACCCTAAGCCTCATTCATCCATGAGGTGGCCGGCCAACATGAGGCCTCACCACCCACCTCCCAAGCCACCCAATGGAAGGAAAACCATGCATGAAACCCCCCCTTACCATGGTTAGAAGCAATGATGAGGGAAGAGCATGTGTGTCACCATTTGCCAAGCTTAAAAAATGAGGTGTAAGCTCCCTAAGAAGAGAAGAGGCGACTCACCATGCACCTCTCACACGAGCCAATGGATGAGAGACAAAATAATGAAGATCATCATGGCAAACTTAGGGAGAAGCATCAATGCCTATCTTCAGCCAATTCCTTCACCCAATGGGCTGATAGAGGAGGTAACTACTCCCCTAGAACATCCTAAGCTAAGCCATAACCTCCAAAATAAGACCCCATGGCCGAACATAGCAAGAAGAAGACAAAAATTAGGGAGAACTATAGGCTGCCCAAATCCACCTGCTCCCAACATAAAAAGTTTTCCTAAGAGTCCCAACAATCTTTTAGGATCAAATCCAAGCCATAGTTTGAGCCTATTTGAGCCAATTCGACCAAATTTCAAAAATGCACCTCAATTTAGGCACTTCTTCAAAATTCCTCCCCAAGCCCGACATCCGGATCAAATTCGTCGCAACGAATAACCTTCCATCGGAGTCCTAGAAGGCAACCATAAGGTCTCGATATAGCTTGATTTGCTTGTGGCAAAGGTATGGATTTTTCTTTACAAAATAAATCATGTTTTCGATATATCATGTGTTATACTTAGTCCGTAAGTGTATCATCACCGTATGGATGGATACTTCTCATCCAGATGATCATTTAAAAAAAAAATCACTCAATTTCATCAAGAAATGAGTGAGATATTGAGGTTTAAAGTTTAATGGTTCGAAATAATTTGGTTTTTTATTCGAATTATCTCGGCCGTCCGATCCCGCGCCTTAGGGATGAACGGCGCGGATCATTCGCCGCAGGTGTCCGCTGTTCGGCCCCCGCAGCGGATCCTCCCACCCGTTCGACGCGTCCGAGGACACGCGTCGGCGGGAGGTGGGTTTGGCGGCGCGATTTAGGTTAAAAATTCATTTTAACCTTAAAAACTTCAAAAATCAATATCTTTTTATCCAGAGGTCATCAAAATAAAATAAAAATACTTATGGAAAGCTCTTGAAGAGGAGAAAATTATGAGACCAAAATCATAATTTTCTTCTCGATATTTAATTTTTAATTAATTAAATACTCTGCTGAGTATTTTAATTATTAAAAATTATTTATAAATAAAAAAATTATGAAACTTTGAGGCATTTATCTTCATGTTCTTAGGGACCTTCCATAATTTTTCCAAGGACAGTAAAACATGTCTAGGACACTTTTCTTTAATTTTCAAATTTCTTTGTAATTATTTCAAATAATAATTATAAAAATTAAAAATTAAGGAAAATAAAAATGCAAATGGCTAGAAATGATAGAGTAACATGACAATAACCCTAAGAAAATTATTTCTAAGTCATAGAAATCATTTTGAATGGTATTTTGAAATTTAGGATTAAAATCATTTATTAATTAA
Source organism: Papilionanthe hookeriana x Papilionanthe teres (assembly GCA_022702705.1). Taxonomy (NCBI): domain Eukaryota; kingdom Viridiplantae; phylum Streptophyta; class Magnoliopsida; order Asparagales; family Orchidaceae; genus Papilionanthe; species Papilionanthe hookeriana x Papilionanthe teres. The sequence goes on along the minus strand of CM040430.1, from coordinate 10,835,280 downwards.
ATAATTTCAATCCTAAAAATACCCCTTTATAAATTTAACCTATTTTCATCAACAAATGAAAGTTTGAAAATGGTTCTAGTCTATGATAGACTAATGAGAAATTTCACTTAAGTCTAAAATGACCAAATTGGACTTAACTAAATTTAAAAACAATATGTAAACTCATTAAACCTTACTTAAATTAGGTTTAATATAAAAATTAAATCTTAATTGAGTTTAAAGACATATTAGACTTAATTAATCAAAATTAAACCCTTTAATTAAGTTTAAAGACATAATAAACTTAATTAACTCATTAAACCTTACTTAAATTAGGTTTAATATAAAAATTAAATCTTAATTGAGTTTAAAGGCATATTAAACTTAATTAATCAAGATTAAACCTTTTAATTAAGTTTAAAGACATAATAAACTTAATTAACTCATTAAACCTTACTTAAATTAGGTTTAATATAAAAATTAAATCTTAATTAAGTTTAAAGACATATTAAACTTAATTAATCAAAATTAAACCTTTTAATTAAGTTTAAAGACATAATAAACTTAATCAACTTGTTAAACCTTACTTAAATTAGGTTTAACAAAAAAATTAAATCTTAATTAAGTTTAAAGACATATTAAACTTAATTAGTCAAAATTAAACCTTTTAATTAAGTTTAAAGACATAATAAACTTAATTAACTCATTAAACCTTACTTAAATTATGTTTAATATAAAAATTAAATCTTAATTAAGTTTAAAGACATGTTAAACTTAATTAGTCAAAATTAATCCTTTAATTAAGTTTAAAGACATAATAAACTTAATTAACTCATTAAACCTTACTTAAATTAGGTTTAATATAAAAATTAAATCTTAATTAAGTTTAAAGACATATTAAACTTAATTAATCAAAATTAATCCTTTTAATTAAGTTTAAAGACATAATAAACTTAATTAACTCATTAAACCTTACTTAAATTAGGTTTAATATAAAAATTAAATCTTAATTAAGTTTAAAGACATATTAAACTTAATTAATCAAAATTAAACCATTTAATTAAGTTTAAAAACAAATTAAACTTAATTAACCCATTAAACCTTACCTAAATTAGGTTTAAATACAAAAAAAATCAACACTTTTAATTAAGTTTAAGAGCATATTAAACTTAATTAATCAAAACCAAACCTTTAATTAAGTTTAAAGACATATTAAACTTAATTAACCTTCTTACACATTAGGTTTGAAACAAACCTAAAACCTAATTAGAATTTAACCCATTAGAGCTAATTAAACCATTAGACCTTAACTAACTAAGGTTTAAACAAACTTAAACCACTAATTAGGTTTAACCTGATTGCATCTAATTAAACCATTAGACCTTAACTAACTAAGGTTTAATCAAACTTAAACCCTAATTAGGACTAACCCTTAGATCAAACATTAGACCTTAACTAACTAAGGTTTAATGGTTTAGGTTGGATTAAGGTTTAGGTTTGATTAAACTATTAAGTCTTAACTAAATTAGACTCTAATCGAACTGAACCCTAATTAGGTCGACCATTGAACTAATTAAACCAATTAGACCTTAACTAACTAAGGTTTAATCAAACATAAACCTCAATTAAGTTCAACTCATTGAACTAATTAAACCAATTAAGTCTTAACTAAGTAAGACTTAATCAAACACAAATCCTAATTAAGTCTACTACATTAGACTTAATTAAACCTTAATCAACTAAGGTTTAATTAGTACCCAAATCCAACCTTTTGGCCTAAGTCCAACATAATTTAAACTCAACCTAACTCGAGTCCAACCTAACTCGAACTCAAGTTAACCTAAACCTTAGGTTCAACCTACATATCAACCCTAGCCTAACTTCGATCCAACCTAATCTGGAACTCGAGTTAACACAAACCTTAGGTTCAACCTACATCAACCTAACCGGTTTAGGTTCAACCCACATCGAACCTAACTTAAACGTAACCTAACTTCGAGTCTAATCTAACTCGAACTCGAGTTAACTCTAAACCTTAGGTTCAACCCAGCATCGAACCCTAACTTAAACGTAATCCTAACTTCAGGTTCAATCTAACTTCGAACTCAAGTTAACTCTAAACCTTAGGTTCAACCCACATCGAACCTGACTTAAACGTAACCTAACTTCGAGTCCAATCTAACTTGAACTCGAGTTAACCTAAACCTTAGGTTCAACCCACATCGAACCTAATCTAAACCTAACCTAACTCGGGTCCAATCTAACTTGAACTCGAGTTAACCTAAACTACAGTTCAACCCACATCGAACCTAATCTAATGTAACCTAACTCAGGTCCAATCTAACTCGAACTCAAGTTAACCTAAACCTTAGGTTCAATCCACATCGAACCTCAACTCTAAACCTAACCTAACTGCGGGTCCAATCTAACTCGGAACTCAAGTTAACCTAAACTTCTTAGGTTCAACCACATTGAACATAACTTAAACCTAACCTAACTTTGGTCCAATCTAACTCGAACTCAAGTTAACCTAAACCTTAGGTTCAACCCGCATATGAACCTAACTTAAACCTAACCTAACTCTGGTCCAATCTTGAACTCGAAGTTAACCTAAACCTTAGTGTTCAACCCACATCGAACCTAACTTAAACCTAACCTAACTTCAACTCAAGTTAACCTAAATCTTGTAGTTCGGCCCACATTGAACCTAACTTAAACCTAACTTAACTCGAGTCCGATCTAACTTGAACTCGAGTTAATCATCAGCCTTAGGTTCAACCCACATTGAACCTAACCTAAACCTAACCTAACTTGGGTCCGATCTAACTCGAACTCGAGTTAACTCTAAACCTTAGAGTTCGGCCCACATTGAACCTAACTTAAACCTAACTCGGCAAGGTCCGATCTAACTTGAACTCGAGTTAACCTAAACTTCAGGTTCGGCCCGCATCGAACTGGCTAAGCTTAAACCTAACCTAACTTGGGTCCAATCTAACTCGAACTCAAGTTAACCTAAACCTCAGGTTCGACCCACATTGAACCTAACTTAACCTAACCTAACTTGAGTCCAATCTAACTCAGAACTCGAGTTAACCTAAACCTTGAAGTTCGGCCCACATCGAACCTAACTTAAACCTAACCTAACTGGCAAGTTCAATCTAACTTGAAGTCGAGTTAACCTAAACCTCAGGTTCGACCCACATTGAACCTAACCTCAAATCATAACCTAACTTCGGTCCAGCCTAACTTCGAACTCAATTCGACCTAAACTTTAGGTTCGACCCGACATGAACCTAAGTCTAAACCTAAACCTAACTTCGGTCCTAATCCCTTTGTAGACTTGAGCCGAACCATGCTTAGTGTTCGACCCGACATAAACCTCAAAGCCTAACCTAAACCACTAACCTAAGTCTAACCCACATTAGACTTAAGTCAGACCGGGACATGAACTCAAGATAATCTAAACTAAACCTTTTAACTTAAGTTCGTACAAATATGAACTCAAGTTAATCTAACCCGACTTTCAACTCAAATTAAACGGACATAAATTCGAAAATTTAAGTTTAAACTTAAATCGAGACATAAAATTGACATTTCGAACCAAAATCGGCATAACCAACGTAAATTTGGCATTTCAAACCAAAATCGGCATAACCGACTATAAATTCGACATTTCGAAACAGAAATCGACATAAATCTTACATTTCGAAAAAAAATCGAGCATAATCAGCATAAATTTGACATTTCGAAACATAAATCGACATAATCGACATAAATTTGACATTTCAAACATAAATGCAATCATATAAGCGACATAAATTCGACATTTCAAACGAATATCGACATAATCGACATAAATTCGACATTTCGAACCAAAATCGACATAGCCGACATAAATTTGACATTTCGAACCAAATTAAAACAATCACGGATTATTAAACGACATTAATCGACATTTCAAATCAAATTTAACATTAAATGACATTTTAAACCAAGTTCAATAAATACTCGAAGCATTAAATGACATTAGTCGATATTTCGAGCCAGAACTCGATAGAACTCAACATAAATTGATATAATTCGACATAAATCGATACGATCGAACTTAACACGACATGAACTCGACATAGTTCTTAAGTTCGACTCGTATCGAATTTAACTTAACGTATGACATCCTTAATTCTTAAAAGCTCGACCCACGTCGAACTTAACTCGACATAAAATTAAGACTGAAATCGACATAAAATCCAAAATCAAATCCAAATCGATATAAAATCCAAAATCCAATCCAAATCAATATTCAAGACAAATCAAAATTTAAACATAAATCGACATAAATCTAAACCGACATCTCAACCACTTTGGACATCGTACAACTCTGCATCAACGTGACACTTTCGATCAGGTAATCTAAATATCTCGATATGACATTGTTTCTAACTTTGTTTTCCTGCAGGATGAAGACATGAAGTTTCGTTTAGATTTTCTGTTCATGATTATAGAGAATGCGAACTCTGTTTTAGGACGCTCAATGACGGAACTTTAACGACAAAACCAGTGACTTTATAGACGTACTACAAAACCTAAACTTTCTACAAACAACAAAGCAAAAACGATACGACAATACACGTACAACTCGATTATTATGGCAAGTTATACGAAATCGAAATAAAATGACAAAAATCATTAATCGACACGACATCAACAAACAATGACTATTTCTATACTACAACAAAAACGATGACATACGACATTAAACCAAAACAAGAAAATGACAATATGACATGACAAAATAAAATTGAGATGGCACACAAAGCCAAAACTTAAAACAAAAGTAAATCATAAACAAGATAACAAAAATAAATAAATAATGATATCTTCTTGACATCATAAAAGATATCTCATGACGTAATAACGACATCTTCTTATAGGAGATAAAATATCTCATGACAAATCGAGATATTAATCACGACTTCTTATGACATTACGAAATCACACGACATAAAATGACATGACATTACGACATCACACGACATAAAATGATATGACATTACGACATCACATTACGATACGACACGACATACAAACTACGACATCTCAACATATCACATGACATGAAACTAAAATAACAAAACAAAATATAACAAAGCAACGACATCCACCCAACATAAATAAAACTTTCTGGTAGTATCGATTCTTCAGAAACGCACTGCCACAACAACGATTACACTTTTCGAGGATAAATGTTAACCTTAATCGGGAGTTTTCCTAGGCAAGTATCAATCGCTTCAAGATGTAATTAACTATGAGAGCTTGCATCTCTATAGGAGATTAAAGAACTCGTGATAGGTATTTTACCTACAAGACTCCTCTCGAGTTATCCAAGATCTTCATATGATCTTCTTATATGAAAACTTCGATAATTACATAATCCGAAGATTTTTTCTACGAGATTATCATTTTCGATCTCTTCTCTCAATCTCTATCATGATTAATCCTTCTTCAAATTCTTCAAAGACTTCGATAATAAGTCTAGGAAGGATAAGAATTAAGGTGATAGAGTAGAAAGAGAGTGGCGACTCCTCGACATCGACATGATACAGGGAATCGACTGCGACGACACGCGAACCATATATATTTCATTGCCATCAATCTCATCTCATTTCCACACTAAAAGTAGTAAAGGTTGCAATTGACCTCCAGGACGTTGATGCTCTGCTACATTTCTCTTCAAACATGGCCATCAAAATGCTTCCTTGAGATATTGATACATTTAAATACTCTTTTGGGTGAATAGTATAGCCAAATAAATGTGCTTCCTCCAAAATTTCTCATATCAAATCATCAACATTTGAAACATTAACCTTGTCTTTATACCTCAACAAACCTTCCTGATCTATCACATACATTTCTAAACAGCTTGTCTTAACCTATTTCAGAACTTTCTGAATACTACTATCTTTAGTTACAAAATCTCCAATTCTATCATTCAAAGTTGAATACACTGACAACTGATATAATTGAGTCATACTATCATCAACATAATCAATTATAGATAGCTTCAACCTCTCCATATCTTTAATTAACTGCTTTTGTTGAGTAAATAAATAGTTCAAACATCCTGAAGCTTTCCTACTTAGTGCATCTGCCACCACATTAGACTACCCTGGATAGTGTTGTATCCAAATCATAATTTTTAATAAACCAACCATCTCCTTTGCATCATATTCAGTTCTTTCCGAGTAAAATGCAATTCAAACTCTATTAATCAGTAAAAAAATTGCATCAAAATTCATACATCTAATGCCTCCATATCTTGAGTGCAAATACACCTACAACAAGTTCCAAGTCATGTGTGAGATAGTTCTTTTCATGATTATTCAATTATCGTGATGCATATGCAATGACCCTACCATGTTACATAAGTACACATCGCAAACCCCTCAAATTTGCATCGCCAAAAAATTTGAAAAGCATCGAAAACTAAAGAAACGACTAAAATTGGAGTAGACATTAAGCAAGTCTTTAGCTTCTGAAAAGCCTCCTCACAATGGTTTGAACATTCAAATTTTACTGGCTTCTAAGTCAAACTTGATAACGACATAGAAATTTATGAAGCAAATCTCTTGTAATAACCATCCATACCTTAAATTCTCATGATCTCAGTAACAATACTAGGTCTTGGCCAATCTGCAATTGCTTTGACCTTATTCTGATCCATAAATATACAGTTCCCATTGATAATGTGCCCAAGTAAAAGCCAAAATTTTAAGCCAAATTCACATTTAAAAAATTAGGCATAAAGTTTATTCCGTTCAAAACCTATAATATAACATGTAAATGGCTTGCATGACTGACCATCCATCCAGTACACTAGAATATCATCTATAAAGACAATCAAGAAATTATCTAAAAATTGTCTAAAGATCATGTACATCAAGTCAATAAAATTATTGGAGCATTTGTCAGTCTAAATGACATTAACATGAATTCATAGTGTCCATATCCGATCTTGAAAGTAGCCTTTGCTATGTCTTCTTCTCTAATCCTCAACTGGTGATAGCTTGGCCTTAGATCAATCTTTAAAAATATAGGAGCTCCTTCTAACTGATTAAGCAAATCATCAATCCTCGACAGTGGATATTTATCTTTAAGTAGGAGTTTATTTGACTATCTGTAGTCAATACACATCTTGAAGCTCTGATCCTTCTTTACGAATAATACTAGAGCTTCCCATGGTGAGGAACCTGGTCAGCTGAACCCCTTATCTATTAACTCCTGCAGTTGCCTGTTCAACTCCTGCAACTCCTTAACTACTAGAATATCACCCAAAGAGCTTAATACTGAAATCAACCTCTCGCACTAGTGATAGTCCAGGTAAATCACCCAGAAACACCTCTAGATATTCTCTTACCACTAGAATATCACCCAAAGATTGTACTTACTTAAAAGTATCTATTACCATAGATAGAAACCGTAATTTGCACGATTCATCAATTTGTAAGATTTCAAACAGATGATTATCATACAATTCAATCCTCTGTCACCACAAAATTTAACTTCTATTTCCCTAGGTACATTTATTTTGACATACTTTTTATTGTAATCAACGGTGACAAAGTTTTAGACATCCATTCTATGCTTAAAGTCACATAAAATTCCATTAAGGGTGAAACAGTAAATTGGGCGTCAAAATCCTTTCTACCAATCATAAACTTCACCTCGCATGTTTTATTAACTTATAGAAAAGCACCATCTGGCATTCTAATTTATAGTATCACAGGCATTGAAAGGATATTCAATAAAATCACTTTAGTCAGTTCATCAACTATAAATGAGTGTGATGCCCCTGAATCAAAAAATATTCTTATCGGTCTACTCCGAAGATATAAGATATTTATCATTAATATCATCACATTAAATAATTAGGGTCTGCTTATATATATATATATATATATATATATATATATATATATATATATATATATATATATATATATATATGTGAACTCTTAATTCTCTTATGTATGACATGACATGAATCCAATGATGCTTAAGTGCATTGGTTTGAAATTGTTAAGAGTAAAACATACCTGCTATGACATCAGGGGAGTCCTTCGCTTTTTGTTGTGAAAGAGCAAATACTCTGGACTGAACATTCTACCGAGTCTAACCTGCATTTGGCACTAATTCTAAATATTCAGTTGCCCTCGATTTACTATAGCTGCCTCAAGGTGGTGCAACACTGCTCCTAAAATATGTTAGAGCTATCTGACCTAATTTAAGGCAATTCTTTGCCATATGTCCAGGTTGTTTGCACCAAAAGCAAGCATTTGATCCAGATGGACACTCACCCTTATGAGACCTTCCGCACTTGTCACCTTTTTTCACTTTAAACTAAGTGCCAACACTGCTGGATTTAGCCTTCTTTGCACCTGTACTACCTGGCTGGAAGGACTACCTATGAGAGCCCTGAAGACAAATAGATCCCTCTAAATTTTATCTTTTCTGAATCTCCCTCCTCCTCTGAGCAGCCTCCATATCCATCTCAACCCTCTTAAGTCTCTCCACTAGAAAAGAATAATCATAGATTCCGAGAGGAATCAATGGGTATCTAATCACATTTGTAAGCCTAGACAAAAAATGATTGCACTTCTCCTTTACATTAGGATCCGACCGAGGCGCATACCTTGAAAGCATGGTGAATTCAGCTTCATATTTCATAATAGATCGACTACCATGTACCAATCGAATAAACTTGTTCTGTATTTGCCTCTTGGAGGTCAGTTGTACGAATCAGTCTCTAAAGATGCTCACGAACTTGCCCCACTAAATCATGTTACTGGCTCTACCCTCAAAATTCTTTTGTAACTGGCCTCTCAACCATCTCTCATCTTCTCCCTCTAAAGTAAAAGTAGCTAGTGTAACCATCCTCTCAAGAGGACTAGTCTCATCCAAGTTCTTCTCCACCCTTAGCAGCCAGCTTTCAGCATCCACTGAACCTCCTTCTCCATAAAAGAGATGTAGTCTCATATCTTGAAATAATTTCAAGTACTTATCCTTCTGACCTATGTTGAAGTTATTTTTGGTGAGGTCAGTTTTCTTCTCTAGAAGACTAAGACCTGGCCATAGGACTTCTCTAGTGGCTCTCCTAATGGACTAGTATTGAGACCCACACATACATCACAACGCACACCAAATACACATTCATATACACCTTACGATCAAAATTAAAATCAATTTTTAAATGATCGATCACAAAATTAAAATCCAAGAAAACCAAATTTGATGCATTTTGACATGAACTTCCAACATTTCGGGTCGAGTTAAGCGGCTCAATGTCGAGAATGTTCTATTTGATCTTGGTCGTTGCTTAGGAAAAGACCAGTAAGCATTTCGCTTGTCGAACAACTTCGATTGGGTTGACATATTATTCATCGCATCACAGGCAAATTAATACTTGAATTTGGCTCGATCATCGATGAACTTGTTCAGATGACTCTGAATGATGAAACGGACCTCGCAAGCACGTCTAGAGAATTAATTTTATCCAGGAAGAACACCCATATTGTTATGGTTTCATGCACGAACAAGAATTTTAAATTACAAATATTAAAAATATAAAATAAAAAAAGCTTTTAAAAAACCTAAAATCACAAACATGACCTACTCGACCCCCCTTCCCCGACTTCTTCTTCTTGCATGCTCTAACCCCCACGAAAACACCCCGCCGACCACTCTCCCTCGCTCGATGTTGCTCCTCGCCGGCGACCGCACCAGACTGTTGCTTTCTCCCCGACGCCGGAGTTCCGCTTGCAAAGTCTTCGGTCGAACCACCTTTTCGTCGTGCCCTAGCTCCCAATAGAGAAGTCGCGGATCTCCCTCCTCGCAGCCCGATCCCCTCGCCAAAGGCCTCCTCCGTCGGTGGCCTCCTCTCACCGGTGGCATTGCCGAAGTGGTAACCTCCCTTTACCTTCTGCTCTCCACATCTCACAATGCTCTAATGGGGCAATAGCCCGACCGCTCGATCGCTGGCCAGTGCTCCTCTTCATTGGCTAACACGACCAACCATTGACCTACTTCTAGCTTCTTTGGATTATTCCTCCCTTCTTTGGACTACCCCTGTTGAGCCCTGTTACTCATTAACTTCTGCTAAATGATCAAGTACTGACTTCAAATGAGTTATTATATCTCATAATTCATATTAAGAAATATTTAAGAATTATTAATCAGAAGAGTTTGGACATTCAAAAACCTTACAGTTTGTTCCACCAGATATAGTAATTCTCAGTAAAAAAAGAAGCAACTAAAAGATGAAAAATAAATTATATGAAAGGCCAAAGGAAATATAAAAAATAAATTATGTGAAAGGCTTCCTGAGAATAAGCTTGAGGTGAGCATAAAATCAAAAATTGGTGTCTGAGTTCAAACATTAAAAATCTTTAAAGGAAATACGTTCTACGAGATAAAGTAATTCTCAGTGAAAGAAAAAAACAAGCAAAGAAAAAAATGAGCATAAATTATGTAAAAGTAGCCATGAGAAAAATGTTGAGGTGAGCATAAAGTCTGAATTCTCTCCTAATTAATAAAACTTGAAAAGTCTCTTAAAAAAATTCTTGTGATATTATATTTAAGAAAAAGTTAAGTGATCATGGTTTCTTTGATTGACTAATAATTGACCCAAAAATATCTTTGAGAAATAAAAAATATTTTAATCACATAGCTAAAAATCTTGAAATCTGCTTAAACCCAAAAAAAGAGGAATTAAAGAAAGGGCTATGTTATTAACATTTAATGAAATTCGAACCTGAACTCATATTCTCCTTGCACCAAAAAAATTCAACTCTAATTTCAATTCAAGGACGTCAAAATATTTTCTTGAGAGAACATGGACAATTGGTACAAAATTAGTGCTAAAGAAATGTCATTTACAATGTAGCTACAGAGTTACAACCTTTTCAGCTGGGATATTTTTGGAAATAACACATCTTTATGTATACTTGAAAAAACATGAGTTATTTTTACATATGCTAGCAGTTAACAGATGATATCTCGAAGTATTATGCATCGTGATGTTTCAAACATAAGATCATATTCTTAGAAGCATCGATGTCCCGCTTGTCTAAAATTGGGTCTAAATCATAATTAAAAAGCAATTTAAGAAAAAAAAACTCACAACTTAAATCAAATTGAATAAAAAAATCATCAAATCAAAATAGATCAAAATTAAATAAAAAATAATGGAAATGAAATAAAACAAATAAAGAGAATGAAACATATGAATAAATAAAAATAAACAAACAACTAGTTTATATATATATATATATATATATATATATATATATATATATATATATATATATATATATATATATATATGAAAAACCAGTTAGGCAAGGTGTAAATCTCACGGGTGGCTTATACCTAACACAAACATAAAACTATAAAATGAACAAAAAATGAAAATCAAATCAAATCAAAAAAATAAAAGAAATTCAAATGCAAATTTTGACATGACTAAGTTGAGTCGTCTCATTCTATCGCTAGTGTCATTTCTTTCTTTCGGGCCAAAAGTTTTCTTCCACAAGAAGCTTTGGGCCCTCCGTCTCGCATGAAAGTGACTAGCTGGTTTTATCTACATTGAACAATACCCTTCCTAGTCCTTGCCCCATGTGGATGAGGTTTGGCTGGTTCTATTGATATTGAGCTGCATCTCTTCTCACACAGACATTTCTTCGATCAGCTCTTAAGTTGGATATGAGTCCCCTCGCATCCCTTCTCATACTGATATTTTTCACAACTTCTACAAGCTCCATAAATTTTCACAAAAAAAATTCACAATTTCCACAATTTTTATAATTCTCTCATTATTTTTCATAAATTCCACAAAGTTCCATAAATTTTATAAAATTCACAAAATTTCATAAATTTTCACAAATCTCATAAATTTCCACAAATTCCATAAATTTTCATTAGTTCCACATGTCGCGACAATTCCATAAAATTTTCACCAATCCCCATATTTTTCAGAAGTTCATATATTTTTCATAAATCCACATATTTACCACAAATCCACATATTTTCCACCAATCCATATGTCCCACAAATTCATATATTTTCCGCAAATCCATATATGTTCCACAAATCCACTATTTTCAGCAAATCCATATATATTCCACAAGTCCACATATTTCTCATAAATCCATATATTTTTCACAAATCCACATATTTTCCACAAATCCACCTATTTTCCACATATTCATCTATTTTCCGTAAATCCATATATTTTCCACAAATCCATATATTTTTCATAAATCCACATATTTTCCGCAATTAAAATTATGATGATAGGAGTAAGACGCTTTAAATGGGGTACGATTTCTGATTCATATAAACTTCTGCATGTTTCCACAAATCCATCTTTCCACATATTTTCTGCAAATCTATATATTGAAATTCTGAGAATAGGAGTAAGACCTCCTTAAATGGAGTACGATTTCTGATTCTTATAAACTTCCACATATTTCTGCAAATCCATCTTTTCACATATTTTCCGCAAATCCATAAATTGAAATTTTGATGATAGGAGTAAAACCACATTAAATAGACTAATTTTTCCGATTCCTATAAACCTCTACATATTTTCACAAATCCATCATTCCATATATTTTCGCAAATCCATCTTTCCACATATTTTCTGCAAATCTATATATTTAAATTTTGAGAATAGAGGTAAGACCGCCTTAAATGGAGTACAATTTCCAAATCCTATAAACTTCCACATATTTTCGCAAATCGATTTTTCCACATATTTTCTACAAATTCATATATTGATAGCCTGCGGATAAGAGTAAGATTACCTTAAATGCAGTATGGTTTCCAATTCCTATAAACTTCCACATATTTCTACAAATCTATTTTTCCCTATATTTTCTGCAAATCCATATATTTATATTTTGATGATAGGAATAAGACCACCTTAAATGAAGATAGTTTCTTATTCTCGTAAACTTATACATATTTCCGCAAATCCATCTTTTCATATATTTTCTGCAATTATATGTATTGAAATTATGAGGATAGGAGTAAGATCACCTTAAATGGAGTATGATTTCGATTCCTATAAACTCAAAATATTTCTGCAAATCCATATTTCGACATATTTTCTGCAAATTCATATATTAAAATTCTGAGAATATGAGTAAGAGCCCCTTAAATGGATTACGATTTCCGATTCTTTGATCAGCTTTTGAGTTGGATGCGAGTCCCCGTGTTTTCCTCCTCAATCTGATCAAAACTTCCACATATTTCTGCAACTCCATCTTTCTACATATTTTCCACAAATCCATATATTGAAATATTGAGGTTTGGCATAAAGTCCTCGACAGTTACCATTCCATAATTAGATCCATTTTGGATGTAACTTCCCCAACAATATTCTGAGTTTCTCTAGTCTTTTTGTTTTGATTAGGATGGAGGAAAAGTTTACCTCAACTTCGTAGTGGCGCCCGAGACACAGACGATATTTTCCTGATTAGTTCCAGCTCGGATGTAACTTCCCTAGTGGTATTCTAAGTTGGTCTAGTCTCTGTTTAGCTTAGGTTGGAGGAGAAGTTTACCTCAACTCCGTAATGGCTCCTAAGACAATAGGCGATGTTTTCTCGATTAGTTCTAGCTTGGATGTAACTTCCCCAACATTATTTGGATTGGCCTAGTCTTTCTGTTTCGCTTATGTTGGAGGAGAAATTTGCTTCAGTAATGGCTCCTATGACAATAGGCGATATTTCCTCGATTAGTTCCACTTTGGATGTAACTTCCTTAGCGATATTCTAGGTTGGTCTAGTCTTTATATTTCGCTTAGGTTTGAGGAGAAGTTTGCTTCAACTCCGTGATGACTCCTAAGACTCCTAAGACAACGGACGATATTTCCTCGATTTGTTCCAGCTCGGATGAAACTTCCCCAACGATATTCCAAGTTGGTCTAGTATTTTTGTTTTTCTTAGGTTGGAGGAGAATTTTGCTTCAACTCCGTAATAGCTCCTAAGACAACAGTTGATATTTCATCGGTTATTTCCAACTCAGATGTAACTTCCCTAGTGGTATTTCGAGTTGGTCTAGTCTTTCTATTTCTCTTAGGCGAGACGAGAAGTTTGCTTCAACTCTATAATGACTCATAAGACAATAGATGATATTTTCTTGATTAGTTCCAGCTCGGATGTAACTTCATCGACGGTATTCCGAGTTGGTCTAGTCTTTCTGTTTCACTTGGGTTGGAGGAGAAGTTTGCTTCAACTCTGTAATGGCCCCTAAGCAACAGATGATATGTTTTCGATTAGTTCCAGATCATATGTAACTTCCCCAGTGGTATTCCGAGTTGGTCTAGTCTTTATGTTTCGCTTAGGTGGAAGGAGAAGTTTGCTTCAACTCTCTAATGGCTTCTAAGACAACAGACGATATGTTCTCAATTAATTCCAGCTCGGATTTAACTTCCTTTGTGGTATTCCGAGTTGGTATAGTCTTTCTATTTCCCTTAAGTAGGAGGTGAAGTTTCTTCCTACTTCGTAATGACTCCTAAGAAAACATGTTTTCAATATTTTTTTAAATTCAACAATCAAATCTTTAACAAGAGCATTTTAAATAATAATAAAGAAAAAATTGAAAAAATTGAAATCTTTTCATTAAATACTCAAATCCCACAAGAGTCAATGACTAGTATTTAACAAATGTCTTGTTAAAAAATCAATGCTAAGCTTGATTGTTTGATTCCATAGTTACAAATTGAAAATACACCTGCTAATCTCTAGCGAAAATTTGACTTCAATTCATATTCAATCTATGTATGTCTCGAGTATCATCACTTAGCCGTTCTTTTGAAATTCTGTTGATCGATGCGGTCGATAGAGATTCGTGTGGTGTGCTTGTTCAGCACACACTTCCTATTCGGCGACCATTTGTTCACCTCATTTTTGGTGAGGTCAATCTTCTTCTCAAGAAGCCTAGGACCTAGCCACAAGACTTCTCTACTAGCTCTGCTAGAGGACTGATATTGGGACTCACACATAGATCAAAATACACACCAAAAACACATTCATATACACTTTATGATCAAAATTAAAATCAATTTTCAAAGGATCGATGACAAAACTGAAATCCAAAGAAAACCTAATATGATGTATTTTAACAAGAACTTGCAACCTTTCGGTGTGAGTTGAACGGCTCACTGCCGAGAGCATTCTGTTTGATCTTGGTCTTCGTTTAGACGAACACTTGTAAGAATTTCATTTGTCGGAAGACTTCGATTGGGCCAACAAATATTATTTGTCATGTTACGCGCAAATTAATACTTGAATTTGGCCTGATCATCAATGAACTTGTCCAGATGACCCTGGATGATGAAACAGACTGTGCGAGCACGTCTGGATGTTAATTTTATCTAAGGACATCCTTATTATTATAGTTTCGTGCATGAACGAAACATGCACAAATCAAGAATTTTAAATTACAAATACTAAAATATATATAATAAAAAAAGCTTTTAAAAAACTTAATCTCACGCACAAGGCCTACCCGAACTCTCTTTCCGACTTCTTCTTCTTGAATGACCTAACCCTCTCGAAAACACTCCGCTGACCCCTCTCCCTCGCTCAATGCCGCTCCTCACCTGCGACTGTACCTGACTGCCACCTTCACCTCCGATGCTGGCGTTCCTGCCTGAAAAGTCTTCGGCTGATTCACATTTTCATTTGCCTTAGCTCCCACTCGCGAAGCCGCGATTTCCCTCCTTGCAAACTGATCCCCTTGCCAGCGGCCTCCTCTCACCGTGGTATTGCAGAAGTGGTGGCCTCCCTTTACCTTCTTCTCTCTTCATCTCATGATGCCCTAAGGGGGCTCGAGCATGGCCGCTCAGTCATCGGCCAATGCTCCTCTTCATCGGAGAACGCGAGCAGCTGCCGAACTACCACTACCTTCTAGGGATTACACCTCCCATCATTTGAGTACCCCTGTTGAGCCCTGTCAATCCTTGACTTTGTTGGTATTGTGTTGACGGCGTAATATTGATAAGATGCTACCCATTTGGAATACGACGATTTGTCATCTTCCCTCTTGGCCAGACGTGCTTTTAAGTATTGGGATGTCTCCATCAAAATGATTATGGTTATTTCGTAGGCTCCAGATGCTGATAAGCCGCTACCAATTTGGGATACGAGAGACTCATTCCTGCCCGATGGCTTAGCATGAGCTCTGAAGCATCGAGACTTTCCCGTACGGAATAACCATTCCTTCGATGACCTATTTCTATAGGTTCACCTCAATACGAGCGGAACCTCTTTTATCGAGAGTATTGTAATTAACCAAGTGGTATACGTCCTCTTAGGGGTTCTCTTGTCCAGAATGGACATCTACACCTGACTCTCTGATTATGGGTAGCCTAAGTAGGCATTCTTTTGTAAAAGTTGGTCCAAGGTGCCTCTGCCCAATCTTGTTTGGGCAGATGCAGTTGACCTATCATTGCAAGGTTTATCGCACGAAGGCTCTCGTTTTATTTTTTTCTCCTATATGTCTTCTTTGTCGTATGTCTGTCTTTTCCATTTCCTCTCTTCTTCGGGCCATTCATATGACCCATAAGAGAGATTTATTCGGAGAAGAGAAATATACGATGATCGACAGGCTAACGACTCCTTCAAAAATAAAAGAGAGAAAGAATGGAGTGGAAACATCCTCCTCCACTAGAACTGGCCTGAGTCCGAGAGTTCTTAATCAATAGTGTTACTACAGTCATCATCTCAATAAACTGTGAGGGTGTATAAACTTGTACAATATAATCTATAACTTCTTCCACTTGATTTTCCATATTTCTGAAATAACATAAGAGAGAACTTAATTAGATACAATTTAATTCTTTATCAATATTATTTATGAATTAAATTAATCATCTTAATTGCTCTTTTAGATCATGACAAACCTAATTACTCTCATACCACTTTTGTCACGACCTGACCCAATGCTTTGAATTAATTAAAGAGGGAACTATAGTCTGACTGTATTAACATTTCATTTACTTTTCACAAAATTTCAAAAACTTCCAATATATATATATATATAAGAGCCACTAATCCACAAAATGCAATAAAATTTAAATCATCAAAAAACAATAACATAAAAAAAACAACTCAAGCCAGTACTGAAAAGTATATTCATTTCTGAAGAAAACAATAAATAAAAACTATCACAAATTTAACTAGCAACAATGGTCCTCTTCCGATAAATCAGGTCTCTCTTATCAGACATATCAACATATAACTTTTATTTTCTAGAAAAAAGATGTTAATTTCAACCGTAAGTATGACTTAGAGAGTAATTATGATATAATATGCATTAAATTCTGATGTTTCTATGTATAAATGACCAAAAGAAAATGTAGCTCATTTCATTATAAAACCATGAAAGTTTGTTTAATTTTATCCCTTCCTATTTCCCTTTATGTATTTACCATTTAAACCTCTTTAATAAGCATCAAAAGATTATTGTCATATCCAAAGGTATCCTAAAAAATGTGTGCAAAAACACCCTCAAATTCTACTCAAAGGTACATCAAGTTCATTGCTTCCCCTATCAATACCATCTGGAGGTAATCTTAGATAACCTAATCATTTACTTGACATTTCATATCAATTGAAATTATTTAAAATGTATCTTCACATGTCGAATATTTCCTCCCAATTATGATATCATACGAGACTTTCAAAATGATAGACATTAATGAAATACTTATTCTTAACTTTTTAGTAAAACATTTATTCATTTTAAAAAATATTAATTTAATGCATAAAAGAAAATATTCGCTCACCTTTGATATTAAAATACTTCTGAAAAAGTTCAACCCTTTACTTCACTTCCTAACACCTAAACTAATTAAAATAAAGGAATAGTGTTGACCTCACTTTTGGTTGAGGTATAGTCTCTCTTTAGAATAGCCTAGAGTCTATCCATAGGACTCTCCTGGTGATTTTCTTAGAAGACTAGTTTTGGAACTATTCCCCTTAGAAATTCAAACTTTCTTACTTCACTGGGAGTTTTCATAAGCTTAAGGCCTAACATCTATCTTTTGGGAGGAAGAGACCAAACATAAGGAAGCCCAGGGGAAGTCTCCTATAGGAGGTCAGACCTTAGGATTTACCCTGGGAGGTCTGGAGCTTACACCATACACACACTTTACACTTACAACCCTAAACAAAGCACATCCCACTTTGATCTCCTAATTCTTTGGAAACTCATGTGTTTGATTTTCCCAAGCTCTTAGTCCCGAGCTAAAGGTTAGGTTTACAAAAACACATAGAGGACCAAATGAGGGTTTTCCTTTGGTCCATGGCTCAATGTAAACAATCACATGTAACTTACCTCCAATCAACCTCAATTTTGTCAAAATTTCAAATTTTGACCTCATTGCCCCTAAATCTATCCAAAATACTCCTGAACCCTAAAATCCCCCAAATATTCCAAAATTACCCAAATTACCCATTTTTCTCAAAAATTTATTTTAAAGTATTCCCCACCACTCAAATTGATCAAAATTACCCAAACTTATCAAAAATTTCAAAATAGTCCCAAAATTTGCAAAATTACCAAAATATCCTTCCTAGCCCAAAAATTCTCAAAACATCCTAAATATTCCCAATTTCATTACTTTAAACTACCACATGACCCAATTTGACCAATTTAACCAAAAAGCGTCAATTTGACTCATTTAACCCAAAAGTGCCTAAATTAAACCCAATGTCCACCCAATTGCCCCCAATCTTGCCCAACTTCAATTCCAAACTTTAATTCAACATCTCTAGCCTCAATCTAAACCAAATCCAAACCCAATTTGACCCACATTTGAGCTCAATTTCACTTAAAATCCAAATACCCCCAATTTTGCCTAAGTGACCCAAATCCCCAAATTGAGCCCAATGTCAATCAATTCTCTCCAAATCAATGTTGTAAACTCTTCATAACACTCCCCTAAAAAAATTGAACCATCAATTCCCCCAATTTGAGCCTAAGCCTCACCCAAGCCAAACTTAGCCAAACTTCCCAAATTTTTCCCCTAATGAGCCACATACACAAAATCCACCAAATTGAGTACCCTAACCTTAAAATTTCCAACCAATTAAGGTTTGTAACTCTTCATGACATCCCCATAGACCATTTGGAACCTTCAATTGGCCTTGGACCCAACTCTAGCCTAACATAAACCCAAACTAACCCAAATTGCCCAAAATTGGCCAAAATTCCAAATTAAACCAAATTGAACCCCCAAACATATTCAAAACCACTCCAATCCATTTCAAACACTTTATGACAATCATATACATCATTTTGAATAATCAATTGGGTCTAACCCAAGCTCAAACCAAACCTAGCCCAACCTAAACCCAATATGACCTAAATTGAACCCATGGCCTAATGCACCAAATTGACCAAATCAACTTCGTGGCAACCAACCTTAGGACCCTTAGGACTGGTCTAACCTGACCCAACCCAAGCTCATTGAGTCATGGCCCAAAGGTTCCTCACTAAGGACCAATGGATCCTCCCCTTTTCGGCTAACCTAAGTTTCCCCCTTAACACTTCAATAATCAAACATTATGCTTAATTAAATGCACTGTGGGCTTCCTTACATCCCTATGCTTCTGTCAGCCACCTTCCCTGTCCTTGCCGGCCGCCCTAGCTGCCGGAACAGCTAAGCTTGAACGCCCCCATGCCCCTCAAAACTCAAAATTGAGCTTTGTCAGTGAGGCATCCCCTCAGTGATCAATGGCACTACTCAGCCCTCACCTTAAGCGGCCTAAAGCACCAAAATTAAAGTCCCGAGATCCACCCATTGGCCATGGCTATAAAAGCCATCCTTCACGGCCAAGAGGGGGTGCTGAAATTTTCTCAAGGAAACCCTGCCAAATTGCTCCCAGAGCTTCCCTGAGACCTCCTGAGTGCAAGCTCAACATTCTCAGCCATTAAATCCCACTGTCCAGAGCTAATTTATCTACCGAAATTCCAGCCAAAACCAGGACGCATTTCACCACAACTCCACAGTGCACCAAACTCAAATTAATTGCACCCACACCTTCACAATATTGAAAGAAGATCCCCCATCAAAGCCCCATCACAGAGAGCCTCTGCACCAGACTTTGATCAACACCTGAAATCGGGTATGGTCGAACTTGGGTCTAGACCTTTCACCAGGGCAAAAGGCTTCATCTGGAGGTTCGTTGGGACCAATTGAAGCTGCCACAGCCATCTGATTGAAGCCTCCCCTCTCAGAGAAAGGTATTGAACTTCACCTTCTTCTTGAGCCATTTTGGATCTTCCATGCATGTTGGGTTGATTTCAGGCTAGGTTAACCGTATGGATAGGTTTGTCTAGGTCAAATGAAACTCTAGGAACAAACCTCATGCTATTTGGTTGAGTCTAGCTCGAATTCTTAGGTCTAGAAGATGGAGGGCTCACGGGCTAGACCAGGTGAACACGATGATAAGGAGTCGTCAGATCGCACATGTATCGAATGAAGGGCTGGGATTGCTCCAAACAGAGGATCTTAACATAAAGTGCGACCGCATGGACGTCCAGTCAAATGGCGGCGTCGAATAGGAGCGCGCCGATTAGTCTTTTGGAGCTGTCGAGGATGAGGTGGTGTTGTGTGGTTTAAGTAGGAAATTAGGAGTATTTTGAATTATTTTAAATCATCCAACTTCAAAAATCCATAACTTGGTGTATAAAAATCATAAAAATAAAAGAAAAATATTCTAGTGCTCAGTGAACAGGGGAGAATAATGTGGAAATAGTTTGAAGTTTACTTGATGCTATTTTATTTTAAATTAATTAAATAATGTCTGGAGTCTTTTTATTCTCTATTGGCTTAGACATTTCACCATAGTTTGACGTTTTGGTATGTTGTTGTCTCTGTCTTAGGGGATCTTCCATGATTTTTCCAAAGCTAGAGGAGATCTCCAGACAAAGATCTCTATTTTTTAAGTTATCATGCATGTTTTGGTAAAATAATTATAATAAATAAAATATTAACAAAAATGGCAAGATAAATTTTGGTAGGTTACTTGTGACCAGAGAACTCTAGGAAAATTTTGAATTGAGCTAAATATTTGAAAATGCACTTAATTGTCATTTTAACCTAAAGTTAAAGTGGAATTAATTTGAATAAACTAAAAATGTAAATAACCTAAAAATCATTCTCCACTGTAATTTAAGGTCAGAAAGACTCCCCATAAAAAAATTCAAATCAATTGGAGTTAATTTAAACACCTAAATGAATTTTTCAAGTTGAATAATATTTTTGGCAATTAAATAACTATAATAATTAGAATACACCTCAAAACATTACCAAATTAATTTTGAGAGTTCTCTGTGATCAAAGAAGTCTCTAAAAAAATAAAATTTTAATAAAAATAAAATTTTCTTTTTAAAGCATTATTTTAATATTTAAATAATTAAAAATTTAATATAATCATAAAATTCATAAAAATGTTGAAAATGTTCTAAAAATCCTCCTAATAACTTAGGGACAATTGGAATAATTTTCCTAATTCTTTAAATAAATATCTTACATTTTAAAGGATTAAAATTATTTCTAAAAGCTAAAAATGTAATTTCCCTAAATTTTCACTAAAATAATTTTAATAATTAAATAAAAACCAGAAAAATATGAAATTTGGTTCTCTATGTTTCCTGACCTCAGAGAAATTTAAGAAAAATACAAAACTTAATTTTAAGTTTGAATAATATTTTATCCTTAATTAATACTCTAAAAATTAAAATAATTCTAATAATTAAATTAGAGCTCACAGAATCATAAAATTTGGTCCAAGTGGTCCTATGGTCTAGGGATACCTCCAGTAAAAATTTCAAAGCCAAAGGTTTTGTTTGGACTTCGGTTATCTAAGATGTAATTAACTATAGGGGCTTGCCATTATAAGAAACTTAAAGACCTTATATTAATATAAACCCTATCTAATTCCTCCATATTAGATAGGAGAAATTGTCGGTTGGTATAAATAGTTTGCAGACCAAACAGATATCATCGATTCTTTGGTTTATTTGATCAAGCCTCACTACCAAGTAATGTGTCCATTCTTCGGGATAAACACATAGCTTGTAGCGAAGTGGTCGATTATTTTAAACTATCGTTTATATGAGATCGGTCTGATTTCGTATTTTCAAACTAAAATATTATTATTTAAAATCAATATATTTATGTTAAATTAAATAAAAAATAAAAATAAAAACAGCCGACATTTAGATTAGTTAACCCATTTAAATATGTAAGAATGATTACAAACACTATCCTCCGCTGACCTTAAGACTCTTAGCCTTCCTCAAAATCTTAGAATTTACCAACCATCTACACCCTTTTGATTACATAAAAATTCAATATCAATAATTTAAATAATTATATTATTTATTCTAATGGCAATTTAACATTAATATTTACCTTATAAGTTATTAGGATCTATCCTCCCCTAACTCACATGCTCCTCCAACTTCTCCTTCAAATCTGAAATCACTACTTGTTAGTCCCGATTTTAATGAAAGTGCATATTAATAATATTATTAAATACACTCAAATTTTAACACACACAGATATATATATATATATATATATATATATATATATATATATATATATATATATATATATATATATATATATATATATATATATATACCTTCAAATTTTCATGGTAGCTACCCAAACTCATGCACGAAGGTCCTCTTCCTCCGCCTCTCTTCAGTCTCGGTTTGAAGACCCTTCTTCCTCTCTCGAGAGAACCTCTCCTTCCTCTGTACAAGAGCACGACAAGGTTTCCCTTTTTCCTCCTCTTCGATCTCAACTCGACCAGCAAGCACTCGCCACCTCCTTCTGTAGAAGGTAAGCTTCTTCTCCTCTTCTTTAGGCACATGAGCACCGCAGTTCTTTCCTTCCCTCTTCTTCTATCTCGGCTCTTTTTTCTCCTCACGTGAAGGCGACGCATCTTCGGTAGCAGCTCAAATTAGGTAAGCCCTCGACACCGTCTCTTCCCTCACATAGCTTGATCTTGTTCTTCCTACGACACTGCATATTAACCACAACTTCTTCATTTGATTTCTCCTCTTCAATCTTTTTCTTCCTATGACTTCTTCTTCACTCAACTAGGGCATGACAGAAACGCTGCATGTTCTCTTCTTCCTCTTTTTTCTTCTTTCAATCGGTTGGGGCACACACGAGATCTCCCTCCCGATCTCTCTTTTCTCCCTCTCAAGTGCTTGTTCAATTGTTCAAATGGTGTAATACGAATCTTAAGTCTTAGTCGAATAGGTGCTTATCTTTGTGCCCATTCAAATTTTTTATCATCATCATCATCATCTTAATCATCATCATCATCATTATTATTATTATTATTAAAATTTTGTTATTATAACGTAAAGTGTACCAGAGAATATTTAGCCTAGATGATCCAGGATTTGAATGATCAAATGCTAGAAATGATTAGAAGTGCTCTGAATTGTGAGTAGGAGCAGTAACCCGACAGGATGTCCCAACACCATACGACATAACAGTCCCCCTCCCCCAGCTTTGGAAAGGGAGGATGAAACTTAATACTTCGATAGTAATGGGTTGACACATATCAAAATACACTGAGTCGGGTGACTGATGCGCTGCACCAACCAGAGAATGAGTTCTCCTGACATATCTTCGATGTTGAGCCATTGGAATGGTTCAATATTCTGACGCTTAGGTCTTATAAGGGATAGACAAACCTAGTTGATTACATCACGTCCTTCAAGTCGAGTGTATGTCTGCTCAAGATCAAAGACTCTTTGAACTGCCAAATTTTTTTTCACCACGCTGCAACACTCGACTTTCAGGCGTTTACCTCACTTTTGTGAGGACTCACCCAATCACCTGCACATAACCCACAGACAAGGGTTATTTTTTTTACTTAGGACTCATCAGGACAAGCCCAAAACCCCAACCCCTAAATGGGCTAGTTTAGGTTTTTGGCCTAATGAGAGGCCCAAGCTGACCCCTCATGGGTAGGACATGCCCTAGCTCATCTATGAAACCCAAAACCCTAGGAACCATTCTATAGACCCTACAGACCACCATGACACTAAAATTTTCAATGAGAGAGGGGACTGGGGGGGGGGGGAGGGGGTCTACCTAAATTGATCCTTAGTCTCAACTAAGGCCGCCCCAACCCCAATTAACCCTAAAAAAATTACTTGAAATTCCACCACACTAATTTGACCCCAAAAAATGAAAGCACTGTAGGTGACCAAACAAAATTGGGTCCAACCCAATTTTGAGCCAATTCTTTACGAATTGATCCCCTTGCCACAAAATTGAGCCCCACTTAAAGTGGTCAAGACATCAAACCACCTAGGGGTCAAATTTGCACTATGAGGTCAACCCCAATAATTCACCTAATTATTTAATTAGGTAAATTATGATAGGTGTGTTAGGCTTAAACCCTTGGGCTAAGTCCAAGCATAATAGATTAGCCCAAAATTCAAAAATCCAAAGCCAATAACCCATCCTTCTCATGGCCCATCCATCATGGGTGACCCATGACACAAACCCAGCCCATTATGGAGAATTCATTTTTAACTTAAAAACAAACACTAAATGACAAAACTACACACCTTGTCAAGCCATCCACCACAAGGCACCTAGATCATGACCTTTTTGACCAGCCCTTGGTGAGCCAAGACCAGACCTAATTTGGTCTTAGACACCCACCAAAAGGTCTCCCTAATCAGCCAAGCCCTTCTCCATGCCACTTTCACTCCCATTGTCACCACCATAGCCAATACATGGAGAATTAAGAAAGCACTAGTTTCCCTGCTAATAGCCTCTGCATATTCTCTCCACAGGCTTTGAAAAGCCACCAGGGATTCCCATGTTAGCCAAGCTCATCCTATGAGCTCCCATGGTTATAAATAGCCCAAACCCGAGAGGTACGAAAAAAAGCACCAAGCTCCTTAGGCAACTCTCAACCTTCTACTCTCAACATAGAAAACCTTCCCACTAACCAAGGCAATTGATCCCCACCATCCTCTAGGCATCCCCTCCACTAGAAAACCCTACTTTCATCACTGAAATCCAGTGACACTTTCGGCCTCGACACTAACCCTCTCAAATCCCAAAATCAACCTTCCAAAAAGCTTCATAATACCTCAAAACATGCTTCTCAATCAAAATTAAGTTTTCCCACGGTCTCTAACCTATTCCAACACCAAACCGTGGCACCATTTGGGGGAGCTGTGCAATCTCAAGTGATGAAGCAAGGGGGAGCTGCGCAATCTCAAGGCGACCATCTCTGTCAAGCCCAATCATGGCCTCACCTCTTGAGACAAGGTATGTGTTTAAATTTATGTAAATGGTCCTCAATTTGGCCTTTAATGAAAGAAATGTACAATGCACCTCACTTAGCCGCATGGATAGCTTCGTCTCGATTAGATGAATGTGCAGGAACAAACTCTAAGGGATTTGGTTGAGAATCGAGTGAGATATTAGGGTTTGAACATGGATGTTTCTTGGTTCTCTGTCCCGTGGGGACGATGAACAAATGTCGTCCATTTCTGTGTATGACCTAAGTGGAAAGCGCAACCTAACAATAGAAGACTCGTGGGCATCCGATGGCGTTGAGGATGATGTAGCGCTAACTGGGTTAAGTGGGAAATTTAGGCTTTTTTCAAATTAAATAAATCTAGAAAATTAAATAAAACTTGAAAAATACATAACTTAGTGTAGAAAAATCACAAAAATAAAATAAAATAAACCTCTGAACTCATAGAACATAGGAGAAAATAATAAAAATAAAATTGAAACTAATTAGCTTATATTTAATTTTTAATTAATTAATTACTCCATGAAGTATTTTAATTATTAAAAATTAAATATAGGGCTAAAATATATGAAAAATTCATGGATTCTTCCCTCCACCCTTGGGGCAATTTCCTGATTTTTTAAAGGTCAAGGGGTTTCCCCAATATTAAAATGATTAATTTTCAACCAATTTTATACCTATTTTTAAAAATGATTATAAAAAATCAGAAAATTGAAAATTTAAAATTAAAATTACTAACAAAACTTAGGGCAGTAAAATTAAACCTTGAAATGACAATTTCCACCCCTAAGAACCCTATAATGAAAACTATGAACTTAGGGGTAAAAAAGTAAAATTAAATTTACGCCTTCACCCAAATTGTCCCCCAAATTCAATTTAAAACACTAAATGAACCTTAAGGGATTAGCCTAATGAAAGTTTTAAGGGATTGACATCATGATTACTCCTTTAATCATGAAGCCACCCTTGATAACGTAGGCTTAACCTGATTTAAGTTTGACTCAATTAAGCTTGACTTAGGTTTAAATTCACTTAGACCTGACCCAAGTAGACTTAAATTGGGTCCAACCCAATTGAAGTCAAACTAGGTCTAACCATAAATTAGACTTAACCCAGCTCAAGCCAAGCTAGGGTTTGACTTAAGTCTAACCTAACTTAGACCTAGTTCAACCCAAACCCTACTAGGTTTATCCTAACTTATACCTAATTCAACCCAAACCCTACTAGGTCTAACTTAACTTAAACCTAGTTCAACTTAAGGCACCCTCGGTCTAACCTAACTTAGACCTAATTAAATCCAAACCAACCTTGGTCCAACCTAACTTGAACCCTCGTAGGTCTAACCCAACTTAGGCCTATCAAATCAACTTAAATCACCGGGTCAACTCAACCTAACTCGATCTAAACCAAATCAACTTACCCGACCTAACTCGTGTTAATCCAAATCAACTTAAATCACCGAGACAACCCGACCCAACTCAGGTTAAACCAAATCAAGTTAAATCACCGGGTCAACCAGACTGAACTCGTGTTAACCCAAATTAACTTAAACTACCGGGGTTAAACCCGACCTAACTCAGTTTAACCCAAACCAACTTAAATCACTGAGTCAACCCGACCTAACTTGGAGTAACCCCAAATCAATTTAAATCGTCGGGTCAACCCACCTAACTCTGGTTAACCCAAATCATATCATATATCATGAGCTAATCCGAATTAACTCGGTTCAACCCGATCATAAACTCGATTTCAAACTTACCTTAAATCCAGCTTAAACAGAGTTTAATCAAAGATCGACTCAAGTCTAACTCAACTTAGACTTAATTTGATTAAAGGATAAATAAATTCCAAATTAACTTAGACTTCATCGAAGTATAACAAGTTAGATTTGACTAAACTCAGGAAGGCTTAACTCGAGTCAACCCAGCCTAACCCGGGTTAAATCAAAGTTAACTTAGCTCGATTTGGACAAAATCAACCCCAACCCGGGTTAGTCTAAAAAACTTGAGCTTGGCTTGACCCTAGTCAAACTAAGCCAACCGGGTTCAATCCTGTTAAACTCAGGTTGACTTAAACCAATTCGAAATTAACCTGAGGTGAACCTGGGCTAGTTTAAATCGGTCAGAAACCCACCTTGGATCAGTCTAACCTAACTTGGGCTAATTTGAAATCAACTCGGACTCAGATGACTTGAGGGTTAGGACTGTTTGACTTCTCATAAGAGAACCAAAACACACTTAACCTCAGTCGGAGGCAATTTGGGCCGAGGTACAAGCCAACCAAAAACGACACAACATAAAACTCACCCAAAAAGTCACTAAAACTTAATTTTTAACCATAAAATGCAACCTAGTTTGAGAAGGTATTTTGAATGAGGCAACCCATGGTTGTTAATAAATTATCTTCCAGTCACGTGTGACTAATCAAACTGCAAACCCCAATGACCCTGGTATGGCGAAACCATGGGACCTTGACCAGGTCATTTCAAACATAAAAAATAAGACACAAAATCACAAAGTCTGATCGGATAAAAATTCTTAAGCAACCTAAAATTTTCAACCCCTAAAATTCGAAAAAGACATTAAGACTTAAATGAAACCCTAACCAACAAAGATCATTAAACACAATTTTAACCCTGTTACCCAGGTCTACAAAGATCTCTTGGATGATGTAACCCATGGTTGTTGACAATAATTTTCTGGTCGGAGTAGGTCTGACCACCTCTCGGACTAAGTAGATCAGCGAACCTGACAACCCTGAGACGACGGAAAGACATGGGTATCTTGACCGAGTTGTCTTAAATAAATAACTAGTCAACTATATATATGTGCTAACTCAATTTTATAGGGACGTCAAAGATAAAAGGCGGACATCGCCCTAGATTTACTTTTGCATGTTATTAGGGTGTACTGACTTTATTTTGCAAGGGAGATCATCTAAACTACCTAAAACCTGAAACAGATGATGAAACTCAATTAAACTATTGACAACAACACAAAACCATATGATAGCTCGGGAACTTGACAGGATTCTTCCAAGCCGTCAAGCATCTGCCGCCCTAAGGATAGGACTTTGAAACTCCTTCCTTGAAAACAACGACATTCAAGCTTTCTAAGGACGAGTCACAACCTTAATCAGGAGTTTTTTTAATCATCCTCGGTTGCTTAAGATGTAATTAAATATATTTGTTTGCCTTTATAGGAAGAAACGAACCCTAAAACAGGTAGAATAACTTGAATCTCTGGTCATGGGTTTGCTTTCGTCATGTCTTCTTCACGAGTATGCCTCTGAAGTGTATTAAGACGATATACTTTGGAGACCTCACAAAATTTTTCCCACGTGCTTCTTTTGTTTGTTTCAGTCATTGTATGCCTTAACCCTCCGATCTCTTCTCTCTTCAGATCATTTACACGATTAGAGAAAGAGAGAGAGTTCTTTCGAGAGAAAGGACTATACGATGATAGATAAACTGACGGCTCCACAACAACAACATTGACTGGATGACACATGGCAACGTCTGAATTGTGCAGCGGTGCGGGACAGAAGCGTCAGGTAGTTCAATGGACTACAGACATGAGTGATCACATTATTCATAGACTTCAAGCGAATATTCATTGCAGACTTTGTCAATGCACAGTAACCCAAGAAGAGCTCATAAGCTCTTATGCAGCTTTGTCAAGGATAGAGTGAGACCATGCGCGTCTTTATCAGTCGCTTCCAGAAAATAATATTCAAGGTTTGAGATTTGGAACCCATAATCAGTCTTGCAACCCTTGCTCAAGGATTGAAAGACCTTTTAGGTATGTGTTGGGATTTCAACGACTAAAGAAATTGATTGAGTTGTTGGAACTAGTGAACAACCACATATCTGTAGAAGAGTAAAACTCCCCCCACCCCGCTTCATTTAGTATTGATCCAAGTAATCGTCACCCGCTGATGAGAATGGCCTGTGGAGAAGGTTGGAAAGTGAGGAACAACCCTCGCCATCGTAGGATTTGGGGAGACACTCGAACAACTGAGCAACCAATAAGGCTAATTATATGAAAAATTGAGTCTGATACATCGAGTAATGGTTAAGTCAATATGAGGAGCGACCACCATTTGCTCATGAGACCTCAAGGGAGACTCCTCTGAGATTCTCTGTGGCTGAGATAGAGACGACCATCCAAAATAAAGATTATTTCAAGAAGACGACGTCGATGAAGCATATCTCCAAGACCCGAAGAAGTAATGCACATACTATCAGGACCTTGATCATTACACTGAGGAGTGTTAGCATCTTGAAAGCTTAATCAAAGATCTGATCAAAGATGAAAATTTGAAGGAGTTTGTGGTGCGTGGAGCAACCACCCAACAATAAGGAAAGGCTTACGTTGAAGAAATCACGGACAAGCCAGTCTGAGCCCACGTGATACATATAGTTGGCATAGTTATTTCCATCTTTGGAGGGGATGGAAGAGAGTTATTCCGTCGAGCCAACATGAAGAGGTCTCGGACAAGTGAGTTATATGCAATCGCTCTAATGCTTAGATGCAGCTCAAATCCCCCCATCCCTTTTACTGACATATATCTACCATAGAAGGGCAATCCATACATCGATGTTGTTGTCATCACTGCCCTAATTGCCGATTACTAGATTGAGAGCACACTTATTGACATTGATAGATCAATGAATACTATCTTTAAATCGCTTTTTGTTAAGAGGATTTGAGCACCTCCCATCTTTGGGCTACGTCCGAGCCACTTTACGTGTTCTCTATAGAAAAGAAATAAGCTCTAGAAACCCTTGTCCTGGCAGCCACAAGAGAAGAAGGTGTGAAGCAATTCACGGACAAGGAAACTTTTCTCATAGTTGATTCTTTGCCCACCTACATTTGAGTGCATGTTGCTCAACTCCTTTTGAGTTGTAACTGTAAATTTTTTGGTGATGGGGAGGTGATCATTGTTCAAGGTGACTTGGAGTAGTCCCGAACTTCTTATCTTAGAGCAATCAAGGGCACTCACCATGAGTCTCTTACCCTTGAAATTCAACGAGTGGAAAGGCTTGAGACTAGTTAGACCACCCAGAAGGTCCCTGCACACAACAATGATGCTGGTAAAATTTTCTTACTAAGTGATGCATTTGTTGCAGGTCATAGAGACGAGTTAGTTTGGACTATTTAGAATCACTGAGATGTCTTCGCTTGGTCGGTCGTTAAAATTCCTTGGGTGTCATTCATGTTCCATGTCAACGATTGAATATCAATGAAGAGAACTGATTGATGAAGCATAAGAATAGGATTTTGGCGGTCACATTGGTCAAGCTGATCTAAGAAGAGGTGTAGAAGCTACTAGAAGTCGTTTACATCTGAGAAGTCTAGTGCCACGGTGGGTATCTAATGTAGTTATGGTCCAAAAGGCCATTTTTTTGCCTGCCCGAAAGACATCTACCACCTACCAAATACTCATAGACACAGCGGTCGACCATTCAGTAATAAGCTTCCTTGATGCCTTCTCTTTCTACCAATAAATAAAGATGCACCTGACTGATGCATAAAAGATAGCATTCATCACCGGTGAGGGAGTTAGTGTTTTAATGTAATTTCCTTCGAGCATAAAAATATATGGGCGACCTATCAACGCTTGATGGACGCAATCATTTCAAAATAAAAAGGAAAAAAATGTTAAGGTGTATCTATATGTTGTATTAGTAAATTTATGACACGAAGCAACACATCCAAGACTTAAAAGAAAAATCTTTAAAATACTCAAAAGGTTTAACATGAAGCTTACGCACTAAAATGCACATTCGATGCAATGACAGAAAAATTTATGGGTTACCTTCTAACCCCTGAAAGAGTTAAAACCAATCCGGAGAAGGTTCAAACTTTAATCAACATGACATTCCCCTGAAACACCAAGAAAGTCCAAAAGCTGACCAGTCTAATCGCAAGGTTGAGCCATTTCATGTCAAAGTCGAGCGATAATTGTTCGACCATCCTCAAAACTCTATGACAAGCAAAAATCTTTTGTTGGTCTGATGAATGTGATCAAGTATCTAGAAAATTGAAGGACTTCTTAACCTCACCACCACACCTCCAAAGCCCAATGCCAAATGAAGTACTTTTCCTATACTTAGGAGTTGTACCCGAGACAATCAACTTGGTTTTGGTATAAGAGCTAGGGAAGCAGTTCTCAGTCCACCCTGTTAGTCGAGTCCTTCGAGGAACCGAGCTCATGAATTCAATTATGAAAAAATTAACATTCTCACTCATGGTTTTTGCTCGCAGGCTCTGCACGTACATGATCATCACCGACAATCCGCTCAAGTCAGTCCTTATTAGGCTAGAACACTTCAATTAGCTTCTCAAATGAATAGCAAAACTCAACGAGTTTGATCTCTCCTACGTGTCTCAAAATGCCATCAATGCTCAATCCACAGCCAACTTCTTGGTCGACTTCTCCATGCCAAGCGAGCCCAACAAAGAAGTGGCGACCGATATCCATAACTAGGTCCTACATATCGACGGAGTGTCTAGACAAACCGAGGTGGGGCTCGATCTCACTCCAACATATCCAACAGGGAACATCTATATCATACAAGCCTTAATTGTCGGGTTACGGTTTGATTACGAGATTGACGCACAACACTTTGTGGTGAAATTCAACTCACAATTAGTGCCCAATCAGATAAACGAGCAATTCAAAGTCAGAGAAAAGATGATGGTTTGATACATAAACATTGTCAAAACAAAGATAGATAAATTCAAAGATTTCAAGATTGAACATGTCCCCCAAGAAAATAATTAGGTGGCCGACCTCATATCCAAATGCATTTGTTTATGAGAAGGTATGCCTCAGAGACTCCAACAACCAATCATTGAAGAAGCCAAAACAATGGAAATAGAAGCTAAGGGAACAAATAGCTGTGCAGACCCGCACATTTCGTTCTCGAAGATCAGGAACATCGCCAATGAGGTAACCGGCCCAAAGCCTACAAGATCAAAACTGCTTAGCATTACCGATCGAGAGAAAATTTTGTGTAAAATTCAATCACATCACTATACTTGAGAAGCATAAAGGAAAATAAAAAAGAAAAAATACCAAGACAAATACATTTTGGCGAATGCGAAAGCCACTCTGAAGGGCATACCTTGATTTACAGGATGTAACGACAAGGATATTTTTAATCGACCTTACATAAGGATGTCAAACAAATTGCAAGAAGGTGTGCACAATGCCAAAAATTCACACCAATTCAACACCAACCATCCAACAATCTATAATCGATTGTCAACCCTTGGTTGTTCACATTCTAAGGACTCACTATCCTCGAACTATTCCCTCCATCGCGCAAACAAAAGTTCTTGCTCATCACAATATATTACTTCTCCAAGTGGGTTGAGACAAAAGCGCTCGCTCGGATCACAATCGAGATTATTCGGAGTTTTATCTAGTTGTAGCTGATCTGTTGGTATAGTTTGTTGCCGGTTATCGTCACAGACAACTAGACACAATTTGTCGACCAAAGAGTGAAGGATTTCTTCCTAGACTAAGGGACCAACATAAAGGAAGTTGGGTTGAAGTCTTACCATCAGTATTATGGGCAATTCGAACGACTGTGTTAATAATGACCAGGCAAACCCAATTCATATTTCACATAGAATGAAAGTCATGCTACCAGTCGAGTATAACTTTCATAACCAAATGGATATAGCAAATAGTCTTACTTGCAAAATGCAAAAAAAAAAAAAAAAAAAAAAAAAAAATTTATATTTAAGCCCTTACTTTTAGACTTGGTATGAATGGAGTTGTAAAATTCTAGAAAAAGAATCTACTTCCATTGATGTGATAATTAAAAATATTCATTGAATTATCAAATAAAAAAGCATAAGCTAAAAGTTTAAACATAGTAATCCTGATCAGATTGTCTCCTTCTAAATGATTTGTTTGCATTTAGGCTCTATGCTTCCTTTTTCAATCACTGTCTATCTTATCTTTGTTGAGTTAGTATTTTTTTTGGCGGATGATAACTCCTTTTTGGTGTTTTATAAGCTATAATGATCTTAATATTTGCTTTGAGGCTCAACAGTATTTAAGGATTTTCTTGGCATATATGTTTTTCTACTTATACAGATTTGTTAGAGATACTTTAGGTTCTTAGATATATCTCCTAATACATCAATGGAATCCTCATATTGGGATTCAACAACATTACATTTATATGTTCCTTTCTTTGGTTTACCTCTTGATTCATTTATGAGGTGGTTTAGTTGGATCCTCTTGTTGCTGGCTAGTTTTAGGTTGCTTTTGTATTTTTCCTAATTTTCTGGATGAAGTTCTTTCAGGTTGATTTGTTGGGATCACCTGAGCTCATGAGGCTTTAAATTTTTTTACAATGTTTAGAGTAACTTATTTTGTAATATCTTATATGTTTATCTTTCAAATTTTTATTGTTTTATGTTCCTCTTCAAGTTCGTTGGTTCTTAAGAGCTATTGAAGCACTACATGAGAGTTTAGGATTTAGGGTTTAATTATTTTGTAATTTCATACGAATTTTTCTTTCTTGAATAAAGTTAACCCCAAAAAAAAATCAGAAATATAGATAAATGTAGAGAGAGGTGCCGCCGGCCGTGACCTACTGGTAAAGCAGACTCTTTGAAGGTCGTTAAGTTTTCTCAGGTCAAAGGTTCGAACCCCCCTCTAGCCGATCTGTTGGTAGTGAGGGCGGTCCTCAAATAATTAGATACATGAGGTTGGCTGGGGACCTATATAATAGCCTCCAGCCATTCTTTTATACATACATACATACATACATACATACATACATAGAGAGAGAGAGAGAGAGAGGAGATTTAAACCCAAAACAATTCAATGATAATTATAAGAAGATTTACAAGCAAACCACTCAATTCTAATAAATTTACATATATAAAAACTTCAATTTTGACATATATGCCACCTTAAGTCTGAGCAATTACATACCTACTTCTGATGTATTTAACTAACACCTAAATTTGATTTTTACATTTATACCACCCAAATCATTCATATCACATAAAAAATACTATTATTTTAACTTTTGAAAAGCAAATTAAAGCTTTTAATGCACATGCAGGATGGCATCTACCTAAAAATAGAAAATTAAAGTTTAAGTGTTGAGATATAAATACACAAGTCATAAAAGAATTTGAGAGGTATGTATGTAAATCTTCCAAAAGTGTTTCTTACCTTTTAAAGTTCAAAAATAAAGATTTTTTTTTTATGTGAAATAAAAGGTAAAGTTAGGTGTTAGATATGTAAATACATAGGAATTTGATCTGTATGTATATGCATGATGAATATATTTTGTTTCAAATCAATAATAATAATAATATCATGCCTCATCACATATCACATGTTATCAAAAATAATTATGTGACTAATCCAATTTTCTATTTCCACAGAAAACCACACACTATGCCAAACTTAGCAATCATTCGTTGATACAATTGGTTCCAAGGTCGCAGTATATATTCATCTTGTTAACATGCTAATAGTTGTGCATGTAAATGAAATAAATATATCAAATGAAAGAAATTATTTGTGCTGTTAAACAAGATGAAACTTACAGGACGTCCTGACTACCGAGCCACTTTCATTACATCTTGCCCCCTGCAAGGTAAGGTCTGAAATAAGAAGCCGAATAAGGGTGGCATTTACATACATACCACATAATTTCTATGTATTTGCATATCCAGCACCTAAACATTGCTTCCTTTAAATTTATACCACCTAGATCGTTTATGTCGCTTTTTTTACACCTTTTAAGAAGTACAATACCAAAGGTGGTGTGTGTGTGTGTGTGTGTGTGTGCGCGCGCGTGAAGCCCGGTGTGCTTCTTAATGAGAAGCAAAACCAGAACGCCTAAAAGCATTCTAGAAGAGAGGAGGTAGGGGTTGTCCCTACAAATTGAATGGGGGAAACTTTTTCATTCAGCACGGCGGATGGCCAGAATAAAGCCACAAAAGAACCCAGCTTCGAAGGAGGTTGCCCCAGTATGTGTATTTCAATACAGAAAGTCTTCTGACTAGCTGTGGTGTGTGATGCCCACCAGTCAAGATGAGAGTAAAGGGGCATTTACATTCATAGCACACAAGTCTTACGTATTTACGTATCTTACACCTAAAGTTGCATATTTACACACATAGCACTCAATATTTAATATCACATCAAAAATAGTACTATTACTATTTTTTAAAATTGAACTTTTATACATAAATTTAAAATACCAAAGCACAATGTACGTACATAGAAAAGTATAGGTGTAAGATACATGAAGACATAATAATTGTGTGCTGGGTTTGAATTTTCCATGTAACACTTGAAGTTTAGGAGTTAGATATGAAAATACATATAATTGAAGCATTTATGTAAATATTTCATAATAAAAAAAAAACTGCTGCAAGAGAAAAACATACCTCATTTTCATTTCAACCATGCGAAAATGAAGAGTCCCAACTTCACTCAAACAACTGCAGCACAACACCATAATGTGAGTGATGGACAAGAATAGTCAATTTGGTTCAATCATCGACCAAGATATCAAAGCACTCCCTAAGAATTGTTCCAGGGGTGCGCCCGAATCCATCTGCGATTCTCAGCATTTGCTTAAGTTTCATCTCTTCGTTCTTTATCTGATCCACTCTCGACAAAACGATG
This sequence comes from Papilionanthe hookeriana x Papilionanthe teres, assembly GCA_022702705.1. Lineage (NCBI taxonomy): Eukaryota > Viridiplantae > Streptophyta > Magnoliopsida > Asparagales > Orchidaceae > Papilionanthe > Papilionanthe hookeriana x Papilionanthe teres. Next base: position 10,799,236 of record CM040430.1, on the reverse strand, counting down.
GTGAGCAAAGCATCGCTATCACAGCCGTTGGATAACGACGTCTGCTTGCCGAGGTCACCTCTTTCTGCTTCGAGCTGCTCATAAAGACTGAGAAGAAAGTCTTTCTGGGCATAAAGCTTTTCTTCTGCTATCTTGTATTCAGATTCTTGTGATTTCTTCAAATTAAGAAGGGCACGGTCAATTTCATCTTCAAGCTTAGCAGAGACAATTGTATGGTCTGAAGTTATGTATAATGGCCCCTCTCGTTCCCTTTCATTTGGAACATTAGGAAATGAATTTCCGGCATCACATACTGATTCGATGGGGGTGTCAGCTCTTGAATTTTCCGAAGAATCGAGTAATATTATTTCCTTGGCAGAAGGAGCTACATCAATAGATCAAGCATAGATTTAATTGCACTAATCACTAAAAGAAGAATCCCGTTCATATAAAGTCACATATTGCACACCTTTTAGAGTTAGTAAAATGGTACAACATAGCTCATATAGCTATATTTAACAGATAAATTAATATCGTGCAGTAACAAGCACTACCATCTTTATGATATGATGCAAGGAGGATGGTCCAATTTAAACTAAACATAAAACCATTTCTTTAATTTACAACATAAGAATTATATTGCTGATCAAATTTCATTGATTTACATGATGATTTAATCATTCATCAAGCATAAGAAAAATTGAACAGCATATAGAAGTCCTATAAATGTTTATTTTATCCATAAATTTATGCAAGATATTATGAACAACTCAGGTAATTAATACTAAGGCACTATAAGGTGATTACACTTTGAAAATTTTGATTAATTTGACAGATTTTCAAATGATTTTTGTCATTAATTTTAATGTAGACAAGAGGGGCAGAGGGCCGTCAATCGATACAATAAAATAAATTTTTCAAGTGCTTATAGAAGGGAGGTCTTCCGGTACGTCGCAGGGTTGCGGCAAATTTTAGTTCCATCAAGAGAAGCTTTCAGCCAAATTAGGACAAACTTCAATTTGGACCCCCATAGAAGAGAAAGGAAGGGAGTTACAAAAATAGCAATAATGCCCTTTCTCTACGTCTATACCTCATCTTTATAGCATTTTGTTGGGTTCACTCTCATAACGAAGATGAAAATAATTTCTCTATCTTTATCTTCAACTTAATAACGGAATATAATCTTTCCATATCACCTTTAGAAATTTAGTGGACCGTGCATATAACTGTCTCATAGAACATCATAGAATTTGTGTAGATATGTTTGTTTATTTTGTGGTATTTTATTTCTCATTTTTGTGTGTTTGCTTATTACTATTAACATAACATAGCATTGGGGGATTCCATTTGGACAACGATTGACTCTATTAACCCTTTTTGTCAGCTTATATTAGATACTAGATTGAGTGATTTGAAAAATGTTCCAAGGCCGTGCCACATTTGGATTAGTTTCATGGTCACAACTGTTGCCTCTGATTGAATTCGAGCACTTTTTTTTACTGTGCAAATTTTTTTCCCCCACCCAGGAGAGGACAATGTACAACATTGGATCAGGCTACCATAACATCTACCAAGCTGCTATGAACATGAAATTCTATAGCCACATTTAATTGATTGGCCATGAAATTCTATTTTAGGGAGAGTTCCAACAACTTGTTAATGTGGCATTGGTTCAATACATTATTTATTCAAGTCAAGACACTTTGAGAGCAGGAGGGGCTCATAAGACTTCGTATACCACGATATTTACTTATATGAGAATTCCACTTCTGTGTGCTAAGGTGTAGTGGAGTATTGGGACCCTTCAAAAACCTTTTGAATGATCAACAAGAACAAGAGATTACCTTGTAGAAGCTAATTTTTGTTTCCAGGTCGTATCATCAAGTGCGCACGCCAAGGCCTTCGATGAGGAGTTTTTTCATCATGTTGCAGTGACCGGAGATGAGCCTCGGGTGGCAATCTATCCACACATCAACTATCAGGACTTGAGATTTTTCAAATAACAATACAAAAGCATGCTGTTGCTGAACTATCTTCCAAAGCTCCAAATTTGATCCCAAAGGGCATTTCGATGTGTAACTTTTGAGTTCTAATACCATCCACCGTGCTTCTGTAGCAGTTTAAGATCCATTTGAGGTTATACTAAGAAAAGCCATGTGTCTTGGAGGAGAAAATCAACAGGGATAGACGAGAAGCTATTCTTTGTGGGCATCAGCTAACTCTATCCTTTCATCCTCCAACAAGGAAAAAAGATTGTACAATGTAGTTCTTTGCTGATGGCCAACCTTATGCATTGGGTTGTGTTTCTTTTAGAGTTGACAAAAATAGATCCGCCACGCCAACTCGACCCGAACTCAACCCGAAAAATATTGTTTCAGGTTGACCCAAATAAATTTCGGTTTTAGATTAGGAATCCAAAGCCGTTTAATTTTTTCAGGTCAAGTCCGAGTTGACCGGCCAACCAAAAATTGGCTCGAAAATGATCCACCACCTTGAAATTGACCCGATATCAACCCAAAATTGACTTGAATAGCTGTTATTTCTTATGTTAAGTTATATGGGTTGAAAATGGGTCAGGTTATTCTGAATTGTTTAATATTTAGGTCGGGTCCAAATTAAGACAATTCAATTTGGGTCAATTTCAGTTCAAACCTGAACTCAAGCCTTGAACATAATTTGACACCCTTGGTTTTTTTTTGCTCTAGCTATGCTAGCTTGCATCTTTAAAGGGCCTTAGTAGCTTCCCAAGCTAAGGAAATAAAGAAGTACGAGGTGGACATAATGTGCAATGAAAATTTGGATGAGTCCAACTTTATATTTAGGGAGATTTAGATAATATAGTTATGTCCTCATATTTTTTGAATAGAATTTCCCCAACTGACGAACCTTTCACATTTATCAATATGATCAACTTTAAAAAATAATAAAAAAATCAATTATGATCAACTTGAGATTGGGTATGAACCTTATTCTATGTGCCACACTGATACAAATTAGAGCCAAAATCAGCGAAAAACTTGCAAGAATTAGGTGGGAAGAAAACCAAATTAAAGCTAATTGATTAATACAAAAAAAAAAGCAAGATACAAAAGATGGTCTACAATTCGAAAGGAAAATCGTCTCTACACAAACCCTAAAAGCAGATAGGAATGAGACACGAAAGTATAAGATGCAGAAAACAAAAAATAAAATCAACCTTAGCTAATTAGTCCTCATAAATACCACTTAAGACCCCTTCAAACTTGTCCCCCAAAATCTCCTTTCCCCTCCTCTTATACGTGATCGGGCCCCACCCAGGGGTTGAAATAGTCTTTCTCGGGAAAGAAGGGTTCCGTCCCCTTCAGCTGGGCCAACCAGTTTGCCTGAACCAACAATTCGAGCTGGGCGGCTTCAATCCAAGCCGGTCCTTCCTGGACCAGCGTAACAAGCGTTTCACACATCTAGTGACGGGTCACTTTGCCCTTATTTGTTAACCAATTATAAGTTGACTGTTTATGGTAAGATATGACTCCATCAAGGTGCTGACATAATTTGAACTATTTCAATGAGAACTGTAGATAAAATAACAACTCTTGATGATCCTCAGATACCTCAGCTCAACTCAACATTATCACGAGTTCTCTAACTTTTGATCATAGTAGCAAGGGAGCATTTGCATAAGCAAACACATATTTTTCCACATAGTGCAACGTGACAACGCCATAAGGATATGATATTTGTGCAATGATAAGGAATCATTTGCTTGCAAAAATAATGACACCGACTTTTGTCCGCCATATTCAACCTTACCCTCAACAAAAACGATCAAGAGAAAGAGAAGGTGTGGCTCTTCTTCCTTGCACCACACTTAATAACAATCGCTTTACCAATATCCACCAACATACAATTGATAGACTTTCCAACAACATAACCAGTAATGAGCTTGTGGACATACAAGTTGGTAGGCACATTGTTCTTGAGACAAACCAAACAAACACAATAGGTCGAGTATTAAGCATAAGATTGTACTTTCACTAAGGCCAAATTCTGATTTATGAGGGGGTACAACTCCATTAGGACGGCAAGGTAGTTTGGTCTTAATTAAGCTATAAGCTAGTTGTTAGTGATCCTGATAATTATTTGGCATCTTAAATTTGGCTCAGCATAGTCATGGGTTGGCAACTCATGGCTAATGGTGTGGCAGCATTTGCTTAAACTATGCACATAATACATATTATTTCCACATAATGCCACTTTATAGCTCCATATAGTTTGGCAACTCATGGCCAATAGGAGCATGTACTTGCAAGTATCATGCGACAAGCTTTCATCCGCATTTAATCTCGCCATCCTATCACGAGTGAGAAGAATATGGATATTTGTTCATCAAGACGCATCGGTCTACAATGTTTGATTTAGCAACCGTATTTTCTATGTTTCAAAGTTGTCCAAACAACTTGCTAGGGTATGTCGGTGCTTTGGCATGATGGAGAATAGGTTCTGCAGTTGGGAGTCAATATGCTAAGTGACTGATCTTCAAATTCATACCCATCTTTGAGATAATGCTCTTATTTGGTTTCTTTAGAGGAGAAAGTAAGGGAAGACATCTTTATAATGAAAATTATGCATAGTGAATGCTTATAATAAAAGGAGGTAGCTACACCTTGCCTAAACCATTTGAGCATCACTATGTATATGTGGTCCATAAACTGAGGCTTGATTGGATTAATGAACGACCATATTCAATCATAACAGATTTCATGGTTAAGAAAATAGTTAGATTATAATATTCTCATTACAAGGAATCTCAAGTTATCCTTTAGGCATCATGACAGAGATTGGCCAGCACATTTAGATCCTAGTGGTAAGGCATGGAGCTATGGAGCAAGGGCTCAACTTCTAGCCAATAGGGTAGGATGTAACTTGTAACTTTCTTTTGCACTTTTTATTATACTTGTATCATGCTATATCGATGCCAAAATATCTTGTATCTTCATAAAACAAATAGATGTGGAATTGGCATCTTGTAGTCCTCCAAATAGAGTAATTTTTTGACTCTAGTTAAAGTACAATATTATAGGGCAACTACTTAATCTTAATGGCTTGTAACTGTGAGAGTTGGGGATAATGGCTTGATTCATAAAGTTTGTCGAATTAATGAAGGTAAATGATGGCTTGGACATTTGACTTGTAAGTATTTGACGACATAATTCATAGTTTGGCTCCAAGAGCTTGTTGAACAAGAGTAAGGTAGATGATAGCTCGGATTTTTAACTTCAGACCTCTAAACATTATTCCAATTTGGTCAATTGGAGATTTTTCTTCTTTTGTGCCTCTTGAATAACTTCGTGAAGGCTCATATTCATCTCTGGTATGTCAGATTGTTGGCAATTTATCATCAACCCGGTGCTCAAAGTCTAGCAATTTTCTTGACAAAATGATCCTCATTATATTAGAAAGCTCATGAATACGGAGAGCCCCTTCTCCATTGTTTCTTGCTTGATGGTCTTATGGAAGGAGGGTAGATTCAAACTAGTCAAACCAAGGAGTTAGGGTAGAAATAAGTCTTCAACCTAGTTTTCTTAATTGGACTTCTTGAAGATATCTGCCAATGGCTCGAGCCATAATGTTTGACTAGGTCAAGGTAGGGATTAGGCTTGTAAAAGAGTTAGTCGAGATCAAGCTTGATTAGCTCAAACTTAATTCTCTAAGGTCCGATTAGCATGTTCATATTTTATTAAAGAGAAAATGTTATTTTAATTTTCGTTGGTGTAATAAAATAATGAAAATATATATATAAGAAAAATAATTAGAAATCGGTTAAGACAAAAGAGCTAGAATTTTTATATTTCTTAATGAAATTGTATAAAAATGCCTAAATTTCAATACTTTTAAAGTATATTTTAGATTAAAATTTTTCAAACATCTTTGTTCATGAGATGACCATTGAGTTTAAGTTGGATAAAACTAGGCTCTTGGATCACTGAGCTCAGTTTGCCAACTATTAATTAAGTAGAGTTCGAGTTAGCTCACAAGTCAGATTAACTTAGTTACACCCCTAGTAAGGATTGTCAATCCAATGCTTCATGCTTAAAGAACTTAATGACAATAGGGATACAGCTCAACCTTAGATCTTTTCATTGTACTTGTTGACTTTTTAAGGGAGGGGCACATGATTTGAATGTTCATTGTGAATTGGAAAGTTAAGCAGATAATATTTTTCAGATTTTTTCTTGTTTTAATGTCTTATTATGAGTTGTATATTTACAATTGATGAGTTCACGAAGGAACAACCTCGTGGATTCAACCTTGCAAGGATTTAGAGATTTTGCATGATTATTACGAGGTGCTCTCATAATTTTTGCTCCACTGGGAATTTACAAAACCACAAGATTTGTTCATATAACTTGTTACCTCGGAAATTTGTAGGGCCACCACAAGTGTTTCTATGTTTTGACTCTACTGGGTATTTAAGATGTTGTAGAGCCAACAAGGAGCAACCTCATACATTGACTTCACATAGAATTTGAGATAGTGAAACTATCCGGCAAGTCTACTAACTACACACTGTTAGAGATTGGGATCTTACAAAGCACAGAGAGACAAACTTGAAAATTGATTCTGCATCTAATTTGAGCATTATAGAACCATCTAAAGGCGGCCCCTTATTCTAACTTTGTTGGGCACTTCATGTAAGCTTAGGTCAAAGATATTTTTCTTAAGGAACCTATTGATTGATTGACTTGATGTTGGGCAATTGATTGACTTGATGTTGGGCAATTGAGGTGTTAGAATTAAATTATCAATTAGCGATCTTATTTAATTGATCTAATCTGTGTTATTGGAGGAATACTAGAACCCCAATAACTGTACGAAGGTTCTCAAATGGGGTCAAATTTTCTTAATGCTTTTATCAGATGATTCTTTATGCCATTTTGGGTTCTAAGGTTTATGGTTCAACTTAGATTTGCTTTATTCTTTGATAGATCAATTTGGACATCAATTGAACTTATGGTGCTACATAATCCATTTCCTAAGACAACAATCATTACTTAGCAGCATAAGTCATTGACCTTGAGTGTCAATAAATTAGTAGGCTTTCTTCTCATATGTTTTTTAGATTATGAATGAGTTTTACCACTTTGGCTTTAAATTTTAGCCAAATGATTAATAGGAATCACCAGCATCCCGTCCTCCTAGAATGCTCTCGGACATACCATTTGGTTGCGTCAAAGATCCATCCATACAAAATAGCTTTCCAAATTGTTGAGCTTGAAGACAAACTTCATCTAGCATGTCAAGCTCTTAGGCAGAATTTTTTTTTTTTTTTTTTTTTTTGCCTTTTTAAATTAGATTTTGCAAGCCCACAATGCCAGATAAAGTTATTTCAAGCACAACCTCTGCTCCCTATACCAATATATAATGGTTACTTTGGAAAAGGTTTTGTATAGTCCATAAGCCCATAATATTTCTACCAGCTTCTTGTGTTATTTTATTGTATTTTTTGCACAAGTTTTCCATGTTACTTTGGCTTGGGTTTTGTTGAAGGCTTCATGCAAGAATTCTGCTAACTTGCTGAATTTACCCTTCTATCCAGTCAAGCACACTGAACCGGTAAATAAAGTGGCTTTTGAAAATAGTTATCAAATGCTATAGGGTGACTTCTTTCTCCTTAAAGGGTGACTACTTTGAGCGGGATGGCTTCAGCTCATTTGGAGAATTATTTGATCATTACAAGAATAAAGTGGTAGCAAGAAGTTGACAATATATTAAGAGTATTAGGGTTAGGGTCAATAATAACTGCGCCTCAATTCGAAGACTACATGATATATGTGTGCTTGTCTCACAGCATGCATACCAAAAAAATATTTGTGCTTGTGAAAAAATCACATGTTTTGGTAATCTCAATCAGACTTTTAAAATTTCACCATACCCAAGTAGACTTCTATGGAAATGCATATCTCCATCCACCAAACCCAAAGGGTTGGAGTAAGACTACTGATGAAGACTAAAATAGATTCAGTCATGCTTCAAAGGAGATATAGGTGTGAACAAACTAGCTTTTTGTCCTCGAAGTCATAGGATTGGATCATGAGTTTACTCAAATGCCAAAAGAATGCAAAAATTCATGTTCGATACTACAAAACATGACTTTATGTAACAAATCGCAAACCTAGAACAGTGCAAGTCATATTGCAATCAAAACATGAGTTGAAAAAATAATTTATATGTGTTTAAAAATTACTTGCTAGCTGATGCAAATAGCAGCTCCTTAACAGCTCAACAAGGATGCTTGCCAGCATAAAATGTAAACACTGTCTTCAAGTTTTACCGGACTCTCCAAATCACAATAGTAAGACATAACAATGCATCTGAGCTAGAATCTAAAAGTCAAGACTGACTAAACTGACCTGCAGAAACTGTTAAGAAGTCATTCTCTGCTTTCCAGATATCAGTAAGACGGATTCCAAGGTTAAGCTGGATTAAATATCAAACATTCAAAAGTCTAGTTGAGAAACTGAAATATACTAATATCAGATAATAAGACATGAGTAGCCATCATAGTTTAGTGCATTATTCAGTAAATAAAAAAGATATTTGGAGCTTAGTACCTTTGACACAATTGTTCCGATGGAATGGCGCAATTTCTTTGCACTAACTTTTTCCGAGCCAAAAAGAATGCAAGAGCCCAAATTCAGAACTTTTTCAATATCATCAGGGGAATCGAAAGATTTGCAAATTTCCATCATCTTTATGACATGCTGTAAAAGGTCTGTTTTATTATCACATCTTCTACAATAATACTCCGCATCCAAACCAATGCTTCCCCCTACAGTTCCAGCCATATAAGCACGAAGGGCACAGTTAATATGAGCAACATGCCCACATGTAAGATCTTTCTCCAGTATTGCCTGGCATCTAATGAAGCTAAATCCTCCACAAGCAGAATCAACACACCCACAGCACAGGATACAGCAGCAATCACGGCAAAAACCAGATTCATTGCAGCATATATCACAAGCCTTGACTTTCGACTGAAAATCAATTTTTTTCACGCTTGCGCACATTTTATTACCAGCTTTGCATCCTCCAGAACTAACTGCTGCCTCTGAGCCAGTACGTCTACTCACCTCTAAACTTCCATTATACTTATAGGCATTACACGACTTCACAGCATCTGAAAATTGAGTATAGTACAAATTCAAATGAAATTAAAATTATTTAAGTTATCATGGTAATGTGCTAAATTAGAAAGGAATACTAAATTGAAAAAGGAGATTTAAGTGTGTAACACATACTCCTATTCAAGGATACTCCCCATTTTATTCTCTTCCTTTTATGTTCTCTCTATTTTTCTATATATAAATTCTTGTATTTAGTCAAGTATAGTAAGAAAACAAAAAAAGGAGTTTGTTAGATCGGCGCCTATGGCATTGTCTGTCTCTGCTCCAATGAATCAATGTCGCTAAAATAGTTTGAAGACTTATGTTACATGTAAGACTAAAAGAGGCAAGTTAATCATTTGTCATTTATTACCATGAGGTATACATAGGGCTAATATGTTTAGGATAGTGTTATGTTATGTTTGATTGTTGTCCTAAATCTAAGGGTTAGAATTTAGGAAAGATCACCTTCCTCTCAAATTGTATTTAGGTTGTATTGTTTAGTGTTAGTAAAATAAAATAATATATTTGTCCTAATCTCTGTGGAAGTTATCTCTTTCCTATGAAATTAGTAGCAGAGCATTCGATTTCTAGGAAACAAACGACAGGATCACGGAGTACAAGGACTGAACTCGGGGTTCCAACTGTATTGCGAGCTAGCAAGGAAACAAAGAAGGGATCGCGGTGTATAGGGAGGACCGAACCATACAATACAACCGTGATTCGAAGCCGACAGGATCGCGCGCTAGATCTAGCCGAGAAGCCGACAGGATTGCACGTTAGACCTAGCAAGGAAGCCGCAGGATCCCGACGTATTGGGGCTCTACATCACGTTGCCTTCGTGAAGAAACCACACGAAATAGTAGGTATTCAACCTATTTGGGAAGCAAATGAGGGGATCACGAGATACAAAGTGATACAATCGCTCGATTCGACCTACCTATGAAGCAAATGATGGTATTGCAGCATATAGTGACCGCACATTGCAATACTATTGCGATTTGAGCTTACTGGAATGAATGTACAAAATTCTCGTCTTCGTGATCGAAAATCATCCTGGGAGTAATTGCAGCATAAAAAAAAGATTCTATGAAGAAGAAATTAAAGGAAGAGATGAGCCAAACCGCATCAAAAAGGGAGAAGTGTTACTTCTCCATGGAGGGGCTGACCTTGTCCATGGAGGGGAGATTCACGACCATGAAAAAATGATGAAAAAGACTGTTGAGCTTCATGCAAACACGCCGTCACCTGCTGCAGAATTGATCGACGATATCTGGAGCAAACTCAAGCAACAAAAATCAGAAGAATTCATGCAACATCAGGGCAACATCACTGCCTTGGATGGATCTTGGGTCGTGGGATCCAACGAGGAATGGGGAGCGGACTCAAACATGCAATAATCTTGATATTGAAGCTTTCTCCTATTAGTATGTGCCCATATTGCTATCCCAAGATATAGAAAGAAGTGATCGAGAGATTGATACGAGAGATGATTGAGGTCGGGGTCATGCACCCTACCCCTAGTGCTCCTTCTCTAGCCCAATCTTTCTGCATAAGAAAAAATGGGAGTTGATATTTTTGTGTGAATTATCGAGCAGTGAATAAAGAAATAGTATCTTAGAAAATTTTCATCCCGGTGACCAATGATATATTGCACGAGTTGTGTGGGGCTGCAGTATCATCCAAGATTGACTTAAAACCAAATACCAACAAATTTGGATGCAGCTGAAGAATGGGCACAAGACTGCATTTCAAACTCATAAGTCACTATAAAATTTAGATTAAATTGAAAGAATTGTCAAAGGAAGATGCCACGTGGGAGTCATACGACTTGATCCATCAAGAGTTTTCTCTACACATCAAGAGGAGAATGTGTCTTTTTGGGGCGGGAGAAATATTAGACTAATGCTAAACCCACCAAAATATTTTGAAGACTTGTATTAGGCATAAGACTAAAAGGACATTTTAGTCATTTGTTAGTTATTATTGTGGGGGTATAAATAGGACTTCATAGGTTTAGAGATAGGATACATGTGATTGATGTCTGGAATCTTAGGTTTAGGGTTTGTGAGAAATCGCCTACCTTTCAAATTGTAGGAGTTAGGATTAATTGTAGGAGATCACCTACTTCTCGAATTGTAGATGTTTATCTTTTATGTATTCATATTGTATATATTTTGTTTTAGTATCGGTATAATATAACTTGTTCTTTTTGCCCTAATCGTTATGGAAGCTTGTTTGCTCCAAATGTTCCTCCATCAAATGTATGGTTAGTTTATTTTTTATGTATTCGGGATTGTATTGTTTTGATTTGATACCGAGATTGTATCGTTTTGATTTGATATCAATGGAATAGATCGCCTACCACTTGAATTGTAGGTGTTTATCTTTTATAATGTGGTATCAAAGCTATAACAAGACAACCCTAGTAATACGTATTTCGTACCTCCATCCACACTTCCCTTCCACGAACTCGCAGCTTGTCTTAAGCTATTGAGAATTTGGCCATTGCATTCACTTTCATGTATGTTCAACTTGTGTTCAATAACTCCATATTCCTGCTCTCTCGCTTGCCTCCACACCTATAGAACCATTCACTTAGCATGTCTCACTTTCACTCTTCATACTACGCTCCATGCCAACATGCCACAAGGTTTGTGCCCCTTCAACCTTGCCACCCAATGGACACCAAAAACTAACTCAACTCATCCCCCTATCACAAATCTAAAATGAGTGCCTCATTCAACCCTACTACTAGCAACACTCCCTCTGCAAACCTCAAATTCACAATTGTGCTAGCCTCACAAAATCTCATTAAAAACCCAGAGAACCCTCACCAGTTCTCCTTTGCGTATGAGCCCATTAACTTGCATCTCTTCCATATATATGGGTTATGCCCTCTTTTATATATTGCTTATTAAATCCTTCTCATACTCCTCTCTTTTTTAGGCGGTGTTCATTGATAACTTATTTTGTCATTTTACTAGAAACAAAATCCTTTCTCTTTACTGACACATACACTCAATGGTACCAGCTATCTCACATGGTCTTTAATTTTTCAGTTTCTCATGGGATACCATGAGAAACTTAATCATATGGACTCTCCACCGCCCAAACAAACATGCTCTGTTATCCCCAATATCTCAACTTCTCTCTTTTGAGTACTTAAGGTCATTATGTTACTTTGTCTTATCGTGATCGTGATTGAAATTCCCTTAACACTAGAATAAAAGGCCATCAAGGAAATCATATGGATGAGGAAGTTGAGATAATGGTGGCGGTCATGTATGCAGTCACAACAACTTCCTACCTTATCAATATTTTCAAATGACTAATCACTCATCAAACTACTGCTGGGATTTATTTTATTTTATATTATTTCTATTTTTGTTTATATTCTCTAATAGCTTAGCATGCCTTTACCACCATTTCAAGTGAACCCAATTGATGGGGGTACAATGAGGTAAGGATGAAAGAGTGTGATTTGACAATAGGAGATGAATGGGATGCAAAAACGCAAATCCATCTAGTAGACAGGAAAAAGGTAGCAGGTAAGTATAATAAAGAAAAAGGTTCATGGCTAGAGAACCACAGAGGCAATGCTCAAGCAAGATTTGTTAGGACCAAATGTTAGAAACACGTGCCGATGCAGGCTTGGAATAAGTATAGGATGAGGCCCCTTTGCGTAGTTATCCCAACAAACTTGTCACTTTCATAAGTAAGTCCAAGTGATATAAGTAGGAGAGAGAAGGATAATAGCATACTAAGACCAATAGATGAGTGGTTAGGCTTTGCAATTTGGCTATAATGGCGGGAAAACCACTGTAAGATACGAAAAATATATAAAATACAAGGAAATTCCACCTTGCTTGACAGCCAACACGAATTGAGAAGGGATATATATATATATATATATATATATATATATATATATATATATATATATATATATATATATATATATAGAGAGAGAGAGAGAGAGAGAGAGAGACTCCATTATTGATTTGCACATAGGAACTTGATGTCTCAACGAGATAAGTTTGAAAAATAGGGAGTGACACCTTCCTGGAGAAATGAAATATTTAAAAGCACCAAGAAAGTTTAGATGATCTCAACGTGACAAATAATGGCATGGGAAGGTGTCATGGAAGCATGGGGTGCATGACCCCACCTCTCAATATGAGGCCGTCATGAATGCATGTCTTTTCGATGTGTTGAAGTGGAGATTGCAAGAAACACGTCATGCTCGGAAAAAATTATGTGCTCAGTAGTGGATGATAAAATGAATTTTGAGCCCTCAGAAGTTAAGGCATGATATGGATAAGGGTGTCAAAAATTTGACATAGCAACATAACACGAACTTAGCTAAAAAATTTTGGGTTCAGATTGACCAATTTAATTTTCTCAGGCCAGGTTTGGTTCTAAAATCTTTACCATTTATTTTTTTTGGGTCAGATTCGAGTTAAACCATCAACTCAAAATTAAACTTAAAACTCGAAATTGACCTGAACTTGACCCATAAACATGATTTGACACCCCTGCATAAGGATATGTTATGGGTATTGCCAATCGCCATGCATAATGGACATATATCATATCTAGAGTGACCACACAAAGTGTTAAGGTGCTAGAGAAGGTATGGCACCAATATTAAAAATAAATCTAAAAAATTCTCAAATGGAGCAATTGGGCAGAATGGATCCAATATAATTGGTTTGAAAAAAGAGCAATAGAGAAGTTAGCAAGGGAAAATGAGCTGTCATAATAAGGTTCTTGACTTCTCGATGAGTAATGTCTAGAAATACGATGTGATCATGTGGATGGTTGAATATTCCAAAAGGAACTAGGTTTGGTCGGCATAAGAATGTCAAGCAAACTTGAAAGCTAACTGTAAAAAATATATGTTTTTGAGGGAAAGAAGCTCAAAGCTAGGTGATATCTAGTTGGGAATACCCAAGACAGGTTAAATGCTCGGTCAGTTATCATCATAGATTCAATTAAAGGTTCAAACACTGATAGGTGTAAACCATAAGTATACTTAAGATTGGCTACAAAACCAGGTGATCATACTACCCACTCATTTTCAAATCTTTTTCAATTATAGGCATTCTAAATAAAATATTCAATTTTTTCACAACTCGAAATTATTTAATATAAAATTCAGATGATCAGAAGAGCTTTACAAAGTGTCGTAGAGGCAGAGTGGTGTTACACTGGAAAATAGACTTGAGGGATATTTGGTGAGCTGAAAAAATAATGCAATATAAGATGAATGCAGTGCAAAAGTAATATATTATATTTGAAATATTTTAAAGTTGTTTGTTTTGAAATAAATGCATACAATTTCATAATTTTTTGTTTGATTTGAAGTAAAATGAAAATAATGAATTTCAAAATATGTGAGATCTTTATAAACTAATGACAATAGCAGTGGCCGAAGGTGGCATCGGGGATAGTGGTGGTCGTCAGTCAGTCGCCAATGGCAACAGAACGTTGGTGGCGGACGGTCGGTGACGGTGGGCGGCCAACAGTGGCAGCGTCAATGTTGACCAGCCAACGACAGCAGCATCCGACAGTGAGTTGTGGCGGTGGCTAGAGATGACAGTTAGTTGCAGTGATTAGATGCAGCAGATAGTTGGAGGTTGGTGAAGGGATGCGGTGGTGGTCGTAGGTGAAGGCCAGCGGCAGTGGTTGCTAGAGGTGGTTGCAGCCATTGATGACAGAGTCGACAGAAACGGTGGCTAGCACTCAACAGCTGGCAGCGGCTCGCAACACTTTGCGTAGAGCTTTGTATTTGAAATTCGATCAAGACCATTACAATCCAAATACATTAAAAATGAACTAACAATTGATTTCTAAATTCATTTTTATTTTACTTTGAATTTGTAGTTCTCCATGTCAGATGCCAGAAATCCTTAACATCATGCAAAAAGAACGCAACGCGCTTCTTCTGCAGTCGACCAAACAACACTGCAATGGGATATTAAAATAAAGTAAGAAAGTGTTGTCTTAGGGATAGAACTTGAATAATTTCTTGAGTCAACTAAATTTGGGAAAATTAATGGCTGCTTCTAAAATGTATCTAGGTGAAATTTACTCTTTTTGATAGGAATGATCAGAGATGTCAACTAAATGAAATAAGTCCTAATAAGAATCTCACCCCGTCATACTCACCAGTTTGTAGTCTAGTGTAGAAAAGGTAGTGTACCACCACGCAAGGCTACCTTGTCAACAATCTAACAAGTTGATTGGTGGCAGAGATGGTGAAAATGACGATGATAAATATGAATTTAAATTTAAAGTGAAATTTAGCTTTCTTCATTATGATTTAAATTTTGAGGCAGGTCAGAGGTTGGGGAAGGGGGGCGAAGTCTTCTTGACCTCGACTTTTTTGGGATGATTTGAAATTTGGTTACCAAAATTTGTGTAAAAGTAGCCCTTTGTAACTTAATCTTTAGGATGATTTGCAAATTGATTGTTTAAATTTTACTTAAGGTTAGATTTTTATAACACAAATCTCTGTGATGATTTCAATTTTGGATTTAAATTTGAAGTTGACCGAGTTTGATAATTTTATGGGGTGTGTGTGTGTTGGGTGTTGGGGGGGGGGGGGGGGTGGTACTCTTCGTAACCTTGACTTTTTTTGGGATGATTTGAGATTTGTTTACCAATATTTTGTGTAGAAGTAGGCCTTTGTAACACAAACTTCTTTAAGATTATTTGAAATTTGGTTGTTTAAATTTCTCTTAAGGTTAGATTTTTATAACTCAAATCTTCGTAATGATTTGAATTTTGGATTTAAATTTGAAGTTGACCAATTTTGATAATTTTATGGTATTAACATAGGGGACTTTGAGTTTTGGTGACCCGAAGTAAACTTCTCTGACCAAACTAGAATGCTTCATATGCAATAAGGTGGCACTCGATCTTAATCTTTAGCCAATACAGAAAGATTTTTTCTTGTAAGTCAGTCCTACCCTAGTTGAACTAGTGGCTTTGTTATTTACAACAAGAAAAATATTTATTTAAATACCTACTATTTATAGGAGGCATTGGATGTATTATTTTATAGCTAATGAGATGATAAGCAACATTGCTACCTTGATAGCATAAGTGCTTTTAAAATTAAATTCACTTATCACGACTGTCATGACGAGAGACAATCGATAACATAAGAACTAACAAAAGATCTCCAACCATGAAGGATATTGGTTGGAGCACTTGGTCATGGGCTTGAACCATTTGTGCATAATAAAGTTTAAGGAAAGCAGTACTTCCTTTACACTCACTCATCAAAGGTGTCAAGTTCCTCCAATCATAATTGTGCATTATCCACACTAGTAAAGTTATGATGAACTGCTACATATGTCAAGAGGAAGTATTTCTTTAGTCCCAAATGCTAGCGCATATGGTTGCCTTTTTAGAAAGTTGTGGATTGTCCGAAATACATAGTTCTTCAATTAGATTTTTATGTAACTCTCATTTATTGGCAAAAAGAGATTTTTTTATCAACTTCATCGAGATTTTGTTGAATGCCTAAGCTAATAGATTAGCAAATACCACCAATCTATTTGATGATGGCAAGTGAATTTGAATATTTTTATACTAGCGATATTATTATCTAAGATGATTGAACGTAACCAAAGCAATAGCTATATTATCCCCAAAGAATAGCAATAAAATATTTGATTTGCCTTGGTTTAGTGGCATTATTTCTATGCAATTTAAAATTTTACTGAAGTCCACTAGGATGAAGCTATGTCCTATCGAGTATAGCAGATCAATTGAGCCAATAATGTGTTATCCATCATTTGAAGGCTCGTGATGCCAAAATGGAATGAACCAAGTTAGGGGGGTTGATGCAAGATATTACTATATATTTGATTTGATGACACTCTAATTATGCGTTATGCAATTTCTGACCATGGTCAGTCAATAATATTCAAGCTTTTCAAATATAGTTTTCATCATTGGGCTAAATTGGTATGCCACACACAGCCCTTCATGAACTTCACTTATGATCTTTTTTATTTCATCTTTCATAATGCATCACAACCACATTGTGTCAAAGAAACGGTGATAAAGAATGAGCTGCAACGCATGTTGAAACCCAAGACAATAGAAACAATACTAAAACAATAACAAATTAAAAAAAAAACCAAATTCTAAAGACAAAAAAGTTCATGCTGGACAAAAAGCAAACCTGCAGAGTTAGTTCCTTCAGCCGGAATTCTCCATGAAAAAGAACCAAAAAAGGCATCAAGATCAGCATGAGGAAATTCCTTCCGAAGATATTTCACTAGAGAAACTCTGCTTTGGAAATTCGGCTTACAACCTGAAACTCTTGGGAAATAGGCAGGTGGAGAAATAAACCTATCAATCCAGTGCCCACTAATAGCTTTTCTGGTTCCTACTCTCCAAGTCCAAGTATCTCCAAGATGCGGCCAGTCCTCCGGAGCATAGGGCAAGCCAACTCCTGATGCACAAGCAGGAACAGGTTTGAGATCTATGATGCATCCATTACTTCCATCAAATTGATCAACATGCATGGATTCTCTGTCCTTAGACATTCTGCAGTGAAAATTACCTGAAACGAAGTGTTCAAATTTTAAAAGTTAAGCAATTTTTCACATTTTTAAAATCAAATATCTTTCAAAGGCATGTTCAAATACTTCGTCTCAAAAGACCTTTTGCCTCATTCCTTACATTATACATTCAAATAAATTCACCGTTTTTAGCAGGGTGACGAGAGATGCATTCATAATCAAGTTGAGTAAATCCACTCTCTGATAATGTATGTCTTAACGCAAGAAACAACCAAACCAATTCCATATACAATGAATTTTCATGCCAATTACAATGATATAAAAAAAAAAACAAAGATACCAATATACCGTCCGAAAAAACCAGAAAGATTTGTTTTGGGTATAAATTATATGAGACTTTTAAAATATAGAAAGATATAGTATTAATTACATTGGTATAGGAAAGTACAGAGTAAAAAGAACAATGTTCGAGCAAAAGAAATATAAAATTTCATGCTAGAACAAGGAAAGAAAAGGTGGGCTGAAATTTGTATAATCAGAAATTCAAAAAAAAAAAATAAATAATCTATGAAAAATCTTAGCCCTTGATATAAACGAATAGAACTTGTTACTCTTTTTACTGCTACCAATGACGATTGAGAAGAATTCATAAGCCAGTCTTCAGAAAACTTTGCCATTTAATCATAACCACTAACTTTGGGAAAGAAAGAATCTTCAGTAGAGTAAATAAATTTAAATACTCGCAATATAGCATGACCGTACGCTTCCAAGAATCAGTACAAAATTGCTACAAGCAAGCATGTGGGAGTACAGAGCACGAGCACTGTACTACTCATATATTAAACCCTAAAGCTGCCGCTTCTGTTGTTGATGATGACAAACTGAGCTAAATCATAGTCATAGTCATCACTAAATTAGCCTACTGTTTTTGTTGGCTCTATGAATCCTTCTTCTCTATTCAATCTTCTTGACCGTCCCTGATTAGTCAACTCTCTTTTACTCCCGTCTTTCTCTGCAGCTGCTATTTATATTACCTTTGATATAATTTATCACTTTATAGTACTTCAATATACCCATGCAATTGCAGGCGGTACAACAGACTAACTAGGTCAGGCACTATTTAGTCAAAGGTTATAACAAGTTATGATGTAAAATAAAAGAAATAAGCAGATGAATGTTATAAAGTGATTTGGTAGTGCATAACTACAAATATACTGACTAGCATAGTGCATATAATGATTAAAATCCTAATATTTCTGTGAAATTTAGAAGAAACTCTCTAATTTTCATTAAAGCAAATAGGTAAT
Organism: Papilionanthe hookeriana x Papilionanthe teres; assembly: GCA_022702705.1. Classification (NCBI taxonomy): domain Eukaryota; kingdom Viridiplantae; phylum Streptophyta; class Magnoliopsida; order Asparagales; family Orchidaceae; genus Papilionanthe; species Papilionanthe hookeriana x Papilionanthe teres. The sequence continues at coordinate 10,780,261 of CM040430.1, read as the reverse complement.
TTATATATAGCTCAAACTAACCATCTTACAATTAGAGGGAAATTCAAATCATCATGATAAAAAGGAAAGAAATAAAAAACAATAATGGATAATTAAGAGAGCATAATTTCTCCCCTTAAATATAATAGTGGACCAACAGTTTCTTAAACTGCATGCATATCAACGCACCCCCTGCCCCCTCCCCCAAGTTGGATTGTGTAAGTCATACATCCCAAACTTATTGTTGAGAACACTAAGGTGGCGCCAAGGAATAGCCTTGATAAAAATGTCAGCAATTTGAAATTGAGTACGTATATATCATAGTTGAACAACCCCTTAATTGACATTCTCAGAGATGAAGTGCCTATAAATCTTTATATAGTTGGTTTGATCACGGTGTGCCTGACTTTTTGAAATGCTAATGGATGATTGACTATTACTAAACATCTTAAGAGTACTTTGGTTCTCCATATGAAGTTGCACCAGTAATTTCTTTAGCCACATCCTTTCACAAATACCTAAAGTTTGGGCACGATACTGAGATTCTACACTGCTTCATACCACCACAACTTGCATTTTACTTCTCCAACTAATCAGATTATCTCATACAAATGAACAGTATCCAGTGGTATAGCATCTATCAATCAATTCCCCTGCCCAGTTTTCTTGAATATTAATCCACATCCTGGAGTGATCTTTAGGTATATTAGAATTCGAAAGACCGTTTCTAAATGAACTTCACTTGGATTCTTCATATGCTAGCTGACAAATCCAACAGAAAAAAAAATATCAGGTTTTATATGTGACAGATAAATATTTTTCCCATAAGTCTTTGGTACCTCCCTTTTTCAACTGGAGTGTTATCTTCTCCATTTGATGTTGGTCGATTTGGGATCCATCGGAGTATCGTTAGTTTGCATTCAAACATTCATATTTCCTTTAACAAGTCAAGGATATATTTTCTCTAGGACATGCAATATTTTCTTTGGACCTAGCTACTTCCATTCTCAAGAAATATCTTAAAGTTCAAAGTCTTCGGTCTCAAACTCATAAGTTATCATTCTTTTGATTGTTTCAAGTTCCTTCAAGTCATTGCCTGTAAGAATAATGTTATCTACATATAGAACAAGGATGGTTATCAGAATTCCCTAATTAGAGTTTATAAGAAAAGTGTGATCAGCTTGGCATTAATAGTATCAATTGGCAAGAATAATCTTGATGAACCTTTCAAACCATGTTTTAGGAGATTGTTTCAATTCATACAATGATATTTTTAGTTTACACACCAGCTGTTTATTTGTGTTGCCCTTTAATCTTAGAGGAATCTCCATATGCAGTTCTTTTTCAAGATACCCACAAAAAATGCATTTCTAATATAATCTTACAGCAAGACACAAAACCGAGCCTAGTAGGGCGCCAAAACCGCAGCCAGCATGCGACAAACAGGGCCCAAACAAACGCCAAAACCGAGACCTGGGAGCAGGCCAAAAGCAGGGTCACATTAAAGCCAAAACCGAGCCTTCACCATGCTCAGAACAGGGACTGCAAAGCAATACCCGAACCCAATCAAATGCCAAAATCGAGCCCAGCAACAGGCCAAAACTGCAGCTCGATAAAAGCACAAAGGGAGGGCCTCCAATGATGTTAAGCTCTCCCAATCTTTCCCCACTCTTCTACATTTTCCAACAAGTACAAGCTCTTTCATGCAACGGTATAGCAATGAAATAAAATAAGAATAGACTAAAATAGATACTCTTCAAATAAACATTCAATCATAAAGCTTCGCCAACCCATGTCCCCCCAAACATTGCAAACTGCGGCCCAGATAGAGAGCCACAAATCCAATGCTCCAAGTTTACAAGAGAGCCTCTCAAGGCCCTCCCCCCAAAGGGGCTTCCAAATAGGCAACTCTAGCATTTCCAAGATACAAGTAGCATAGGTAAAACGGAAGTATCAACATTAATATGAAACATTAAAAAAAATGAGGTTTAACCACTTGTTGACCTCACTTTTGTCGAGGTTTAGCTTTCCTCCTAGGATTTAGGGTTCTAGCTTTAGGAGCTTCCCCGACGATCTTAGATTCTTAGCAATGGGCCTACCTCGTTTTAGAACGCTCGAAACCACTTCGACGCTCTTTGGAATCCCGGACGAAATTCCCGACCTCTAGCTCACAAGCAGGTAGGTTGGAATCGGCGTTATGACTCCAAATCGAGTTCCTATGGGACCACCTGGACCTCAGGATAGCCTCGTGCACATTTTCTCGCACCACCGAACACAAATTCCTCGAGCCACGGCCTCGACATCTTCAAATTCTCCGCAACGGATCAAGATCGTGGTCGAACGCCGAACGAGCGACGTCGAGTCGCGATTTCGAAAACGTCGGATTTGATGCACTTTCGACGCGATCGTCGACGAGGCTGCTCGAACGACCTCGGATGACGAACGGATCGCGCCGTTGCGTCCGGAACGTCGTTTCCACCTAAAATCGATATTTAATTTGCGAGGATCGCATGCCGGAGCGGAAATTGCGATTTTGGGCTTGATTTTAATAAAATTAATAATATATATATTTTTTTTTAAACTTATTTATTCTATCCTAAGCCCTAATCCCTACCCATTCGATCGGCTGGCCGCTCTCTCGCTTGTTCGATGAAGGCTCCCGTTCCTCGCTTCTCCCGCGCTCGAGCGCCCCTCTTCCTCGTAGTCGTTGCTCTCTCGAGCCTCGCGTGGTTCTCCCCATACCTTCTAGAGTATTATCCTCGCGCGAGGGTCACCTCGCGTGATCCGCTCGCTCGATCCTCGCTCCCGCCGCCGAGCTTCGGCTCTTGGGCCGCGACGCTTCGTCGCCTTCTTCCCGCCCTTCCCCCACCTGCGTTCGGCTCTACGGTGCAAGGAGCGGCTTTCCTTTCCTCCTCTCGCCTATAAAGGCCCCGTTTTTGGATGAATTTAGGGTTGGTTGGTCGATTCCTCTCGAGAAGTCGGTGTCGGATCGGAGCCTCATTTTCTTTTGCTTTTCCGCGTGCTCTACGCTAGCCGGTACTCTCCTCCTCCCTCTCTCTTTACATGATTTAAGTCATGGAAAATATGTTATGAAGCAAAGTGTTGATTTCTTCTAGTATGTTGGGGTATGCATTCTAAGCCCCTCTTCTCACCTTCTTTCTAGCACGAATCATGGAGTAACTTTTTTTTAGCGTTAATATGTATGTATGGGGGCTCGGTTTTCTGTTTTGTTGCTCTTGCAGTACGCTCCCTGTGCACCTAATTTAGGGGTTTGGTTTTCTGTTTTGCTGCTCTTGCAGCTAGCCCCTTTGCACTTGATTTGGGGCTCGGTTTTCTGCTTTGTTGCTCTTGCATCGCTCCCCGTGCACCTACTTTGGGGGCTCGGTTTTATGTTTTGTTGCTCTTGCAGTCGCTCTCGTGCACTTGATGTCGGGGCTCGGTTTTGGTCCCCGTCGTTCCTGCAGCCTCTCCCGTGTGCACCTTTGAATGGCTCGGGTTTGGGTCTCTCCTAGGCTCGGGTTCGTGCTTCTTTTAAGTCAGTAGGTGGCCTGAATCGCTCGGTTACTTTATAGATTCATTCCTATGCATTTGTGATGAATTTGAATTAGTATGGGTAGTTTGTCGGGGCTTGGTCGCGAGCCTTCGCTCCCGTTTTTAGCTTCGGCCGAGAGCCTTATTGGGATGATTATTGTGATGGTGGCTTTGCTTTTTGCTACACTTGTCTACGAAATTGATTTAATGAAATTTGGAGGAGCTTCCTAGTTTACCTGTGGGAAATAAATTGAGCACGATATTTGAAATACTTCTTGGAGGTTTTATTTGGTGAAATTGATGCTAATTTGGTGGCTTATAGCCATCCATTCTCTTTCTTATGCATCGAAAGCTATCGATTTTCCTACGGCTATAGCTCGAGTCCCGAGCCCGCAGGAGAACGTACGGGGAGTTTGTGTTTCGGAATCGAAAATCAATGTGGGTACTCGGAGCTTGGAGGAATCCCGAGCGATGGCCCGTAGTCCAGGACTTGGTCGGTGTCTTTGTCTGTTTGTCATGCTTTTACAGTCGTCGTTCGGGAAAGCGGTGTGTTCCCTGGGGTCTAGTCCTCATCCTCTTCGAGAGCGTCGTGGTGTCGGTAGTCCTTTTTCTAGGATATGTGAGGACGATCGGGAAGTGTAGGGTGATTTACTTACCTTTCGATCATCGAAAATCGGTTCACCTCTTTTCGAAATTGTGTTAGGCGAACCGCTTTCCTCTTTCTTTCTCGACCTCTCGTCCCTAGCTTTTACTTTGTTTCTCGCTCAAAACACACACCTACGAGGGACGTGTAGGTGTGCACATATAACCCCTTCGGTTATATGTGCGGCATCATCAAGCGCCTGTAAGTGCGGTGGGGACACCGATAAGATCGCAAAAAGAAAAATTACAAGAATCATAGAACGAGCGCCGCCGACTCGCAGCTCCGTAGAGAGTAGAGCGAGAACCACGGAACCGTTCGCCCGTCTTCGGGGTTTCTATCGCTGATGTCTGAAGGATGTTCGTAGATTCTAGTCCTATTAGGATAGTCAACCTGTGGACTAAAATACTTTAAAACAAAAAAAATACATATGTTCGAAAAATATAAAAACTACCTCCACTATTACACAGCACTTACTTACTCTACGGCTTTTTACTCGCATGCTAAACCAAAAATGAAATGTATGAAAATTTATAAAGGTCCATGGTTAGTTATTCGAGTCGGGTTAGATCGCCTTCCGTAGAAAGTCGTTCCAGTGGTCAAGCACTCAAGTCCGGATATTAAGCACTGAGCTCCGAGTCAAACACCACCGCGCTTACTGGTCTTTCTTTCCGGATGCCCCATGGCTTTCTTGGCGTTTCACGTGAGTTTGAGCTAGTCATCTCGTGAGTTTCTCCCGGTGTTCTTTGCGGTTTTCTACGACTTCGTTTTGTTTTTCGTTCGTGACTTTTCCCGGAGTTTTCTACGGGCGTTCTTTTCTTTCTTTCTCGATTCTCTGGCTTTCTTTCACGGTTTTATTCGCTCTTCTGTCGTCTTTCTTTTGTTTTACCGTTAGGTTTCGCACTTCGCTCCTTCGTACGTACCGTAGATTCTCGTCGAGCTAGGTTCCCGCCCACTACTTTTACTTGCTTTTCCCGCGCTAACGACTCTTCCGCATGAAATAAGAAAAATATGAAAATAATAATAAATGCGTAATGATATGCGCATGGATGAAGAAAGCATACTGAGACTTCTGCGACTACGCTCTTTACTTTCTTTATCATTATGCATGCTTACTTTTCAAGATATACTCTCGTTCGTCTAAGCTCACTGCTTTCAAGTATACATACTGCTAGACGATGTTTTACTCGTCGTAAGATGTTATTCCCGCTAAACTTAAGATACTCGTTTGTGATAGGTGTTTTATGTTATTCACTATAAGCATGCTTCGTTTATCGTTTTCATACACTCGTCATCATCAGCACACACTCACCGTTGCAATAAAAATGATAATAAAAACGAAATAAACGACTTGCATGCTCACTTTAACTTAATACTTTAAACCTAAACTGCGATTCTTGCTACGACGTGGAGTTTGGAGCACGGTGGGCAGCACGGCCATCTTCTTCAAGAAACCTGTGTCGACATCAGCAAAACCCCCTTTTTTTAGCTTAAATAACAAGCCTTAGGATTTCGAGGTAGTCCGCCGAACGCGACACAAACCCTCACTGTTCTTTAGCGCTTCGCACGCCCTCCCGTGCGATATAAGCCCCAACTCGCTTGGGCTTCAGAGGTTGTCTTCGATACGACGTAAGCTCTCCCGTCTTTCGGGTAGTTTCGATAATCGTGACATTATGCAAACGTAATTCCTATAATTAATTTGCGAATCGAAATTAAAATAAATCTCTTTCCAAAATTTAAAGCCCCAACCATGGATAGTCCGGAACGTCCTCGATGTCCTCCTCGAGATCCGTGACATCCCCTACCCTTCTTCTTTCGACTCCGAAATAACTCGTTTCTTCGTACCTTTCACTCTATTGGATTTCCTACTACCTCATTTCGTCGAAAACCCTACCTTTTGAATTCGTGAAGATAGAAACTCGCGATCTAAATCGAGAGTTCTCTCAGTGACTTCGGTCGTTTGAGGGTAATTAACTATAGAGCTGTCATTTATAAGGAGTCTTAAAGACCCCGGATAATATAAACCCTATTTGATTCTTTTCGTATTAAATAGTGAATTTGTCTAGTCCACATAGCGTTCGCGGCACGGAATCGGATGTCATGAATTTTGTGGTTTATTTGATCGAGCGATATTGTCGAGGAGGGTGTCTATTCTTCGGAACAGATGTGTCACTCGCGATATTACGCTCGTTCATCCAAACTACTTAATGAATGAGATCCGTCCTTTTTCATTCTCATATTTTAAAACTTAAAATTTTATTTTCAAAAATCAATACATATATATAAATTAAATTAAATCCTCAAGCCCTCCTTCTCTTAAGCGGCCGACACCACTCCAAACTATCATGTTCCTTTCATTTGCTCATATAAAAAATGCTTTCACTTCAACTTAACAAAATAGAATGCACTTCTCAAGTATAGGCAATGTAGCATGCATTTTAGTATTCCAAGTACACAAAAACCATGAGCAAAGAGGAACACTCACATTTATGAAGTCATGCATGTGAAACCTAGCCCTTTTAAGCTATCATGTTCTTCCTCCACCCATTTCATGTTAAAATGTCATTGCAAACATGTAGTGCTAGAAAAGGAGAATAATAAGCATCAAAGTTGATCATGCTCTTCCCCCACCTTCCAAATTTCATCTAAACCGTAAGCTAGAGTGCAAACATAGAGCCGAAAGAATTCCAAAGCAATATTCAAGTCATGCCAACAATAAGGTGTTCACATATAAACCACCCAAACTTTCAAGTTTTCGAAAAAATGACACCATGCAAAATTTCAGATTTTCACAAATGGGCCCCCGCACATTTCCAAAATTTGCAAGGAAATCATGCAAAACTCTCAAATTTTCAATTAAGCCACTTAACACTTTCAGATTTTGTAAAGGAATGCGTGCGAATTTTCAGATTTTGCAACATAAACAAGCCACGCATTCTCTTGAATGTAAGGCTACAAACATTAAGCTTCAAAGTGCTAACACATAAAACCAAAGCAACATCTAATCCTCCAAGCTTTAAGCAACAAATAGAATGGCGGAACTACAACTTTAGGATAGAAAAGCATTTAATCATCACAATGTAGTGCTAAACCTAGCACGGTGCTTGGGTGAACAAGAGACAAGTAATCAAAGTGTGAAATCTAACCCAAGCCCCTTTTAAGTAGTAAACATGCCATTTTATTTTATTTATTTAAAAAAAAAAAAAAACTATCGTCAAACACATGAGTAACAATATGCTCAAAGTAAAGTGGTGAGCGTATGAGCATAGCAAGAGTGTAACAAGCAACCCTCTTCTTTCTCTCCTTTTTTTTTACTACCCATTTAACAAACCATGGTATTTGATGGATTTAAAGTAATAATGCCCACAATACCTCTACTCGAGCCCAAATGAAGCCGGGCTAAACCTTCAAGGCAAAACCGAAAACTTTAATGCATACGAACTCTCTAAACTATCATGCTCCTTTTTTTAGTGGAAATTATAATGCCATAGAAGAGAGAAAGGAAAAGACATCCTACCATCTAGGTAAGCAAGAGCATAAAGCAAGCCCACATGAATACCGAGCCAAACAACCAAAATGACGGCCTAAGGAGAAAGCCACAATAATGCCGAGCACAACTAAGAAGCGATAGAGAGGAGGAAGAAATTACCACTCAATGTAAGGTACACAAAGAAAGCAAGAGCGAATTTTGGAGCAACCCGATAGCACCTCACCTTCCCCTAAGAGTTTAAGCCCTCCTCCTTCAAGCTTTGCCCAAGAGAAAGCAAAGCCTTTCTAATGTCTCAAATACACACACACAGAATGAAGAAACAAGACACAAAAAATGGCAGCACCTCCCTCACTCAAAGCAAAATTCGGCCAGCCCTAAAACCTCCCCAAGAGGGGCATCTTATAGGCAAACAGGGAGGAGAAGGCTTACCTACATTCGCCTAAGGGTGAGCCGAACACAAGGAGCGGCCAAAAAGTCGCAGCAAGCAAGCCAATGAAGAAGTTTCGGGCAAGGAGTCGAAGCCATCAGGAAGGAGAGGACTTGCCACATTCGTGCCTCAGGGAACAAGCCTGCCAGGGTCGAAAAACCAAATGAGAAAGGTCGCAGCCTGGCGCGGCTTCAGGAAGGAGGGTTTCGGGGAGAGGGGGAGTCGAGCGAGGCTAAGGTGTCAACCCTCCTTGTCACGTGAGGGGAAGACTAGAGAGGGAGGTACGGCTACGGCTCTGGATTCGACCGAGGAAGAGGAGAAGGGGCGCCAGTCGCTCGCGGGAGAGAGGGCCAGGGTTTAGCTTGCAAACGAGCGAAGGAGAAAAGGGACCGGTGCGTGGGGCGTGAGCGTGGTTTTGGTATTTAGGGTTTTAGGGATTTTAAATAAAATAAAACCTATTTTATTTCTTTTAAAAGTGCCAAATTTAGTTTTGTTTATTCGTGCACGAAACCCCAACAAGGTGTATGTCCTTCGTAAGAAAATTCGACGTTTCGGACGCTCCGGCGCGGTCCGTTTCATCATCCGGGGTCGTTCAGACAAACTTGTCAACCATCGGGTCAAAAGTGCATCAAATTCGATTCTCTTTAAAATTTTGGTTCGCTGGCGATCATTCTGGGAGAATTGACCTCAGTCCTCGATCAACGACAGAGAAATTGAAGGCGTTGAGGCCGCAAATCGAGGAATTTGTGTGCGAGAGGTACAAAATGCGTGTGAGGCAATCTTAGGGCTTAAAGGTCCTATGGGGACTCCTTTTGAGTTGCTCACGTTAATTCCAACATTCTATGTGCTAGAGGTACAGAATTACGTGCGGGGCTCCAAAAAGGGTAACGAAGTGGTTTCAAAAGCCTAAAACAAGGCGGGTCTCATTGCTAAGGATCTAAAATAGTCGAAGGGAAGATCTTGTGGCTAGAATCTTAAATCCTAAAGAAAAACTAAGCCTCATAAAAATGAGGTTAACATGGAGTTAGTTATAGTGATTTGCATTCCTAATTTTGCATAATGTCCCTTGCTTACTAGATTTCTTCTTTCTGTTGTACACACAAAGTTCTTGGTTCTTGGTTCTTGGTGGGAGTTGTGGGAGGTTTTGGTATCGTAGTTTCATTTTCAGGTTGACCTGTGATAATAGGGCCAAAAGTGGATTCATTAGGGATATCAGGGAAGTGAACTTGAGGTCCTAAAATGGTACCTAAATCTGATATTCTCTCCAACTCTCCCCATGAATAGTAGATTTGTGATGATATGGTTCATTTTCAAAAAAAAGGTGACATCCATGAAGTTGTAAGTTTTTTTGTTTCTAGAAAGTATCATTTATACCCATTTTAGTTTAAAGAGCAGCCCACAAAGATGCATTTGATTGACCTAGGATCAAGTTTTGTTTGATGTGGTTAATGTAGTTGAACAAAAACTATGCAACCATAATTTTTTATAGGTATATTAGAGGTGAAGGACTGAATGTGAGAAAAAATTTTATGAGAGTGCTACAAGGTTTGTTAAAGTTTGGCACTCTATTGGGCATCTTATTTATGAGAAAAGTGGATGTGAGAATTTCATCCCCACAGAATTGTTTGGTACGTTAGTGAATTGAATTTAATGAGCCACTTCGAGGAGACGTTTTTCCTCTTAACCACACAATTTTGTTGGGATGTGTCAACACAATAACTTGTATGAATGATGTCATTTTTTGATACATATGGATCGAGAGTGGAGTTGTAGTAGTTTTTTGCATTATTGATTTTGAGTATTAGAATTTTGCTATGAAATTGAGACGCATGTTGTGGAAGGTTTCAAATGTGCAGGTAGATTCAGATTTTTCCTTCATGAGAAAGGTCTAAGTGGTTCTGGTATGATCATCAATGAATATGACAAACCACATAGCCACATTTATATTTTTTTTATTTGTTAGAACCCCTAGATATCATTATGAACCATAAAGAATGGGTATGTTAGTTTGTATTTTTCACACCCAAACAAGCCACCCTCCCTTTTTTTAGGGGTCAGCTGAGGTACGATAGAGGCTGGCATATTGGTCAGACTAACTCTCACCAACACTCGTCCTAATTTTATAATCAAGACTCAGTGGGTGATGAATTAGCTTAATTGGATCGCCGCAACATACGAGATACATTGCATTTCAATTATATATTTGAAAGCATGAAAATTAAATCATCCAAAACACGAAAAGTACACAATGCTGTTAAATCCAAAACAATAAAAGTACTTACTCAAAACTTCTATACAAAGCTTCCAAAACTATCGTGCAAAAGCTGTGCAAGTCACCTGACTACTCTCCTCAATGCTTATTGTCCCTACCTGAAAGACAACAGCGTAGAGTGAGCAAAACTAGCTCAGGAAAATAATCGGAGCTAAAATAAATTTTTAAACATGAAAAGAAAATAACATGCATCAAATGAAATTCTCTGTCTACATATAATCATAACAAGCTAGCAAAATAATAAACATGAAAAAAGAGCAGGTACGGGTTATATAAAAATCAACTGTAATGTAATATGCAGGTCATAAGTATGAAATCATAAGTAGATATATGTTCATACATTTCATAGAGTTCATATCATAATAATGTCACTTGATTAATATATAGGGTTCAAATATTTACATGTTACTTCATCAAGGGTCGACACCTTGTCCTAAAGATCATATAAACTATCGATAAAGATTGGGCTTCTCCCAAGTTAGCAGTTACGACAACCGCTTGATACCCACAGTTCCCTAACGTACTGTAACCGCCTAATTCCAACGGTTCCCAGAGTTTCATCCCTCTATAAATATAAGAAGTCGGGAATACATCTCTGCATAACGTACTTGCAAGCACTCATGTAATAGTTTATCTCTTGACATTCATTATGACATTTCTTAAAGCATAATACATGTAGCGATATTCACCAGACATTTCATAAAGCATAATTATTGCAAACAAGTATTACATATCTCATAAGCATGAATCATAACAGAATGAATACCTGTAAGTGAATCATGTGTAACATAATAAAAGTCAACTTGCATTCATAAATTAATTGCAGGTATTCATCTACAATATATCAAAATTCCTAAATGCGTCAGTGTCAAACTAGAAATCATATGAAACCAATAGAAGTGTATCTTTCTTCGTTTAGCACAAGATTATTTCATCTGACTAGACGAAGCAGTCACACAAAAAATTTCTATAAGCTCGACTCGAGCTCATCACCTCGTATACACAACTTGTGAAACATAGACATCATAAGAATTCATAAAATTCGGATTCATGACATGATTTAACCCAAAACATAGTTCAAATGGGCTTCTCAACATAAATTGCCCTTTTGAAACCGGTTAATCTTCTTCCAATCATCTCCAACTTAACTTTCCTTTCGCTAAAGTCATGTGAAAACCCTTTCGGAAGCTTGCAAGACGATTACAACACTACTGGCACACAATCGGCGCCATTGAGGCTGTTGGGAACGAGAAAAACACGAAAAATGAGGCAAACTTCAATACGGAAGTGAGAGAAAGGAAATGAATGCTTAAAATTGCGAGAGAAAGGGATTCGTGCTTGCAGAATTTACCCTGGAGCCTTGGATCATGAGTTTTGGTAGCCCTATGCACCGCTCAGCTCGTTTATTCGCGACCTGGCTACAGCAGCCAGTGCGAACTCCTCCGAGTGCGAGAAATCAAATAGGGAGAGCAAAATCGAGAGAGAGGAGGAATTCGGGAGAAGAAAATAGGGAGAAAGGAGAGGATTTCGAAGCTCTGAACCAAAGCATGCAAATAAAAAGGCTAGAGGCGATGGACTATAGCGTTGTGGGATTAGAATAAGATTAGGAAATAAATAAAGTAATTTAATTTAATTAAACGTAAAACTTCTAAATTTCATATCTCCCAATTCATTAACAATTCATGTAGGTGCTTTATATGAAATTGATGAATTTCATGCATAGAATTTAATAAAACTATTCTAAACAAATTCCGGGAGCTGAAATTTTTTGGGTTACTTTTAGAATTTATTCGAACTAACCCAATTTCTCGAAAGTTCGGCGTTACACATTTCATGATTGGGTATAATTATCGGGTATGTTTAAAAGTTTGTAGTTTTCACACTGATAAGAACTATGTTTTTAATTGATAAACAAATGATGATACAATTTTTCAATATAATAGAAGTTAGAATGTCTAAAACGAAAATGTCATAACATAACTCGACTCTCAGGAGAAATAAACTCGGATACAAGACTTCACTGAAAGAATTGTAAATGATGAGATGATCCTTCTGAAGTGGGAGACCTAATGAGCAGATAAAGTCCATGATACATGTCAACACTGCCAATCACATTACCCAAATCCATCACCTGAAATTCGCACAAAGTATGGTAGAATTCAATAACACAACTCATGTCACAACTAAATTTACTGATAGACAGTAAACATCAAATAAGTTTAGGAAAATAAAGCACAGATTGGAGAATAATGTCCTTTGTGAGTTTCAAACTTCCTCTTCCTTCCACAGATGAAAGAGAATCTATTTTGGTTCTAACTGTGGCATGGTGCTTGCAAGACTGGATGGATTGGAAAGCAATGATATCACTTGTCATGTGATCAAATGCTCCAGAGTCTATCTAATATTCAAGGTTGATTCTTCCTGTTGAGAGCAACAAGAGAATAACAAAGACTACCTTGATTTGCTAGAAAGTTGGCTAAAGGCTCGGAATATTATCCCAGAAGTCTACGGAGAGCTTCGAGTTATTACTTACTGAATGGACTAAGTTCCTGCGGCTTGTCTTCCTTTGATGTCGTGTTTGTCTGGTTTTTCCCATAACTTTTTTATTTTTTGGGCTTTCAATCTACATATTTTTCATAAATTTTCCTATACTTCTCCTTTAGATGACCAAGTTTCTTGCATTGTTCACATCACTATTTGTTCCTCTTTAATATTTGTTCAGAGATGAGTTGTGAGTGTATAAAATAGAGTTGTCAACATTTGATGTACTGGAATTATATGTCATCATGAGTTTCTTCGACTCACCTTGTCGCAGGTCATATAATTTAATTTCAATGTTAAACAGCAGAGGTGTTGTCAACACTTGAATAAGACAGGCAAGAGGAGACAAACGACGTAGGGAGAAGATGGTAGCAGAGGATGCGGTGAACGTGACGATAGGGAAAAGCTTTAGCAAGGGGAAGTGGAGGATGTGGCTGTCGTGGGGGACCTCGGCGAATGCCAAGCGAAGAAGGGAGGGCTACTCAGCAAGGGTTGCGCGAATTCGGCCCTAGGGCTTCGCCTAGGTCGCAACTGAGAAGAAGAGGGGCGAGCCGCGTGTGATCGAAGAAGAAGAGAGGGGAAATGGCTCGACTGGGTTCTCGAATGAGAAGAAGAGGTGAGCCTCGTGCGTGAGTTAGGGGTTTAGGGATTGATTGGGTTTTTTTTTTTTTAATTTCACTTTAGCGCGTCAATTTTCGTGTTATTTATTCGTGTGCGAAACTAGCAAAATGGATGTCCTTTCCAGGTAAATTCAACATCCTGGACACGCTGGCACGGCCTGTTTTCTCATCTGTGGTCGTCTGGATAACTTCGTCAGCGATCGGGTCAAAAGTGCATCAAATTCAATTTTATTAAACTCTTGAGTTTGTGATCGATTGTTTTGGAATTAATTTTGGTTTTGATTAATTATGAAATACATAAAAGTGTGGGTGATGTAAATTGTGGTATTTGAACATGTCCTGAATTGAGATATTTTTGCACGCGAAGGTGCAAATTGTGAATAAGGTCACCCTAGGGCTTAATGGTCCTATAGGGATTCCTGTTGAGTTCTCTCATGTTAGTTTCAAACTCCTAAGTGCTAGAGGTCAAGAACCACGCATGCGGAACTCCAAAATGAGTAAAGAAGCGGTTTGAAATTCTGAAATGAGGTGGGTCTAATTACTAAGGTTCTAAGATAGTCAAAGGAAGAATCCTAAGGCTAGACCCTAAACCCTAAGAAGAAAACTAGACCTCGCCAAAAATAAGATCAACATATATGTGAATGGCTACGCGTAATGAAGCTTGCGGGCTAATTATCGGATGCAGGGAGAGATTCGGCAGTCAGCAGGAGCAAGAACCAAAGTCAGGGTGGGCCTGCAATCTGGCTAGCGGCTGCAAGGAGGATTTTGGCGGCTGAGAAAGGATTCTAGGGTTTCTCTCATAACTCTAATATCATGTAGAATTTAGAATAAACTCTCTAATTTTCATTAAACAGATAGCTAATTTATATACAACTCAGACTAATCATCTTAAAATTAAAGGGAAATTCAAATTATCACGATTCAAAGAAAGGAAAGTAAAAAAAAATAATGGATAACCAAGCGAGCATAATTTCTCCCCTTATATATAATAGCGGACCTAGGGTTTCCTAAACCATGTGCATATCACCATTTTCAATTATGATTCCTTCAATACAATTCTACATATACACAATGCCATTATTCAAGCAATTTTATTTCATAATATGTAATGCATAGACCTAGTTTATGGTCATATTTACAACCATGTCCAGTACATGATTGGCATGCGATATATTAGCATTATTTATTAGAAATGGTTTTTCATGCTGCACTTTATGCCTCCCTGGCTTGTTATCTTGGTCGTTGGTACAAATGCAGATTAGGATAAAACTGAGCGTTACTGAGAATCAGAATTGAATTTACTGCTTTATTTTTTATACTTAGTTTTAATATAAGATAGGAAATATGCTAAGGTAATATATACAATGAAAGCTTGATATTATGTATATTAACTTCGACGTTTATCAGAAATTCTGTAAATAAATGAACGGATTATTTTGGAATACTTCGGACTACTTCACTTATATCGTCTTATTAGATCTCAATGAGTTTAAGGTTGTGTTGTATACATAGGTTTAGATCTTTAATGTGATTAAATTTATTATCACCTTATTATAGTAGATAGAGTTCCAAAATAAGTTTTTGAAGTAAATCAAACAACTGAGTTGTACCCGCCTCTCTCACATCTTATGCTCAATGGAAAGTGAACGTTGCGGGCCATGAAAAAAAGTGATATCTAAGCACATGAATTTTAAGGATTAAATAAAATGGCTTGATTGAAATTAGTATTCCTAAGGAAAATAATTATGGTTAATCCAGAGCTTACAGTGGTTATAGCCTTGCTAGATAAGCTGTAACATTAGCCCCGTATTACATATATCATATGATATATTATGCATGAATATGAGCATTAGAATACGGGTTTTATGATATAGCAATAGGTTGGATGTAGTAGGAATGAGAAAGTATTTATAAGAATTAAAAGACAAATAGCACAAACCAAATGAGATAGCTTAAGTATATGAGAATATTGCACCAATAGGAGGTAGAGCAGTATGCTAGAGTGAAGAATGTACCAGTGAAATCAGATTCTTTAGCCATGATGTATGAAAATATGATACAGATGCAAGTGCAGATGATAAAAAATGATAGAACAAACAATACAAGTGAAATAATCTTTTAATGAATCTACAAACCTAGAGCAACATTCACATTAACGATGCATAAGGTACAACTACAAGTGTTAATGTAAAGATTGATAAGTACTTAAAGTTGCTTTAGAGCATGAAGCTACATATACACAAAAGAGTAGTAGATTCTAGAGCTATTGAGGATTGCATTACCAACAACAACAACAAAAAGCCTTTATCCTACTAAGTGGGGTCAGCTACATGAATCCTTTTTCTCCATTGTGCCCTATTAAGTGTCAAATTTTCATTTAATTCTAATAAATTAAGACCATTTTTTATACAAAATGCCAAGGTATTTTTAGGCCCACCTCTACCTTTTCTTAAAATAAATCGAATCTAAAATATCTACTCTTCTAACCAGATCATCAGATGATCGACGTTTAATATGAAAAAACCATCTAAGAAGACTCTCTAAATTTGTCTATCACCGGAGCTGAACCAACCCTTTAACAAATATCTTTGTTTCTCATTTTGTCTATCAATGTAACAACTAAGCATTCTCATCTCAGCAACACTTATTTTAGTTTTATGCTTCTCTTCTATAGGCCAACATTCTGCTTCATAAAGCAATGCAGGCCTCACCATCATTTTAAAAATTTTCATTTAAGTTTAAGCGGTACTTTCTATCACACAATAGGCCCAATGCATTCCACCACTTCAATCGACCAACCTGAATTCTACTAATAACATCCCAATCTATATCACCATAACTTTTGAATAGTATACCCGAGATATCTAAAACGTTCACTCTTTTTAATGATTTGATCACCAATTCTTCTAACTCCGCCACCAAATATACTAATATTAAAATTACGTTTCATGAATTCAGTTTAGATCTACTCAAAAAAAGGCCTTTCGACTCTAAAGTAGACCTCCATAAGTCAAGTTTTCCCTGAACTCTTTCTATAGTTTTATCCACAAAAAGAATATCATCAGCGAAAGCATACACCAAGATAAATCCTCCTAAAAATGTCCGGTAAAAGCATCCATAACCAAAGCAAAATGATATGGGCCTAAAGCCGATCCATAATGTAATCCAACTACAACAACAACAACAACAACAAAGCCTTAATCCCACTAAGTAGGGTCGGCTACATAAATAATACTGGGTCAATCCTCCTTCGGTTCGAACACAAGTAATAGTTTTTGGTATAATATCCTTACTGACTTAAATACAAGTAATATCATCACCATTCTTTTATAAAACTCTCCATTCTCGTATGCTTTTCCTAAATCAATTAAAATCATATGTAGATTCTCCATACTCTCTATGTACTTCTTCATCAAACCTCTCAATAAATGTTTAGCTTCCATAATAGACTTGCCCTTATAATTTCAAACTGATTATGAGAAATCTTAGTATCACGGCTAACCGATGTTTAGTTACTCTCTCCCATAATTTTAATGTATGACACATTAACTTAATTTCTTTATAATTTGCATCTCTTTTATTGTTAAAAATGGGTACCGATTTCTCCACTCTCCAAGCACTTTTTAGCTTTTAAAATAATATTAAAAAGTTTATTAAGCCAAGAAATTCTCAAGTCTCCTAAATATTTCCACATTTCTATTGGAATGCCATCAAATCCTATTGATTTTTCACCCTAGACTTTCTTTAAAGCCTCCTCAACTTCCTGTTTACAAATATGACAGTACAACAACAACAACCCTCTATCTCACTAAGTGGGTTCGGTTACATGAATCTTTTTTCTCCATAGAGTCCTATTGAGTGTCATATTTTCATGTAATTCTAATAGATTAAAATCATTTTTTATACAATATGCTAAAATCATTTTAGTTCTACCTCTGCCTTTCTTAACATTTGTCGAATCCAAAACATCTATTCTCCTAAAAGGATCATTACATGGTCAATGTTTAATGTGACCAAGCCATCTAAGACGACTCTCTCTAATCCTGTCTGCCACTGGAGCTACACCAACCCTATCATGAATATATTCATTTCGCATTTTGTCTCTAAATATCAAACCGCGCATCTACCTAAGCATTTTCATCTCAGTAACACTTAATTTTGCTTTATGCTTCTCTATTAAAGGCCAACATTCTGCGCCCACCATCTTATAAATTTTTTTCTTTCAGTCTAAGCGGTACTTTTCTATCACACAATAGGCCTGAAGTATTCCTCCACTTCAACCAACAAAATTGAATTCTACTAATAACATCCCCATATATATCACTATCACTGTGAACAAAAGACTCGAGATATCTAAAACGTTCACACCTTTTAATGTTTGATCACCTAAAGTTACAACTCTGTCACTAGAACTACTAGTAAAATTACATCCATATATTCAGTTTTAGATCTACTCAAATGAATGCCTTTGAACTCCAATGTAGATCTCTGTAATTCAAGTCTATCCTGAACTATTTCTCTAAACTTATCAACAAGAAGGATATCATCAGCGAAAAGCATCCACCAAGGAAAAACATCCTGCAAATCTCCAGTAAGAGCATCCATAACTAAGCTAAAGGATATGAGCTTAAAGCCAATCCCTGAGGTAATCCAACTACAATAGGAAAATACTAGGTCAATCCTCCATCCGTTCAAACACATATAACAGCTCTAGTATATATAACTTTAATGACTTGAATATAAGTCATATCAACAACTTTCTTTTCTAGAACTCTCCAAAGGACTTCTCTTGGAACCTTAACGTAAGCTTTTTCTAAACTATTAAAAATGATATCAAGAATCTCCTTATTCTCTCTATACTTCTCCATCAAATCTCTCAATAAATGTATATCTTTCATGCTAGACCTGTCCGGCATAAATTCAAACTGATTATGAGAAATATTTGCACCACGTCCTAACCTTTGTTCAATTACCTTCTCCCATAATTTTAAAGCATGACACATCAACTTAATTTTTCTATAATTTGCACGCTCTTGTGTATCCCCTTTAATCTTAAAAATGGGGACCAAAATACTCTTCCTTCACTACGCAGGCAATTTTTACTTTTTAAAATAATATTAAAGAGTATAGTAAATCTCCTCAATATTTCTACACTTCAATTGGGATATCATCACTTCATACTAATTTTCCACCCTTGATATTATTTAAAGTCTCAACTTCTTTTGTATTAATGCGATGGTCAAAATAAAAAATTCTATTATTATTAACAATATTAAGATGACAAAGGTCGATCTTATTTTCAAAAGCTTCGTTCAAAAGTTTATCAAAATATATTACCCACCTATGTTGAATATCTTCGTCTAAATATTTTTTTTATTTTCATCTTTAATACACTTTACTTAAAATTAAATCTTTACTTCTCATTTATCTTTGTTTGACTAGTTTACATATATCTTTTACCCTCGATAATATTCAATCTATTATAAATATCATTAAAAACAAAATTTTTAGCATCACAAATAGTTCTCTTGGACTACCTACGGATCACCTTTTATATTTCCCAATTCTTCAAACTTCTACATTCAAACCAATTTTTGTAACAAAACTTCATAAACTTTATCTTTTCTTGCGCTTTATTATTTCACCACCAACTAATTTTATTTAAACAAAACTTTTCCTTTTGATTCTCGAAGTACATCTTTTGTCACTTGTTTAACAATACTTGTTACTTTATCCCACATTGAATTAACTTCTTCATAAATATCTCAAATCTTAAAAAACTTGAAGGTTGCTCATAAAAATATTTTTTTTGCGTCTTTTAAGTGCCTTCATCTAATTCTATGATAATTTCATTAATTTTTTTTATCTTTCAACTTTTCATCTTAAAATCCAAAACTAATAATCAATGTTGAGTACTTAAATTTTCACTTGGAATAACCTTATAATTTTTACATTCTAGACGATTGCTTTTTCTCATAAGGAAATAATTAATTTATTTTTTATAAGGTTCATTCGTACAAGTAATAATATGCTCATCACTTTTCTTAAATAAAATATTAGCAACAACAAAATCATAAGTTAAAGCAAAATCCAATATGATTCTACCATCTTCATTACAACAACAAACAACAGCAACAACAAAGCCTTCATCTCACTACGTGGGGTCGGCTACATGAATCCTTTTTCTCCATTGCGTCCTATTTAGTGTCATATTCTAATCAGTGTCATATTCTAATCTAGTTCTAATAAATTAAGATCATTTTTTATACAATTAGCCCAAGTCTTCCTAGGCTTACCTCTGTCTTTCTTAAAATAAGTCGACTCTAAAACATCTACTCTCCTAATCGGATCATCAGATGGTCGAAATTGAATGTGACCAAACCATCTAAGACGACTCTCTCTAATTTTGTTCGCCACTGGAGCTACACCAACCCTATCACGGATATAATCATTTCGCATTTTGTATCTAAGTGTACAGCCACTCATCCTCATCTCGGCAACACTTAACTATGCTTCTCTTTTAAAGGCCAACAAAAATTATAGCCACCTTTATATTGGAACACAACACTTATAATCATTTCTACCATCTTCATTAATCAATCAAAAACTATAGCAACAATGAATATTTCTAAAATTTTCTACTACTCTACAAACATGTTTATTTAAACCTCCTCCAATTAAAATTATTTCTTTATGAGGTATCGTTTGTATTAATTCTTATAGGTTATTCCAATTTTTTTCTTTTGAATGTATATCTAAACCTACTTAGAGGAGCATAAGCACTTATAACAATCATTAATTGATAAGTGATTAAAATTAAAAAAATTTTGAAGGCATAAAATGTCTGTGAAGAGTGGGTAACTTCATGAAATATTGGAAGATAAGATAGAAATTTATAAGTAAAAGATGGAAAGTTAATCAGATGAATTTGAGCAAGTCTTCGGATATTAATTAATTTCTCCCTCTAAAAGATAGTGTATGTAGGAGAGTTTTGTAACTTTGACTGAATGATCAAAATAGTTATTTAGTATAAAGTTAAATTTATATCATTATCGAGATATACTCAACAACAAATAAGTACACTATGAGAGGTTTGAGGTAGGGGTGTAAATGAGCCAAACACAAGCGAGTCCATGCTCATCTCGTGTTCGGCTCGTTTATATTTTGAGCCCAAAAAATGTGTTCGTGTTCGGCTAGTTTGCTTGGCGAGTCGAACACGAGCTGTTCACGAACAAAGAACCCTTTTGACAACTCTAATCACGTAAACATAAGATGTTAAGGGTTGGGGCAAGATTTAAGAATTATTATTTATATTAAAACATCATTTGAATCTAACTTAATAATTTTTATTATATTTATTTAATTAATATTTTTAATTGATTATAAATCTTTTAATTTTTTTAAAAATACTACTCATCATAATTGAGGAATAGTATTTCGAGCTAAACCGAGCCGAACATGAACGAACAAATCTTTTTTCGTGTTCGGCTTGTTAAGACTTGTTAACTTAGCGAACAAGCCAAGAACGAGCTTCTTAACGAGCCGAACACGAGTTGTTCACGAACAACGAGCCGTTTTGACAGCCCTAGTTTGAGGGATTAATTACAGCTACCTCTAATTCCACTCTACATTTAAAATTTATTGAGTGCTAGAGAGTGCAAGACTACTAGAGTATGATATAGCTATTTAAAATAGAAATTAAAAAAAAATAGTGGACAATAAAGGAGGGAATCAGTTCGAGCTGAATAAAAATGTGTTTATGGGTAGCAACAACAAAAAAGGTTGACTTGTTACTTCAATTTATGGTACATGTGGGAAGCCTAATCTAAATTTGAGAATCTACTATCTATGTGGTAAGGAAGGTCATATAAAAAAAACTACCGAAAAAAAATACAATGACAGAGGATAAAATTAAGTCCAAAGATAATAGCACCCTAGGGATGAAAAGCCTATTATGAACAAACTAATATTGAAGGATATAAGAGAATCAATATAAGGCAATGCACAATCAATTCCAGCAAAAGCATTTGCTTTAACTTGCTAGAAAGCCAAGGACTCTAGAGGTTATGACCAGCGTGATTAACATTTTAGATTTTTTGCTATGAAACAAACATTTGGATTCTAGTGATTCATACTATTCTTGTCAAAGCTCTTCTTCGATAAGTTACAAATGGAACTCATCTATTTTAAACTTGGTTTGCCGAATGTATTATATGTTGGAGATAAAATATTTGTTTGTGTTTTATGCACTATTGATATTATGAAAACTTGGAGAATATTCATGTCTAATTTGAGCTTGCTACATGTGTGTTGGGCGAAATTTGCAGCAATAGAGATATATTAACGTATTAATGGTGTACAAAAATTCAGCATAAACGGGTGAAATAAAAGCTTATGAAAGGAACACTAGTGCTTTTACATGGAAAACAAAGAAAAAGAAAAAAACCGCAGGGCCTAACCCAATTAAAAAAATTTCACTTTCAAATGTTTGTTACAAGACTTTTTTCATCTTTAAATAGTAGAAAATAATATCACAAGAATGGGAAAAATATTGGGAAATTAATAGCGACCCAGATGTGACGATGAAAAACTGATGACATAGGTTGTGTGATGGTGATCTGGAAAAGTTATCAACTATGGTGGTGGTTGTTAGATGACAGTGATCCAGCAACATTAATAGAGATAGCTAATCAGCAGTGATTTGACGATGACATTGTGATAAAAAATGTATAACGATGACAATGGCGTGAACCGAGCACCGACAGTTTGACAACAATTGCGATAGCGACCAAAAAATGGTGGCGACAGCAATGGCGCCAACCAGTGACCATGTTTTGATGGTTAATAGGTGAAGGTAGTCTGGCAATAGTGAACTAAGAGATGGTGGCCCAATGAAGATGGTAGTGTTTCAACTATGGTGGCCTGACGGCGGTCGAAAGATAATGATCAGGAGACAGCAACAGTGTAACACAACAGTGGCGGTGGCAGGGCAACAGTGATCTGGCATAGTAACAACCAAGAGAAGATGGTTCAACGATGACGATGATGTACCACATCAGGGGTGGTTGTCGAGCGTCGGTGATTCGAAATAGCGACGGATGGGAGAAGATGATTCGATGAAGGTAATAGTGCACCAAAACATTCATGTCTGTTGAGCAATAATGATCGGCATAGCGACAGTCGGGATATGATGATTTAACGATGATGGTAGTGTTTTGATGATGGTGGCATTATGGCAACGAAGGCGACACGATGATAGTGGTCTGAGCTTGGGGCAAACATTCGATCAGTTTTCAAATTGTTCAAACCGATTGCAACCAAGATCATGAATCTAAAAAAATTAATCAACTAAAACTGGACCAAAATTTAATTCAGATTAAAATGTTCGGTTATGGACAAACCGAAATTAATTATTTGTTAGTTTGGCTATGAGCAAATATTACAAAATTATATATATTATATGTATAATATCAATCTAATTCCATGAACTATATATTTACTTCAACTAAATATTGCATGTAAAAAAAAAATTTAATTTTATCGATTTATTCGACATGAAATTAAATTAAAACAAAAAAATTTGTATAAATTCTTAGTTTTAGGTTTGTTCAGTTAGATGAAAAAATCGAACTAAAAACTGAAAATCGAATATTAATGTTTAAAAAAACAAAATCAAAATGCATTTTTAAAACCAGACCCAATTAACCAAACTTATAAAGCTATGTTCAGTTTTTCAGTTGTGACCAGATATTGCATACCCCTAGTCTGAGCGGTTGCTTAGTGTTAGTCGAGTGACAGTGGCCTTATAGTAATGGCAGCCCAGCGATGGTGGTCCAGAATGACAGTACTGGTCCAGCAATGGAAATTTGACAGCGGCGACCGTGGCTCTCCATCAGTTGGGTGTTGGTGGTCTAATGATGATGGTGGCCCGACTACTGTAATCAGGCATGACGACAATAACCCAGCAATGGCAGCCTGATGGTGATAGCGGTGCCTTGTCGTTAGTCAGGTGTCGATGGTCCAATGGTAATGGAAGCGTCGACGATGGTAGTGTGTACTGATGACGGTGATGGTGGCTCAATGTTTATCAAGTTTAGGTGGTCTGGTGGGGACGGTGGACCGGCACAGCGGTAACAGCCTAGAAATGGCATCCTGATAGTGACAGCAGTGGATCACTGTTATTTTGGTGACGATGGTCTGATGGAGAGGCAACTCGACAAAGATGGTCTGAAATGGTGCCCACTCAAACGATGATAGACATATGGTGGCAACTGAAGCCCGCCAATGGTGATCTTGCAAGACGTCAGAGCTCCTGGGATGGTGGTCCGACAGCAGCGGTCTGGCATGGTGATGGTGGCTTAGAGTCAGCAAAATGACGGCAGTCTGACAATGGAGGAAACCCGCAATGGTGGTTTGGTGGTGGTGGAACTTGAGAATCCTTAAAAGCTAGGAGATCCAATTAGCCTTCTCATCCCAATTCAATCCCCCTCGATGAAAAAAATGAAGTTTATTTATAGATTTCCTGAGTGGCATCCTCCGTGAATATTCACGATTCAGACCACTCCATCGGATGACCCAGAGTAATCTCTTTGATTAGATAATATTTTATGAGTATTTAAGGATCTCAATTTTGTCAGAATTAAGTGATCTTAGACTTGTTAAATTTGTTTCGAGATGCTCGATTTGACTATAAACATGTCAAATTTAGAGATCATTTGGTCCTCAAAATATATCTCAAAGTTAATTATTATGCTAGAAGTACATGATCTATGCTCACTTCGACTTAGTTCGGACCATATTTGATGTAATTTGGTTCATCTTACCAAAATCTTTCCTTTGAATTTAAGTGTAAGTAATTCAATCTTTAGAGCTCTCGGTCCCAATATGCATAGAGATTCATGATTGGTTAAGATAATTTTTTGGCGGCATATCACTCCCTACTATAAAATTTGATGTAATTTTTAAGTATGGATTGACTAGCTCAATAATATATTGCCATTACGTGTTACAAAAAAAGAGTTATGTCAGCAAGAATAAATATATTGAAGATGATGATAATATGTCATTAAGTGTTAGAAAAAAAAGGGTTATGATTTAGCTCACCAAATGATAAATTATTTTATTTTTAATGTAAGTGGTTAGTATGATCACTTATTAACTCTATCAATAAGAATAAATATATTGAAGATGATGAATTGATATTTTTTGGTTAAATTAAAAACTATCATAGATACAATTTGCAATATAAGTATTATTATATAATGAGAATATTGCAATTTTTTATTGCAAATTTTTTGGTTTACCAACAAAAAAAAAAGTGAATTTTACAATAGACTTTAGCCCTTCACTACATTAATTGTTAAAACAACTTATAAAATGGCTATTAAGATGCTAAAAAAATTAAAGATCATTTATTGGAATTAGTTGAGATGAGTTTCATAAGATCGAGTATATCATTGTGGAGTTCTACTAGTTTGTTTGTGGAGAATGATGATTGATGATGCAATAAGATTGTATATAGACTATAAAGAATTCATAAAGTGACAATTATGAATTGTGACGTACATCAACATGGTGACAGAGCAATGATGAACCTCAACACTTGAACTCAAAGCAATGGATGAACTGTGATGAATCAAAACACGAATTGAAAACAACTATAAAGCCTACCCAATCAACGAGTCTGGTTAGGTCTAGATCAGACTGTATAAGGGGCAGAAGTTAGTCGCCCTCACTTTTCATTTTCTTCTGGTGTGTATAGCAGTACCTGACCCTACCGTCCTTTTTGGTTGTGTTAGTTTATTTTGTTTGTTTTATTGATTTAGTTATATTTCATTGTTTACTTTTCTGTGTATGATTAAATTACATGTCTTTTTAGCTTTATTGGCAGTGTGTCAGTGTGCATTTAACATGAATTACTTGTGATAAGCTCTTATTTAAATTTTATATCTAATTTAAACAATTTTAATCTAATTTTTTTAATTAAACTCATAACCAAAAAGATAAAAAATAAAAATAAATTGATTGCATTCACAACTTAAAAATTTCAATGCATATAAAATAACATGAATGAAAATTGAGTAGAACGTTGTAGTAACTTTTTTATTCTGCGAAAATCGTATGCATTGCATTACATATTCTTTTTTTTTTTTAGGTCTTCATCCACTGCATAGAAATGCAGATCTGACTAGTGAGGATCACCGCCCTTATGAGTGAAATCTGTCTTCTGTACACTTGACCTAAAGTTCTTTCACGCATTCATCAAAAAGAATGGTATACCTTTTCACGGTCTATTTGACACTCGATACTAAAAATAAATTAAATAAATACACTTAGTGTGAATAGGAAAATAAAAATTTGAAAATTTGAAAATATAAAATTATTTACATGCATTTACATATTAGCCTACTTAGGAAACTTGATTTTAACAATAAAGTCATAAGACATACATTTCTCTCTAACAAAAAAAAATAGTCTAGTCTATTGTGAATTACATAGAGACTAAACATCATGATTTTATATGATTAAGTGGGTCTAGTTGGCAGCCTTTTTTAGACAAGATTGTTAGTCCAATCATGAACATTCTTAGGCACGAGTGGGCCTAAGTTATAAGTCTTATCGTCATGTCTGCACTAATTTAGGTCATAAGCCATACCCAATTAGTATGTTAGTCCCCTTTTATTTAGGTTCAATACCCGCACATTTATGTCACTTGATGTTGTCAACTCATATGTTCAACTAGCATGCATGCCCTACTTGCTTGTGCTTATCCTCTTGTTTTTGGTCATATTATATCTTGCATGTGGCCTCTTGAGCCTTTCTCTCATTGGCATAAGAAAACTCTAAGAAAACTCATCACGTCTCAAACCCAGAGGAAAATGATCAAACACCCTTAATCGAGTTTTCTTGAGCTACATGTCCAAGATATAATTAACCATGGGGCTTTGCTCCCATTTTAAACCTAATTACCCATAATAAAATAGATTTTATTTGATATTATGTATTGCATGGGAAAAACCATAGTTCATTTGAGTCGCATATATTTCTGTTTTAAAGTCCATAGAGTGAAACATTTTCTATCGCTTGTGGTGGTTTGGTTTCATGTCATGGTGTGCTCCAAAGATAAATATATGTGTGGCCAGTCTAAGTTCTGTTGAGTCTTATATCGAAGCATAAAAACCTCACTCTCGTCCTTTGGGACGGTGTGATCCAATCTTTTATGACTCTTCCCCTTTCCTCTTTTTAGAGCTTCATGTCTTATGAAAGATATAGGATATTGCATAGCCGCATCTAGACCCACAGGGACATATTAGTTAAGGAGTTTTCAGCAACATATGAGATTTAAGTTATTAGGACTTAGCAAATCCTGTAAATCCAGATTTACTAAATCCTGAATGGGTTAAATCCGGAAACTGTCTTGCCACAAATTTACTAAATCATGTATAACCTTAAATTCAAGCCCACGAAGTTAAATCCACCGATTTGTGGGAATACGCATTTACATCATCCAGGCATTTATTAAGCCCAAAATGATCGTTTGACAGGATTTCCTGGGCTAAATCCGTTGCCAGCAGCCCCTTAATGTGTTCAAGTTGGAATCACAATGACGGTTATATTTATCAGCAGAGTAAAACTATCCATGATTACAGAGCAAGAGAAAGGAAGAAAACCTTAAGGAGAGTCTTCAAACTGTTTGTTGCTGAACGATCAATTGGAATTAGAAAGTTACGACGTCATAAAAATTTGTTTTAAAGCACTAAGAGAACGCCCGCAATGGCGATCAAATCTATCAAAATTAAACAAAAAGTTTCAGAAGTTGACACGCACATTTCTACGGCAAATGCTGATTCGTAGTGAAAACCCTAAAACAAAAAGCTAGCGCAAAAATCAGAGAGACGAGACCAGCGACAGCTGCACCTGGTAGACATAGAGCGGGAACGGCCTAACCATGGTAATGAAACTGAGCGGATGAAAGCATCAGAGAAAACCGGAGAAGGGGTTTAGCGCCATCAAGAGGTTTCACGATGTCCCGCCGCCCCCGGCCTCTCTCTCCGTTTTGGACGAGTTTTTTTTTAATTTAAGGAAAATTATTACGGTTACTCAGCAACCCCTAATAATCATCGGATAATCAGTAAATAATTCATAATAACTCTGTGAATAACATTAAAATAAAATTGTGTGGATTATTGACAGATTATTAGAAAGTTATTATAGCGTTATTTGAACAATAAACTCTCAATAATCTCACAATATCTCGCATAATAGATAAAAAATATAAAAGTAAAACCGTGGAGGTTATTGGGGCGGTATTAGAAGGTTACTCGCTAGTTATTCGGAAAAATACCGCAATAACCTCTTGATAATCTTGAAATACACGATCTCGGAGGTTATTTGGTAGTTATTTGCGTAGTCCGTACGCAGTGTTGCGTACGTTGTCCGTATGGAATAATTTTTCCTAAAACATAATTTACCTGAAAGAGCAAATGTATCCTTATATATAAATACTTAACATTTTATTTCACATAAATATATTCTTAATACAATAGTATAATAAATAATTGTTATATCATTTAAATGTCTACTATGCTCATACTTTTTTGTGTCATGCATCTTCTAAGCATTTATGATAATTATTCAAAGTCTTTTATAGCATATCGTCTCCAAAGATAATTTTCTAATTTTTATTTTATTTGGATCGAGAATTTGGGATGCATTCATTGTCTCATCTAACATTAATAGTTTCTCAAGGTTACATTGAATGAAAATACAGGATTTAGGTTTGACAGCTATATTTTTATAGCATGTCAACTCCTATGTTTGAAAATAAATTTTGAACAATGTTATGAAGTTCATTCTTTTAAACTCAAACTTTATGTTTATGTTATATGTTTTAATCATATTAAATTCATATTTTTAAATTGCTTCAAAAGTGAATGATAGGTTTGAATAAAGTTCAAATTAGGTTTGAGTGCCAAATTCGACCATTAACTCAAAATTGAAAGCCTAGGGATAGCTTCCTAATTATTTTGCTTTTTAAGTTTGACATCAAACTTTCATTTGGTTAGTCCGTTAGTGTTATTTTTTATAAATCTCTGGGGCTGAAAATATGGATAATATTCATAACAGCTTTTATAAAAATTAGTTTCCTCATAACTATTTTATAAATATTTTTACAAAAAGTTTTAGTCGCCCTAAACAAACCCTAAATTTTTAAAGAGAGGTTTGAGCAGTGTTATAAAATATTCAAAGAAAGTTCAAATGTAAGTAAATTATATTGTTTTTTTTTTACTTTTTCTCTCTTTTATTTTTGAATGAGTTGTGATTTTGTCTATCGTTGTATGATTCCATTTTTCAAGTAAATTTATCTTGTGGATCATATGGATGATCCGGAGAAGAGAGAATCAGATAGTAAGGATATTCGACAATGAAGTCAAATGAGAGAAGGAATGTAGATAACTTCCATAAAGTAAACTTCATGTGATCACCCAAAAACGTACGTCCGAAAGGAGATTGGATCGAAAATGCCTTAAAACATATGCGGATAAGACTATACGTCCAGAGAGTCAAGTGTATATGCTTGTTCTGGGATCAAAACCAACTCTTAAGCTAATGTATCCCCTTGATTAATTACATCTCATGGAGCGCCCATGAATACTCATTATTAGATGAGTCTATGTACATTAAGGTGAGGACTACTAGATGGTGTCACAAACGATGGTTATTCCATAGCCATAAATCAAAGCTTTCAAAGCTCTCGTTAAGCCACAGGGCAAAAAATGAGTCTCTCACATCCTAAGTGAGTAGCAGCTCATCGATAATTGAGGCTTATGAAAAAATCATATCGTCCCGTAGGGACCGCACTATGCTTCTAAATTCATACAAGGCCATAAGGGAAAGGGTGAATCACTGTATCTTAAATGGGCGACGACATATCAACAATTGCGGACTACGAGATGACATCGACGAAGCATCAAAGAAGCGACAGAGCTTAAATGGGGTATCAAATGAAGGTAGAGTGATCCTAATCGGGTAGAGAAAGTTGGGTCAGGACACCATTGATTTGTCATCCCAAGCTATTAGCATCACCTGGTCTTGAAAGTAATCGACCAAACGCAATCAGAGGCCACCATGCCAGCAATCCGTGAATTGCATCATCAAAGGGGACGTCCATAGCCCTAAGGTTAAAAAAAGGAGACTATAATCCTATGACCTTATATAGGTAGGAAGAGCAGAGGTGGAACCTATATCTGTCAAAATGGCAAGGATGCCGCTATAGTGAAAAGAAAAGAGAGATCCAACTATAAAGCTAAAAACGCTCTCAACAAATGATGTACTTTCTGTCTAGGTCAGGGAAACCCTAAACACACTAAACAAGCAACTAAGTAGAATTTTATGTTGGGTCAGTCAGGTTGGGGAAGTAAAGGGACTTCTCTTCTGGATATGTCACATGATGTAGTTATCTATTTAAGCTATAAGCATGGAGGTCTTAGTAATATGACTTGGGAAATGGACATGCAATGTAGTCTGTTTTAAATTCGGTCCAAAATTCATTCAAGAAAGTAAAGACAATTTTTGAAAAAAAATCTTGAATCTTTTAATCTTAAATTTTGATTACTTTTGAAGTTTTATTACTAAACCTTTGTAGAAAGTTTAGAATATTATATCATTTGAGATCCTAAATGATTCACATGATTCCCAGATGAAAACACAAGGTAAAGGAGGCAAAGTCAATTTTAAGAACACAAGCATGCAATGAAAATAGTAAAACACGTCAAATACAAAATAATAAAAGGTTGGATCCCCCTATATATTCAACATATCACAGAAACATAAAAAGACGGTTAGGCAACGCATAAGTACGCTCCTTGTCTTGATTCTATATATCAACAAGATTTTGAATTAAGGCATGGAACACAAGCAAACAACTCCTGGTCCCTATCACGTGGTATTGTCACTCTAGCACCTCAGAACCCGTGCATGTACCTTATTTCTCACATAGGACTCTCCTAAGGACTCTTAAGAAAAGTAAAAAAAAAACTTGACCTGCACAAAAACAGGTGCAACTCATATGAGCAATGTCTTGCAGCACTTGCAAAAAAGAGTTAGTCATAATCATTATTTGCTCTTCCCTATTACACGTGTAAGTGTGTTTTAGACATGGCTCCCTACAAGAAGACCGACCTAATGTACGACTGCACACATCTCAATGTCGGTAAACATGCAAGCAAACTAAAAGCTCAAAAGGTGATGTCTGGATAAAGCTACCAAACTAGCAAAGAGCTTGTCGGCGAATTTTTAATTTAATTTAAATAAATAATTTGAAAAGTAGTATTTTATTTTGAAGATAATTTTAAATTTGAAAATTTTAAAATATGAAATCAAACTGATCTCACATCCCGAATAGTTTATATAAACGAGCGCCGCACCACGAACCGTGTATCTATCCCGAAGAATAGACACCTTTGCTTGATAATGGGGCTCGATTAAATAAACTAGAAAGGTTTATGACATCCGTTTGGTCCGCGAACCAATTTTATAAGCCGACGAGTTCCCCTCGCTTAATATAAATGAATTAAGCGAGGGTTTATATTACTCGGGTTCTTAAAGTTCCCTATAAGGGCGAGCCCCTATAGTTAATTACATCTTAAGTGACGGGAATCACCTAAGAAAACTCTCGATAATAATCGATAATTCCGCTCTCAAGAATTTCAAAGTTTAAGTTTTCAAAGGATTGAATTTTGAAATTTCAAAAGGATTAGCTCGAATTTGGAACATTTTATTTTTGGAAATTCAAAGGAAGAAAAGTAGGAGAAATTACGGATCCGAAGCGGACTTCGATAATTTCCGACTATCCTATTATTTGGCTTGGATTTAGGAAAGTCCTAATGTTTATTTAATGTTTTAATCTTGCCAATTTTAGTTAATTAGGGCTTATATTTATATGATAGAATCATACAAATTGCCTAGAAGATATGAGGGTTTATGTCGTATCGGACGACTACCTCGGAATCCTAAGACCAGTTAGGGCTTAATTTGCAATGCGAATGCCTAACGAAGAGTTGAGGATTTATGTTGCACTAAGCAAACTACCTCGAAGTCCTATGGCTTTGTTATTTAATTCTAAGAAAGTTTTGTTGATGTGGGCTCAAGTTTTCGTCGACGACGATGGCCGTGCTGCCCACCATGCTCCGAGCTCCTTGTCGTTGCAGAGGTTTAGTTTTAGGAATCATAAATCAAGAGATGAGAGAAGTGTTCTGGTTTAGAGAAGTCTTAATTTCCAAGTATTTTTTGTGTTTTAATTAAAACAAATCTTAAAGTTGATTATAACGACACCGGTTAAGATCCCACGGTTCCATCCTTCCGGCATCATTATTTTTATCGGATTCACTTAGTCCAGATGAATTTGCTAAACTCAACTGAATGAGTTCCACACTTTCATTTAGACACGTGGGAAATCCCGTTAGCAACACGTAGGTTACATCATCCGAGGTATTCCCGATCATCCAACAAGACGTTTTAATTTAGTTGTAATTGTAGTTTTGTGTTACGTTTTGTGATTAAATTTTGAGTTGTCTTATATTTTGAAATGTTGTGGAGGTGAATTTTATCTTGTAGTGTCTTTTATTTTAATTTTGGGTTTCGGTTTTGGTTTACGTCCTAAAGGTGTAGGTTTTCATGCAACTGTTGTTTATCATGCAAGAAAAATAAAGTGCTTTTGCAATAAAATAAAGCTGCAATAAAATAAAAGCGTACCTGGAGGGTCTTCCCGTCATTCCAAGTCGCACTTAAAACACGGTTAGAATATTTAAGCAAGTTCTCAGGTAAAGCTAAAGGAAAGGTTTATGGTTTTCTACCAAATTCCTAATCCTATAGCTAGTCATTTCCTATGACGTCTAGGTTCTTTGCGTTTTTAGTTTGAAGACGATTTTCTTCGTCGAAGAACAATTAAGTTCGATTGTTCTATCAACATCCTATCATATTGAGGAAGTGCTTAGGAGAGATCCCAAACATCTTTTCAATATTTCTAGGATTGTTTTAAGTCCAAATGAATTTAATTGTGTAAATGAATCGATCGTCCGAGGTTTTCAAGTTTTGTTAACTGCATCGATGAACTAGGACATTTGAATGTCCTATAAGTGAAGTAACATTTCATTTTAATGTTCTATTTAGGAGTTATGATAACTAAAGCTCCTAAGGGTAAAATGATATTTAATGATTTGTGATTCAAATTTAAGTTCAAATTAATGATTTAAGTTTGGAATAGTGTTCAAGTTATTTTAGATTTATTTCTTCATGTCTTAAGTGAGGTTATTTAATTCGACTTAATTTAATTTAATCTAATTTAATTTAATTTGTTTCGAGTTTAATTTAGTTTGATTTGATTTAATTTAATTCAATTCAATTTATTTGATTTAATTTCTTAATCTAATTTAATTTAATTTTAATTTAATTTAATTTAATTTAATTTAATTTAATTTAATTTATTTATTTAATTTTATTTAATTTAATTTTATTTTATTTTATTTATTTAATTTAATGTATTTAATTCATTTAATTTAATTTAATTTGTTTATTTAATTTAATTTAATTTTAATTTAATTTAATTCAACTTTTAATCTTAATTTAATTTAATTTAATTGAAAATTTTTGAAAGAGTTTAATGATTTAATTTTAGTTTAATGATTAAGTCTTTTAATATTTTAAATTTGAGTTATCATTTTAATTAAGAGTTGAGTATTAATGAGATGATTAATTTAGGGATTTTTAAATTAAAGAATAAATCTCTTCCTAATAATATCCCTATTTTAATAATTCCAAATTTATTATTCTTCCAAATTCAATTAATTATTTAATTAAAGTTTAATCATTTTAAATTGCTTAATGGGTTTCTACCCTTTAATTATTTAATTTCAATCATCCAAATCAGATTAGGATCAAATATTTTACTTGTTAATTTTTATTAAACCTAAAGTTTTAATTAAGGGTTAAAATTTTAATTACCATTTTGCCCTTTAAGCCTAATAATTTCATAACTCACTAAATTGAACTCAAATGAACTTGAAATTTTTATGTGACTTCATTTATGTGTCAATAAAGACATGAGAGGAGAAAATGTGATTTTCCTGTATTTAATCTATTTATATAATAATTTTTAGTAGAAAATAGAAATTTCCAAGGAAAATTCAATAATATGACCAAGGGAAAGTTTCTGTCCTTAAGAAAATTAGGGGACATTCCTAATGACCAGAGGACCACTTGGACCAAATTTTGTAATTTTTTGAGTTATACTTTATTTATTAGAATTATTCTAAGTTTTGGAGTATTAATTAATTTAAAAATAAAATAAATGTTGAAAAATAAATTTTATAATTTTTAAAATTCTCTCTGATATCAAGGATTCCAGAGAACCAAACTTTACAATTTTCTGATTTTTCTTTGATTTATTATAATTATTTTGGTGAAAATGCTAGAAAATACATTTTTTTTTTAATTTTAAAATTACTCTAGAGCTTTAAAAATTAATATCTCACTAAATAGACCTAGGAAAAATATGGGACTTGTTCCTAAGTGATTGAAATTCAAAATATGACATTTTGGTGAATTTTATTATTTTTGTGATTTTTATTATTTTTTAATTATTAAAAATATTAAAATAATATTAAAAATCAACTTTTTTAGAAAATTGAAATTTTAATTTTCTTAAACTTCCCTGATATCAGAGAGACTCCAAAACCAATTTGGTGAATTTTTGAAAGATATTTTGAAAGTTATGAATTTTTAAAATTTAAAATGACTAAGTGGCTTAATTAACCCAATTAGTGGGGCTAACCAAGTCCAATTGACCTCAAATTTTTATGATGGGTTCCTCTGATCCTAAAGGTCAGTGGAGAATTGATTTCAAGTCAATTTGATCTATGGTTAACTCTAATTAATTAGAAACCTATTTTGGGTGTTTAAGCCAATTAGGGTTAATCTAAGTGAATTAACTCAAATCCTATTTTTCCTAGGGTTCTCTGGTCATAAGGAACATCACCAAATTTTCCTAGAATTTATTTCACAACATGCTAATTTTTGAAATTAAAATACTTAAATCAGCAACATGCATTTGAAAAATCAATAACTTTTCACAGAGATGGCCTCGACCTTGGAAAATTCAGGGAATGTCCCTAAGTTCGGAGGCTTCAAAAGCCCTATAGTCTCATGCCATGGTGAATTGTATACATGCATGGAGAATTAAAACAATGCGAGGAGTAAATAATTAATTAAAAATAAAATACTTGGACAAAATTAATTAATTTCTTTTCCACATTATTCTCCTCCGTTCACTCGAGCAAGAGGGTATTTTTATTTTATTTTTATGATTTTCCTACACAAAGATATGAATTTTCAAAGTTTAGGGAATTTAAATAAATAGGAAAATACCCTATTTTTCTATTTATCCACGCGGCGCCGCGTCAACCTCGGCGACTCCGAAGGGCCGCGTGGCGCGCTCCTATTCGACGCCGCCGCTTGAGTCGGTGCTCCGGGACCCGCCGTATCGCTCCGTCTTCTGGTCCAACGCGATCCTGGCCGTCCGTCCGCGCGTGTATTAAATGGACGGCATCCGTTCATCGTCCCCAAGTGTCCTCACCCGAGAGCCGTCCACACTAAATCCTTAATATCTCACTCGATACTCAATGGATTTTCATGTTCTTATACTCTATGGATTCGTCTTGAAGAGACGAACACATCTATACGGTTATCATGCATTGAAATTAAAGCATTTGAAATGGAGAATCTCCAGAAGCTCGGGATGAAGAATTAACTCATACCTTAGCTCTGAGAGGTGAAGCCTCGATCAAAGATGCTTGGCACGTTCGTTGGAGATGCAGGAGGCTAGGGATGAAGCACAGGGATGTGGTGAATTGCCAGGTGTGATTTCCACCAAAGCCGATCACAACCTTTGGAGTCCGGAACAACTCGGGTGACCCGGAGATGGGGCTTTCTTCGGTGGACACCTTCCCTTGGTCGCAGTGCGGTGTGTAGGACCAATCAATTTGGGGATTGGTCCACTGTGGAGAAGTGTCCTGGTTTTGGGTGAAATTTCGACTACGAAATCGAGCTTACGAGAGAAGAAATGGCGAGGGGATCTCACTTGGGGATCAAGTGCTCGTGTGTGGGGAGGAGTACGGAACAATTTTGGCGAGTTTCGATAAGGTGCGGTTCGGCACCTCTCATGGCCGAGAAGGTGAGGGGTTTAAATAGGAGATGTTGGAGGGCCTCCCGGGGGAGTTGAGGGCCGGGATCGAGCTGCTCTTGGCATGTGAAGAACGACCATAGTGGCCATTTGGAGTGGGCGGCTCGGCGGGATGGAATTTCAAAGCTTGGCTTCTCCCAAGGTTTCGGGCATGGTGTTTTCCGGCGATCGGGTGGCCGGCCGGCCGAGCATGGGTCACCCTCGAGGTCGGGTGGGTCGGGGTGGGACTTGGTGCAATCAATTGGCAAATGCCATGTGTAAAAGGCTTGGATTAGAATGGAATGGGAGAGAGCTTATTTTGGCTCAAATTGGTCAACCCCTCCACTTGGGCTAGGTGCACCACCCAAGGCTTGGTTTTGGCTGAGGGAAAAGTGATTTGGCTCGGCATAATCAGTAGGGTCAAGTCACCATCCAAGCACAATTAGGCATAAGCATGGTTAAGGGGAATCATGGGAGTGGTTAATCACCTTTAGGAATTAAGGAAAGAGCCTCCTCCTTTTGCCCAAAATGGCATGGTGACATGTAAAGAGGCTCTCATGGCTTGCATATGGCTTGTGCATGGCTCCATGGCTCCATTTGGCTTAGGAAAAGGTTGGGTCAATTTCATAAAAATGGGTTTTAAGAATTTTGGATATTTTGGTGTGAATTTGTATGGGGCTTGATTTGGAATTGTTTGATGATGGAATTATAACTTAGGGAATGGCTTTGATTAAATGGATGGCAAATGGAAATGTCATGTGGGCTTTAGGGCCAAATTTGGGCTTTTATATTTGGTGGAAATGGGCTTTTAGGGAGGTTTTAGGGAAGTGGGCTTTTAAATTTAAAATGGATTTTGGGATGAGATTTTGGTAAAGGCTTGGGCCAAATAATTGTTGAGTTTGGTTTAGGGATGCTTCATGAGTGGTTTGAAACAAGTTTGAGGTGATTTGGGTTTGAATTGGTTTGAATTTGGGTTTAATTGGCAAGTGAGCCTATGTAGGTCAATTTGGGCTAACTTGGGCCAATGTTGGGCTAGGGTTGAAATTGATGTAAAATAAATGTTGAGAAATATTTATGGGAGTGTTTCAAAGAGGTTTTGGCTTTGGTTAGGTTTTGATTTTGGGATTTGGGCTCATTTGGGCTAGGTTTAGGTTTAGGTCAAAATTGGGCTTTTTGATTTTGGGTTGAATTTGAGTGGGGTTTGGGTCTAAATTTTGGGCAAATCATGTTAGTGTTTTGTTTATGGGGATGTTAAGGAAGGTTTGGAAAAGATTTGGGGTTAATTGGAGTTGAATTGGGTGAGTTTGGGTTAGGTTTGGGTCATAGGTCCAAATTGGGCTTTAAGGCCAAAAGTGAAATTGGATCCCAATGCCACTCAAATTGGGCTTGGATTGGGTCTAGATTGGTGTTGGGGATGTTGAATTGAAGTTTAGAATTGAATTGGACCAAAATTGGGGTCAATTGGGTAGATTTGGTTTGACATTGGGTTTACTTTGGGTTAAAATGGGTCAAATTGGGGGTTTTGATAAAAGTGGGGTAAATTGACAAAATTGGCCCATGGTGTAGTTGAACAAAATGAAATTGGGGATATTTGGGATTTTCTGGAATTTTCTGGGAATTTTCTGAATTTTTGGATTTTTGGGTCGAAAAGGGGTATTTTGGGTATTTGGAAGGTATTGGGGGGTATTTTTGGAATTTTTGGCATTTTTGGGCATGGATGACCAATTTGAGTGATGTGGAAATGTTTGGGATTGATTTTGGAGAATTTTGGGTGATTTGGAAATTTTTGAGAAATTTGGGCTATTCGAGGCTTTGGGTAGGTTGGCGGGTGTTGGGTCCTGGGGTCAAAAATTGAAAATTTGGAAAATTGAAGATTGGGTGGATGTAAGTGAAATGAAATCATTTTTGTTGAGCCGTGAAGCCATATCAAGCCCACATGAGCCATGCGAGGGACTCATTTGAGGCACTCACTATGTTGTTCCTAACCCTCTTAGCGAGGGCTTAGGGGTTAAGGACCATCCATGTGAATCACCTACATGAGTCGGGAAGTCAAGTTAGGTATAGGTGTGGTTTAGGAGGTGTGTGAAAGTGTAGTGTGTGTGCAAGTCAACCCTTCACCGGACCGGGCCACCCGGAGGCGATCCTAAGGCCGAAGAGTCCTATAGGAACTCATCCTTTAAACTTCCACATTTGATTTCGACCCTCTAGGTGATTAGGGGTCTATAGTCAAGTTTGTGGAGTTTGCGGGGAGTTTAGAAGGGGTTTGAATTTCTAAAAGGTGGGTCCCAATTCTAGTCCTCTAAGATAGTCAAAGGAAAAGCCTAAGGCTAGATCCTAAGTACTAAAGAGAAGAGGAGAAGACCTCATCAAAAATGAGGTCAACAGAGCTATAGTCAGGACATCAAAAAAAGAATACCTAGCACCCTAGTCTTTAGCCTAACACACCATCTAATGTAGTGTCATACCAAAACATCTAAGTGAGTAAAGGTTTATGTCAGAAGGCTAGCTTATATTTTGAAAGGGTCACAACCTCCAGCCCATAAGGATCTAAGGATCCTAAGAGGTGCCACTGGATGCGGTTTTGTAAAAAGCTTTTGAAAATTTGACCTTACGTACGATCTAAGCTAAAGATGCAAGTAGTTTCAAAGTAAATTTTTAAAAAATGATGAATATAAGTAGTAAAAGTATAAATTTTTTTTATACTTTTGAAAGTTGGTTATAGGAAAGGAAAAGCTAAACTGACACTTATTAGATCCCTTTAACCTTCACACAACCTACTCGTGCTAATCACGACATAGAAGCTAGTATTGCCCCACTGAGGCATCCTCATAGGCAATACTTGTTGCCCCGTCGTAACCAGCATAGGGTTACGCATCTAACAAGGCAAATCCGTCACCAAGACAACCTGGAATGCACATGCAAATGCAAAATGATCCAATGCGACATGATTTTTTTAACAAAGTAGGAACATTTGAAAGATGACAGACATTCACCACTAGTATGTGGAGGCATATACTAATGACAAATGCACCGACAGTGTGGAGTGATGCATGAAAGACATACAGCACAAAGTGAGCATGAGTGTGTCAGAGAGGCAGTGACTCAGGAGAGTGGGTGTGTTTGGAGGCAGCGACTCGAAGGAGTGGGTGTGTCGTGTAGGCAGTAAATTGGAGGGTGGGTGTATCATAGAGGCGGTGACTCGAAGGGTAGTTGTGTCATGGAGGTAGTGACCTAAAGTGCAGCTGTGTTCTTGAGGCGGCGACCCAGAAATAAGACCCGCAACAATCTGGAGCAGTGTCGTAGGAAGCGGAGAAATGTAATTCTCAATGGAGACAACAACATTGCTGATGGACTTGATTGCAAGCCATCCATGACACCAACACGTGGGTATCCATAGTAAGTATTTGAGAACAATGACTCAATTAGGCTTAAACATGCGAGTGATGCAACATTTAGAATGTCATATGAAATAGTGATGCAATAGTGCACAAGTGCAAGTGCAACAAGCAATATATGATGCACCACGACATAAGGATGTCAAGGAGCCAAGATGTAGATTAATGTCCTGCTAGGAGGCATGAATACTCATCAAAAACATATGAAGGCATATGCTTGCAAGTGCACTATAAAGTGCGAATATGGATTTGCTAATGCAAGCAATGTAAGAAAGTGTGCGATGAATGCAACATACCAAATGAAAATTATCGATCAATCAATTGGATCGGGGTGGTGTTGATCGATCAAGCGGATTGAAGGTGTTTGATCGAGCTGGAGTGTGCAGTCGATCGACAAAAAGTGGTCGATCGATACAATCGGGCTGATGGAAACACTGATTTGTTATGTCAAACAAAGATGGTTGATTAGGCTGGTGTGGGTGACCGATTGATGAAAGATTGTTGATCAATATGATCGGGTCGGTGACGACCGATCGATTAAGTGGACCAAAGATGGTCGATCGAACTGACATGGGCAGCCAATCGGCGGGGGATGGTCAATCGATACGATCAGGCTGGTGACGATCGATCAGTCGAGTGGACTGAAGATGGTCGATTAGGTCGGTGTGGGAGGCCGAACTATTTGGGATGGTTGATCGATATGATCAAACTGGTCATGTGTGATTGATCAATTACCCGATCGGGGTCGCCGTCGATGAAGCATGCAAAAATATATAGTTCTTTTATTCATATTTCAAATTCATGTCATGCACACCATGAAGATGCAAACATATGCGACATGAACCTCGGTTAGATTTGACAGTGAATAATGCTCTTCCAAGAGAACTCATGGGAAACGTTGGGTTAAATGATGGAGAGGTGTACCAACATCATTTTGCGTGAGGAAGCATGATGCCCACTTTTGTTTGCATGGTGCTAAATGGAGAATCCCTCACAAGTAGGATTATCTAGGACTGAAAGGTGATGATTGAAGGAATGTCCTTATCTTATCGGTTGGTGGATTTTAAACGTCCATCTAGATGAAATAACTAAGGAAAACGGTGGGATTAGCACAACCCGACTTTCAAATTTTGGGCTAGAACCATAAAGGGGTAGTTTTACTCTAGATTCATGAAGGAGAATGCAAAACACGTAATCCTATGAGGAATCCTCTAAGAACACAAAAATCCTAACATAATTCCTTTAACATTCAGATCTAGGGGGTTTTAGGAATGAAAAATTGCAAGAGATTAAGGAAGTTCACCTACGCGATGGTTGATCAAAGCATTTCTCTCATAGGAAGAAGCTCTTCTCGCTGGAGAGAATGAGGCCACCATATTTCTTCTCCAAAATAATGAGGAAGCTCTCCTCACTAATGAAGATGATGAGATCATAAAAATTCTCCTTCTCCAATGTTAGGATGAAGCTTGCCTCATCAGCTCGCCGGAAGTCAACGAAAACGAGGAAGATGACCGCATAAATGAAAAAAAAAAAACGGTAAAGGAAAATGGAATAAATGGGCTTAACTTGGCTTCTCTTAATGGAAGAAGAAAAAACCCCTTCAAAAATTCCCTTAGAATCTTCTTGAATGCTCTCCCTCGAGTTCTCTACTTCTCTAAGCCCCCCAAGCTGGTAGTCGATCCCTTACATCATGCTTTTTGGTTTGAATTTGCCACCTGCACATTAACAAAAGTTCTTAACAAAAGATTTGTAAGAGAGATAATTTTTCATACATAGCAAATTCTTTTATCGGATATTTTGTGCATTCTTGTACTCCTTCCTCTTGATGTTCAGAATGTATTGACCCAACCTCTGTGTGAGTACTTGGGATGTATGGAGTGTCAATCGCTAAATTAGAAATTGTCGGCCGCCGAGATGGGTATCCCGACGCCCGCTTTGAAATATTTAATTTAATTTAATGTATATATGTAATTTGTAAAAATATAATTTTTTTATTTGAAAATATGAAATCAAATTGATCTCACTTCCTCAGTAGTTTAAATAAACGAGCACTACATCACAAGTAATGTATCTATTCCGAGGAATAGACACGTTACTTGATAATACAGCTCGATTAAATAAACTAATAAATTTGTGAAATTCGTTCTGGTTTGCGAACCTTTTATGTTGATTGACAAGTTCCCCTATTTAATACAAAAGAATTAAATAGTATTTATATTAATACGGGGTATTTAAAACTCCCAATAGAGACAAGCCCCTATAGTCAATTACATCTCGAATGACCAAAATCATTTAAGAGAACTCTTGATTTAGATCAGATGTATCTATCTTCATGAATTAAAGGTTAGGGTTTCCAAGGTAGTGTGTAAGAAAGTCAAGTGGGAAAGGAACAAAGTGGAATATTTATTTATGGAATCGAAAGAAAGAGGCGTAGGGGATGTCACAGATCTCGAGGAGGACCTCGATGATTTCCTAAACTATCCTATTGTTGGGTTTTAAATTTTGGAAATAAATTTATTTAAATTTCAATCATATCAATTATTAATTATAGGGATTACATTTGCATAATATCCGATTATGCAAACAACCTAGAAGATAGGAGGATTTACGTCGTATCGGACGATGACCTCGGAATCTTAAGGTGAGTTAGGGCTTATATTGCACAACATAACTGTGCAAAGACATAAAAGATGAGGTGAGGATTTATTTCGCACTAGGCGGACTAGTTCGAAGTCCTATGGCTTGTTATTTTATAATAAGAAAAGGTTTTGCTGATGTAGTCTCATTTTGTTGTTGTAGATTGTGCTCCTCCGTCTGCTGCATCTTCGTCATGCTACCCTCGAAATTTTGCTCCGTGCTCCATGTTGTAGCAGTATTTAGTTTTAGGTTTAAAAGTGGACATGCAATTGACAAGTCAGTGTTTATTTTGGATACCCCTTATGAAACCATACTACTAGCCTCCTACTATAAAAGGTATAGTGCGCATGAATAAAATAAAATGCAATAAAGAAAAGCAGTGTATATAGCAGTAAGGAAAAGCAGTAAAAACTTACAATGAAGTATGGTAAAGGAAAGCTGTAGTATGTGTAAGAAACTAAAAGCAGCAGTAAAGTACGACAAAGAAAAGTAGTATGTGCAAGAAAGTAAAAGCAACAGTAAAGTACGATAAAGGAAAGCAGCAATATGTCCAATAATGTAAACTGCTGTAAACGTAAGAGGAACATGTGTGTCTGGCGGGCCTGCTATTTCCTGCGAATAAGATCAAAAATCACAAGCACCAGCAAGCAAGTATAGTAATGGGTTTAGTGAACGTGCATCCACATACAAAATGACAAATGGTAAAACGAGAAGAAAGCTCAAAGAAAGCAGAGAAAAATCTTGAGAAGCACAGAAAGCCTGAAGAAAGCCTGCAAATGTCCCGTGGTAACTTAAAGAAAATTGTATGAAACATATGAAAAGCCTGAAAAAGAACCATAAGCATGATGGTGGGGAGGACTCAGAATCAGTACCCTGTGTCAGATCAATACTTTATGGCCCTAACGAATCACCATGAAAGTATAATCCAACACTGAGTAAAAGGTTCCCAGTCTAACAACTAAAGAATGAGGAAACTCCTAGTCCGGTTCATACGACTTACCGATGAATTTTTTTTTAATAAAAAATTTAGGAAATATTTCATTTCATTTTATTTTGCAAGAAATTTTTATTTATCAATCATTTAAAGAAAACTTTTGATATTTTAAAAGTAAATTGATCAGTCATATTAGCAGGCGGGAACTTCCAACTACATGTAGAAGCAAGTGGCAGCGTTTATCTAAGTGTTAGGGATTTGGTATTGTCGATCCCTCATCCTCGTAATTCTTGCAAACATGATACTTATAGTTTTTAATTCCTACCCATGTATCTATTTATTGTGCTTAAATGTTTTATCATATTAAAACTTTAAAGTTTGGAGGGGATAAAAAATAATTTTTCAAAAACTTAAATTTTATTTGTTCTCAAATGTGTTATAAATAAAATTTGGATTTTGATTGAAAAATAATTATGTATATGAAGTTATATCAGGGAAGTAAAATTTTGAATATAAAAATGAGTAAGAGAATTTAGTTAAAATCTATAATTTTGATGAAAATTTTAAGGTTAAAAATTTCTTAGTAAAAAAATGATAAATATTTTGTAACTATGTTTAGTAGGAAAAGTTGTATTTTTGAAACAAATAAAAGGATTAGACTTTTATTTTTAACATTTAAATTCTTTTATTGAAAATAATTTTCAAAACTTTTATTATATTTCTAAGTTAATGATATATATGTACCTTATGCTTTAGAAAAGGAATAGTGGAATTCAAAATTATTAAAGGTCTATCCAAATGTAGTAATCTTTGTCTTACAAAAAAGAAAAGAAAAGGAAAAGGAAAAGAAAAGAAAAAGTGAAAAATAGTATGTGAAAAGGATGGAGAAGCTTGAGGATTTAAGGGTCAAATCAAAAACTGGTTCCACACCTGATCTTTATAGATTATAAGATTTGAGAAAAACTTGAAGCTTATAAATATAATATAGTTAGAATAATTATTTTTAGTAAATATTTTTAAGTAAAGAAAATAAAATACCTAAACCTTTTATTTTAAAAAATCTACAGGTATTTTTGAATAAGATAGGAACTCATATTTTTCATTAATCTTTACCTAAGAGATTTCTAAACTTTAAATTAGTCTCATTTACTAAATTTTTTTCCAAATTTGATTACTACATTTCTAGAACAAAATTTTAGAAACTCCTAAAGAAACTCATCCACTTAATTTAATTGTTTGATTTTTATATTATTAAAGTATCACTTAAGGTCAAGTAACATTTCAAATTTGGGAGATTTTGATACACCTAAAATATATAGTATTTTTATACACATTTTTATACCTATTTTTGATGATATTGAACATTAATGGAAGGTATTTTGTGTATTTTTCTTGCAGGTAAGATTAAAAAGATAAATGTGATGAAAGGAGTGAAAAATGATCAAATTTAAAGCAAAAATGAAGAAAGGTGCAAAATTGATCTGTGACAACTAAGTGCTTGAACCTGCGCTTATGCGCCAAAGCCCTGCAGCTATGCGCCCAGACCTGAAGCTTACACACCAGAAGACTCGCGGCTAAGTGTTGAGACCTCGTGCTTAAGCGCGACAGTTACTAAAGAGGAGTTATTTAATTTTTGGTGTCATTTTGATGGGTGTTTGAAGCATCTCTTGGTACAAACATGGGTAACTTCCTATTGGCACCAAAATTAATTCAAATTACTCTTAAATGGATGAATCTCTTGGAGGATTCATTGAATATGGACACAATTTGAAGAGATACAAAGGCACCCGTTGGAAAAATATAAAAAGAGGGCTTATAAATCAGAAAAGTGGTTGTTGTTGGAGGGTGTGGTTTTATGTTTATTGTAAGAGAGTTATTTTAGTAACACACCACTCCACTTCAACATTTTTACTTAATTTAAGATAGTTTGTATTAGGATTTGAAGTGAGAATTGAAGTCCTTATAGTTAGGCGACAACCTCTAGGGGATATTGTAAGGAAAATCAAAGTTTTCAAGCTTCAAGAGTTTGGTGGAGAGGATTTTTAGATAAGTTTTTATCTCTG
Source organism: Papilionanthe hookeriana x Papilionanthe teres (assembly GCA_022702705.1). Lineage (NCBI taxonomy): Eukaryota > Viridiplantae > Streptophyta > Magnoliopsida > Asparagales > Orchidaceae > Papilionanthe > Papilionanthe hookeriana x Papilionanthe teres. The sequence goes on along the minus strand of CM040430.1, from coordinate 10,735,516 downwards.
TTATTACATTTGGTTTTTAATTAAGACTTTTGTGTTTTTACTATAATTTCTGCTTTTAAACCTTGTTTTGATTGTCTTTTCTCCATGAATTATGAGTAGTTTTCTTTATCTTTTTTTTTAGATGATGAAGTAATAAAGTTATGGAAGAATGTTGTGTGAAGTATAGAAAATCAATGTTGGAAGAAGTTATGATGATTCAAAACCTTGCACTTCATTTACTTTTTGATTTGGCCAATTAAGATGTTAATATATGTTGTGAGAACATGTAAGAACCAGTATGGTATTGTCTCAATCAACAACTAGAAAGATTCACTTGAGATTATATGGGTGAGAATGTAATACATATGGTTTAGAACAAATAAATGGGAGATATACTTTGATGGGTATAGAATTAGAGGACTTTAGAGTGACAGGCTAAAGCCCCTAATTCAATTTTTTTTATGTTTTGATACGAGATGTTAGCCCCCAGGTGGAAGGAGAAGAAGAAACTCTAGAGCGAAAGCTAGTATCTTTCCTGCCTAACCCGTCTTCAAGATTTATAAAGCAATATATTAACCTATGTTCTTTATAACATCTCTAGTAAGGGTAAAAAATATAATTGCTCCTATTTAACACAACACATTTTAGATACTTTCACAACAGAATTTCATGATTTGCTATGGATTCATAATAAGGTGAAATATATTTTATTTGCATTTGCTTTCATCTTACAAAAAATCTATTTAAAGTAGTTGTTTACTTTCATTTCAAATTATAAAAATAATAAAAAAAAAAGAATCAAATTTTCTTTCCTAGAATATTATCTTTAGTTTTAATAAGATTTTTCTTAAAAAGTAAAAAGTTATTTTTATGTTTTCTTTATTTAACACTTTCCCTGTGGGTTTGATATCTTTGGGCTTAATCAGAAAGTCCTATATTACTTGATAACTATATGTATACTTGCGTAGTATCCCATCTTATAATATCATAAAAGAGAATTGTCAATTCATATATAAAATGTAAGCATAAATATTCGGGGATCAAGCTTCTCCTCAAACTTTTTAATTCATAAGATTGTTCTTACTTTAGGAGGAATATTTCAATCCAAAGCATTTTTTTGAGGATTACTACATTTGGATAAAATTTTAATGATTTTAAATTCTACTACAATTTATCTAAATTAAATACTCCACATTTGTTTTTGATTTAATGCTTTAAGAGTTTAGGAATTATTAGAATAAAATTAAAATTACATGGAGGCTATATTCTTATTAAATACACATCTCAGTGCACCTATCATAGCAAGGAAACAACTCTTCTTAAAATTAAAAATGCTAATCAATTATTCATTTGTTCAATTTCAAAGTTTAATTAGCACTTCTTTAATTTAATTCACATAGATTCCAAATTATCTTTAACTATGTTTCCTCTTCTTTTAATATTGTGATAGTTCTAAATTCATCCCCACTTTCCTAATGTTAACTAGAAGCAACCAACTAATTTTTTTTACTAAGGACAAATACTCCAACACAACATAATTCTCCCCCAAACTTTTTCTACAAATAACTACAAGTTTAAGCATGATACAAAACATTAAAAAAAACTTTAAAACAATAATATTATTTATCACATGTTCAAACCAACAATTAATCAACGTGAATGTAACAAAAAGTACAACTATACTAAATAATAGAAAGAACACAACAACCCAATACATCAAATTGCACGTAAAAATTCAAATCACTTACATCAAGGAATTTTAAATAATAAAAAATAAAACCCTAGTCCATATAAATGAAATACAAATTGTAACTGCAAACAAAATAAATCCTAAGCATCTTAAGTAATAAAATCTCTCATCATCATTTTCATCATCATCATCCTCATCTTTCTCTTCCTCTGAATCCTCTTCCACGGGCTGAAGGGTCATCTTGTAAGGCACACATGGAGTGTATTCAAAAAATTTAATTGGATTCTTTACTGCAATCCACTAGTTTCTCCGCTACATCTCCAACTGAGTAGCCTGAAAAATAACAATCTGGTCAAATTGACTCTTATTCTGCCAATCCATTTGTGCTAATCGATGTGCAAAATTGTATACCTTCGCCTGTATGATAGAGGTGTCATCCTCAAGCCTATTCAATCTCCCTGTAATAGAGGACATACAAGTGGAAGGTCAGGGTCTAGATGTAGAAGTAGAAGGTCGGGAAGAGCTCACAACATGCCCAAATACTACATGCCTCCTATATATCCAAATATTGGATTTGGACATTAGCTTTAAAGGATTAAGCTGCTCCTCTCAACTCCCAAAGGACATGCAAGAGTTTTGGCACTAAGTGAACATAGTGGAAGGATGACCAAGACCAATAGTGGATTCCCCCTTTGTCGCATGGAGAATGGAATGATGAATAAAGGATCCTATATTTATGGTTTTCATGGTTTGGATCCAAACATTCAATGACATCATATCCCTTGTAAGCTCACTTAGATAGGTAGAGGGAAGCAGTTTAGAAGAAATGAAGTAGTGTCAAGCTTTTGACACTACATTTAAAGAAGAGAAAGGGAAGTTTATTTTTATGTTGTTCCTCACTTTCTATACCCTAATAACATCGGTCAGAAATCTAATGATTTGATCTAAGTCGAAATTAACAAAAGAAAGAGTAGAAGAAATGTTATCGAGGACATCTCTTAAAGAATTAAATGCATTAATTCAAGAAGAAGAGAAATCTACGTGCTTCACTTGGACATAAACTGAATAATTAGAAGCCTTAGGCAGGTTAAAATAGAATTCTCGAATAATAACATCACGAGTATTGAAGCATAGGTTCAACCAATCACTCAGTCCTATCATGCTTTCTACCTCTCCCCTAGGGGATAGAAATTCTGTCTCAAGAATGAGCTTTTTTTATATTAAGAAATCGTTATGACACTTTTCAGCTTTAGAGCGAACAAATTTCTTATTATCAAAAGAGGATTTTGATTTACTACCCTTAATTTTAGGAGCCATTAGATTTGATAGAGAATAGATTGAAAAAAGAATATAGCTTTATGTAAGGATTGGAATAACAAAATGCAAGTTAGGAAATTTAATCAAATCTAAATCAAGATCTCCAAAAATTTCTAACTCCTATTCATGCCGGTTGCAAAGAGATCCAAAAATCTCAAATGAAAATGAATGAAATCAATGAAGTGAGTAAGATTTAGCTTACATAACTTAATTCCCCTCTATGGATTCCTTGGATCTTACGAATTTGGAGAGATTCGCTTTTCGCTCTAAAAAGCTAGGTCAAACGAAGAAAGAGAATCGAGGGGAGATTTTGAGCAAAATGGCCAAAAGTAGCCTATGTTTCTTACATGGCACACTGGGTGCCTAAGCGCACAAATACTAATTCCTAAGCACAACAATACAGCTGTGGCATATGTAAGAGCAGTGCCTAGGCGCCGCTTTAGTAGTGCCTAATGTTGTCATCTTGAGAAGGTGGAGCTGAGGTGCCCAAATAGTGGCGTCCAAACACTCATGTAAGCTTGTTGTGCCCAAGCACCAAGGTTAGTGGCTCCTATGCTCCCACCTCAAATCAGGCTCTATTTGCTTGAATATCATAAATCATCCCCAATTTACCTAATATCCTAAAATCAAACCTATATGAATATAAACACGTAAAACATCAATATCATAAATAAACTTGGGTTGCCTCCCAAGAAGCACTTAGTTTTATGTCCTCCGCCTGATAATCCCAGATGTTCTAATTTGGATGACCCAAAGTTGCTACCACCTTAAGTCTCGGTTGATCTCCACATATGTACAATTTAAGTCTTTGAATGTTGACTTCAAACAATTCTCCACTCTCATGACCAAAAACTCTCTACTACACCAAAAAAATAAACTTTTACTACTGTAAATGCTCCAGATCACCTAGATCTAAGGTTCCCTGGTAATAATTTCAATCATGTATTATACGATAACACCGCTTGTCCAAGCAAAATTCTTCCTAAGAATATTTTAATCATGTCATTTCTTCATCTTTTCATTTTATATTTTGGCATTTTCATAGGATTCTTCCCTAATTTCTTCAAGTTCATTGAGTGGCAATTGTTTCTCAATAGCTTCCTTCATGTTATAATTGAACTCTTTGACATCCCAAAATGATATATGTTCCAGTTCAACATGGAAGTGACACGCTTTACCAAATAAGATCCTATATGGAGACATTTCTGTAAGTATTTTATAAGTACCCCTATATGCCCATAAAGTGCATCAATTCTTAAAGCTCAATCATTCCTGACATCAAAAATTTAAAACTCAAAAGTAAAATTCATGGGAATTTCATCTATTTTTGAAATATTGTTTGCTCTTTAACATCTCTCACGAGTTATTATATAATTGTTAACATTTTTAAATAGAGTAGACCAATACAATCTTGATTGTAAAATCTTTGCAGCCATTTTATAAACTCTAAAATGACCCTGAAATTTATAATCACGACACTTCTTAATTACATCATGGGTAGACATAGGTGAAGCACCAAAAAAATGTTAGATTTTTCACCTATATTTTATACTCATTTTTTATGATATTGCACTTTAAAGAAGGGTAATTTTCATATTTTGTTGCAGGTATGTTGATTTTAGGCATTTTGAGTAAAAGAAAGCAAAATAATGAAATTTGAAGTCAAATGAGGTGATTTTTGGAAATCAAGCTTTGGGCGTCAACGGCACCAGGCTGGGCGCCGACGACGCCATTTAATAAAGACTTCATAAACTAATTCGTGGTTGGGTGTCGACGGTGCCTAAGTCCGGCGTTGAAGGCACCCAAGATGTTTACTCGCAATTTCGTTGTAGATTCGATTTATTCGGATGCTTTTTGGAGGGTTGCTTGAGGCATCTCTTGAGAAACTCGTCCCAACTCAATATCAGAATGCAAAAACTGCCAAAAATAAGGGGAGGAGTCCCAAGTTTTTAGTGTGTTAGGCGTGGGTGTGAGTGGAGAAAAGTGAAGACTCGCTGTAGAGAGTCTTGTTTGGAGTGAGTTTTGAGTGTTTTTGTAAGAAGTGGAAGAGAATCAAAGCAACATCAAGGGATTTGCTTTGGGGAAGAGTTAAAAATAAGTTGTGTTTTTTATGAACTTTCTTTTATATATAAAATCAATACTTTCTCGTATATTCCTTATGAATTATGAGTAGATTTCTTTGTTTTTCTCATTGCAGTGAGATATGGTGAAATGAAGAGATATTGGATATGCATTTTTAAATGTTAAATACTTGTGATGATTTTACACTTTGTTCTTCATTTACTTTTCGATCTAGCCAATTGAAATGTTAAAATTTGTTGTGAAATATAAGATCCGAAAGGACTATGAGTTCTACAATAAAGTGGATATCACATTCAATTCTATGGATGAGAATGTAGTCCATAGGGTTGAGTGAAAATAAATAGGAAATATATACTTTGTTGGTAGTATAATTGGAGATTTTAAGGGTGACAGACTAAATCCCTAATTCGGTCATAGTGTTTGAAAACTAAAGCCAAAGTTAGCCCTCAGAGGAGGGGGAAGTGGGAGCCAGTATCCTCTCAGCCTAACCACGAATTTAGGGACCAAACATAGGATTATCCAATGTTCTTTATGCACTCGCAGAGGGTAAAGAATAGGAATGCTCATATTTGGCACAATACAATTTCTAACAATCCAAGTCTTTCACTAACCATAAACTCATTGCAAGGGAAAGAATGTTTTCTCAAAAATTTAAATCTTTCGTTATTAAAATAGTTAACATTTATTTAGAATTAGTAAATTTAATTTGAAGTTTAAATAGTAGTTTGGTAATTTAGTTCTTTTAGCATATTTAAATTTTATCAACTTGTGCTTTTCAACTGTAAGTTTTGTAATGTTTAAACATTGTGATTTAGTACTATTGTCATAAATTAACACCTTCCTCATGGGATCGATAAACAGGACTCCATTAGAGCTCTGTATTACTTGTGTGATACGTATACTTGCATTTGTATTTTGGTGTCTAAAAGAAAATATATTGTAATACAAAACACCGCATCAGTAGGCATCTTCTAATCATCTGGTTCTTACATTTCTTATAAAGATATGGGTCATCCCAAAAATAATATCTAGCATTAGGAACAAACGTTTCCATCTGATGGTATGACAAATCATAGGGTAAAACATCACTAACTATAAAATTCATTATGTTCTTATACCATAAAGTTTTAATCAGAAACAACAAGGAATTGCTCATTAGGAAAATTTTCAAAGATATCAGCATCAAATGCTTAAGAATTCCCTTGATCAAGTATAAATAAATGATATGTAATTTGATTTTATATCCCTTTGTTGTCCAACACTTCAATATCAAATTCTTGCAGCAGTAGGACCCACCTAATCAATCATGCTTTTGCGTCCTTCTTAGACATTATATATCGACTTACTCAATGGTCAGTAAAAATAGTACACTTAGCCTAATCAAATACAACCTGAATTTTTCAAAACACATATCGCAGAAGCTCTTTTTCAGTAGTAGTGTAGTTAATTTGAGCCTCATTTAAGATTTTACTGACATAATATATAGCCCAAAATATCTTGTTGCATCTTTGTCTTAAAATTGCCCATATAGCGTAGTCACTAGCTTCGTACATTAACTCGAATGGGCTCTTCCAATCGGGTGAAACAAGGATGGGAGTAGAGACCAACTTTTTTTTTTCAAATTATTAAAGATAGTTAAGCAATCTTGATCAAAATTGAATAAGACATCTTTTTATAATATACGACATAAAGGTTTAACAATTTTGGAAAATTCATAAACGTATTGTCGATAAAACTCATCATGTATCAAAACACTTCTAGCTCCCCTCTCGGTCGTGGGTCTAGCAAGTTTCTATATAACTTAAATTTTTGCTAGATGTACCTCTATACCTTTCTCAGATAGTTTATCTCCTATAACTGACATTGTTTTTATTTCAAAACTAAATTGGTTTCTTTATTACTTCTAAGAACTTTGGTCTGATATCTTAGCAAGAATCAAATAAAGAGCAAATACCGAGAAAATATCCATAAACACTTCATTTCCTTTCTTGATCAAATTATAAAAAAAAACAACATCATGCAATGCTGAAAAGTTGTCAAAGCATTGTATAATCCAAAGAGCATCCTTCTAAAAGCAAAGGTCCTATATGGGCTTGTGGATATAGTCTTATCCTGATCCTAAGGAGCACTGTGAATCTAATGATACCTTGATTACCCGTTAAAAGTAAAAATATGGGTGATCAACTAGCATGTTTAACATTTTGTCTAGAAAGTGTAAAGGAAATGATTTCTACTAGTGGCTAAATTTAATTTTCTGTAATCAATACATATACATGACCCGACCCGCAATTATGTATATTTTAATCTCCAAAATATTGCCAAAACCTTGTCCCAATTTATATTTAGCAACTAGTGTGAATAATTGAAATGATTTAAAAAATATATAATAAATTTTCACACTATGGGTGCTATGCAAGTGTACGCATCGTTGCAAGTAGTATAGGATTTTTCTTAAAAATCCAAGTATCGATCCCACTGAGAAAGCTGTAACTCTTAAAGTAGACTTGCAAAATTTTTACCCAAATTATAGATAAAATTAATAAGAGAACAATGGCGATATGTTTGCAAAAAATTACTATAAAATTTAAACATAAAGTAACAACTAAGTTTAAATGTTTAATAAAGTAAACTAACGAGTTTGGATATTATGAAATGCTCTTTCTCCTTGAAAGAGATGTTAAACTGTGTAGGATCCAAATGACTAAAAATTAGATAATGTATTTTGAAAATAAAAGCATTCTTATTCTTTACTCCCTCCCAGTGCTAGTAAAGAACATTGGGTAATTTATAGTTTTTCACCAGCTTGTATGGTAGTGCTGAGTAGATTCTGGTCACTCACCTCCAGGTTACCCACTGTGCCTTCTCTACAGAACCTACAAGAGACCCTTATGATCCAAACTCTAAACCAAATTGATAAAATAATCAAGTATGTAACCCCAAAAAAATCAATTCTACCTCCATCAAATCCTATCTCCCTATTTATTGCACTGCCACTTAGGTGACTGCATCGGCTCTGCCCAGAATGAAGTGTGGTATTCACTAGTTGGGTGAAACCATAGCTCTCCCTGGTTCTTATGTTTCTTAACGGATTTTAACCACACAGGTGACTAATTTTCAAAGTCAATGAAGAATGAGTGAAAAATCATCACAACTTTTAAGATTAAAAAGAAGTATTTAAATCACACTCATCCCACAAGATTAATTCCCATATGCAAGGAGAAATAAAAGGAACTACTCATAATTCATAGAGATTAAATAAAAACACATAATTTGTATTAAAATCCAAGTCTTACAAAAAAGAATTAAGCACAATTACAAAGTCTCTTATGTCTTCTCCCCAAGTATATTTCTAGAGTTTCCTTCCAGCAATATCCAAACTCTTAGACAATAATTACCTACACACACTAAAAAGGACACTAAAAATCTAACTACAAAGTCTCTAAAAGTTTCCAAAAGTTCTCCCATATTCTTTTTTTTTAGCAAAAATATTTCCATTTAATATATATCTCTGAAAATAACCAAGGGTTTCTGTAAGCACCCTTTAAAAATTCAGCCAAATTCATTGAATATTCTAGAAAATTGGTTATTGACTTTATAACACTAGGATGTGGCGCTATAGTGTCAAATTTGCCTATAGGGTAATGTTATGGTGCTAAGGGTGGAGCTATAGCGCCACACAAAGTAGCCCAACTTTGATCCATTTTCCCCTCATTTTATCTAAATGTTCATTTCATGTACTTGAAACTAAAAACATGCAAAATATCTTTCTTTAAAGTAAAATATCATAAAAAATGTACATAAAATACTTATAAAAAGTGCGCCAAAATAGTTAATTTTTAGGTGGATCAATACGCACCCAGTGATATGTTTAGTAGGTATAAATTCATTTTGTCCATTTACCAGTACATTCATTCCCCGTTCTTACGTACACAATATATAGGGTTAACCCTGTCACTATTTGAAATGAGGGTAGATAATACCTGCATCTAACCACTTCAATATCTCCTTTTTAATGATGTCTTTATGATAGGGTTTAATCTTCTCCGAGGATCTACCTGAGGTTTACAAATTTTCTCTACAAGGATCCTATGCACACATATCAGAGGACTATTCCCCTTTATGTTTGTTAGGGTCCATCCAAACACTCTCTTAAAATTCCTCAGAATAGTCATCAAATTTTTATCTTGTATACTACTCAATTCTGAAGATATGATCACAGACAACGTAGATGAATTCCCTAAATAAGCATACTTCAAATACTTATGAAGAACTTTCATCTCAAGTTCAGAGGGTTCCTCAATGGAAGGGATTAGAAGTTTAAACTTTTTAGTAGTGTCCAGCAACTCAAATCTCTCCTTAACAATTCTTAGATTATCCCCTACAAGTAGAGCTAGTTCATCCTTAACTTTAGTGATATCGTCCTCATAAACTATGTTCCTGAGGTTTAACTTTAAAATACTTTTAAAATTGACAATTACACAATCATTCAATTAAATCCATCTTATAAAATGCAATCTAATTATAATCAATAGGAAACTTCATAGATTTTAACACATTAAAATTAATTTCCTGATCCTTCACCCTCACAGTTAACCCTACCTTTTGCACATCAATCATAGCCTTGCCAGTTACTAGAAAAGGTCTGCCTAATATCATGGGTATCTTTTTATATTTCTCCATGTCTAGTACAATTAAATCAATAAGGAAAATTCACTTATCCATCTTCACTAAAACATCCTCTATAATCGCCCTAAGATAAGTAATTGAATGATCAATAAGCTTAAGGGTTGCAGTGATAAGAGATACTTCTCCTAAACCCAACCTATTAAAAATAGACAATGGCATGAATTTAATACTGTCACCTAAATCACATAGGGCTTTCTCATAAAACTTCTCTCCACAGCACAAGGAATAGTAAAGCTACTGGGGTCTTCAAGTTTCTGAGGAAACTTCGTCCGACTAATAGCACTACACTCCTTGTTAAGTGCTACAGTCTCAAAGTCTCCAAGCTTCCTTCTCTCGTTGATAATATCATTCATAAACTTTACATAGTTGGGCATCTGTTTCAAGGCAAGGAATGATTGTCAATTTCTTGAACACTTACAAGAAGCGAGAAAATTGGATCAAAAATTGTTGATCCAATTTTTATTTCTGTTGTCTCTAGGTAAATGGTGGAGGCAGACTTTCTTAGTTACTCCCAATTGGTTTAACTGGTTTTTTTGCCTCTTTAGAAGGTTCTTCTATAGATCTTTCAGGTTCAATGTTCTCTTTCTCCACCTCAGTCTCTTTCCTCTCCACTTCTTCCAACTTTCTTCCACTTCTCAACTTAACAGCTTTCACATGTTCATTATTCTTTTCCTTAGAATTAATCTCGTTGTTACTAGGATAGGTTCCTGGGGCTCGTTTACTAAGTGAGTTAGCATTCCACCCCAATTGATTCTATATATTTCTAATAACAGAACATTGAGTTTGTAATTAATTCCCCATATGCAATACAACTTCCACCCAAGTTAGATTCTTTTCCTTAAATTGTTAGTTTGAGTTAAAAGCAGAGGGATAAGAAGGTATCAAGTTAGTACTACGCTGGTTTTTCCAATTTCTAAGAGGATTTGATTGACTATTCCCGCCATTGTTTATTTCTCGCTCCTTAATTATTATTCCAATTATAATAAAGATGGTTCTTCCAATTGGGGTTATAGAAATTAGAATGTGAGCTATTTGTTTTATTGTTGATAGCAAACTATTGGCATCAATCAATTGACTAATTTAATTTTCCTTAAGTACTTATGGGTTGATTCATTCCAAACTGGTCTAGTTTTCTGGATATTACAACAACTTGAGTAGTCAGATTTGATAGAACATCCTTTTCATATACACTAACTACTTTCCTAGGGTTCAGTATATCAGAAGACCATTGAATGTTATTGATTTTCATCTCTTTAATTAAATAATAGGCCTCATCAAAGGGTTTTGACATAAGCAAACCACCAGCGGCAGCATCAATGATCAACTTAAGAGTTCCCACTAACCCGTAATAAAAAGTTTGAATTATCAGCCAATCAGGCCACACATGGTGGGGGCACTTCCTAAGAAGTTCCTTAAAACTTTCATAAGCTTCACAAATAGATTCACCTTCATGTTGGCAAAATGAAGTAATATCATTTCTGAGTTTAGCCTTTTTTGATGGTGTAAATTATTTTGCTAAGAATTGCTGGGCCAAGTCACTCCACATCCTAGTTGATCCTGGTGCTAACGATTTTTAACCATATTTTGGCATAGTACCTTAAGTAGAAAGGGAAAAGCATTAGCTTAACAACGTCGTTGGAAATGTCATTATAGTGAAATGTGGTGCAAAGTTCTAAAAAACTTGTGTTGACTTGAATATTATGAGGTCCAAATTCTTCCCTTAGAACTTAAGATCTAGTCATAGGACTTTCTTATTGACTATCCTAGAAGACTAGTGATGGAATCCACCCCCTTTGGAGTTCTAACCACCTCTTAGCTCTTTCGTGAAGTCTCACATGGGTGGTATCATACCCTCAACACTTGGTCGATTTGGTTAAGACCAACATGAGGAGATTAAAAAAAGAGTTACCATAAGGATAATAAGTCCTTAGGAATACCCTGGGTGTCTTGGTCATTCACACTCCCATACCAGACTCCCCACATCACTACCTTCACCTTGCCCATACACCACCACGCACCAAATTACCAAAATTTCCAAAATGCTTAATTTTACACCAAGTTGACCAAAATTCACTAATTTACATCAAATCCCCCTAAATCCTAGTTAAAAAAATTATTTACCCAATTCCAAATTCAAACCAAGCCCACATCAAAGTCCACCCTATGCCCAAAATTCACCAAACTTGAACCTTCATTCCAAACAAAAAATTCACTAAGCCTAAGTCCTAAATTCCATTATGGTGAAATCACAACTTCATGAAATTCATAATAATTAATTCTCAATTACATTAAAACCAAATCCAAGCCTAAAACTAATTGTTCCATAATCAATTTTAAAATCACACTAATCTAAGCCCAATTTCTGAATTCTCTTAAATCCAAGCCCACATGACAAAAATGAATCTCCCCGTGATCATTTTGATTAAATTAAAGTCCAAAATTTCATAATTAATCAAGCAAAACTAGAATTCATGTAAATCTTTTCAAAGCTTGAAATCTTCACCCACCTCATTTAATGCAAGTCATGTAAGTCATGCACGAGCCATAGGCAAGGCAAATGGAAGCCATGAAGCCATGCATAAGCCTCATTTGAGCCACCATACTATTCTTTGTTAAAGGAGGAGACTCTTTAATGATTCCATTCAAAGTACATAACCATACACATGATTCACCTAAACCCATGATTAAACCCTAATCCCTATGATGGGGACTTAACCATCCAAAGACACATGTTGAGCGATAAACCTAACTACTTTGGGAGAGATCCAATCACATTTCTATGAACCAAACCCAATTTAAACCCAAAATTATCCCAAACTCCATTCCAATTCAATCCACCCTTGTACACATGACACTACCGAATTGACTTCACTTTTACCCTTCACTGATCTCCCACATGTGGATAGTGACCACCCATGCTTTGGTTGGCCCCATGGCTGGCGGATAGCCCAACGATGAGAGCCACACATGAGGTAAAACTATAAAATGAACCCACCCAATGTGGCTCACCCTATTGGGAGCTTGGCCTCCACCTCAGTCTCCTTTTTTACTCACTGGCCAGCCCAATTGACCCCAATCTTTGGCTTATAAATTGGTCACTCCCCATGACCAAATTTGAAGGTATCCACAAACCACGGGGAAACTCTGACAAATTTCTCCCAAACCTTCATTACACTCTTAAAAATCTCATCCCCACTTTTCCTGACCCTTCTTCCCCACCAAGAAACCCTAAGTGTACAATTGAAATTCAGGGAATTTTCAACCTTAAAATTAACTTTACCAAAACTCTAAATCGATTGTCCCAAAAGCTTCTCCACACATTAAAATCACTTAACCAATCAAAATTCTCGTCTTCAGTGACCCTACCATAGCCCTAGACCACACCCGAGCCAGCCTTTGGTCTAGGTCATACCTAAGTTTAACCACAGAGCAAATCAGCAATTGAAGGAGGTTCGTGGTGCAATGCAAAGCTTCTTAACCAACTCAATCGATTCCTCACATATTGGGCAAAGGTATAGCTCAAAAATCCTTAAATCTCTCATAGTTTTGGTTTTTTATGAATAAGATGAACAATCACTGCCCACCTAGCCATATAGATGTGTTTGTCTCACTGAAATGAAGGTTTAGGAACAAACCACACATAATTTGGTTAAGTATCGAGGAAGATCTTAACTTTAGAACACTGAAGGTTCTCAAGTTATAACCCATTGAGGATGATGAACCGATGTCAACCATTCCTATTTATTTAAAATGGTTGGTGCAGATCGATTCAGACGATGGAGCGGAGCGAAACGATACCCCGAACAACGGGCATACGTGGCGGCAGAGGTGTAAAGTGCAACCAAACGTGGAATAACGCGTGGTTTTTCGGAGCTGCCTATGTTGACGTGAATGCCACGTGGTTAAGTAGATAAATAGGGATATTTTGATTTAAATAAATACAACAAAGCAATATAACTTTAAAAAATCATATTTTAGTGTAAACAAATCAAAAAAATAAAAGAAAAATACCCATGTACTTAGTGAACAAAGGATAATTTAATGGAACGAAATTGAAAAAATTTGTTTGATATTTACTTCTTAATTAATTAAATACCTTATAACATGATTAATCATAAAAAAAATAAATATATATCATAATGACATGAAGTATTTAGGGTTTTTGATAATGTGATTAGGGATGTTCTCTGATTTTTCCAAAGTCAAATGACACCTTTAATCCTAAAAGTCTCAATTTTCTATTTGATTCAGTTATGTTTATTTAAAATAATTATTAAAAATAAAATATAATTCAAAAAAATATGAAATAAGGTTTGGTGAGTTCACTTATGTTAGAGTGATTAAAGAAATATGAAAGTTGATTTTAAAATTTAAAAATATATTTTTCTATTTATTTTCCTATTTATTTTCTTATCAAAATCAATTAAGAATTATGAAAATTAAAATATAATTAAAAAATTTATAAAAATGGTTATGATTGGTCCACTCACTTTAAGTAACATCTAAAATTTTACTAAGGATAGAGGACATGTTTTGGGGAATTAAATTAATTACCCTTGAAAATTCATAATTATTGGTTTAAATAATTAAAGAAAATAATTAAATCTCAAAAACATATAATTTCATCTATATTGTCTTAATTAGCCCGTGGGTAAAAGGCCAGTGAAGTTTCATTGTCATTTAATTAATAATGTGAGAGTTAGGGGTACATTAACCCTATGAGCATTAAGCTAATTTTAGAATTTTACACTCTAGCCATAACTTAGTTAATCTTTAGGATAAATCAGAGGGAAAGTGTATTAAATTATAATGATTAATTCACTGGAATGATTGAAACATAAGGGGTAAATAAGGCAGTGACGCACTCATCACATCTTCTGGAAAGGGTAAATGGTGATTATTTGAATCACTAAATTTAGGAAGATATGAGAGTTTGGATGAAAAAATGGTGAGGGGTATGGATTGGGAGCCTCAAAATTCACAAATTGGGAATCCCGATCAATGGTTAAGTAGAGTTCAACCAAACACACTTTGTAAAACTTTTCAAAATTACAAGTTTGCCCTTGTGTCTTAAGATTTTGATGTTGAAGTAGGTTTAACTTAATATCATTTAAGGAGTAGTTAAAAGAAGAAGACATAAGTGATAATGAAACATTTTAAAACACTACAAGCTCAAACTAATTGAAAGACATGGGTGTAAATTTCCCAATGCTTGTAAATGGGCCCTTATGGTTTATTCATATAACCCTCAGGATAATATCCAACTTTACTCATGGGCTAATTAGGTTATAAAACACCGAGCACGATTTAAAACATGAAATATTCCTAAAGCACGTTGGTTGATCAACTCAACAATTTAGAAAGGTTAAACGAACTTGAAATAGTATAGGAGATTCTAAAGCTGTTAAGAGTCAATCCCTGAATACCTTTGTAAGATTTTAGATATTTCATATAACATTTGGGTTTACTACGATTTGTTGAGGAAAATCTTCCTCAAAACATAAGGACTCACTAAGATATGATTCAGGCCTCTTCAAATTAAAGTATGTTAATACGAAAGTATCCTGTTACAACTTAACCTACAATAACACCCAATGCCTCGGGTTTGCATCTTGGGCATTGTGCTCAAACCCTTTTGGCAACTGAGGATATTTAGAATGTGGGCACATAAGAATCATCAAGTTGGTGTAAGTTGGAGGTGTTGGTGGTATGAGTGATGATGAAAAAGGCATATAAGTAGGCGCGTTAATGATATATTATTGCGTCTTCTAACCCGATGACTTTGAGAGTGATTATGATTAATGTTACTATCCTCGAACATTTGATGAGGAGTCACCCTTGCTCTCATGGGATGTTGGTGGCTCTAATTTAATGATGTAATTGACTCATGAATTGACTGATTTGCAAAAGTGTATGAACATATAATATAACATATTTTTTTTATAAAACTTATATGTTGCATGAGAAGCTTAAATTGTTTACATGCATGACAATTTAAGCATTTTTAAGTTTTATTTATGGCAAGCTCATGTGTCAGTTACATTGACCAGGCTGAGGAATACCCTCTCTTGATTGCTTAGCTCGTAGCCTTTTAGCCTATGTTGGGTCTCATATACGTGATGCTGATGGTTGCTTACGAATGTCCCTCAAGAATTATCAGGGTTGCGGACCCTGATTCCGAGCCCCCTTTTACGAAAATTCTTACACCTAGCCCTGGTCTTCTATATGTGCGATCTAACTTGTTCTACATGCTCAAGCTTTTCCACAATTCATTTAATTTTTGTACATTTGTATGCTATGTTTATAATGTTAAACCTTTAGCAGCAGTGTCGGAGGTAGCAGGTATGCGTCGTTGCTTTTGTTTTACTAGGGTTTCCTTTTATAGTGCTTTACAACATGTTTCATTTATGCATAATTTATTATACTTTCAAAGACCTCTGGGGTAGAGAATAGTAGGCCACCTAGTTAGGAGGAACGTTACGACAAGCCTTGAGACCCTACAATAATCATAAATTCAAATATAAACCCTAAACTTATAACCATCACAACAAGGAGTTCATAACAAGCTGCAAGCAAATTGAGGATGACCTCAGACTATGAACAAGTCTCAACAATGAATCTTCAACAAAACTTTTCTTAGCCTTAAATAACATAAACTCTTAGGACTTCGAGATTGTCTGTCTAGTACGACAACAATCCTCGCTTTATCTCTTAGGCTTTTGCACAATCAAGTTTTGCAGCATAAGTCCTAACTCCTTTTTAGGATTCCAAGGTTGTTCACTCGGTGCTACATAAATCCTCCAATCTTTCTAGACTATTTGCACGATCCCAGGTCATGCGAATGTAACCCTAACTTTAAATAATTGGCAGGGGTAAACATTAAATAACATCATTTCCAAAACATAAAGTTAAACATTAGGATAGCTTAAGAAATAATTGAGACTTACCTCAAAGTCCGTGACATCCCATTCCTTTCACTCATTTAGACTCCAAAAAAAAATGTTCCTATTTTGAGCAATTCCCACTTAACTTTTCTCATGAACCACCATGAAACTCAAATTTGGATTCTTGAGGATAAAACCTCTGATCATTCTCGAGAGTTTTATTAAATGACTTCGGTCATTTAAGATGTAATAACTATAGGGGTTTGCACTTATGAGAAATTAGGAACCCATGTAAAATAAGCATTATATAATCTTTATATTAAATAGAGGAATTGTCGGCCACACAAAAAGTTTTACATACCAAACAAATGTCATAAATTATTTAGTTTAAATGGTTGAGCTTACTAACAAGTGATATGCTTATCTCTCGGGGTGATGTATTACTTGTGAAATTGTGCTCAATTATCTAAACTATTAAATATATAAGATTTATCCAATCTCACTTTCTCAAAATTAAATACTATTTTTCAAAATCAAAATTATATACATATTAGATTCAATATACTTTCAAATCAATTGACATGATTCCCGAAATGAGAAAACCGACCAATAACTCGCTAAGTGAAGATTTGGATCTCTAGACGGGGTTCCCCCAAGCTGGTTGATATGCACCATTTGGATGATAAAACGTTTCAATTCAAATGTGTTGGCTTCTACAGCAGAGGTTTGAATACTAAGATAAATTTCATATGTTATATGGTTAACATAGTCTCTCAAGGGTTTATGTGTATCATGATATTCATGAGCTTCTTGGTTATTTTAAAAATTTATTTGTCATCTCTTCTAAGATTTGATTAAGTCCTTTTTGTTTTCTAATTTTAATAATAGTTCTCTTTAGCATAGAATCGTAAGGTTCGAGTATAGTAGGTCCTGATTTACACATATACGAATTAAAGACACCTAATACTATTGAGCATTAACTAAAAGTTCAAGTCAAAACAGTTAACTCAAATAAAGATTACTAAATAAAAAACAATGAAACCATCAAACAAATTTAAAACAAAATTTTTTTGGTTTTTTGTTGGTGACAAGTTAAAGAAAATTAAATACGAAACAATAAACACTACAAGGTTTCAAGTCCAAGACCAAAAAGTTCAACTAAAATTTTCATAATTCAATTCATTATCGTTCCGCAACAACGATGCCAAAAAGTTGACACGCTCAAAGTGCTGCAAAGCACGAGCTAATCACACAACTGCACTTGGCATATTAGTAGTACCGATATTTGAGTCCAAAATGTCAATCTTACGGGGAGCAAGATGGATTATAGTAGAAAAAGTTATAACCTACAAATTTTAGTCCTAGCCTAAATTTTTTATTGGTTTAAATCCTACAAAAGTATCATAAGTAACCACAAAAAATCTAAAGGTGTCAAATACTTAATGTTTCTTCCATGAAATGAGTTAAGTCGATTTCTTAAATTTAAGAATTGATAGTAGAAAAGCTTAGTGAAAAATAGGAACAACACTCTTCTTTACCCCCTTTCCGTAACATAAAGAAGCTTGGTTAGAAATGACATTATTTCCATAAATTTCATTAATAACCTAATCATAACATATTTTGCTAACATTGGCATCTCCTTACAAGATATATGCCTATTTATATAGGTTAATGTTATTAACTTAGTTGATTCCACTATAATCTTTTCCAAGACTTGTAAATCACAACATATTTTAACAAATCTTTTGGCCATAATGAAATGTAAATGTAATGCAGGAGATTAATCTTCACCAAACACTTACATGAAATTAAACAGTAATCTTAGTTCATTCCTTCTAAATTAACCATCTCAAGGAAGAATAGGAAGACTACTCACTAAGCATGCTTACATCAACATAATTTATTGATTCAAATATAACTTCACTAGTAAGTGTTTTACAACTGAAAGAATGACTTGGATTTTTCTTCTTCACAATGACAAGCAGATAAGATAAAAGCACACTTCCTTACTCCCTAGCCTCTGCTCTTGTGTAACTTCTCCACTTCTCTGTTCGGGAAGAAGACTTTGAACTCCACCAAGCAACACAAACAGCACCCATCATCAATCCTCTCAATCACAAAATGCCCTTTTATGTATAGCCTTCTTCCCTTAGTTTTCACGATCTTCATACTCTTCTGCACAAGCACCCATGTTCCAGAGTCTCAAACTTCTCCAACTGCAAATTGCAGCTTCTAGTGCCTAGGCACCCAAGGGGTTGACGCCTAGGGGAAAGGCTCTATATCTGTGGGTTGGGTAGAAAGCGCCTAAGAGTCTACATGCTTGGTGCCTAAGCGCCAATATCACAGTTCCTATACGCCTAGGGGATAGCGCTTAATCGCCAAGTTCTCAGGTTCTTCACCTAATTGCCAATAACGCCCAATAATACCTATGTGCACCTTAGCTTAATGTTGTTATCTACAAAATAAACACAAAATTCCTTTCTTAACATTACAATTTCATGAATATATGTATAAATACAATCCAATTCACTAGCCAACTTATCCACACACCAAAATCTCATCTAAAAAGAGCAATAACAATGCAAAAAATCCTATTTAGAAAGCATCATAATAGTGTGATAAATATTCCCCAAAATTCACAACAACGGTGCAAAGAATATCCTTTAGAATGCGTGACTTCTGCATAAAATCTCTTTTGGAAAGCATGCAACAACTTAAAAAATCCACTCTGAAAAGTGCAACAACAACATGAAAGAAAGCTCTGTTAATCAGTCAAATAGGTTGAGAGACTTCAATTAGCCGGTAGGGGGAGCTATGTTAATTGAACAACACTAGCTGGGAGATTCCAATCACTAGTTAGGATAATCCTGTTGATCAAACAAAATTAGGATGATATACTTTGAGATGAGCATAAGCAATGCCAAATGGGAACTTCGTTGATTACATAACAACAGACTGAGAGACTCCAATTAGCAAGTAGGGGAGCTCCAAAGATCACACAAAAATAGGTTGGGAAACTCTGAGATGGCCAACAACAACACCAAAGGGGAGATTCATTAATCACACGAAAATAAGCATGGAGATTTTGAGACCAAGCAACAACAAAGCCAAATGGGAGATTCGCTGATCGCACAAGAATAAACCGAGAGACTTCAACTTTTTCCTGTTTGTTGACCTATCTATAGACTTAAAATGTTAGAAAATAATAAAAAAAACCCTAAAAAACTATCCATAGGAATTGTCCTCCCTCCACCACCCAATTCATCTTAAATTAGTGGTTGGATTGTGTTTTCACATAGATCCACCTCAATCTCGAATCCCTATAGCACTGCATAACCCTAACCATCTGATATAAATAATGAATGGAGATCTTGCACGTGGTTCACGATTCGTGCAATCGCGCAACCACAAGATACAGTGTGTGTGTGTGTGTGTGTGTGTGTGTGTCTAGAGACCTATCCTCTTCATTAATAGGAGACCCAGGCCTCGAAGAGGAGAAAATTCGTAGCTTGGAAGAAAATGAACTAAGGTTCAGTATTCTACATCAGAGGGTTCGACGAATACCACCTGCTTATGTAGTCCCAACTACACAATCGACCACTGCTCACCTGCCACCACCGGTTATCCTCTGCTCGTTACAACAAAGTCCATTGCGGAATCATGACGTGCGTTGAAAAATCCCGACACACATTGCCGAGTAACGAAACACTCTACAAAGCAATGCAACGATATATCTCGAAGGCAATGCAACAAATCACCCCGAAAATGGTGCATTGACAAACTTTGAAGACGATATAACAACGCACTCCACAATGAGTACTTCCAGTCATCTACTTAAAATATGTTAATATTCTTCGAGCTCTTGAAGCTCTCTTTCTCTTTGCAGCCCACCACAATAACCTATATAATTAACTTCGATCTACATGGTTCCCAACTTATGCAGCTCCCAACTTCGGCCTTTGCGGTTTAAGAATGTTATCATAGCTCATGCAGCTTCCAACTCCGGCCTTGTGGCCTACAAACAACTCTCAACGTTGTCCTCTGCGACATATAGATGTTATCTCAACTCATATATCTCCTAACTCTGGCCTTTTGCGACCTATGGTCGTTATCTCAACTCATGCAACTCCAACTCCGACCCCTACGGCCTAAGGATGTCATGTCAACTCATGCAATTCCCAACTCCATCCAGTGCGGCTTAGGAACGCTATCTCATCCCATGCAACTACCAACTCCAGCCTCTGAGCCCTACAAACACTATCTCAACTCATGCATCTCATAACTACGACCTCTATGAGCAGTAAACACTCATGAAACAATCATTTATGGCTTCATGGACAAATACTATCTCATCTTTCAACTACAACCTCTATGCTAAACTAGCGCTATGACTACCATCTATAATATTCATGACAAATTGCTGTCTCCATAGCAATCAATTATGACCTTTACAACTCTTTACAACTATTATTGTAAAAAATACCGTTCAACTACAACTTTATAATTTCATATTCTCTATCTTAAAAGAAGAGTGAGTTTGTACTCACAATTTAATATTTTTCTCTTTATTTGTCACTTTAATCACTCATATACATTTTAAACTTTCATACTAAAATGCTAAATAAGCATCCTATTATCGTCAACCGTAAATCTTATTAAAATTCTAATTTCCCCTTCAGAATCTCGTCGTCAATCACATAGAAAAAAAAAAAACCATTGCCGTTAAACTACTGGAACCAATGAAACAATACCACGTGGAAAATTGGCCCACCATATTACAGGTGTCATCCAAATGTTAGGCCACTGACGTTTTTCTTCCGTGAACATAAATTATCATAGGGCATCAATGGCACTTAAAATTCTGATACAATTTAAAATAAAAATTAAAACTAAAATTTTCTTCCCTGACTTTTGTCGGTCTAATTGCGTTGTGGAGACGGGCCGGCGAAGACCTGCAGCGAAACCTCTTTCATGTCGCCGGCGGATCCCCTATCTCGTTACCTCTGATGTTCTGATCCGCCACTCATTTCCTCCAACATGGCTGCACCTTTCTTCTCCACGCCGTTCCAGCCTTATGTATATCAGGTGCTTCCTGCTTCCATCACCTCTGCTAGCTCCTCCGTGCTCTGCGAATTAGCTTTCTTTTGTGAATTTTGCTTCTAGGATTTCGGGTTTATTATTCAATTTTATTGCCGAAATGTGTTTCTTCAATTTATCTTCGATTTAGGTTAGTCGAAAATTCAATCGTATTTTGTTACGTAACTGGATTTGATTGTTGTTATGGGCAGCATTTTTACATTGATTTAAAATTTATGTTAATGAAACGAGAATTCTACAGTTTCTGTGAATGAATTTCAACTTGCACTTCTGCGTGCTTTCCTACCATGCATAGGGATCCATCTCTGACTTTCTTGGTTAGGTCACGTCCCTTAAGTTAGGAAAGCGTAATCATTATCATCGTAACCTCGTCCGAACGAGAAAACATGGCATAGATCTAGCTTAATAATTAATTCTAGCTGACCAATGAATGAAGGCAGGGCTTGACTCTGATCTTACAATGGTAATGGTTTGGGGAACAACATAGAAATTGTTTATCTTACTGTTTGCATTCCTTCGATTAGTTTATGTTCTTCGAAAAGATCGCACATTCGTGCTTTGATAGCAAAAAAAGTTTGATTATGTATGCTTTTTATTTTTATTTTACCTCCTTTACTACCATTGAAACTATCTGGCAGCTTCGTCGAATGCTCCCATTGGTTAGGTTATATAGGTTTCAGGAAGAACCATGCTCAAGATTGCTATGGAGTCCGGGAAAGCGTTCTTTTTATAAACTTTTTATGTTATTTCAGCCAGTTTTCAAATTAAGAGTAGAAGACCTGTAGAAGTAGACTGGTTGGTGAGCATGACGGAGAAAACACTTTATATTTGGTAATTTGAGGCTGGCGTTTCAGCAAATTTAACAAACTGAAAGAGTACAAGATGTCTATATAAGTCATATTTTTCAGTTCGTCCATATTTTATAGTTTACAGTAACTATTCTGTTTGGGTTTGCTTCACTGTTGCTTGTGGTTTTGTGTTATTTGCTATGGTGTTATGGTTCTGTTGTTGGTGTTGTTGAAGATCTCTTTATATTTTTACCATTTTTTGAACATCTCTTTTATGTAGTAAGAACTTAGAACATGTCTTATTTCTCTTGTTTGTTTGGAGACAATCTCATCTGAGAGCGAAACAATTTTTTTATGGGCATGTACATACCTACCGCCCAATTCCTATGTATTTTACACATCCAACATCTAAACTTTACTTTTTTACATTTATACCACCGGAATCTTTCCTATCACATCAAAAATATCACTATTATAACTTCAAAAAATGAAGTACACATTGTCATACATTGGTAAGGTGGCATGCGTGTAAAAATTGAAGTTTAGGTGCTAGATATGTAAATAGACAGGAATTGAGTGGTATGTATGTAAATTGTCCTTTCTTTTAATCTTGCATTCATGCTGTGGCAATGTTGAATATTGTGGTAAATTGAGTCTTCATTATTATAGAAGCCAAATCATTCGCGAGATGTAATATTTGTTGCAATTATCCTCATGTGAGTTTTAAAAATCTTGAATGACAGAGCCAACAGTCAGTGGTTACACCATTTCAGATACTGGGTGGAGAAGCACAGGTTCTTCAGGTAAAATTCACAACAAGAGACTTTCCTAAGTTCGGCTGCAGTTCATTTAAGTTCAAGGTTTTTGGGTGCTTATCCTGGCATTTTTATTCTATCTGCAGATTATGCTGAAATCACAAGAGAAAGTTACTGCAAAGCCTGGTAAGTTCTGGTGTAATATGAATAAAGTTTTGCGGCATTTACATGTATAGCACGCAATTCTTATGTATTTACATATCTCACATGCATACTTTCATATTTACACACATAGCACTCAAATCTTTAATATCACATAGAAAATAGCCCTACTACCATTCTTTAAAAGTGAAATCCTCCTTTTTGTGCATAGGCTTAAAGCACCAATGTGTTATATATATAAATATGGAAGTTCAGGTATGAGATATGTAATTACATAGGAAGTGTATGCTGTGTATGTAAATGTCCCATAAAGTTTCTGCAGAAATGCAAGGGATTACTTATGCTTCACATCGTATTCTGTCCTGCTCAGCTTATCTGTCCCAAAATTAGTTTTTTTTATACTTAATTTTTTTTTTAATCAGCTAACATTAGGGCTGTCAAAAAAGTTCGTTGTTCGCGAATAGTTCGTGTTCGGTTCGTCAAAAAGTTCGTGTTCGATTTGTTCGATAAGCAAACGAGACGAACACAAATAATTCTTTTCGTTCGATTTGTTAAACGAACCAAACACAAACAGTGATTTGTTCGTTCGTGTTCGGTTCGTTATTGTTCGAAATATAAAATAATTTAAAATAATTATATATAAAAAATTTATGATATTTTAAAAATAATTATATATTATAAAAAGTTATCATATTTTAAATAATTAAACTTCTATAAATTATAATATATGATAAATTATTAATAACAATAATAATATTATAGTATTAATTATATTAATATAAATATTATAATTTATAATTAATATACTATACTATATATTAAAATAAAACCCTAATCAAAACTCTAAACGCCTTATTCGGTTTGCTTCATTTTAAGGAAGTATGGGTTACCTGATGTGTACGGAATACCTGATTAATTTGCTTCATTTTGAGGAAGTACCCTATCAAAGCTAGGGCTGTCAAAAAAGCTCGTTGTTTGCGAACAGTTCGTATTCGGTTCGCCAGGAAGTTTGTGTTCGTTCGATAAGCAAACAAACCAAACACGAACAGTGATGTGTTCGAACATTTCGAACGCGAACACTAGCTGTTCGTTCGTGTTCGGTTCGTTTACACCCCTAGCTAACATCAACCTTACTGCTACAGAAGGTGAAATTAGCACCTGTGGAAATTGTTATAGTTCTTTTTGATACAGAGTTTGCTAATTTATTTGAATTCATACTCTCTTACCGGAATTGTTAATCCCACACTCGAAGTGATTTTATTAATTTAAGCTAGCTGGACAGACTTTTATTTTACTTATTATTTATACAGTACATCGTTTAAAAGCTGTTATGAATGTTTTTTCTGCCACGTTTTTGCTGGAGCTTAACTACTAATCCTCAGGTACAATTTGCTACATGTCTGGTTCTGTCCAAATCAACAATATCTACTTACCTGAACATGAGGGGGGTTTATGGCAATGGCTTTTTGGAAAGAGCATCACAACAATAGTATTTACCAATGCTGGTCCTGATGATGGATTTGTTGGAATTTCAGCACCATCTCCTGCAAGGATACTTCCGGTTTGTTTTACATTAGCGGCATTTACGTACACAGCACACAATTCTTCTGTATTCACATATTTTTTGCCTAAACTTTCATATTGACACTCATATCACTCAAATCCTTAATATCATATCATAAACAACACAATTATGACTTTTAAAAAGTAAAAGTCAACTTTTCATGCACAAGTGCTATGAATGTAAATATGAAAGTTTCGGTGTGAGATATGTAAATACATAAGAATTGTATGCTGCGTATGTAGATTTCCCCTTACATTACTTTTTGATGTTTATTCTTAATTTAATGCTTGTACAACACCATTCATTGTTAATATAATACACTAAATAAGTGAGACATTCAGCATATGCTTTTACTTCTGCAGAATCATTTATTCACAATGAATTCTTCAAGACTTTAATTGTCAGATACAAGATATTGGATTTGGATGTTAGTATGAAAAATTAAAATGTTTATCGTGTGGCAATATTTTAGATGTTATGCAGAAAACATTTTTGATCTCTCTCTACTAACTTGATTACCATATTTATTTCTTCTACTGCAGATTGATTTGGCAAATTTTGGTGGGGAAATTCTTTGCCAGGTAAAACACATTTTCTTTTATAGGCTTTTGGCAACAACAACAACAACAACAAGAATCCTTTATCCCACTAAGTGGGGTTGGTTACATGAATCCTTTTTCTCCATTGTGTCGTATTGAGTGTCATATTTTCATTTAATTCTAATAAGTTAATATAATTTTTTATACAATATGCCCAAGTTTTTCTAGGTCTTCCTCTGCCTTTCTTAACATTAGTCGAATTTAAAATATTTACTCTCATAACCGGATCATCAGATGATCGACGTTTAATGTGACCAAACCATCTAAGACGACTCTCTCTAATTTTGTTCACCATTGGAGCTACACCAACCCTATCACAGATATATTCATTTCGCATTTTGTCTACAAGTATAAAGCCACTCATCCACTTAAACATTCTCATCTCGGTAACACTTAACTTAGTTTTATGCTTCTCTTTTAAAGGCCAACATTCAGTGCCATAGAGCATTGCAGGTCTCACCACCATCTTATTTAATTTTTGGTTTCGGTCTAAGCAGTACTTTTTTATCACAAAAATTGGTCCAAAGCATTCCTCCACTTCAACCAATCAACTGGAATTCTACTAATATCATCCCCATCTATATCGCTATCACTTTGATTAATAGACCCGAGATAACTATAGCGTTCACCATTTTTAATAATTTGATCACCATAGTTACAACTCTGTCACTAGAGATACTACTATTAAAATTACATTCCATGTATTCAGTTTTAGTTCTACTCAAACGAAGGCCTTTAGATTCCAATGTAGACTTCTATAATTCAAGTTTTTCCTGAACATCCTCTCTATTCTTATCCACATGAAGGATATCATAAGCGAAAGCATACACCAAGTTACATCCTCCTCTAAATGTCTAGTAAGAGCATCCATAACTAAATAAAAAAGATATGGGTGTAAAGCCAATATGCTATAGCGAATCGTGATATAGCCATCGCAAGTAATGCTCACAATTTCTTTTTATGCTTCAGAATTATACATTATTTTGTTACCATGGAAGATTATAGTGTTGTAGAGGTAATGTGGTCTTATAGTTGTGTAATATTAAGATCTTATATTCTTTGTGTTTTTTATTTACGAGAAATTAATTGTTGGATGATATTTTGTGAGCATTGTTTGGTTGATGTTTTATTGTCCACTAAATTGATTTGGCATTCATGTCTCTCAATATGACCTACCAAATAAGCATATGAAAATGGTGAGGTTTTATCCTCATTCTACATTGAATCAGGGTAGCTTCAAAACAACGATGATAACACTCCTTTTATTACGTTGTCCATTTTCTTAATAATTGGAGGGAGAATCTGGTGGTTGAAGTTGTGGATGTTAGCACCATGGTTGAAGAAACATTTTGAGCATATGTAAGATATCAGCAGGAGAGAAAGCTCAATTATAAGGTGAGGATGGGTAGCGTAAGTTTGTGGACACAAATTTAATCATTATAGATTTGTATATTTTATTTTGTAGTTGTTTATAGTGAATTTTAAAAGTTAGCACCATGGTTGAAGAAACATTTTGAGCATATGTAAGATATCAGCAGGAGAGAAAGCTCAATTATAAGGTGAGGATGGGTAGCGTAAGTTTGTGGACACAAATTTAATCATTATAGATTTGTATATTTTATTTTGTAGTTGTTTATAGTGAATTTTAAAAGTTAGGAAGTTTGTTAAAAATATGAAATTATACAGGTCTCTAAATCCTAATTCAAACTCGTAATATAATTTGTTCCTCTTTGGGAAAATGTTCTTGGCTATTTTTTATTAATTTAGGAAGTCATTTTTTTTTTAAACAGTTGATGTTGGCAGGCAACTTGAGATAATTTTTTTGAGTTGTTGCAAGTTATAGTAATTGTCGGAATTTTAGAAATGTCTAATTTTAGTATTTTCTATTTTTAGACTGTTATATTGTTGGTAAGTTTTGATTTCTATTTTCTTTTTGTAGCACAAGGATTTTATGACTTTTCTAATTTGGTGGCCTTTCCTTTCTATTTATCTTGTAAATGTTTCTTATGAAATTGAGGAGGAATAATAATTTTGACTCTTTCAAAATTTCATGGTATTACAACTAGAAATCACCGTAGGAATCATTGATGTGCTCGCGATTGAATTTTGTTGGCCCGTTCCTTTGCGAGTTTTGTTCGTCGATATCATCTCCTCTCGCTCTGCTTTGACTTGAAACTAGATCACACATGGCTTAGTCTGCTAGTTTGCCGGACCTACCCTTATCGATATTGTGGTAAACCAGAAAAGAGGAGAATAATTCTTTATTTCCTTTTTTTAATTGATAATACAAGTTGTTATATAGAGGAGATTACAAAGAAGAAAAATGAAACTATCTAACTAATTCCTTTGATTTAAGGGATTACAAATTAATACAAATTAATACAAATTGATTTTTAATTTATTCTCCTAATCTATTTAGAGGTTAAATATGGAAACTTCAGCACTCTCCCTCAAGCTGAGGAATAGATGTCTTCCATTCCCAGCTTGGATACAAGATTGTGGAAACTCGAACTGTTCAGCCCCTTTGTTAGAACATCGGTTAGTTGTTTTACGATGGAACATAAGACATACATACTAACTCTTCCTCTAGTTTTTCTTTGATGAAATGTCTATCAATTTCGATATGCTTTGTCCTATCGTGTTGTATAGGGTTATGAGCTATATTAATAGCTGACTTGTTGTCACAGTAGAGTTTCATAAGACTTTTCCGTTGGACTCTTAAATCATCCAAAATGATTTTTAGCCACAGTAATTCACATAATCCTTGAGCAATAGCCCTGAATTCTGATTCCGCAGATGACCTTGACACTACATTCTGCTTCTTGCTCCTCCATGTCACTATGTTACCTCCAAGAAAAGTACAATATCCTGTAGTTGATCTTCCGTCCACTAGTGAGCCAAGCATAATCGGCTGTCGGTGTAGGCTTCAGGAAGTAAGAGCGTCATTCCTTTTGAACAAGATTCATTTCCCAGCATTGCTTTCAAGTAATGTAGTACTCGTAAGTACTTCGAAGATGAGGTTCTCTTGGATCATGCATGAATTGATCGATCAAACTTACAAAAATATGCTATGTCACAGTCGAGTGTGAAGCAGCGTATATGAGTCCGCTAACCAGACCTCCAGTACCTTTTTTTGTCCACACTTGGTTCTTCTTTAGCTTCTCCCAACTTATAGTTTGGATCTATTGGAGTAGAGATCGGCTTACACCGTCTTCCCTGTTTCTGCCAATAAATCAATCACGTACTTTTGCTGAGATATGAAGATCCCCTGTGTGTAATATGCCACCTAAATACCAATGAAATACTTCAATTTCCCCAGTTCCTTTGTTTCAAATTCTTTTACTGGTCTCAACGCCAATTCATGCTTCTCTTTTTCATCATTTCCCTTCACTATGATGTCGTCTACATAGATTAAAAGGGCAGTCATTCCACCTGCAGCTGAATGTTTAATGAAAAGAGTGTGGTCACGTTGGCTTTGTTTATACCCAGATTCCTTCATGACTTTTGAAAATCTGCCAAACCATGCTCTGAGAGATTGTTTGAATCCATAAAGTGCCTTTTTCTACTAGACACTTGTTACTCGTGTCCCTTCAATCCTCGGTGGGATGTTCATGTAGATTTCCTCATTTGAGTCACTATGGAGGAATGCATTCTTAACATCATACTATAACAGTTGCCACTTGAAGTGAGCAGTCAATGATAACAAGATTCTCACAGTGTTCATTTTTGCTTTCGGAGCGAAGGTTTCCGATAGTCCACCCCGTAAGTCCGAGTGTACCTTTCGATTACTAACCTTGCTTTATATCTTTCGAGGATCCATCCGCCTTGTATTTCAATGTAAAAATCCACTTGCAATCAACAATGTTCTTTCCTTTCGGTTTATCAACGATCTCCCATGTTTTATTCTTTTATAATGCACCTAGTTCCTCTCTCATAGCATCCCTCTATTCCCTTTTTGACAATGTCTCAGACACATTTTTAGGGATGACAATGGTGTTCAAACTCACAATGAACCTTTTTTGAGCTGGTGATAGACGCTTAAGAGAGACATAGCGAGATAGTGGATAAAGTGGTTCTGATATTACCGTGATTTCATTTCCAGAAGTTGGATTGGATTATTGGAATTGTGTTGGTCCAGGAACGGTCTTTCTCCTTGAATACACTTGAGAAAATTTTGGGAACTTGAGAGTGATAGGATCGGGTGACTTAGATGTGATTGGTTTAGAGGACTCGGGTTCAACTGGAACATGAGGAGAGTTTGGCTCTGGGGATTCCGGTTCAACAACACGGACTGACACATGCGGAAGATCAAGGTTTTTTAGTGGTTCAAAGGACTCACAAGTACTATATTCCATCATTGAAATCTCCCCCGAAGAGAGGACTTGGAGAAAAAGGTTTATTTTTCATGAAAGTGACATCCGCAGAGATGTAAAATTTTCCGTAGAGGGGTTGTAACACTTGTATCCCTCGTTGAGTGGATGAGTAAACGAGGAAAATACATTTGATGGCTCTGGTGTTCTAGCTTCCTCATGTTGTTTATGGACATGAACAAGGCGATGACACCCAAATACCCTAGGTGTGAGGCCGTTTGAGGTTTTGAAGTGAAGGTAGAAGCTATTAAGGACTTTTATGAGGCTTCTGTTTTCTAACGCACGGGAGGGAAGTCTATTTATCATATATGTGGCAGTAAGAACGACTTCTCCCCAATAAGATTTAGAAACATTCCCTCGAAATAGTAAGGCTCGAGTGGTGTTGAGTAAATGCCCATTCTTTCTTTCATTACCCCATTTTGTCGGGGTGTCTCCACACATGATGTCTCGCGGATAATCCCATGTGATCGAAAGTAAGGTGATAGAATCCGATCGAAGTAGTTTCAGCATTGTCTCGTCCTAAAACTTTTTATTTTGACCCCAAATCGATTTTGAACCATCGAATGGAAATTAGGTATAACAGTGCTAACATCAGATTTTTGTTTAAGAAGAAAGAGTCATGTAACCCGGGTGCAATCATCAATTAAGGATACAAACCAACGAGCCCCATAAATGTTAGGTATAGTGGAAGATCCCCATATGTCACTATGAATCAAATGAAAAGGATGAGAACTTATTTTATTGTTAATAGGAAAAAATACACGACTGTGTTTTGCCAATTCACAAATGTCACAATGAAATTCAGAAATATCTAATCCTTGGAATAAGTGAGGGAACATTATATTTAAAACCCTAAAAGAAGGATGACCAAGGCGTAGGTGATATAGTCAAATGACATCTTTGTTCGAGGAACTTAGGAAAGATGAAGACAAATTTCTCCTAATTTTATCGTGATGATTCAAGTAGTAGAATATGCTCCTTTTCTTAGCAGTCCAATCCTCCTCCCCGAGTCCCAGTCCCGAAAAACACAATAAGAAGAGTAAAAAACAACATAGCATTTAAGATCATGAGTCAACTTTTGAATGGATACAAGGCTTGTTGACAATTTAGGTACATGGAGAACGTTTTTAAGGATAAGGCTAGGTGTGACATGTATATCTCCAATCCTCGCAACAAGATAGTAAAGAACCATCGGCCACGACAATTTTCCATTACATCTGACATGGGGTATAGGAATGAAAGAGTTGAGATGTGGAGTCATATGGTCCAGTAAGACTCGGAGTCTATGATCCAAGAGTTGGTATAGAATTTGTCTAAGACATTCATGCAAACATATTTACCTGAAAGAACTATCGAACATGTTCCAGAAGTTTTCTTAAGAGATCCCAACAAGCTTCTTAGTTTCTCAATTTCTTCACTGTTGAACCCCATTTTTTCTGAATTTTCCTCAATATTGGTCGCTTCCGCCACATGCGCTCGAGCGCCTTGTTGCCCCCATTCTCGGCTGGAGGTTTACTAATTCGACTTTCAACACTTCTCCTCGTATGCCTTGGTTCATGCAGATGAGTACACCAAAGATTTTCTTTGTTCTCCTTCACTCGGTTTTCTCTACCCGAGTGTTTAGTGCAGATCATTCTTCGACTTCTCGATTTGTTTTTGCTACTAAGCGTGACCCATCCATAGTATGTGGTTTTAGCATGACACTCCTCCGACTTTCTTCTGCTTGGATTAGTGAGATTGTCTCTTCTAGAGACGGTGTATCCTCCTTGCCAAGGATTTGGATCCTAATCTGATCAAATTCAGAATTTAATCCTGCCAAATAATCATATATCCGATCCTTCCAATGAACTTCTTCAAGGTGGCCGCACCATCAGGGCATTTCATCTCAATTACCCTATAGTGATCCAATTCTTGCCAAAGATTTTGCAACAGAGTTGCGTACTCTGTGACAGATTTGTCTTATTGCTTGGTGGCTCCGGTTTTTGCCTTGATTTTGTACACAAGTGCAGCATCACGGGCATTCGAGTATGTGCGGTTGATATAGTCCCAAATTTCTTTTGCGGTATTCAAGAACATGCAAATGTCACTGATTGTTGGGTCCATGGAATCCCATAACCAGGACATAATTATGGAATCCTCCGCATCCCATGCTGCAAAGGCTGGATCCTTTTTTTCTGGTTCGGTTCCAAGGAGGTGACTAAGCCTCACTTTGCCCTTTAGGTATGTGCGGACGATTTGGGACCATTTGAGATAGTTCTTCCCGTCGAATCTGCTAGATGCCCGAATATTCTGCAACTCTACAATTTTCTGAACAACATTGGATTCTTCGGACGGGTTGGAATTTCTGGAGACAGTTTCTGACATTGACATGATGAAAAGGAGAAGTTCGCAACAATAAGGGCTGCGGGAACCGAAAGAAAAATTACTGGAGACGCTTTTGGGGTGAAGGAAGCGGATGACGCGGACGCAGATCGTCGAGGACGAAGCGAACGACGTGTTCGGCGCGAAGGAAGCGGACGACGCAGACGACGCATGCGGTGTGAAGGAAGCTTTCGGCGCGGACGAAGCTGACGAAGCGGTCGATGCGTTCGGCGCGGACGACACGTTCGGCGCGGACAAAGCAATGAAGGCTTCGAAACCCTAGAAAATTTTAGGGCTCTGATACCATGTGGTAAACCAGTGAAGAGGAGAATAATTCTTTATTTCCTTTTTTTGAATTAATAATACAAGTTGTTATATAGAGGAGATTACAAAGAAGAGAAAGGAAACTATCTAACTAATTCCCTTGATTTAAGGGATTACAAATTAATACAAATTGATTCTTAATTTATTCTCC
This sequence comes from Papilionanthe hookeriana x Papilionanthe teres, assembly GCA_022702705.1. Classification (NCBI taxonomy): domain Eukaryota; kingdom Viridiplantae; phylum Streptophyta; class Magnoliopsida; order Asparagales; family Orchidaceae; genus Papilionanthe; species Papilionanthe hookeriana x Papilionanthe teres. Next base: position 10,702,707 of record CM040430.1, on the reverse strand, counting down.
CAATCTATTTACAGGTTAAATCTGGAAAGTTCAATAGATATTGTTATGGAATTAATGACAGGATACGACCTATGCAAACTGAGCCCTATCTTTTGTGATAGTCTTTTGGTGCGGACGATAAGATCAGAACTTGCTAAAAAAGAGCAGTGTTTTCCATATTGATTTTTTCCTCAAGGTAGCCATCGCACATGCGCTGCTCTCTTCAGATTCTGATGTTGTCATTTAAGTCAACTATGATGATCGAAATCCAAAAAAATTCTAATACATCTACCGGTTCCAATCATTCTGAAATAATTTCATTTCACTATATAAGTCCTCTCATGGATGCATCGGCTGAGTATTACCTTGAGTGAGCTCAATCTTTAAAATTGGCTATCAACGGGAGAGATAAAATTGGGCATTTAATTGGGGAAATTTCGGAACCTGCTGCTCGACACTCTAAAAAATGGTAGTATGAAAACTCTCTTGTTCTAGCTTGGCTCATCCACTCCATGGAACATGCCATAGGAAAGCCTCATCTATTCCTTTCAACCTCTCAAGATATCTAGGTTCAGATCTGGAGAACTCTTCCTAAAATTTTGAGTTGAAATTTCAACTTTGGAAATCCAAGCAAAATAATTTTGTTGTTACTTCTTGCAACAATGAAAAGGTAATAATATGTTAGTAGACTGATCAATGTTACTATGATATTTGAGAGAATTTGAATGACTATGCTCACATTAAAAAAATAGAAGAAAATGATCGGGTTTTGCATGCTTTTATCTGGCGTTAAATGGAGATTTAGATAAAATTCGAGTTTGTATTTTCGGTAGGAAACCATTGCCCTTGATTAGAGATTTCTCTTAGGTTAGGTGTGAAGAGTCGAGAAGAAAAATTGTTGCGCAACATTGAGCCTCCCTTTAACACTGGATAGGAGAACTCAACGCGTGTAAAAAATGTTGATATTGGCAAATAAGGGTATAAGAAATATTGATGTGAGTATTGCAAAAAAATCATAACATATAAAGGAGATTTGTCAGAAGTTTCATGATAAACTTGTAAATTCAAAACCAAAATCTAAACAAAAAGGTTGAGACTCCACTGCCAAAGAAACTAAGGATCCTTTTGCAAACTTGGATTCAGTCCCATTTACTAAGGAACAATTAGAGCACTTGCAAAAATCATTTCAATCTTCAAATTGTCTCTGACTCTATCTCGCTCTTTAGTACAAAAGATTAACTCTCTAGCCACTATTTGATTAGGTGTTACTCCTAATTCTATGTATTTTTGGATAATTAATTTTGATGCAACTGATCATATGATTAGTTCCTCTAAATTATTCTCATCCTATAGACAGGTAATAAAAAAAGTCAAAATTGTTGATGGTTCATTTCAATAATTGCTAGGATAAGAACTGTTAGGCTCATTCCATTGTTAATTTCTTCATGATGTGCTTCATGTTCCCAATTTGTCTCGTAACTTACTATCCATTAGTAAAATTACGTCTGACAATCAATGTAAAACTAATTTCTACCATTATTGTGAGTTTCAGGAATTGATCACCGAGAGGATGATTGAAAATGCTAAGGAAAAAGATTGACTCTATTTTTTTGAAGATGGATTTGACTCAAATAGACAATGTCAAATTACTTGTTTAAATTCTGTTTTTTATTTCCAAAGACAATGATACTATGTTATGACATTATATGTTAGATCATCCTAAATTTTAGTATTTAAAATGCTTGTTTTCTAGCTAAATATCAATATTTTCTTCCCCAAACTTACCAACCAATTACACCATTTACCATGATTTATAATGATATCTAAGGTTCTTGTAAAGCTCATATATATAATTGGAAAAATGGGTTTGTCAAAATTTCTAATGATCACACAAGATTAAGTTGAATTTATATAATGAAAGAAAATTGAAGTGAAATAATTTAAAAAAATTTTCATGGTACAAACATAATTTAAAAAAAATTCAAATATTATGGAGTGATAATGAGTGAGAATATTTCAAAAATATTTTGGGTCAATTTTTCTTCGAAAAGGAAATAATTTTGCAAATTTCTTGGGTCAACACTCCACAACAAAATAATTTGGTTGAAAGAGAAAACAAACACTTATTAGACTAGCTCGGGTGTTGTCATTTACCATTCATGTGCGAAAATATATTTGGGGTGAAGCTGTTCTTACTGTCACATGTCTCATAAATGGAATACTCAATAAAGTTTTGAACTTGGAAATATTTTTTTTGATATTTTTCAGAAAATTTACATAATAAATCAACTCTCTTTTTCTTTACTTCTAAGATATTTGTGTGCCTGCATTCAGTCATAATCAAGAAAAGTTTGAATCTCGCGAGTAAAAAATGTGTGTTTGTTGGTTATGCTCCCATTCAAAATGGGTATAAATATTTTGATCATATTTCTAAAAAATATTTTTTATAATGAATATCACCTTTTTTGAATTACAATCCTTTTTTCAGCCTCTTCTTCAAAGGGGAACAAAACAAAGATTCGGTTATTATTTTTTAGAATCTTTTTCCAACTTAAGAGTCACAAAATAATACATCTTCAACCTTGATTGTTTAACCTAAAAACCCAAACTATGTTATATCTAGGGTAAGTGGGCGAAGTCTTTTAAATATCGAAGATGATCAGGTCTTCATATAATACCATCTCATGATGTATATGATCGTACAACAACTAATAGAGAAGAAATATGAAAAAGAAAGCTATAATATTGGTATCTTTTGATATTGTTTACTCATGCTTGGGGACAACTCAAAAAATAGAGTCTATGAATTCTTTGCACTACCCATAATCCGCAACACTTCGAGTAATGTATTCAAAGAGCTTTTACCCCATGTTCCGTCTATTTCATCTTTGAATTCTGAGTCTTTTAGCCTTGAACTTTAGTCTAGTTCCAAGGCCAGGCCTAATAATTCTAGTCTTCCCATTGCTGCTTGTAAGGGGGTGAGGTCTTGCACCCAATATTTATCGCCCCATTATGTGTCATATGAAAAATATCTCACCCATTTTCTATGCTTTTATTTCACAGTTGTCTTATAAAGTGATTCCTAATAGCTTGCAGGATGCTTTAAAAATTTACAAGTGGAAAGAGGTTGCCTTTGGAGAGATGAAAGCTTTTGAAAAAGATTGCAAATGGGAATTTGGTTGATCTACTAAGAGGAGGAGAATTATAGGGTACAAACGATTGTTTACAATCGAATATATTGCCAATGGCTCTCTAGAACGACATAAGACTTGACTGATTGTTAAGGGATTTACTCGGACTATGACATTGATTACTTAGAGACATTCGCCCCTCACAAAACAAAACTTCATAGGAGCATCTTTATCACTTGTAACTAATCTCGATTTGCTTATAAAACAGCTGGATAAAAAATATCTATTCCTCAATGGGGACTTAGAGTAAGAATTGTACGTGCACGCATCCCTAGGATTTAGCAAAAAGTTGGACACAAGTATGTGTAAACTAAAAAAGGTTCTTATAGGGCTGAATTAGTCACTGAGATTGTGGTTTGAGAAAATTATCCTTTTTATTAGAGGCCTTGGATATATTAAGGACAATGAGATCATAAAATAGTCTTTAGATATTCCCAGGACGGGAAGGTAGTCATATTGATTGTGTATGTGAATGATATAATTCTCATTGGAGATGACACATATGAGATGAGCTGCTTGAGAATTTCTCCCTAATGAGTTTTGAGACCATTAAATTGGGATCTCTATGGTATTTTCTTGAAATTGAGGTTTCTCAATCGAAGAAATGGGCTGTTATTTCTCAAAGAAAGTATATATTTGATCTTTTCAAAGAAACTGGGATAAGTGAATGTTGGCCTACAGACATTCCAGTTGATCTCAATCAAAAACTGGGAGATGGAGATGAATGTAATCTCGTGAATACTGTTAAACATCAAAAGTTGGTGGGAAATTAATATACTTGTCACATACACGACCATATATTGCCTTTGTGATGAGTTTGATAATTCATTATGCATTCGCCTAATGAGAAACACTTTGAAGTTGATAATAGGATTCTCGTATATCTAAACAGTGCACCAGGCAAGGACTTACAGCCTAAGAAGATCACACAATATAATATAGAGGCATACACTGAGGTCAATTGGTTGGGCTCAATTATTAAATATGAGATTGACGTTCAAATACTAAACTTATGTCTGAGGAAATTTGGTTACATGACGAAGTAAGAGACAAAATGTGGTTGCGAGGAGCAATGTTAAGGCTGAATATAGGGCTATGACTAATGGAGTATGTGAGATGTTATATGGTTAAAGAAAATTATTGGAGAACTGCAAATCCCATTAAACATGCCAGTGAAGTTATACAGTAACAATAAAGCTGGTTATTGTAACATGATTGTATAAAGCATGTTGAGATTTACAGACACTTCATACAAGAAAAGATTGATTGTGGAGCTTTTTGTATGCCTTTTATCCCCACCATACAACAAATAGCAGTTCTATTCACCAAAGGCATTTCGGGCCCAATTTTGAGATTTTTGTAAGCAACTTGGGCATAATAAGTATCTATGCTCCAATTTGAGGAGGGTGTCAGAATTTTAAGAATGCTTAACTTTAGTAATTTCAATTTTTAGAATATTATATTATGGGTAAGTTTTTATATGTTTCCTTTTTTTAGTACTAGGTTTTATGACTGATTTGATGACTTTCCTAATTTAGCAGCCTTCCCTTGCTCTTTATCTTGTAAACATTTCTTATGAAATCAAGGAGGAATAATCATTTTGACTCTTCCAAAGACTCAGTCATGTTGTCATGACCTTGCCATCCATTTGCTGAAGAAGCAAAAATCATATACTTATTTAATTTGAGTTCAATTTACAATTCATATCAATATTTACTTCATTAAAGCAATTCTTGTTGGATTTATGTTTTCCATGTTTTTAATTTTTCTTTCTCGTCTATATTGCTACATATAAGTTGTTTTGTTTTGGCCATGGTTTTGCAATCGAGAAAATTGCTGTAAATTCTGAAATTGTTGTTGCAGCCAGATGCTTTTCTTTGTTCGCTTAATGATGTTACAATTAGTAATACAGTGGATCAAAGAGCCCGGAACATTGCATCTGGTGTCGAGGTGAATTTTCACCATGTTTAATTAAAATTGTACATATTTTTTCTGATGTCAATTGAACTTAGATTATCTTTTGATAACTCATTCAATTAACCTCTCGCCAATCTCTCTCTCTCTCTCTCTCTCTCTCCATCCATAACTGTTAAATTTTTGTTGTTTCAGGTAATTCTAAAGCAGAAGCTGGTTGGTCAAGGGCTTGCTTTTCTTGTTGGTGGTGGTTCAGGTAACACTGTTTTTAACAGTAAGATCTTTTAAATATTTATGTACTTTACGGAGCATGTTACATTTTTTGTTTGATTCAAAGTTATATAGTTTGTTAGCAGATAAAAGAAATATGGTGATGGGGCGTGGAATTGGAACACTCTTTGGTGTATAAAAGGACTTCTTTATGGCTTGTTGGTGGTGCGAATAACTTTCCGATGTGTTGCTTAATTAATAAAAAGAAGTGAAGCTTGGATTAGAAGTCCTCCAAAGATAATAAGGAAAAAATAAATTGACCAAGTTGTGTGTGTGTATGAGAGAGAGAGAGGGAGAGAGGGAGGGGGAGAGACAGGAGGGTGGTCGGGCACTTTAGGAGGTTTTGAACACTCGCTTGCAATTTTGAATTCATAATATTCATTCATTCACATTCTCTATTTACAGCACTCTTTATGCACAAGAGGGTTTGAACATATAAAGAGAAAAATCGGATAGAAATCAAAATGCAATCAATATGGATAATATTGTATGTATCATAAAAGACAAGTGTTTTATAAGACCTTCCTTAAAATATAACAATATGTTGATTACAATTTTAGTACAGATTCTACAGAATATTCGAAATTAGGCAAGAACTTTGATGGTTGCCTGCTGACATGCTAAGATGACATTGACTATTGGTCTTCTAGTAATGGTGCACTACTGACATGAATCGTGACATAATCTCTAATGTTTCTCCATCACACAACTTAGTAAATAATTTTTGTTCTAAATGTCATATCTATTATTGGTATTCAGCTTGCTTTGACTCAATCAGATGCATGATGTGTTGCTTGAGTCATGAATGGATCAATATTTTAATATCATTTAAATTACTTGAAGTTGCCAAAGTATCACTGTTTCACTCATGGAGGTGTTTAACATTTTGGTTGGAACACGTTAACTAATTTCAGATCCGTATGCATTAATACTCATGTGATTTGATGTAACCTACCCAGAGGTGTAAGTGAGCTGAGCCAGCTCGAGCTCGACTCGTTAACGGCTTATCGAGCCACATGCTTGATCTCTATCTTGAGCTTAAACTCTTGCTCGTTTATTAAACGAGCTCGAGATCAAGCTTTCCTAGGCTTGGCTCATATGCAGGCAAGCCAGCTTGACTAGCTGATTGATGGATATGTTGATGCCTTTTTCGGCTGGCTGTCGTGACACTCCTCTTCCTCTTCCAGCCATCGATGCCTACTCCAGTGAGCTCTCATGATAATTTGATTTTTGGCTTGAGCTTGCAAACTGGCTCACGAGCCTGGTGTCGCCATTCAAGCTCAACTCAAGCTTGGTGTCGCCATTCAAACTTAACTCAAGCTCGATCTTGCATTTTGACAGATGAGCTAAGCTCGAGTTAAGCATGACTCGAGCTCGGCGACTTAGTCACATTCCTAACCCTGCCTATTGTTCTTATTCGTTTACACCCCTGACCCTACCTATTGTTGATGTTTCATTTGGTTTTTGCTTATCGCAAGCAGATGTTTCATTTTTCTTACCTTGATGCTTATTACAAGCGGTCATTTAATGTTTTCATTCTTTAGGTTGGAATAACAAGAGGGTGAGTTTTTGTTACTAGAAAACAAATAGGAAAATTAGATAGAGTGGGTACATACATATCAATGTAGTGACGCATATAAGGTTATGACAAATGATTGCTTTCGATGCTAATGAATGGTTCCTCCTCTGATTTTGAATAACCAATGCTGTGAAATGTTGATGATTTTCAATCTTACCATGTCTTTAGTTAAATTGGCATTTTATCATTGGAAGATTTACATACATACCACTTATTTTTTATTTATTTACATATCTAACACCTAAACTTAAATTTTTACATATAGGCCATCTTACCTATGCTTGAAAAGATGTATTTCACTTTTTAAAAGTTAAGATATTGGTATTTTTGATGTGATATGAAAGATTTGGTTATTATAAATGTAAAAGGTAAATTTTAAGTGTTAGATATGTAAATACAGAAGAATTGGCTGGTATGTATGTAAATGCCCCTTTATCATTCTGCATGCAACCCATAGAATTGAAGGTTTCTGCTTCAATCACGCATTATGTTTCATTCAACAATGTCATGGCTATTTCATCTTAGGAAAAGCTGATGAAATTCTACAACGATTATGGTTTTGATATTTACTTGTGGTTTGCGTTTGAGAGAAATAGACAACTTTAATGTTGGTGCACATTTTACATTTTGGTTTCTAGCATCTTTTGAAATTGCAAGTTGAAACCTCAGGCAAAATGACATGGGGGTTTTCCTCTCTCGTCTTGCCTCTTTCTTTTTGTCGTTCACCCCCCCCCCCCTCTTCCTTTCCTTCATAAGCACTTTCTAATTTAAAACCTTTCCTATGAAATCTGATTTTTATTCTCCTTCCCAGTCTAATATCTTTCCTAAAACTGAAATCTTATTTTGGTCTCCTTCTAATTTCAAAACCCTTGCTTTAAATCTGAAATATGATTTTATTTCCTTGCATATTTTAAAAAGTCCCTAAATTCTGAAATATGATATTATTCTATTCCTATTTTAATGTTTTCTAAAGTTGAGTCAAGTCTTTTATAAATAGGAGTTCTTGTCTCTAGGGTAAGGGGCTTGTTTTATGAAATCTTAATTCAGTTTTGTCTAAGTGTTTTTCCCTCTTGAGAGCTGTATCCGATGTCAGGGTAGTGCTCTGGTTGTCCCTTGTCCAAACTGGTGATCGTCTCCAAGCGTCCGAGTGGTGTTACGGCTGTAGTTCGACCCCGATGAGGCATTTATCTTTTTGTACATCTATTTTTCTGCTCCTATTCCATCATTCCAGCCTCCACCCTTTTGCTGCCACCACCTAGAAATAGCAAGGATCTACTGTTTTCTACAATTCCAGCCGCCCCCATCGCCTTATCTTCCCTCATCCCCACTGTCCTCGCTGTCCCTGCACTCCACCTTCACTGTCGCACCACGCAAAGCCTTCCCCTTGCTGTTTTCCTGTCGTCCAGCAGCCCCAAACAGCAAAATTCTGCTGTTTGGACGGCCGCTCCGTGCTGTCCCGCTCCACCAACCTGCCGCGTCTCCTCCCTGCAGGTCGCAACCACCGCTGCCCCTTCTAGCTTCCTCCAACTGTGGTTCGACGCCCCTACCATCACTGATTTGCTGCCCATCCCTTCCACGGCAGCAAGACACCTCTCCGGCCTTCACCACAGCCGTATGCCTCTTAACACCGCCCGGACTCCATCCTCGTCAAGCTTACTGTGTCTTCTTTTGTCGGGCTTTTATTTGTAATCCTTTGTTTTATATTTCTACTTTCTGGGTTATGTTTGTTTCTTTTGAGTCTTTATTGTAACCGTGTTTAAGTTATCAATAAAATTGTGTCTTGCATCGTGGTTTGGATAAACTCTGATATCACAAAATATCAGGTTTCATGTATGTCTTTTTTAGTGTAAGTTTTTTTTTAGGGTAGGTGTTTTTACTTGTTACTTGAAGAATGCTTAGTCCATTCAAAGAAAGAACCATTTAATAAGATGACGCTTACATTTGTAACTAGAAGCCATTGAATACACTTTCATCTACTTGTTTATGCTTTTAGGTTTTTTAGAGGCTCATATCTTTCTTTAATGGAAAAAGTGGGGAGTTGCTGTTTTGTTTCTTTTAAGATTGAGCTTTAGAAAGGAATAGATCTCTTGTCAGGGAGAACAAGAGGAGCCCTTAGCTTCCACCTCCTATTTATTTGTTATAGATCTTACTTTTCATACCCCATTTCATCAATGTTAGTTGCTTATTTCATAGATTTGTGGATATTAGATGCTCCCAGTGCTGATCTAAGAATAAGAACCCTACAGAGGTGAAGGGGACATATTTAATGATTTTTTTCTCAGTTCTGTTTTGCTTCCACAAGGTCTTTAATGAAAATCTTGTATGTAGGAGTCAAAGTAAAGTTTTTGAACTAACAGTAAGCAAGCCTTATATGTTGAGGGTTTTATCGTATAATTGATGTTATCATTACTTATTTGTCAGATACTTGGTTTTTTTTATTGTTTTGAGTTTTACACTTGAAGATATCAGCGTTTGATTAAATAGTTTTTCCTATATGGAGTTTATAAACAGTTGATGCATTATTATACAGCAAACAGGGGTTGATAAAATCATATCTTTTGTCTATATGGATCAATTGATCTTTGTCCCTATGATCAAATTAATCTGGCATTTGTTTAACTGCCTTTCTTATTTGTCTCTCCCCACTTGCCTGCTATTTTTAATTCTCATCCCATTTTATCACTCAATGTAAAAGAATTTGTACTTTTACATTGATATTTTAAGCATTTATCTTCCTAATCAAGTTCACTCTTTATAATCAAATCATTTGAAATATCTGTTTTGAGATTTTTTTTAAGGCATTTACATACATACCATACAATTCTTAATATGTACATATCTAACACCTAAATTTTGATATTTACATGCGTGCCACTTAAATCTTTGATATCACATCAAAAATATCATATTACTAACTTTTAAAAGTGAAATATATGTTTTCATATTTAGGTTTATAACACCAAATGCTGTTGATGTAAATATCGAACTTTAGGTGTTAGATATGCAAATACACAAAAATTGTGTGGTATGTATGTAAATTTCTTTCTTTTTCTTTATTATGATTCATAGAAAGATAAATAACTTATGTATTCTATAAACTAAATGAATTGGAGAAAAGGAGAAGGTGATTGATAACTTAGGTTTTTAAACTTTGGTATTCGGGTAAGAGTCGTACTAGAAATGGTTAGGTGTAATTATAGATAAGAGTTTGAAAGATAATGTTGTAAAAATTAATAGAATTGAAGATAAAATTAAAGCCTATAAGTTTATTGTTGACACTAAGATTTTTAATATTATAAGTGCTTATGCTTCTCAAGTTGGTTTTGATATAGATTCTAAAGATAAATTCTGGAATGGCATAGAAGGCTTAATACAAATGATACCTCTTGAAGAAAGAATTTTTATTTGATGAGACTTAAATGGACATGTCGGTAGAGTGGTAGAAGAGTTTAGAAATATTCATGGTGGATACAGTTTTGGAATGATTATTGAAAAAGGTAGAACTATATTAAATTTTGCTTTAGCGTATGATTTTGACACTAAATAGGACGCAATGGAGAAAAAGGATTCATGTAGCCGACGCTGCTTAGTGGGATAAAGGTTTTGTTGTTGTTGTATGATTTTATTATTGCTAGTACTTTATTTAAGAAAATAGATGGGCATATTATTACTTATGAGAATGGATCTAATAAAACACAAATTGATTATTTTATTATTATAAGAAGAGATCGTCGAGAATGTAAAGATTCTAAGGTCATTCCAAGTGAGGATTTAAATACTCAACATCGATTACTAGTTCTAGATTTTAGGATGAAGAGTTGTAAAATAAAAAATACTAGGAATCATTGTCGTAGAATTAAATGTGGGCATCTAAAAGACACAAATACAATTATTTTTATGAGTAAACTTCAAGATTTGGGATGTTCATGAAGAAGCGAATTCTATTTGGGATTAAGTAACAAACACTATTAAATAAGTGACAATAGTTTTACTTGAAAAATCAAAAGAAAAAGTTTCTATAAATAAATATAGTTGGTGGTGGAATAATAATGTGTAAAAAAGGATAAAATATTAGAACTTATGTTATAAAAAATGGTTTAAATGTAAAAGCATAGAGAATTGGGAAAAATATCAAATCACCTGTAGGGAATCTAAAAGAATAATCTACGATGCTAAAAATTCTACCTTTAGTGACCTTTATAATATATTAGATACTAAAGAAGGTGAAAAATATATTTATAAACTAGACAAACGAAGAAAAAAGAAAAGTAAAGATTTAACTCAAGTAAAGTGTATTAAATATGAAAATAAAAAAGTATTTTTTCTAGAAAAAGATATTCAATATAGGTGGGTGAATTATTTTGATAAATTTTTTAATGAAGTTTCTGAAAATACAATCGATCTTAATGATCTTAATATCATTAATAATAATAAAATGTTTCATTTTTACCGTTCCATTAGTAAAAATGGAGTTGAGGGGGCTTTAAAAAAAACTAAGTGTGAAAAGTTTGGAGGACCTGATGATATCCCAATTGAAATGGGAAAATATATAGAAAATTTAGGAGTTTTTTGGCTTACTTAACTCTTTAATTTTATTTTAAAAACTAAAAAGTTGTCTGAGGAGTGGAAGAAGAATATTTTGGTCCCCATTTTTAAGAATAAAGGGGTTGCACATGAGTGTGCAAATCATAGAGGAATTAAGTTAATGCGTCATACTTAGAGGGTAATTGAACGTAGGTTATGACATATTACAAAGATTTCTCATAATCATTTTGGATTTATGTCAGGCAGGTCTACTATGAAAGCTATACATTTATTGAGAGGTTTGATAGAGAAGTTCAGAGAGAATAAGGAGGAGCTACGTATGATTTTTATTGATTTTGAAAAGGCTTACGATAAGTTTCCAAGAGATATCCTTTGGAGAGTTCTAGAGAAGAAAGGCGTTGATATGACTTACATTCAAGTCATTAAAGATATGTATACTAGAGTTGTTACTTGTGTTTGAACAGAAGGAGGATTGACTAAATATTTTCTTATTTCAGTTTGATTACATCAGGGATCGTCTTTAAGCCCACATATTTTTGCTTTAGTTATGGATTCTCTTACTGGACATTTACAGGAGGTGTACCTTAGTGTATGCCTTTCTCTGATGATATACTTCTCGTGGATAAGACTAGAGAGAAAGCTCAAGAAAAACTTGAATTATAGAGGTCTATATGGGAGTCTAAAGCCCTTCGTTTGCGTGGAACTAAAACTAAATACATGAAATGTAAGTTTATTAGTAGTAGCTCTAGTGACATAGTTATAACTATGGGTGCTCAAATTATTAAAAGGTGTGAACGCAGATATCTCGGGTATATTGTTCAATGTGATGCTGGTATAGATAAGATTGCTTCGGGCCTATTGTGTGATATAGAAAAGTACCGCTTAGACTGAAAGGAAAATTTTATAAGATAGCTTGTGAGACCTGCAATGCTCTATGTTACTGGATTTTGGTCTTTAAAGAGAAGCATAGAACTAAGTTAAGTGTTGCTGGGATGAGAATGCTTAGGTGAATGAGTGGCTTTTAACTTAGAGACGAAATGCAAAATGAATATATCTGTGATAGGGTTGGTGTAGGTCCAGTGGCAGTCAAAATTAGAGAGAGTCGTCTTTGATAGTTGGTCACATTAAACGTCGTCCATTTGATGATCCAGTTAGGAGAATAAATGTTTTAGATTCGACTTATGTTAAGAAAGGCAGAGGTAGACCTAAAAAGACTTGGGCATATTGTATAAAAAATGATTTTAATTTATTAGAATTAAATGAAAATATGACACTCAATAGGACACAATGGAGAAAAAAAGTTCATGTAGCCGACCCCACTTAGTGGGATAAGGTTTTATTGTTGTTGTTGTTGTATATGAGGCCTTCTTGGCTTTTAATGTCGTACCACTTGTAACAGTGAATTGTGGCATCAACTCTGCACTGAATTTGTGGTTTTCTTAACTTTGGGATTAAGGAATACTTTCATGTTGCACAAATATTTACCGTTAGCCTGTCTCTTATCATGCCCACAACTATGTTTCGTTGAATGTCCGTCTATAACATCAACAAGATTGCCTTGATAGGTTTATTGATTCTTCAACAGGAGGTTACTTTCTTTTCCCTCTTTTCCTTGTAGGGTTGTTCCTTTTAGTCTTGGGTAGGGTTCTAAACAAGCTGGGCTTGAGTGAGCTAGGTGTTTGTTTATGTTCGGCTCATTTAATTTTTTTTTTGTTCGAAAGAACTCATAAATAATATGTGTGTTTGGCAAGATTCAAATTCAATTATTCTTTTCGGCTCATGTTTGGCTCAAATTTTGCCTGAAAGATTAAAAAAATAATAAATTTTAGCAGTTTAGAAATATAACATAAATAAGAAATATAAAATTTATTTAATTATTTAATAAATTTGGGCCAAAAGTTGCCAAACACGGTTGAGCAAATATCTATTTGTGTTCAACCCATTTATAAATTGAGCTCAAAATAATTGTTCGTATTCAACTCGCTTAATGAACGAATCTATACGAGGTACTTAGCGAGCCGAGCACAGGTTGTTCTTGAATGACAAGCTTTTTTGACAACCCTAATTCTTAGCCAGCATTCGCAGATAATTATCACTCATATTGTAGACTAATCCATTATTGTTCTAGCTTTGATGTTTTTTTTTTAATAAAATCCAATTCAGCAGCATGCATGATGCAACTCTCAAGTAAAAACATCATCATCATAAGATGATGATGTTTTTAAGCTACATATTCATTTATCATTTGTTGGCATGAGTTTGATGATTGTTTGCATTTTCACTCTTTTAACATAAATTAGTATTTGCAGTGGCTTATTTATGCACCAGTATTTCGACTTAAATGCTTACCAATCAAATTGCATCTCATAAACCTGCAAAAGAAATCTCAGCTGCACTTCATGTAATGGTGTAATATGTTATTAGTTTGCCAATTAAATTTCTTTGCCTCTTGATAAAAAAAAAAGAATTTTCTTATATTATTAATGAAAATTTTCTGTGGCATCCACTAAGCAGTTGTACAGAAAGTCCTTGAAGCTGAAGAAGTGGTGGTTGTTGATGCTGCCTGTTTAGTTGCAATGACAACTACCATCAATTCCCAAGTCAAATACTCCCATCCTGTCAGGAGAGCCGTGTTTGGGGTATAATTTTATCCACTTTTTTCTCTTTCGTCGTTGATGATAAATCAAGTGGATCCTGAGTGATGTTTAGTTTGCTTCTTTTATAAACATGTGGTGGATTTATATATTGGGGCATATACATACATGCCTACCCAATTCCTGTGTATTTATACATCTAACACCTAAACTTTAATTTTTTACATTAATGCCACCTTTCATATCATATCAAAGATGGCACTGATTTAAATCTTAACTTCTAAAAAGGTGAAATACACTTTTTCATGCATAGGTAAGGTGTGATATATGTAAAAATTGAAGTTTAGGTGTTAGATATCTAATTAAATAAGAACTGTGTGGTATATATGTAAATCTTCCTTAAATATTTTTATATTTTAATAGTTAGAATGTGTACAACAATGCTCTCGGGGTCTGGCAATGATGGGATCCTCTTGCACTGATTTGATTTTTTTTCTGGGCGTTTACATTCTTATCCTTATTTACAGATTTAATTCCTAAAATTTAATATTTACTTATATATGAAAAATACCACTAATAATAAGCTTCGATTTTTCACCAAAATAGTTGTCTACTTGTTGGTTAAGATTTTGATATCATTTACATTTTGTGCGCTAGTCAGTGGGTATGGGTTATCTGAGGTGGATTTCTTCAGATGTTTCTTTCATGCTGAATTAATTGATTCAATGATTATGGTTCTATATCATTATTATTTGGACATAATAATATGGTGCATTGGTTTTGTGGAACGATTTTGAATTTTTGCATTTTATAACTGGATTTACCAAAAATTTGAAGCATGTATTAACTTCTTGTGCTCTTTATCAGTATGGTGCAAATTATGAGCCAGATAAAAAAACAATAATTTTGCAATTGTATTATCTGATATTTTTTCTAAAAATCGTACAAAATATGAGTGACATATATAATATTTAATATATAACAACATTACTGTCAAAAGCCTGATTACAATTTCTCATTTGATTTTGTTGAGTGCTACATGAAGCGTGGAATATGATGAGAGTTTTTGAGAACAACTAAGATGTTGACTTTTGTCTACACCTTTCTTTTCTTAATCATCATCATCATCACTGATCTTTTTGGCTTCATGATTTTGCTTGTCCATCATTCCCATTTGGTGCTATATTGTGTTAAATTTATTTTAGAATTTAAATTACTTGTTTTCTGTTGATCATGGGATTCGTAGGAAAAAAAGAAGTTCTTGAATAATTTGCGCTTTTTAATAAAATGAGAGAACATAGTTGAATGTCTTATTAAGATATTTATAGAAAAAATTGAAGTGTTTATGAAAGCTTAGAATTACAATTTTTTAAATGGATATTAATACACAAAAATACGTAGAAAAAAGTAATAGATAATTGCAATAACAAAAAAAAAATAATAATAATAAAATATTGATACCTGCGGTATGTCAATTGGGAAAGAACATAAAATGGGGAAGGTAATCGCAAGAAATTTATTGGCAAAAACATCACCTGACAGCCACCTCAAAATACAACGAGATGGAGGTGTGAGTACCGAATCACCCTTCAGGAAAATAGAAAACTCTCTCCAAAAATAGCCTAGTTAAAACAACCTATAGGTCTTTTATATTTAAGGTAACACCCTTCATACTTACAAGTTTTCCATCCATAAAAATAAACAACAGAAAAATACAGGTCACTTTAAAAGACCAAAATAAAATAGCCACAAGAACACCAGGACAACAAACTCTTTGAGCTCCGACATCATTCTCTGGGGTTTGGCAGGGATTCTTCATAAGTAGTTTCTAAATCGGATTCATAATATGGAGTCAAGTCGACGACGTTGAATGTAGTAGAAATATTATAATCATTAGGGAGATCAATTCGGTAAGCATTGTCATTAATACGCTTCACAATCCAAAAAGGCCCATCAGCTTTGGCTTTGAGCTTCCCATGTTTCCAATAGTAAAAGGCCCTTTCCTTAATCGAATTCATATTGTCTCCTTTGAAAGTGACCACCTTTCTACATTTGTTTGCTTGTCGCCGATACACTTCATTTTGTCCAGTGATATTCACCCGAACTAATTTATGGAACTCTTAGATTTCTTGTAGCCGAGCCTCAATATCTGGGATCACAGCCTTGATTGGAATATCCAATGTAAGATCTAGTGCAGATATATGATTTCTTCCATAAATTATCTCAAAAGGGTTGTGTTTGGAGTTTTGGCTGTGGGATCTGTTATAGGCAAACTCCACTTGTGATAGAAGGAGGTCCCATTGTGGAAGATTCTTGCCCACATAACAATAAAGTAGATTCCCAAAACTTCTATTGACAACTTCCATTTGTCCATCGGTTTGTGGATGAGAAGGTGAACTATATTAAAGTTTGGTTCTCAAATTTGCTCCATAATGTCTTCCAAAATGGCTTAAAAACTTAACATCTTTATCAGAAGTTATAATACATGCAATGCATGTAAACAGATCATCTCATTGAAGTGTAAATTGGCAATGTGAGAGGCATCTAATGGGGTTTTGCATGGCACAAAGTGGGCCATCTTAGAAAACCTATCCACCACCACCACCATCACCATTTAAAAATCTGTGTCGTTGAGTGCATGGTATACTAACCACAAAGTCCAAGCTAACATTCGTCCAAGAAATTCAGGAACGGGCAAGAGAAGGAATAACTCTAAATTTTTAGTTATTGTCTTGTCTCTATGGCAAGTATGACAACTTTTCACATGGTCATCCACATCTTTACGCATAGAGAGCCAATAAAATTTGCCATGTAAAATAGCTAGTCTCATCTCTTCCAAAATGGCTTTCTTGGCCCCAATCACGACTTTCCACCAATATAGCTTCTCTAATGGAACACTCAGGAATGCATAAATAATTTCTTTTGAACGGGAAATCATCCTTGATGTGGATTTTTTTATATTTTCTAATTAGACATTGTTGTCATGCCACTCGAAAGTTAGGATCCTTTTCATACATTTCTCGTATCAGCTCAAAGCCCTCAATCCATGCTTGCATGACTGACATTATGGATTGTCGGCGGCTTAGAGAATGAACTACTTGATTCGAAAGACCCAATTTGTGCTTGAGGAGAAAATTGATGGCTCAAATTTATTCAACCAATGTGGTGTGCTTTTCTTTTAGTTTATTTTCACTCTGAAGGTACTCAAGGGCTTAGTGATTTGTATAGAGAACAAATTCATTTGCTAAAAGATAACAACTTCAATGTTGTAGAGCTCTTTTGATATAATAGAATCCTTTGCCATATGTTGAATATCTCTTTTTGGAGTCGTTGAGTATTTCGTTGAAAAATGCTACATGATGTCCTTGCTGACCAGCTATTGCTCTAATATCGGTTTCAGATGCATCACACTCCACCTTGAACAAAAGATCAAAATCTGCAAGCTTTAAAACTGGAGTTGTACATGGGCCCCGTTTCAAGTGGCTAGAGCTGAGTTGTGCTTGCTTGGTTCAACAACAATGGGTTGTCTTGAGCAATTCGGTCAATGGGATAACAATAGTACTAAAGCTCTTAATGAACCGATGATAGAAACAGGTCAACCCGTGGAATTGCCTGACCTCAGTGAAGGATGTAGGTATCAGCTAGTCCTTCCATCCCTACTGCCTAGATCACAAATCCTAAGAAATTGATGCGGGAAACTAAGAATTCACACTTAACCTTATTGGCAAAAAGATGTTGTGATCGAAGGACCTTAAAAACACCCTATAAATGTTGCAAATATTTAGCCTTGTTAGAGCTATAAATTGAACTATCATCGAAGTAGATCACCAAAAATTTTCTCATAAAATGTTGGAAAACTTGATTCATTGGACGCATATATATGCTTGGGGCATTAGAAAGCCCAAACGACATCACCGTCTATTTATAGAGCCTATCTCTTATCTTGAACGATTTTTTCCATTTATCTCCTCGTTGGATATGTATTTGGGGTGATACCCGCTTTGAATGTCTATTTTGGAGAAAATAACCACTTCTTTAAACTAATCAAAAAGGTTGTCCAACTGAGTAATAGAAAACCTATATATGTTAGTGGTTTAATTTATGACTAAGTTTCAATATACATGCGCCATGACCCATCCTTCTTTGAAACCAAGAGAGTTGGACCCGCGCACGCACTAGCACTATGTCACACCAAGCCTTTGTTGATGGGCTCATCCACTTGACATTGAAGCTCCACATGTTCCTTTGGAGACATCTTATATGCGGCTTGTTGAGGATGACCAAAACAAGAACAAAGTCCATGGCATATTTTACCTCTCTCATAAGAGGTAATCCTGCAAGAATTTCTGTCAAGAAGATGTCTTCGAATTGTTGTATCAATACCTAGTCTCTGGACTACACGAGGGGGTGCTGGTGGCTGTTCAAAACTTTCAGATATGATTAGGAGGTATCACGTAGCTGTCTCCTTCAAGTCTTTCAAAAACTGAGGGTGTAAAAGCGTTGAGATCAGTACTTGACTGGATTTCCTTCTTCTTAGACACTAAGGTGGTTTGAATTTCCTCTTTGATAAATGAATAAATGTTTGCAGATTCATCATGAATCATATAGTTGTCATATTTTCAAGGTCGATCAAACAATATCTGGGAAGCATTCGTAGGAATTAAGTCAAATAATACCTGCTCGTGAAGTTTCTAACCGATCAAAATCTGCACCAAACATTGTTGGGTAACTTGAATTTCAGCTCCCTTCTTGAGCCACATAGTATGTAGGGATATGGATGTGGATGTGGATGTGGATGTGGCTTTGTAGCTAGCCCAAGCTTCTACATCATATTTGTTGAAATCGTGTTGTCGCAACATCTGCCATCAATGATAAAGTTACAAATCTGGTCTCGAACCATATACTAGGCTCTATGCAGTAACCAATCTTTATTGGAAGACTGTTCGACACTTAGGAGACACCTTATCACAAGTAATTCCCTTTTATCCACATGCATGAATTGTTCCTGCTCCCTCATCAGATTAGTCTTCTTTTACAAGATCATATTCTTCTAGTTTAACTTCCTCCACCGAGGAAGTAACGTGCCAGTTAGGACAACTCTAGGCTGTGGCCAAACTCATGGCTTCTGAAGCAACGTTTATTAGACGAATTTCCTCCCTTTTCTGTGGTAGTAGTCCCCTGAGGCTGGTTTGGTGTTGTTCTGATGTTTTTTTCAACCCTTCATCTGCTTGGCTTGACCCAATTTGCTGGAACCGATCAGGTCAGTGGTAGGACTGCACATTTGAACACTCTGACCTAATTTCTGCTATTTTTCTACCATCACAACCAAACTAATCACATCTTGTAGTGTCCGGAAAGGTCGGAGTTGAACCAAATTGGTTGTAGATGGTCGTAGACTACCCAAGAAACGTGCAATTGTGTATTCTTTGGGTTCTAACATGTTACATTTCAGCCTAATTGTTCAAATTGAACAATATATTCTTTTATGAACCATTCTTATTGATGAAGGTGGCTCTTGTCGATAGTATTTCAAAAGGAATTTACGTTGTCATTCTTTCTTCATCTTGCTCAAAGCGTTAATCTCCATATTTTCCAACCAAAGCGAGGCGCTCTTCTCCATTTAATGGCTACAAGCTTAACAATTGTTTCTTAGGGAACTTCTTTAAATTCAATAATTTTCTCTACCGTACGTGGCCAACTAATAAATTCTTCTGAATCTAGAATCTAATTGGCCTTCAAAATCCGAAATGTTGATCTTGATACCCAAATCAGCAGCCTTGTAAGCTCTTTCCCTCCTCCACACATGTAGGGGCCCTGCCTCATTGCCAAAAGATTCTTGTTGAAAGGGGTTTTCACCTTCTTTATCCTCCACCTCATCCAATCTTGGTTCCACCGTTTGATCTTCTAAAGTTCTTTGCTCCAAGACTGCAAGCCTCTCTTATAGCATTTGATTTCAAGTTGCAAGTCTTCAACAACCAGTTATTGATTCGGCCTTGCAACATTTCTTCGTGGCGGCATTTTGCTTCATTGGAATGTTGTAGAGGAAAGGATGGAGAATGATGAAGGAGCAACGCGAACATGAAGAACAAGAAGACAAAAACTCTCTCCTTATGAAACTGTAATTCAGTAGGAATGATCAAGAAGATAGCAGATTTTTTGATTCCAAGAAACTTAAACTGCAGCCCAGAAATCTTAAACAATATAAAGGAAAGATGATACCAAAGCCTTTGAAAAAGAGAAGATAGCGGGGAAGGATATAGGACTCTGATAACAAAAATGATTTCGACAGTATGTCGATTGGGAAAGAAAACAAAATTAGAAACGAAATCGTAAGAAATTTGCTAGCAAAAACACCACCTAAGAGCCACCTTAGGATACAGCAGCAAGGGAGAGGAATGAGTACCAAACCACCCTTCAGGAAAAATAGAAAGCTCTCTCCAAAAAACAGTCCACCCAAAGCAACCTGCAGGTCTTTTATATTTAAACTAAGATCCTTCCTAATAACAAGTTTGCCATCCATATAAATAAAACTACAGAAAAACACATGACACATAAAAAGACTGAAATAAAACAACCATAAGAACACTAGGACCACAAACTCTTTGAGCTCCGAAATAAAATAAATGCTCCAAGTTATGACACTATTTGATTTATTTAGGGATTGTCAATTGATGCTAAGAGAGCAATACATGGTCTCTTTCTCCCTACTATGGTATACAAATCTGTGGGAGAGTTGTTTCCTTCTAAGTAATAAATCCACTGCCTCTTAACTTTCCTTATATAACCCTCCCTCTCTTCTCAGTCTCCTCCCTTCTCAGTCCAATGGCCCCACAAGAATATTTATTCAAATCGTACCTCCAAACTATTTTTTCCAGATACACGGTATGTCCATGCAGCTACTAAGCATGGTGTTATTTATTACATCCTAGGCGTGGATTTTGAATATGATGATGAGATCTATAACGGAGCATAAATAGAAGCATATTAGGATAATATGGATCAATGTTCCGACATGAGGAGATTAATTTATTATCTCTATACATCTTAATTGAGTTTTTGATATGGTATGAGTAGCTTAATTTTAGAAGTTAATCGTATTTCTTCTAAATTTATGGTAATAATAATGCACCGAAGACATGTTAGCAAGGCTAAAATAAAAAATGAAAAAAAAAGTTTATGGATAAGCAAAAAAGAAGAAGATTACCAAATATAACTACATTAAGAGGAATATTTTTTGTTCCTGCGACTCGAATTAATGACTTTCATGAAACAGAAAAGAAGCCCAGT
The DNA here is from genome assembly GCA_022702705.1 of Papilionanthe hookeriana x Papilionanthe teres. Lineage (NCBI taxonomy): Eukaryota > Viridiplantae > Streptophyta > Magnoliopsida > Asparagales > Orchidaceae > Papilionanthe > Papilionanthe hookeriana x Papilionanthe teres. The sequence goes on along the minus strand of CM040430.1, from coordinate 10,681,348 downwards.
TTTGAGCAGGCGTAATTATCATTTTAATGCAACTATTCCATGAGCTGCTCTTTTGTTATATTGCAGGGCGACTACCAGGTAACGGTTTCTCTAACTGGACCTGGCATTGTATTCATTCAGAGTTTGCCTTTTCATCGGCTCTCACAGCGAATAGCCCGGCAAGTTCTTATTACTAAATTTGGCATTAACATACATACAACACAATTCTTATGTATTTGCATATCTAAGATCTAAACATCTATGTTTGCATGCCACTCAAATTTTTAACATCACATCAAAAATACCACTATCATTATATTTTTAAAAATGAAATACAGTTTTTCGTGCATAAATTTATGATAACAAAATGTTATAAGTATAAATATTAAATTTTTGATGTTTGACATGTAAATACATAGGATTTGTGTGGTATGTCTGTAAATTTTCCTATGGAGTCTTTTTAGAGTAATGCTTTCTTCACCAGATAAATTTACACTTAAAATAGCTTTTGTAATGATCTGATGTGACAATATATGGCTTATTTTTTGAAAAAACATTGACTCAGCAGATCAAGTTATTTATGTAGGTTTCAAATCTATTTATTTACTTTGACATGTGTGCAATATGAATTTTAATTAATTCTCCATGTATTGCACTTTTCTCAAAATAAATCCAATAATTTTGAGATCCATCCTAAGTAAAATTTGGTATATCCAATCCCATTTTCTTAAGTTTTTTTTAGGCTTCATATGCTCTCTACTTAAAGTATATCTTTCTTGATTCCTTTGTATCGTGCTAATGTGTAGATATATGGCCTACTTTTTAATTGAAAGAAAAAAATGGCTCCCTATATTTTGATCAATTGTTTGGATATGACGTTTCAAACTCCTTAAATTTGTTTTAAGATGAGTGCAATGTAAATTTTTTGAATGATCATACCACTCCTTTCATATATATTTACATATCTAACAAGGCACTCTTCAATTTTTACACATGCATGCTACCTTATGCGTTCTAAAATCCAAATAGTGATTTTTTTTGTGATATGAAAATTTTGGTTGGTATAAATGTAAAAAGTAAAGTTTAGGTGTTAGATAGGTAAATATGTAGGAATTGGGTGTTATGTATGCAAATGCCCCAAACCTTTTAGGACCACTCACCTAAATTTGAATCAGGATGTCTGAACCCAAACTTTATTCCTTTCTTGGGCCTCATATTTTGCATACTTCTTTTGGGGGTTCATTTACATACATACCACACAATTTTTATATATTTACATATCTCACACCGTCCTTTCATATTTGCACATGTAACACTCAAATCTTTAATATCACATAAAAAATAGTAGTGCTACCACTTTTCAAGTGGAATACACATTTTCATGAATAGATTTAGAACACCAAAGTGCTATGAGGTGTGAGACATGCAAATACAAAAGAATTGTGTGCTAAGTATATAACATTTCCCGTATTATTTTTGTAATTATTTGAGTGACATTTATCTATTATGATAACATTGTGAATCATTTACTTTTGTTGGCACAGAGCTGTGACACCTCCAGGAATGAGAGAGAATCCAAAGTTCTTCATTCAGATAGCTATCTTCTTCTTTCTTGCCTATGTTATGATTGTATCATCCTTAATCTTAACAGAGGTTTAGAACTCATATATTGTTTTTTTTTTTTTTTTTAAATTCCAGTTTTCTCTTACATTCATTGCAGTCCCAATCCACAGTACGTAGAATGTGCCTACTGCTGTAGGGAACACAGAGTCTCTCTTATAATACAACCGAAGGGAAAATAGAAAATACTGTAGGAATTGGCTTTTGTATCTTTGGTGGAAGACTTTGGAATTCTTGTTCTTTTCAAGGTTTGATTAGTGATTTAAATGCATTCAATGAATGCAGCAGCATTAATTTTCTTATGAACAAATCTTGCAGTTGGAGGAAACCTATCTTTTGTTTTTCATGCTATCTACTTGTAAAACATTGTCACTTTGCTTAGATTTATCTTGGCAATTGTAATTATTAATAAATATAATAATAAAATTATTGTGTCAAATAAATTTTTTTGAAAATTATTATGAATGATATATATTAAGTGAATAATAGCTTTTTTATATCTATCATAATCATATCTCATTGTAAAACTTAGGGCCCGTGTGGGGCGGTTTATAAGTGCGGCGGCGTTTTTAAAACGCCGCCGTACCGTTTGGTTTGTGCGTTTCAACTGCTTATCCAATAAGCTAGTTTTAAATTCTTTAAAGAAGCCGATCGTGGTAAGGGACCTGCGGTTCGGCTTATCAGCAGCTTATGAGCTTATGAGAATAAGCTGAATAAGCAGCTTCTCTTTAAATAAGCTGGATAAGCATAAGCCTCCCCAAACGGACCCTTAATTTGGTGCTACAAATTTTTTAGAAAACAGAAAAAAAATGGTGCTGAATGTTGGCCTTTAAAAGAGAAACATAATGTCAAGTTAAGTGTTGCCGAGATGAGAATGATTAGGTGGATGAGTGGCTTTATACTTAGAGACAAAATGCAAAATGAATATATTCGTAATAGGGTTGGTGTTGCACCAGCGACGGATAAAATTAGAGAGAGTCGCCTTAGATGGTTTGGTCACATTAAACGTCGACCACCTGATGTTCTGATTAGGAGAGTAGATGTTTTAAATACAACTTATGTTAAGAAAGGTAGAGGTAGACCTAGGAAAAAGTGGGCTTATTGCATAAAAAATGATCTTAATTTATTAGAATTAAACGATAATTTGACACTAAATAGGACACAATGGAGAAAAAGGATTCATGTAGCCGACCCCACTTAGTGGGATTAAGGCTTTGTTGTTGTTGTAGAAAAAAAAACAGCAACCAAAGGGAGAGTTGATTGCACTGAAAAGTAAAGTTGCAATAAAGTTGCTCCATGTTCTGTCTACATATTTTAAAAAAATTATATCAGAAATTTTTACTGTTATAAATTAAAAAAAAAATGAATTTATTAATATCATTAATGACTCTGTTGTAAAGCAGCCAATATGTATTAATATTATTGAAAAAATCAACATAAACCAGTGTAATTTTGGCACTATCTTGAAGGTAATCAATAAGTCATCATATTGTGTTGAATGGTAATTGCAACCACATTTCAAATATATGATCCAAATAAATAAACCTTCTTTGGGTTCCATGTAACATTCAACTTGTCTTTTATTCTTTAGAATCTCAAGATGTAACTAGACTAAGATATTATGCTTAATCCTTTTAGAGCTCTAAAGATGATGAAGTTGTTGATCAATTATGGAATTAATGCTTCCTTCACTAATATCTTGTTAGGAAGGTGAAAATGGAAAAATGATGTACACTCATTAGAAAGTTCTTAAGAAAGCTAAAATGTAAAGCATAATTAAAAGTTATATAGTTGTTACATAACATGTATTTTTAATAAAATCAAATAAAGGTATTATCAAAAAATTTACTTTTTGTAGTTAAAGCACTCTGATAATGCACAAATAACAATGACATGTAATAATTCCCTTAAATAATTAAAATGAAGTAATTTGATGAGAAGAATTCAATAGGTTGAAATCACACACTTTCAATAGACGTTTTCTTAACAACATTTTAATTTGCTATACTAAAGCTGATCAAATCTATCATTCGTTCGCATAGAGAAGAATCCAAAAAATCACGAAATTTAGATGACTTGTATCACATCCTTTTTGGGTGATCCTCAATTTGATCTCCACACTAACAAAGTTATTGCATCTCATTCAAAAAACTTTATTCACCATCCATTAGCAGTTTCAAGTTGACTTTAGAAAGATCAATAATTTCATACAAAATTGGCCTTGAACATCATTGTTTTTTAGTGATATTAAATTATAAAGATTGATCTATTTATTATTTTATATTAATTAGCCATTGAATCATGCCCATGGCATCAAGATCCTACTAGCATTGTCTTTTCACTTTTATATAGACCCTAGTTCATATATATATATATATATATATATATATATATATATATATATATATATATATATATATATATATATATATATATATCTCCCTCCCTCTCTCTCTCTCTCTTAATGTTCCGAACTTTGAGCACTATAGAGTTGTAAGGATATCTGAAAATATTATCTATTCACAAAATGTAGCGATGAATATTATGATACTTTTTTTTTTTTTTGCGCTCAATGCTTTATGATGTATTTTATCAATGATGTGGAATGTCTTGTTCTTCGATTCTTTCTGTTGCATTAAGCTAAATAAGAAACTTTTTCTTAATTGACACAACATACGTAGACATAAAATTAGATGTCTATTGACCAATGTTACACTTTCGTCTATGTCAGGACTGTAGATTGAAATGACCGAATCAAAGTAGACTATATCTCAGTTTTTTGTATAATGGATGTGCTCAAAATTGTAGGTGCAATACTATATTTTGTTCATTGATTTAACTTTATTTGCAACCATTGAGTTTTTTTTATTCCTCATCGATCAAGGGAATGTGTTGCATTTCATTGTAGGGTTGTTTAAAGATTGGTGTTTGGTTGGACCAAAAAATGCATTGTAAACTTATAATGTATCTTAAATTCAATCTTCAATATAATCTCAATGTATCTAAAAGTCCATTGTTTTCCTGGCAGTCCAAATACACCGCTCTGGTCAATGTGTTGCTCATCACTGCTGCAGCTGCCCATTGATTTATACTTTAAGAGAGTAACAAAAATTTTTAATTTTGAATCATGATGATCTTCCAAATTCTATTCAATATCAACTTTAAACATGTATGTATATTATTTCAATTATCTACAACAAAATATATATTATTACTCCATTTTTTCTTAATATAACTAATCAAACTACTACTATTATTTTAGATTTTTTAAATCAAGAATACAATACTACTATGATCAAACAAAATTCATTTTAAAATAAATACAAAATTTGATTAATTATTTAAATTTCATATTATTCTCAAATTATAATCAAGTTAAAAATTTAAAATATATATATGTATATATATATATATATATATATATATATATATATATATATATATATATAGGGGAAATAGCACTTATGGCTCCTTACGTGTTAATATTAAAAAGATTAAGTACATGATTGAGGGGTGGTGGATCCCCACTACAAAAACACCAAAAAAAAATACAATATACGCACCCCTAGGGGTTCCATCATCCACAATACAACACACTCAAGAAAATCTCAAAAAAAAATACAAGTATAACAATACAAGTATACAAAAAGAGATAATCCAAAGGAAACACAAAATAAAACAGGGATGAATCTGTAACATCTTCAGGCATATCCCCAGTAAAACGAAGCAATTGGCAGTAACAAGCCTCAACAAGAAAGAATAACCTGCAGCAGAGATGCACAAGCAAAGCAAATAAAAGAGAAAAAAGAAGAGGAAACCCCAAAAGGACAGGAGGCCTAGGAGCAATTGTGCAATAACAATTCAAAACCAGAAATATAGCAAATGAAAATAAAGGAAATTAAGTTCTGATGTAAGGGGCCTCCATAAGATCCTCAGATAAATAGGTTTTCAGTGGGGGAGGGGGAGTAAGCCCAAAGAGGATGGAACTATACCCCTGCTTCGAGAGCCAATCCGCAGGCTTATTCCCCTCCCTGAATATAAAAGAGTAGTGGATGCTTAAGTTATTGGCACCAATTAAGTCATACATGCGCTGTAATAAGCAATGTAAATACCAGGGGGGAGTGGAGCCTTTAGTAATTATGTTATAAAGCATCTGGGAATCCATCTCAATAATTAAAAAATTAAAGTTACATAAAATAGCAACACATATAGATAAAAAAAGAGCCCAAGTCTTAGCTTCAAGTGGAGTAGAAGCCACAACAGGAGAGCTAAAGTAAAGGATGCATTTACCCTCAATGTTACGAAAGATAGTAGCACCACAGGCGGCCTCAGAAGACCAACTACCATCAATATTAGCTTTCAGCCAGCCACTGGGAGGAGGAAGCCATTTAACAAGTTTGAGGGTAGGGGAACTTCCCTCAGGTAAGGCATTAGTAGCCTTAGAAAAGTTGGCTAAAATGTAAGAGACAGTAGCAAGGGGAGAGGGAGGAGAGACAGAGTATTTATAGCCATTTCTAGCAGACCATAAGAACCAAAGGAAGATGAGAGGAAAATAATGTAACTTCACATAAATATTTTTAATAGCCTGCCAACAAGCCAAAATAGCCTCCATATTAAAATTTCTGGGCCACTGCACCCCAAAATGGTGCCCTAAGCTAAGCCAAACTTCCTTGGCAAAAAAACAATCATAGAAGAGGTGGGAGATAGACTCGACATCCCTCTTGCAAATGTAACAACAAGAAGCCATCTTAAGCCCTTTTAATTTTAAAATATCATCTATAGGTAATAGAGCATGAAAATATCTCCACAGAAAAAAGGAAACAGAAGGGGAGATGAGCCGATTCCAAATATAGTTACTCCAATGCCATTTTTGATAGAAATTGGTATGTGCATAGGAGCTTCAGAGGTAGCTTGAGACTGAAACTTCCAAACAGGTTTATCTCGCAGATTAACCTTAATGGGAGTCTGAGAGATAAGAGGAGCAAGATCACCACAGAGCTCTCTAAGCTTACCAATGCTCCAACAACCATTATCCTAGAGATCAGAAACAAGTAAGTTGTTAACATTATGGGAATGGGGGATAGTAGCAGTGTCAGCAGTGCCCCAATGATCATTCTAGAAGGAGATCTGTCCATCCCCCACCTCCCAAAAGATGAAGTGAGAAGCAGTGTGTCTAGCCAGAAGAATATTATTCCACAGCTTAGAATCCCCCATTTTCCACTGAACAGTAGAGGGATGAGAGGAAGAGCAGCATTTAGAATGTAAAAACTGGGCCCACAATGAGTCCATAGATCTGAATTTGTGCCAAAGTTTCAACATATTAATATCCATAGTATGCTGTAAAGTTCTGAAACCAAGGCCTTTAGAGAATTTAGGCATACAACTTTTGGTCCAAGAAGACCAAATCTTCCCAGAGCCACTCCCCACCCATAAGAATCTGTTAAAAAAAACTTCAAGGGATTTTTGAGTGCTTTTTTTTACTCTAGTAGCTTTCATAGTGTAGTTAGGTAAACTACAAAGCACACTTTTAAGAAGTGTGAGTCTACCACCATTTGATAAAAAAATATTACGCCAATCATTAATCCTAGCCTTAATCTTATGCACAACATCATCCATCTGACTCTGCTTAGTTCTACCTCTGATAAGATTAATCCCCAAGTATTTAAGAGGTAGGCTAGCAGCTTTAAAGCCAGAAAAATCAGTAGCCCAAGTAATATTACTATGATGCATAGATTTACTAAAATAGATAAAACATTTGTTCTTATTAAAGGTTAAGCCAGAGGTATTCTGAAAGGTTTCCAGTGTTTGCATGAGAATCTTAATGGCAAGTTTACTGGAGTTAGAAAATATAATAACATCATCAGCATAAGCAAGGTGAGACACAACAATTTTAGATTTATGGGAGTAGTGAATGTGAGGGTGCAAGAGATGTGATCGAATGAGGAGTCTAGAGAGATAATCAAATGCCAAAATAAAGATAGTAGGAGACAAAGGGTCACCCTGCTTAATACCTCTAGTAGAAGAGAAAAAACCATAACTATTACCATTAACAAGAACACTATAATGGTTGGCAGAGAGCCAACGTTTAATAAGCAAACAAAAATCAGGCTTAAATCCCAGGGCAGTAAGAACAAAGAGGATAAAATTCCAAGAAATAGTATCAAAAGCTTTCCTCAGATCAAGTTTAACGATCATATTTCCACCTCTGCATTTTTTATCAAGGTCATCAACAATTTCCTGAGCTAGTTATCAGTGATTTCCCAGCCTTTAATAAAAGCAGACTGGTGAGGTGAGATAAGCTTATTGAGGTGTGGTTGAAGACGTGCCACAATAATCTTACTCAAAACTTTAGACATAACAGTAGTAAGGGAGATAGGCCAGAAATCATCCCGGGTAAGCTTATCAGTGTTCTTAGGTATAAGGACAATCAAAGAGGAAGTAAAATACTTACTCGGGTTCTCCCCAAGGAAAAATGATTGAACAACAGAGATTACTTCAAATTTGATAGTATCCCAATAGCTAATACAGAAGGAGGAAGTGAAACCATCAGGGCCAGAGCCCTTGTTTTGGTTGATAGCTTTAAAGGCATTGTAAATCTCCTGCTCATCAGGCACTGCAACTAAAGATAAAGAACTGACATACGAAACATCTTCCTGAAAGAAAAGTATGATCTACAGAGGGGTAGTGCTCATTTGCATGATAAAGAGTAGAAAAATATTGGACAACACTATTGCCAATGGTATTAGCTTCAGTATAAAAAAATCCCATTAGAATCTTTAATCTCCAGGATGCAATTGATGTTCCTTCTATGTTTGATGGATGCATGGAAATAATTAGTATTACGATCTCCAGCAGTAAAATAGATATCATTAGCCTTCTGTTGGAGAAATTGTTCTTCTAAGTTAATAGCATGCAGGAGGGCCTGATGAGCAGTGTTAACATTTTCCATCCAGCTAGAGGATGAAACAGGTAATGCCTTCAAATGATCAACAAGATGTTGGGCCTCCTTAACCTTATTATGAATATTACCAAAATCATTGTGATTCAAAACCTTTAAATGAGTGTTGACCTTCTTGTGCAACTGCCAAAGGTTGTACCAGGGAGTACATGAGTACTGTAAAATCCAAGCATGTTTAACAGTGTTATGAAAGGAATAATGGGTAGTCCAGATATTAAGAAATTTAAAGTGAGACACAACAGGCTTAACATGATAAGATAAAGTGAGCAATATAGGAGAGTGATCAGAGGAAGCAGCACTAAGGTGCTTAACCTACATAATAGGGTAATTATTAATGAAGCAACCATTAGCAAGATAACGGTCAAGTCTTTGAAAAAGTAAACCCCTATGCCAAGTGTAAGGGGATCCAGAGTAACCCAAATCAAACAGACCAGACTCCTCAATAGCATTACAAAATCTATTAATCAAATGCATATCACATCTAGCACTGCCAATCTTTTCAACTGGGCTCATAATCATGTTGAAGTCTCCTCCAATAAACCAATTATCAGTAATAGTATTACCCTTAAGGGTAATTTTGTGCCATAAAGTGAGTTTATCATGAAGATGAGAGCCAGCATAAACAAAAGTAGCAAAACTATGAAAATGATCCATCTTGAAATGGGTCGAGAGAAATTGGTCATCATTATCAATAATAGAAAGAGTAATGTTGGTTTTCCAAAACAACCAAATTTTGTTGTTTTTATTAGCATAGAAGTGATATCTTTTAAAATGATTCAAAACCCGTTGAATATTAACATGCATCAGTGGTTCCAAGATAGCAAAAATATAAACTTTGTTGACCCTACAGAGGTGCTTAAGTCTATTAAGGGAGGAAGGGTCAGCCACTCCCCTAATATTCCAAATTAAGATGTTAAACATGGTGGCGTGAACTAGTCCTTCTAGCAGAAGGATTAACCCAATAGTCATCATCATCAGAGTTATAAACCCCTTCATGGATGATATTTTGAACATTTAATTGAGCTAATTCCCTTTTGGATTTTTTTCTTTGAGTGCTTCTGAATTTTCCATTCATTCTGAACAACATTGTGGCCAGGGTGATGGAACTTGGAAGTGGGTGAAGAGTTATTGGAAGGGGGGAAGCTAGGTGGATCAACCAGTGATGGAGGAGAAGTAATTGGAAGGGCAATATGATTAGGAATACAAGGGTTAGCAGAAGAAGTGGCATCTAAATTATCATCAACAAAAACAGGAGTAAGGGAAATTGGTAAAGGGTCGGGGGGATGATCGGTATGAGGTGAGGGGTCAGAAGAAATAGGCAAAGGAGGGTTGTTTAAGTCCACCTCAACATTAGGAGAGTTAGTGGCAGTAGGGGAGGATCCGGGTCTGACAGTGGAAGGATAGGTATATCAGGGAGGGGTTGCAAAGGAAGAACAGGAGGAGCAGGGGGACCCATAGAAAGCTCAGGTGGTAGAATAGGGGTAACTCTAGGAGGATCTATAGGAGGTTGTGATGGAAGGGGTTGTGGTGGAAGGGCAGGTGGTGAAGAAGTAGGGGGCTCACAAGCATCAGAATTGATAGGAGGGCGAGCTGGTTTGAGATGTGGGTGGAGCCGATAGCAGACAGTAGAGGAGTGACCAAACATGGAGCAATGTGTGCAGTAGGGGGGTGGGGACGGAATACAACCTTCTGCCAGTAGCCGCTATGGGAAGAGCCAACCCAGAGCTCATCAGGATAGGTTTGAGTAATGTCACATTCAACCAATAGACAAGCTTCAAAAGGTTTATTTCCTTCAAGAGTTGGTGTATCAATACGAAGTGGTTTACTAAAAGCCTGAGCAAGATTATACAGGATTTCATAGTTAAAAAGATGCCATTTTAATTCTGGAAGCTTCACCCAAACAGAAATAACCGGGGGTTCGGATTTGGGGTCAAAATAAACGCTCCATTTTAAAATTTTCATGAATCTATTGTCTATTTTAACAACTTATTTAGAGAAGACCAGGGTATAGTCTGTTTCATGGTTTAGTTGAATTAAAATGTGTCCACCATTTAACAATCTAACTTTCCATTGACTAGTTAATTTGAGGGAGTCAAAATACTGCCGAATGACTTCCAGTTTAGGGTGCTCATACAGAAATTTCCCAACTAAAGTAAAACGACAAGCTGAAGCAAGGAGCTCAGTTTCGGCATCAGAGAGGAAGAGAGCAGGCTTACCGTTCTTCTTACCTAGTTTTCGAATGAAGGTGAACTCACCGCTACCAGATGCAGAGGCATCATGGAAGGCTTGAGGGAAGAAACACGAGTGACGAGTAGAGCCCAAAGGAGTATCACCAGCAACCGCAGCCGCGTAACTCCTAACCATTGCAGAGAGAGGAGGAGTCGCGAGAGCAAGAAGGGATCAAGAAAGAGCAACGGCGCCGCACATAGCAGTAAGTTAAAAACACAATCAAAATAAAATACACTAAGAAACACCGAAATAAAAAAAAAAAAACTGAAGGAAAAAACCACCAAAACAACCTTAGACAACAGATCTAAGGAAAACCCAAACTTACAACGCAGATCAAATAAAAAAACGGGAGAAAAACAGAAAAAACGCAGCAAAAAAAGCCCTAAGAAATCGGATCTAAGCAAGAACAAACCTAAAGAGCTAGATCAGAGAAAATGGAGCGAAGTTACCGGCCAAAAAGCGAGACATTGAAATAGGGAAACCTCCAAGCCGCCGCACCTCCCGAGCAGGTCTCCACGCTCTAGGTCGTCTCCCATTTCTCCATAAACAAGCAGTTCCCGCTTCGATCTGCAGAGAGAAGTCGCCCCTAAAAACTCAAGAACAAATGTAATCGCAGAAAACGGCTGAAAAAAGAGAACACTGTTGAAAAAAGATATATATATATATATATATATATATATATATATATATATATATATATATATATGTATGTATGTATGTATGTATGGTGCAAAGCGCTCGGCTCATTGATTGCTGACTTTGGTGTAAGTCATTCAGATTAAGAGTTCGAATCCCACCTATTACAGAAAAGATTTGAATAGCACACGAGATTGAAAAGAAGTCCGCCCCTCAGTGAGCTCCCATGGTCCATCAATCTTTAAAAAAAAAAAAAAAAAAAAAAAAAAAAAGTACTTATGCATCTATACACACGACCGAAGTAATAAAAGATTCTCTCAGTCGGAGTCGGAGCAGAAAAGATGCCCGCGGTCTCTGTTTCCTGTCGCAGATTCAGCTGAGTCTGGTAGGTAGATCAAACCCCCAACCGGCTTCTCTCGAGCGGAAGACACTGAGAGAAACTTCTCCTCCCGCCTTCGAGGTCTGAGACTTTTGCTTCCTTATGCCCTGCCATGGCCGCGGCCTCCGGCACTATATCCCACATGTGACGTCTCTGATCCGCCATGGCGAATTACTTGGCTCAGTTTCAGACCATTAAGAGCTCCTGCGACCGCTTAATCATTGCGGGTAAAACCTAACCTGTCCCCTTGCTTTATGCTAAACCCTAGTATTATGCTTTCCGCTTTCTGTTTTCCCATGCATCTTTTAGATCTTCTTCTTGGTCGTGTGATTGTCTACGCGTTTGGTAGGAGTTCAGGTTGTTTTTAGAGAGGGCAGATTTCTTTGGTGCTAGGATCGGCATAAGTTATTCTGAGCTAGTTAATGGTTGAATTGGAGGACGGGGTACTGAAATCAAACTCTATTTGAAATTTGTTGAAATTTCTGATGGATTATTGCAATCAAGCCGTGGAGTATCTGGAAGAGGTTCTGGATAGTTTGATGAGATATTGAAGTGCATATATCTTAATTTATTTATCAAATTGATGACAATTGGCAAACAAGAAATAGGGATTTCATTGAGGGCTTGAGTATCAACATTTTGAACAGTAATTTGAATAATATTATGGGTTAGTCATGCAAACAATTGTGCAAGTGAATTGTCTTTTCTGTTCGCAAAGCCTATTTTATACTGGATTCTAACGACCTAAATGAGAAAATTTTTCACCTGCTAGCTGCTGTAGAGGAAAAAGGGATTGAATTTGAACTACTTGGAGTAGGTTTGTCCTCAAGGTTGAAAAACTTTTGGATTGCATTTTTTATAATGGCTTCATGTCCCCACACCTGAAGAGCTTTAAATCAACTGATTATGAGGGGAGAGTGATTTCATTTGAGATATATCTGCACTCAATAGGTTGAATGTTAATGAATAATTGATTAGACGGATAATTGTTATATTAAAGTGGAAACTACAAGAAAAAATAATGCAAATGCAAATATAATCTTAACAAATTCTGCCCTTTCAAATAATTCAGTTAGTTTTTGGCCATGAGGAAATATGGTTGTCATTTAGGAACATATGCATGTTTTTTAGAGAAATGTTCAAATATTATTAACAATAGGTAAAGCAATTAATTGCGGAAGTGAAATGACTTTTCTTTGCCAAAATCCCTTTTATTTTAATTTTTAATTTCTTTGGCTCGCAATTTTCCACCCACAAACATGCATGTTCTAGTAGTAGAGAGGATATGATATGAAGGTTGACTATGTATATGAGGTTTTCCTCGAGGCTCTTGGATGTATTTAACATGTTGAGATGATGCACCCTACATTAGAAGGGCTTGAGGACATCTAATTGTTGAGATAAAAGGATTTCATTAGGGATATATGAACATTCTCAGTAGGTTGAATATTATTGAGGTGGTCATAGTTGTAATTTTAAAACACAACAACAACAAAGCCTTAATCCCACTAAGTGGGGTCGACTACATGAATTCTTTTTCTCCATTGCGTCCTATTTAGTGTCAAATTTTCGTTTAATTCTAATAAATTAAGATCATTTTTATGCAATAAGCCCAAGATTTTCTAGGTCTACCTCTGCCTTTCTTAACATAAGTTGTATCTAAAACATCTACTCTCCTAATTGGATCATCAGGTGGTCGACGTTTAATGTGACCAAACCATCTAAGGCGTCTCTCTCTAATTTTATGCATTGCTTGGTGCAACACCAACCCTATTACGGATATATTCATTTCGCATTTTGTCTCTAAGTGTAAAGCCACTCATCCACCTAATCATTCTCATCTCGGCAACACTTAACTTGGCATTGTGCTTCTCTTTTAAAGGCCAACATTCAACACCATAGAGCATAGCAGGTCTCACCACCATCTTATAAAATTTTTCTTTCAGTCTAAGCGGTACTTTTCTATCACACAATAGGCCGGACGCATTCCTCAACTTCAACCAACCAACCTGAATTCTACTATTAACATCCCCATCTATATCACCATCGCTTTGAACAATGGACCTGAGACATCTAAATCGTTCACACCTTTTAATAATTTGATCACCCAAGGTTACACTTCTGTCATTAGAGCTACTATTAATTAAAATTACACTCCATGTATTCAGTTTTAGTTATACTCAAACGAAGACCTTTAGACTCCAATGTAGACCTCCATAATTCAAGTTTTTCCCGGGCTTTTTCTCTCGTCTTATCCACAAGGATATCATCAGCAAAAAGTATACACCAAGGTACATCCTCTTGTAAATGCCCAGTAAGACCATCCATAAATAAAGCAAAAAGATATGGGCTTAAAGCCGATCCCTGATGTAAACCAACAGAAATAGTAAAATATTTGGTCAATCCTCCTTCAGTTCGAACACATGTAACAACTCTATTATACATATCTTTAATGACTTGAATATAAGTCATATTAACACTTTTCTTCTCAAGGACTCTCCAAAGAACATCTCTAGGAACCTTATCGTAAACTTTTTCTAAATAAGTAAAAATCAAATGTAGATCCTCCTTATTATCTCTGTACTTCTCCATCAAACCTCTTAATAAATTTATAGCTTCCATAGTAGACCTGCCCGACATAAATCCAAATTAATTATGAGTAACCTTGGTAATACATCTTAACCTATGTTCAATTACCCTCTCCCATAATTTTAAAGTATGACACATCAATTTAATTCCTCTATAATTTGCACTTTCTTGTGCATCTCCTTTATTCTTAAAAATAGGGACCAAATGCTCTTCCTCCACTCAGACATCTTTTTTAGTTTTTAAAATAATATTAGAAAGTTTAGTAAGCCAAGAAACCCCCAAATCACCTAAACATTTCCACACTTCAATTGAGATATCATCAGGTCCTACAAACTTTCCACCATTGGTTTTCTTTAAAGCCTCCTCAACTTCTTTTCTACTAATGCGACGGTAAAAATGAAAAGTTTTATTATTATTAACGATATTAAGATCACTAAGGTCGATCGTATTTTCAACATCTTCATTTAAAAGTTTATCAAAATAACTCACCCACCTATGTTGTATATCTTTTTCTAAGAAAAACACTTTTTGATTTTCATCTTTAATACACTTTACTTGAGTTAAATCTTTACTTTTGTTTGGCTAGTTTATACATATATTTTCACCCCCCCTTAGTATCTAACATATTATAAAGATCACTAAAAGCAAAATTTTTAGCGTCACGAGTTATTCTTTTAGACTTCACTGCAGTCGTTTTATATTTTTTCGATTCTCTACGCTTTTACATTTAAACCAATTTTTATAACATAACTTCTTATATTTTATCTTTTCTTGCACATTATTATGCCATCACGCAATTATTTTTATTTATGAAACTTTTTCTTTTGATTCTCCAAATCATCTTTAGTCAATCATTTAATAGTATTAGTTAATTTTTTCAGCATAGCATTTGCGTCTTCATGAACACCTAAATATGTATATCTTGAATTTTACTCATAAAACTAATTTTATTTGTGTCTTTTAGGTACCCCCATCTAATTCTACGATGTTGAATCCTAGTATTCTTTATTTTACAAAGCTTCATCTTAAAATCTAGAACTAATAATCGATGTTAGGTACTTAATTCCTCACTTGGAATGACTTTACAATTCTAACAAGCTCGATGATTTCTTATTTTCATAAGAAAATAATCAATTTGTGTTTTATTAGATCCATTCTTATAAGTAATAAGATGCTCATATCTTTTCTTAAATAAAGTATTAGTAATAATCAGATCACACGCTAAAACAAAATCTAAAATGACTTTATCTTCTTCATTAATCACTCAATAACCGTAGCTACCATGAATATTTTTGAAATCTTCTACCACTCTACCGACATGTCCATTTAAATCTTCTCTAATAAAATTTTTTCTTCAAGAGGTATCAAGTGTATTAAGTCTTCTAAATCGTTACGAATTTATTTTTAAGTCTATATCTAAGCCAACTTGAGGAAGCATAATAACTTATAATATTAAAAATCTTAGTATCGATAATAATCTTAAGTCTTATAATTCTATCTCTAGCTCTATTAATTTTAACAACGTTATCTTTCAAACTCTTATCTATAATTACACCTACATCATTTCTAGTACGACTCTTCCAGAATACCATAGTTTAAAATATAAGTTATCAATCTCCTTAGCTTTTTCTCAAACCCATTTAGTTTCTTGAATACATAAGATAATTTATCTTTCTATGAATCATAATATCAACCGATTCCATTAATTTACCATTGAGAGTACCTATATTCCAAAATCCTATCCTAATACTAGTATCATGGACTAACTTCTTTACCCGCATCCGTCCGTAATGTGGGACCCCTTGCTTACTTGACATTACACTCGGGCGCCAGTGCAGCCGCCTGCACACTTTCCACTGTATTCAAGCCATACAGCACGCCGCTTCCAGGGGACGCCCTAGCACTTACAAAATGATCAAAAGGATTCATGTTATGATTTTTTTCGACAAGTTTGTGATGGCTGTCGACTACCTAACGCAACTCTCCATTTTTCACATCTGGGCTTGGGACCGACAACGACAGTGTTATTTTAAAACATAAAATAAATTTACTTCATCAAAATCAATTTCACAACAAAGTTTTCATGGTTGAGGTGGATAGTTGTATGCATGTTAACAAGTATTGTGTTATAAACAAGCTTAGCGGGTTGAAGCTTTTGATAGTTCAATCAATACGAAGGGTAGTTCTATTTGAAGACAATTTTTATTTGTGTTCTGCCATGGATTGAGTAATCAAAATCTCACCATAACCTCAAAATTAAACTTGAAGGTATATTTATGAGATACTAATGCTCATTATTCCATTAATTCATGTGTAAAATCCTCGAATGAATTATTTCATTACAATGTTACTTGTGCATGATTCAATTAATGAAACAAACTATTTAAGCCATCCTTTGTTACAATTGTATTTATACAACAACACAACCACAATAAAGCCTTTGTCCCATTTAGTGGGGACACTTGTATTGACGATATAATTTTATTGTACTGTGTGATATAGAATCATCATGCACTCACATAGAATTATGAACACTATGATTTACATTGATTGTAAGTTATCAAGAGGGTGCATATATAAAATGGATATTTTTATGACCTCATTTCCCTTTTTGGCTCCTTTAATTTTGAATAACTTTTTAAGCTCTTTTTTGATGAGTTTGACACACTTTCCTTTGTTAGCTAGTCTCAGAATAAGAGCTCTCTCATCGGATCCTTAGTATACTTTCCTAGTGACTATGCAGATTTTAAATCAAGCCCTCAACCTAAAGCTAAAGCAACTAATCTTCATTGGTTCAAAATGAACTCAAGGTGATCCCCCTTCTCACTCAGAGTAAAGTTAGTTTGACTACAACTTGGTCATAAAAAATCAGGAAAAACCAAATTTGATCATAGGACTCAAGTCACTAGTGGTCACTCCGATTTAACGTCTAGCTCAAAATTATATTTCATAAGTCACATCATATTCATCATCATATTTGAGGGAGCATGAGATGAGCACAACATTGATTATTTGACTTTATTTTATGTGAATTTTTGCACACAAAATATCATTTGCATGAAATATTTTAAAAAAAATTTCTTCGGAATTTTATTTCGCAAAACAGATTGAACGAGCACATTTAGATCGCTCAAATGGTTTGAATGAGTTTATTTGCATCTAAATCGAAATTTGTTTGACATGCATAAAAAAATCTAGAAGGGTAATATTTTATTATATATGTATACCATGCAATATTTATTACTGAATTTAAAATCCCTATCCATTGGGACAATAATAGGATGCAGCTATTTGTTTACCATAAAATAAATATACAATATTTTTAAATGAAGAAGTAGTCCAATAATGTTGTTCTAGGTTGCTCTGTATAAGGGCAGAGCTCGTCTACCCATTTACATTTTTTTGGGGGTTTAAAGCGGTCCCAGCAGCACTGGCTTTTTTATATATTATTTTTAATTGTTTGCTCTGGTGTGTTTACTAAATTTGTACTTTAAAATTATATATTGACTGTGTGTGCTTAAGCTAGGGTTTCATGTGTTAGGCTCTCAGGAAAAAATATATTTCTAAAAGATTTAATAAACTTAAGCTAAAATTAATAACTCAAAAAAAAAAAAAAAAAATCAAAACCTTTAGGAGCTAACCTATAAAATTTATTAAAAACCTTTAGGGATAATTAAACCATTTGCACGTGTAATCGACTCGAATCTTTATTTTTGACACTTTTTCGATTGCACATAAGGGAGCATTTGGCTAGGTAACCGTCTTTGTTAAATTTTATCAATACTTTGATTAACTTTTGACTATCAATCTATAAAATATGCATACATGCATTAGTTGCTTACTTATTGACCTTCAAAATGAATCAAATAACTAAATTAAAAATGTAAATCACAAATTGTTGCATTAATTAGAAGCATTGCATATCAGTTATAGTAGGGCTGCTTGATCTATAGTATTGAGTCGTAAGTCACATTGATCGTTCTAAATCTAATTAACAGCTTTACCCATCTTGCATTTATTAAACCAGATAATATGATTTAAAGGGATTAGGAGGGTTTATGTCCCGTTTTGGCTTGGAATTTGGAGTTAACAAAAGCTGATACGGACGGTCGGACGATGTAAATTAATTTTTTGATATTAATTTTGTATAATTAACATTTAACAAATGAAAGAATTTTAGCAAAAATAAATTAAAACAACACATTTAAATTTATCTCATTTTGGGTTGTCCGATTCTACAAATATTTCTCATCTATTCCACATTTTTTTAATCAATTAATTAAATATGAAATGTTAGTTTAAAATAATAGTAAAGTAACTATAGCTAGTGAATACTCATACTCTTAAACCATAATAACATCATAAAAAAAAAAGAAAATATACCTGTGAGTTAAATTTTATATAAATCAATTTAAGAGCATTTGAAGCTTTGTACTATCTAATATGAGCATTTTAGATAATTCTAAATATTCACTGTCTTATTACATCGTTTATATGTCAATATCTTTTTAATTTATATACAACTGTTACATGAGCATCGTCTAAAATTATACTCAATACGACTCTTTCTCTCACTTGATACTATTTGCTGCTTGATACGACTCCACATATGTAACAGTGGTGCTACGTTAATAGTGGGCATTACTTTTTTGTTGACCATCCCTTCCAAGCGGGGTCGTAATTCCAAACAAGTTGGGCTTAGTCTCTTCCTTGGCGAGAATGAAACGCATGGTTCCCATTTGCACTTTATTATATCAGGTTTGATCTCCTTATAGATATAAGTAATGCTCGCCTTAGTTAGGTTTTCGGGCACTTCATTTCTCTCTGCTATTGGATAAGTCCTCACATCTTAGAGTTTTTTAGGATTTTGTCATTTGAATATAAGTAATAAATCTCTAATCAAATGTACAATTTATACTTACATGAATCTTAATCTTCAAAGCATAAAGTTCAATATAAGATAGACTAGAGTGTGTTACTGAGCTTCTTAGTTTTCGAGCACTTCTTATCTCTCATCCCTTTGTCTCTGAAAAAAATTGTTCCAACTTGGGCTATCTTAACTGATTTCTAAATAACAATCTTGATTCAAATTTTTGAGATCCATAGAGACAAGAGCCACTATTTTAATCCAGAGTGTTCTTAGGAGATCACTTCTACTAAGATGTAATTAATTATAAGGGGCTTGCCTTGTAGGGGAGCTTTTATACCAGAGTAAAATAAAAACTATATCACTTAAATAAGGTAGGGGAGAATTCTCTGATTTTGCAGGCCCATCAACTTTGAAGTTTTTATTAAATAATTGAATTCTTCATAGAAAAATATTTTTATCTTTCAAAGTAGTGTATTATTCTTAATACCGTATTCAATTACCTAAATAAAAACCTTTAAAATTTATGCGGTGTTTCAATTTAATTCAACATTTGTGTTCTCAGTGTGGATTAAGTCATCACAATCTCACTATAACAACGCATTACGTAAACTTGGAGGTATAATTTATCTGATACTAATACTCATTTCATTAATTCATGGGTAAATCCTTGAACCAATGTCACTTGTGCATTATTTCATTAATCTAACAAACTATTTAAGTTATCCTTTGATATAAGTATATCGATGATGTAATTTTATCATGCTGTGTGATATATAATCATCAGACATTCACATAGAATTAAGAACAATACGTATGAGTTATACCAATGATAAGTTATCGAGAGGGTGCAGATAAAATGAATATTTTTTGAACAAGTTTTACTTTTTGTCTGTCACATCTCAACTGGTCCTCTTTAAGGGTCAACTGCAGTGTGACAGAGTTGGACGATTCGGTCAGACTAAATTCTCACATGAACTCATACTGACTTGTAGAATAAGAACCTAGTGAGTGATAAACTAGTCTAACTAAATTTTCGCAATATACATTTCATTTCATGATTTATTCATGTGTATAGTCAGAAGCATGAAAAATGATATCATTATATATATATATATATATATATATATATATATATATATATATATATATATATATATATATATCTATACAAAGCTGCTAAATCCAACATAATAAAGGTACACACGCAAAAGTTTATATAAGTGCTCAAAATTATAATGTAAAAGCAATATAAGTTACACTCAACTACTCGCCTTGGTGCTTTTTATTTCTTCTTGAAAGTCAACAACGTAGAGTGAACAACAACGATCTCATCAAAATAATTAATGCTAACTCAGATTTTATAAAAGAAAAACGTAAAAACGTGCATGCTCATTCGTAACTCATGTATATGTCCACAACACACGTCATAACACGTTAGAATCATATAAAACATATAAAAGAATGACATGTAATATAACGAATCACGACTGTTGTATAATACATGTATTTCATTCATTCATATGTAATCATAAGTATGTTCATCATATTCATAACCTAAAATCATAGATATTGTAAGTGAAATCAAATTTGCATTCATACAATCAATCTAGATATTTATCCATAATATGTAGAAAGTTATAGATGTAATACTGTCAAATACATACATGAAAACGTACAGAGAATTATATTTTTCTTAGGTTAGAATGAGATAATTTCAAATGAATTGACAGAGCAGCCCTACTACGAGTTTCCTAAAACTCGTCTCAAGCTCGCCGCCTAGCATAAACAACATGAGATTCATAAGCCTTTTCATGAAACCTGGGCTAATATCGTGAATTAACTCAAAAGAACTTTCTTACCCCAAATAGGCTTCTCTGCATAAATCCTCCTTAAAGGATTTCTTATTTCTATTTTCTTATATATTTTCCTTGCACTTCTCTTAATTGATTTCCTACTAATGACCCAATCCGAAAGCCAAAAATCAAGTTCGCAGCCTCTGACACTACGCCGTCTCCCGCTACAGTGACAGGGAACTAAAAAGTGCACCTATTTGTAGCAAATTTTAAAATAAAAGCGTAAGGAAATAAATGTCACAAATATCGTGAAAGAGAGATTTATACTTTTTGATCTCTCCATGGAATCCTAAATTGTCGCTTGCGACTCTCTACGGTTAGCATGACTGCGCCTGCTACAATGCTGCAGTCGTAGGATCACTTAAGCTGAGCAAATTTGAAAGTGGGAGAGGAGAGAATGAGGGAAATGTGACATAAATGTGATCCCATTTAATCCCCTTCATTTGATCGAATCCAGCCGTTACATGCACGCATGAGTGTGAGAGGGAGTCGTCTGGGAATATTGATGGGATTAGGGAGAATAATTAAATTACTTAGGGGAAATTAAACTTATAACTTCATCATTTTATATATTCTCATGCATTAAAAAATTTATGCGTAGTGCTATATATCAAATTGCTCGATTCAACGTGTAGATTTTCATTAAATTGACTTGGTCGAATTTTGAGGGATGCGAAATTTGGAGTATACCTTAAAGTTGTCAAAATTGGGTGCTACAATGACTCCTTTAATTTAGTTAAAAATAACTTTTTAGATGCTTTTCTAGTTGACTAACTTGCATTTGGACTAAAACTTACCTCATATTTTTTTGAGCATCTAGTGCATAAATTAATCCTTTTATGACATTTTTTATTTTTTATCATTAAGTGATTGAGGGAGCTCTAGGCATTGCTCATAATCGTTGGGTTTAAAGGGAGAAAAAGAAGCTTGTTAAAAAAGTGATTTAATGGCACAAAAATTCACTTAGTTACAATGTTGTAAATATACTTTTCCTCAAGGATGGACTCAAAACTTTGGCTTCTTATAGCAATGGTGAATTTTGTGGTTTAATTGTAATAAGATTACTTTGTGGGTGTGAGCACGTACAATTCTCTAAATGTTGCCCCATATAAACCCTATTCCACAACAATCCCAACCGGACTGTGTCTCCTCTCGTCTTATACCTTATAGTGGCAGAGGTGTATTTGAATTATGGTTTATAATGAAAACAATCCATCTACAAATACAGGGGTGATACCACGTACAACTCCTCTTCAAACTACGTATTAGCAGGAGCTACAGGCGTTGGCTTCCTTTTTATTGGTTTATAACATCGTATTGTAGAATTGTGTAATTTGCTGAAAGGCAACTGTTGATTAAAGACTTAAAAACATGTTAATTGGGTTATGTAGGGTTGAACGCTCTAATTTTGCAAGCGTACTTGTATTGACTGTTAATCCCTTTTGTGGGAAATTGAAGCTGATTTGTTATATAAAATGCTATTTTATATGGAAAATATCATAGTGTATGAAAACTTTTACATATGATATTTTACTTAATACCAGCAAAAAACCATTGATTTTTTAGTAGTATTGTAACTCTAACCATAATTTTGTTTACTTGTCCTTGCACTTTTTTTGCCTTCACATGACAGTTACAAAATGCGAATCCTTATGTTGATATGACTATCTTTTTTCTCTCTTCTATCAAAATATTGTTAAATCTATTTGTTTCGAATCCAAATTGTATTACAACTTCTTGGATATGTTATACTTCTCAAATCTTCTTATATTTGCTCCCCGAACATGAGGGAGGGACAAATGCTATTTAAGCTAACGACTTCATGCATTAAAGCATGTCTTTCATAGATTTTGCACTTTTGGGAGATTTTCCGATGCCCAAAAGAATCTCCTTAAATCTATAGCATTTTCTATTTTGCTTCTCATATACATAAGGTAGACTCTTACCATTTAGAAGAATGGCAACTCTTATCCTCCTACATCGTATACCATTCATCCACACATTTGAATGATCTAGATTTAAAGTAGATATAAAATAATAATGGGGTTTTAACATACCAACCACCCAAAACATTGAATATAACATTTTAATTACTTCCATCACAACCACCCTACCTTACCCACTAGTGAAGACTTTAAGTGAAGGTTTTTGGTGGTTAAAGTGTTATATTTAAAGTTTGGGTGGTTAATATGTTATATTCAATATTTTGGTTGTTGATTTTGTAAAAATCCCATTAATTAAATGTGAAATTGGGAATTGTAAAAGGAGGATTATCCATTGTAAACCTCAACCATCAAAGATGTAGATGGATAATGTATGTTAATGTAAGATCTATTAATTTAGAAGTTTCTATTCTTCTTAAATATAGTTCGCTAAATATTATATGAAAATTAATTGCATCGAGAGCTTGTTCTCCAATTAAATAATTAAATTGTCGTTCATCTTTATATCCTTCGCTTTTATCATCTAACAGGAGGTTCAAGATAGTTGGCTGTCTGATATTGAATTTAAAAATTTGTCCAACTTTTATTTCACTTTCTCCTTTGAGCTCCATTCCAATGCCCCTCCTTATCTTTAACCATGAACGACCATTCTTGCATGCTGGCAACGATGAGAATGGAATTGCTATGCTGATTTTTTACTTTCTTGTGTTCATTCTTTAGTGGAAGATGTGAGTGACCTGTGGCCGAGTGTTAAGGAGGGATTTGAAGAACGCTTGCCTCTAAAGAAGGCTGTTCTTAGTAACAAAACTCGAAATACTGTCAATGTGGAGAATCTACCTGCAGAGTTTATATTAACAACTGATTCAAGGCTACGCAGCCGTTTTTCACAGGAACTGTCTGTTTTCTGGTTCAGAGAACCATATGCAACTGTTGTTCTTGTTACTTGTGAGGTACATCATAAATCTATCTTGTAATTTCACAAAATTTGCATATTTTCCTTTATAGGAAAAATGCCCTGTTGAAATGGATTTTCTGTTGATAAATTTGTTTCTTCTTGTCACCAGGATCTTGATGAGTTCAAGACAATTTTAAAACCACGGCTAAAACTAATTGTCCAAAATGATGAGCGAGAGTGGTTTATTGTATTTGTGTCAAGAGCTCATCCCAACAATGATCAAGCAACTAAGATGGCTAAAAGGATATATGCTAGACTTCAGGCTGATTTCAGTTCAAAAAAGAGGGAGAGGTGTAACACATACTACTTTATTACATCGGGGAGAAAAAAATATTCATTTATGCTAATTAGCGAAGGAAGCACTTCCATTTGAAATGAATATTTTTCCAATCATATTTTTTTTTATTTAAGTTCTGTTTTCACATCAAATTTAGTATGCAATGCTCACAAACTGATCTTCTTAATGTCGACAACGTAATGCAGAACAAAAATTTACTAGCCCAATTCAGGAGTTAACTTTCTCTCTATTCTTTCATGCTGATTTTTTTATAGAGCATGCAACTAGCATGGATTGGTTCATTTCCAGATGGTTATTGGTCTGTTGTCGAATTCAATTTTGAGATTTGGACTATTTCACACCCAGGTGCTGTAAACTGGATTTGCAAGGACCTGATCCAAATTTTTGGGAAGATTTGGATTCTAAAATAATTGAATCTATTCGAAATTCATTAGATCGACGTGTTCAATTTTATGAGGAGGAAATTCGCAAGCTCACTGAACAGCGTTTCATGCCCGTCTGGAGTTTCTGTAACTTTTTTATTTTAAAGGTGCTGATATCCATGTTTTTTGCTACTTTGGCTAAAATATTTGCCTTTTATATATTGTATTATTTGGAACTTCTGTTTTTAAGTTGGATGCTACGTAATTTGTAGGAAAGCCTGGCCTTCATGTTTGAGATGGCCTACCTTCTTGAGGATGCCTTGTGTGAATATGATGAACTAGAACTTTGCTATTTAGAAACAGGTTCCAATCCTCCCTACTTCGATGAATTGGCATTTATCCACTGAATTTTTGCAATATTAAGCTTGATATTGTATTCTGTAATCATTTAGGAGTTTGTTTTGATAATGGGATTGGCTATACGTCAGTGCCATATTAAGCTGTTTCTCTTTGCAATGTTCTTCGATTTCTTGATTTCCTTTTTTCAATGGCATTGTCCTCGGATCTAAATGTTATTCATCTGGCAAGCTGACTTGAGTATCATGACATTAGGCATTATATGATTATTGTTATTGAAAGTTGCTAGATATAATTTAGAAGTTCGTGTTTTAAAGATTGGCATGCCTATCACATATATTGAAAGCTAGACTGCAATATGGATAGTAAACTCGAACATAATTGCCCTAACGGTGTCCATATTCACTTATTTTTCTTACTTGGTCTTATGCCATATGAGTTGTAATATTTGAATGGCATCATACAAGTTGGAAAGCACATGCTGGTATCTAAGAATCTCCAACAAATTTGAAGGAAGAGATTCGTGAAGCTATGTTTGTAGTTATTGCTTTTCCTGTGGTGAGAATGAAACCCTTTTGATTGCCTTAAGGTGAAAGCAGGTAGTTATACACTACAGTGAGGATAATTGAGAATCACTAGTTGGTTCCATCAGCATTCTACTTTACATGTAAAACATGATTGTTTTCCTTGAATTAGTATTTTTTTATATGACTACTCTTACAAAGGAGCCCATTATTTTTAACAGCTGGAGCTTTTTTTGTTTTAAATTATCTCCGTGATCTTTTTGTTTGCACATTTAAGGTTTAAGTGCCATCGGCATGTGCTTTTACTCTTTGTCTATTTCATTAAATGAAATTAAACAGTTTACTGTATGATACCGGAACTAATTCAAAACCAGCATAAACAGAAAACAATTTCATTAATCAACTGAATTGGGTTACAGAACACAATACTAAACTGAATTAAGATGCAACAACAACAATTCCCGGCTAGGGTCGGAAGAGAAGACTCGAGGGCGTCGGCGAGGTGGTTGAGTAGTAGTGGTAGGTGGAAGATGGAGTAGGTTGGGGAAGGCGAGGGTGAAAGTCACCAGTGGCTGGGTATGAGGGGAAGGATAGAAGGCTGATGGTGGGGTTTGGGAGAGGATGGGTGGCAGGTAGGACTGCAGTGAAAGGTTGGTAGGGTGCTGGTTGGAGGCCTGGAGGAGTGGATAGCAATGGCTGCTGCAAGGGAAGGGATGATATGGTGCTGGGAGGTAGACTGGAGGGTTGGACAGCAAAGCTGCAGCAGTAATAGGGGCGGCAGGACAGCTGGGAGGAGTTGGGATGGCCGACGACTAAGGGAGGTGAAAGAGAAGTGATAGGGAGGAAGATAGGAGAGTATACAACACCACCTCGGAGCGGAATACAGCCGAAGCACCACCCATCATCGAATACAGCCATAATAAGGGAAGATGAGACTCTGCACATAATTTGTAACAACAATCAAACAAAACATAACCCTAATTCTCTTAAACAACAAATAGAAGGACTTCAAGCAGGTTGGAAACAAAAAGAGGAAAGGGGGAAGGGGCTGGCGGCAGTGCCGCCCCTTCTAATTGCCCCTCAATCCAGCGGGAGCTGGACCCGCAATCACTGGGCCGATTCTGCTGGTCCATTTGCTAGTCAGTTCAGCCGGCTGGCCTCCTCAGCCTCGCGTCACTGTCATTCAATTATAAGCCATGACATGACAAACTGATTAATCATGAAACATTTTTCGATTTGCAACCATTGTTGGAAATTTAAGAACTACTATAAAAATTAGAGTTTTCATTGAAGTTTGTGGCTATTATTCATGGATATCTGATTTTTCTGGATATCTTATTTTTCCATAAATTCTAAACTGTATTTTATTTTGTTTTTCTGTGATATCTTAACACAGGTTAGCCTATTCCTGCATATAAACTATACCTTGTTTCAAATCCAATGGAGATAGAATAATGATGTGAAATAAAGAATCAAAACAAATTGTAACTATTTCTTTCTAGGAGCTAGTGTATTTCGGTATTTAATTATTTTGGAAAAAGCTGTTGAAGATGAAATTAGGACTTGATATGAAAACCACATTTATGGATGTTGTGGAGAATTTCAGAGCTATTTTGAAGGTTTATTCCCCTTTAATCAGATAAAGGGAAATTGGGTTTTCATTCCTTCAAAATATAGCAGTGAAGCACTCTACTTCTAGCCATTATTGCTATAAGCTTTTCAATAATAGAGATTGACAACCCTTTGTAAAGGAGCATTTCATCTGTATTATGACTGGCACCTAGGAAACACTTGGCAACTCTTTGTTGTTTGTATTGAATTTGGTTGGTAGAATGCTTTTTTATTCCTTTTTGTCCTTGTGAATTTATTTACGATCAGCTTCAATGGTATCCTTGAATAACTAATGAGAGTCCCTCTCATGTTTTTTATGACACAGAAAGAGGTAAGAAAACAAAATTCAACCCGGCGCTAACCCATTGAAACCAAATGATGCGGCCTTAAAAAAATTCTATATGTACGCATTTTGAGCTACCTTTGTCTTTCTGCAGCAATCTCAATTTCAACACAGGTGTAGAGATGGGGATGTTCCCAACTTGTTTGACACCGAATTTCCTTGATTTCTTTGACACTAAGTTCCTAAATAATCAAATTCAATTCCAATACAAATGCATTTGCTGGAAATCTGCATGTTACTTTGAGCTAATAAGCTTCTTCAACTTCTTTTTTATGTTTGTATGACTTGCTTTTTTTGAGAAGACTAGGGGGAGATTTATTAAAATTTGTTCAATTAGTCATTGTAATCCACTTCATGATTTCAATACTATGAAGCCCTGTTCTGTATTTTCTACATACCAGTTTTTTATGATACAGAAAGAGGCAAGAAAACAAAATTCGACCTCACACTAACCCATTGAAACCAAATGATATGTAGATAAAAGATTCTATACGTACACCTTTTGAGCTACCTTGGTCTTTCTTCAGCGATCTCAATTTCAACATAGTTGTATGGATGAGGATGATCCCAACTTGTTCGACACCAAATTTCGTCGATTTCTTTGACATGAAGTTGCTGAAAAATCAAATTTAATTCCAAGACAAATGCATTTGCTGTAAATCTGCATGTTACTTTGACCTAATAGGCATCTTCATGTTCTTTTTTATGTTGTAAAGCTTGCTTTTTTTGAGAAGCCTTGGGGGAGAGTTATTAAAATTTGTTCATTTAGTCATTCTAATCCACTTCATGACTTCAACACTATGAAACCCTGTTCTCTTTTTTCTAGAAACGATTTTGAAGACTAATTTAATAGAATTAAATTCTGTGAGCATAGGCACTGGTGTATTAATATTCATTTGGTGGTTATTCAGCTTCTCCCCGCCTTTCTTAGTTATTACAACCTTTTATTATGTTTTGGTAAGCAAGAAGAAAAAGATTGGAAGAACCAGAGTTTGCCTTTGTTTCCTTTTGTATGAAGGTGTTTCAATTTGTAATGTTTCTGCATAATTTGAACGTCTCTCATGTTAGAAATGAAGAAAAAACAAATTTAACAGTCATAGACCTCTTTTAATGATCCTGGAACTATGAAGAAGAAAACTGTGGCAGGGCTGTACTGCTCTTTTGCGCATGTATAATCTTCTGCTTCATTCTTTTTACTAGATCTAAACCTAATTATTTGTTACGAAGTCACAAACTTCTATTATACATGCAGTACATACTTCCAAACAGAGAGATTTTGGAGGTTTAGAGCGTGGAGATGATCAGGCTGCTCTGTTGAATCCTGGATTTAAACCGTTAACTCAAGTTGTTCAGGATGACTCATTTAGAGAGTTTGAATTTAGACAATATCTGTTCGCATATCAATCAAAGGTTTGTGCATTAGGTGTATCTATACTTGCTTATTTTTCAGATAAAAATTGCATCTTGACCTCATCATTGAAATTTTTCAAAGCATGACTTCAAATACACAATTGTGGATTCATCCATATTTTTATTTATTTATTTTGTTATTTTCTCAGGAGCTCATTTATTTTTCAGCTCGCCTTTTCATATTGATTTTGTAAAGACAAGACTGCAAGATACACATGTTTTTCCACTCGTAATTCAATTTATTTTTTGCATTTTATTGTTTTATAAGGTGAATATTTATTTATGTAGTTGCTTTCATTGTTTACAATGCTTTAACTTTCTCAAGTGCCAAATAATTATCATTTTGTTGAGTTTGAGGTTTATCTAGAGCAATAAAAACAGCACCTTTTGAATTCTAACTGATTTTCTGGTTACCCTGGCTTTTCAGGGTGCAGAAGTTATCTGTTTTTGTTGGGTCTTCATGTAGCATGTTGACACCTTTTCTCAAAATCATCTGTTTTTTTTTTCCCCTGTAGTAACTCCTTACGTTGAAATTTTTATTGAAATCTTCACATTTTTTCACTGGAATCATTACCTTAAACATTAAATCCTACACAATCTGTTTATTTTTGTTTTCATAAGATGTTTCATTTTATTTTGTTACTTCTGCAATTTAGAACATACCAGTATTGATAATAGCGGGAGGGTTGCATTTTATTTTATAATTTCAGTTTAATTTAAGGGAGTCTATAAATGACCCACTTGAACCTGACTCAATATGTTTAGGTTCTGGTTGATAAAATTTGGATTGGGTTCGAGTATATATTATAATAGTTATGCCTTTTATTTGATTGGGTTTAGGTTGGCCTGGATAACTTGAAATTAATCCGAAATTGACTTGATTAATATTTTAATTTGGGTGGTGATTTGGATTAAACGGATCGTATTCAAGTTAATTTGGTTTTTTGATCCTAAAATTTGTATGGTCTATATAAAAAAGGGTTAGACGGGTCCGTTTGGTTTGGCTTATTTGGATCAAATATTTTGACCCGTATAATAATAGGTTCTAGCTTGGGTTAAGCATATTGGTCAGGTCAATTTTTGGCAGATCTAAATTTGGTATGACATTCCGAATTGATGCTTCTATTTTGATTCATATGTTTGGCATACTTCTAGCTTTGATTAAGGTTAGAGTAATTCTACAAGGACTTGTTTTTTTGGGCTCCTTCCAAAATTGAACGGTATATTTCATAATTATTATATAAGCAGAATGTGGATTAGTTGTTGTTTAATGTTTCAAAGTGGAATTGCCATAAGATTTTTTGTTTGGGCAGCATGTTGAAACCAGATTATTTGGTGCTACTTGTAACTTATTATTCTTTTATTTTGATTTCACCACAATTTGCATTATTAGCTGCACTTATGCTACATGGTATACGCATACTGCTTTATGGATTTCCAAAGGATTTCTAGATAAGTCTTTGTGGGAATTTTAAAAGGGAATTTATATAGATACCACACAACTCTTTTGTATTGACATATCTAACACCCAAAGTTTGATATTTACACTTATAACACATTGCTATCATAAACCTATGCATGAAATGGTGTATTTCACTTCTAAAAATAAAACAGTTGTGGTATTTTTGATGTGATGTTAAAGATTTGAGTGGTATGCATGTAAATATGAATGTTTAGGTGTTCAATATGTTAATACATAAGAGTTGTGTTGTATGTATCTAAATGCCTCCCTTTTTTAAGGTTGAAATTAAGGATGAATTGGATTTTGTTTTAACTTGAATTAGGTTGACTTTGTGCCAACATTGCTACCAATCGTGGAATGATAAATTTATAAGTGATATATGAAGCATGTTATTTGGGGATACTTTTTGTATTTTAATAAATCTTGTAGTTTTTGTTTCAATTTTGTTTGTGCATGTTTGTTGTGTAATTCTTTTGAGTGAGGTACATTGGTGATTACCTTATAACGAGAGAAGTCATCTATTTTACGAGCGTGAGGGCTAGAATTCTTCTCATATTATTTTATTTAAATATTTTAGTTAATTTATTTAAACCTCTTTTTTTATTCAAATTTCTTGATTTTGATATAAGAAGTGACATGAAAAAATTGATTTTACTAGTTTTCAATTTTATGCTTGAATTGCTCGGATATTTTGATCATCTTATTATCAGTTGACCTTAAATTCTAGTATTGTTTTTATTCAAGGAAATGAGTTGTTGAATTAATTTTTTATTTGTTATATGTGAAATCTCAATTTTTTTTTTTACATGAAAGCATATTACACATCTTGTTAGCTGCATTAACAAATCTAGTATTGAGGAATTTGATATTAAATTGTTATCAAAAGTTTTAGATTATGTCGACGTGCTACTGAAAAACAGGCTCATCATCAGACTAACTTGGCATATCATTAAAGGTATGGATACAACTTTTCAAAATTAGTTGACTTGATTTTTGAACAAGCAGATGACTTCAAGTTGGTTAAAGCATGAATGGACACATTAGAAACTAATTAAGTTAATGCACGTGAAGCCAAAAATAGATTGTGATTACAATGATGAACATGTTTGAATGCTAATTGTTAGGAGATAAGAGAATCATTTTGATTGTCAATTCAGAATGTCTAATAATGGTACTTATGAAAATTATAGATATTAAATTTATTACTTAGATGATGTCATTAAATTAATCACTTGATGCTGACATTTTTTTTTTTAATGACAAATTGTATTTGATGAATAATTGGAATTTGCTAAAGTGGAATTAATTGGTCAAATCTAAAATTTATTGGATGAGTTTGGAGAGGTAAAGAGATTGGTAAGGGAACCTATAACAACTAATTGGCTGAAGTAAAAAACCTTTAAAATATAAAATTTTGCCTTCTTTATATGATGTTGTCTTACTTGATGAATTTAATTTGCTTGGGCAAGAGACTAAATCTATCATTGAATACTCAAATAAATTTGAAGAACTCTGCGATATTTGAAGATTCACAAACTTTCTCTAGGTTTAGGGCTTCTTTTAGATCTGTCTGAGTAGAGATGAAACCTCACCACATTCCAAAAATTGAGCATACTTTTTAATTTTCATTAGATTTTGAACTAATGTTTAAATTTCCTTTGTTTAAGTGGGTACTTTGTTTTTAGGTAGTGTATCATTTTATCAAATCAATTAAATTCAATTTCTTATAGTTACTGCATTGAAAGTTTGTAACACTACAATCAATAAGGAAATTAATGGCCATTTGGTAATCACTGTCCAATTGGAAATTTTATATGATTGTGGAGGAGGAAGATAATGCAGTTAATGATTCTAATGATGTTCGGGTGATTTTGAGAATGCTCTTTAATTGATAATTATTGTATGTCAAGAGTTGTATATAAGTTACTTTTAAGCTGAATCTGATTGAAAGAGAATTACAACTTTTCAAACCTATTTTTATGTCAGAAGTTATGTAAAGTCATAATTGACAGTGAAAATTGTATTAATCTTCTATCCAAGTTAGCCTTAAAACACACGAACTTTTAAATCTGAACCATTCTCACAACTATGTAACATAACATCGATAAATACTAATGTTATATTTGCATTGACATCCAAACAGGTTCTCATCTGGAACCTTTAAGAAGTTGAATGCTTCTAAATGTGAATCTTACTGAAGTTAGCCTGGTGATAAGTTCACGATGCTATTAAATCCAAGATGGTTCTCATCTTGAACCTTTATGATCTTGAATGAAAATCAAGATTATTTAAATTGTGTAACACATTGGAACTAACGACTAAAAACTAAAAATTTCAAGATTATTACTTAAACCTAGTTTTTCATGTGTCAAATATAACCTTATTTTAAGAATTTACAATTAATTTCCTAAGATTTGACTTTCTTTTCACCTCTTCATTATAATACTACTTCAATTACTCTGCCGTATACTTGTGTCCGGATGACACAGTTGATTGTGATGATTCATGGATAACTCTACATGAGGCTTTGAACTAATATCCAAGTTTTCTTATTTAGTATAAAATTCAAAATTTGTTGAAAAAGCATGGCAGAAATTATAGAAGACTTTGTGTGTGTTTTTTTTAATCTTAAGCATCATATCATGCTTTAAGTTTTGTTCATTATATATATTTGTTTCTTTTTCATTTGTTAGTTCATTTTATTTTATTCTACATTTTTGTAATTTATATCATGCTCGTTATGATGGCTGAGAGAGAATTGTACTTTTTTTTTCTAGCTTTATGTTAGGTTATATTATTATTTCGCATATTTTTAGTTTCAATTAAATTTTGATTAATTCTACAAAGTATTAGTTATCCGAGTTAGTAATGGTAATGGTTTCTGCAACCTTGGTTTGGTTTTTCCTGGATTAATATTGTAGTTCACAATATTCATGTGAGTTGCTTTGCTTACTGTTTTTGATAGGAATTTCCTTGAGATTCTGGATTTGAATTATCCTTTGCTGCTTGCATTGCAAAGGCTTGGCATTGTTTGATGTTTAATGGATAACTTCAACTGTTTACTTTGTTTCATATTGCATTTCTATATGTTTAATCTCGTATGAGCTTTGTAGTTTTCAATGGAGCTTTTTGTTGAAGTTTTACAAGATTTTTTGAAGGCTTAATATAAGGATTGAATTTTGGATTTAGTTTGAATTTGAATCATAATAATTTTGTGTTAACCGTATCTCTACTAACCAAGGAATAAGAAATGGACACCTGATCCCATGCAACTTGGGGGTAGCTTTTGGATTCAGTAAAATTTTCGATTCTAGTTTCACTCTTGAGCGTATGTTGCATGCTTGATTCCTTTAAGTGCAATGCAAGTGCGCTACTTGATTTCTGGGGAAGTTTTCTTCTTGTAATTACATGAAACCTAAGTTTTTCTCGTTTTAATAGATTTGTTCTTTGCTTTATTTTATTTACATAATTTGATATTACCTTGTTTAGAGATTTTGATTTTGATCAAGAAGTGCATTTAGAAAAATTGATTTGCTTGCTGATTTTATTTGTTTCCAATTTAATGCTAATTTTTTTTTTGGATATTTTCAATCACTTCATTATTTTAATTGGTCTTAAGTTGTAGTATCCTCTACTTTTAAGCAAAGTGATTTGTTGAATTGATGGATTACTTGTGATATGTGCATCCTCAGTTTTCTTTTTAATGAAAGCGTACCATGAGTCATATTGGTTGTATTTGTAAACCTATGCATCAATTATGGATGTAAATATCAATTGGTTCAATCAACTAAGTTCAAAGACCAAAGATTGTTCTTTCATAATATATACTGGATTTGTAGTTATTATGAGCTCATCACTTTAAATCTGTTTTCTGCTTTGTTATGGTGTTTATATTACTTTAATTTTGTCTGTAAGTTTTAGATTCATCAATGGAACCCGTTGCCAGATTGCAATATATTTACTTTGATGTGCTTTTTTTAATCATGATTTTAACCATTGCCTAACCTTTGCAGCTATTATTCAAATTATTTCGTGCTGTTGAGGTTGCATCCAGGGGCTATTCATTTATAATCAGTTTTTCAAAGACTCTAGCCTTGTATGAAGTATGGTTAGAACTTGCTCTTATTTCGTTTCTTTTTAGCCGTTAGCTTCTTTAAATTGTAACATGATTTCATTTTTTTGTTGCTTATTAATTTGACTGTCACTGAATGTCCATTTTCTATCTTCTTCTAGAACTTGTTACCATTTTGCTTTCGAGAAGTATGGGTGATAAGTGCTTGTTTGGCCCTCATCAAATCAACCTCTTATCATTTTGTTGACTCACATGCGACGGCAGATGGGAAGGAGTTTTTTCGTCTCCAGGGCGACCTTTATTCTCTCTGCAGGGTGAAGGTAAATTCTCTTTTTTTATTGTTTTTTAATATAGTTTAAATACTTATTTGATGATCACAACTGCTTGACTTGACCATCCATGACATCAATTTTTTTGGCGAACATTTTACTGAAGCATATTGCTTATTTCCATAGGCAGTATTAGTTGAAATAATGCATAATTTAACTCTAATTCATACTATTGTGGGCATCGCTCTACCATTACCTGCTCCTTATCGTTTTGTTATTCTCAAGGCTTGTCATGGTATAGTGGTGTGGTATAAGTATTCAATTTAAGGTCTAGAATGTGTGACATCTTGAGTATAGAATTAGTGATTTGGGACATCCTAGAGTCTAGGTTTTTTATTATAAATCTACGATGAGATGAATAAAATCTCTTTGAAATACCAAAATTTGAAGTTTGAGAACTTTTAAATTGGATAACTATTCGTTATTTTATTGAAAAAAAATGAAATATCAAATGCTTATAATAATTTAATAATCTTCTATTAGAAATAGTGCATGAAAATTCAGAAGTCAAGAATTAATTACTCTGAAAAACCCACCCATTTCATTAACTTGGGCTTAGATAAAGCCTTATAATATTTACAAATAAATCCCAAAACTTCTTCTATGTACAAATAGGACCGTACATTAGATACAAATCTCAACACTCCCTCTCAAGATATGCAAAATATTTCCACTAAGCTCATCTTGTCACACAATCTTGACAAATCTTATGAGCTAAATTCATTGGTGAAGCAGTCAACCACTTGCTCTCCGGTTGCTACATGAGTTAGTTCCAGTAGACCGTTATTCATTTATTCCTTAATGAAGAACCTATCAATCTCCACATATTTGGTTTTATCATATTGCACCGGGTTGTTGATGATGTTGATCACTGATTTGTTGTCGCACCACAACTTCATTTGAGTTTCTTGATCCACCTTGACCTCTTCCAACATGGCTCTCATCCACATCATCTCAGCAACTCTTAAGGCCATGACTCTATACTCTGCCTCTGTTGTTGGCTTTGCTACTATTGTTTCTTGTTCTTCCAAGAGATCAAGTTGCCCCCTAGAAACATGCAGTATCAGATGTGGAATTCCTGTCATCAATAACTCTCCTAGTGAGAGTCACAATAGCCCTCAATAATTACATGTCCATTTTTCTTGAAGATCAACCCCTTCCCTGGTGCACTCTTCAAGTACCTCATAATCTGATATACTGCATCCATGTGACCCTTTCTCGGATCATGCATGTAGCGACTTACCACACTTAATGCAAATGATATGTCGGGATAAGTGTGTCTCAGATAGATGAGACGACCTACCAACCTCTGGTATTTTTCACAATCAACTAAGTTTCTTACCTCTGCGCTCAACCTTCCCTTCTGAATAATTAGTGAAATTGCGGTTTGCATCCTAGCATGCCTTTCTTTTTAAGCAAGTCTAGCACATACTTCCTTTGAGATAGAGCAATTCCCTCTCCTCCATGAGTCACCTCAATTCTGAGGAAGTGTCTAAGTTGTCCCATGTCACCTCTAGCTCTTTGCTCAAATTAGCTAAGCAATCTCTCCCTCATCATTCCCAATGACAATCATATCATTCACATACACAACAATAATAGTAATGTGACCACCATGTCGTCAAAAGAGAGTACTGTGTGGTCAACATTGATTCGTTGATAACCGATACTTACCATTGCTTTTCTGAACCTGTCAAACCAAGCTAGAGGAGACTGTTTTAAACCATACAATGACTTTCTCATTCTACATACCTTGCCCACCGTTTGATTCGTGTTGAAGCTTGAGGGTATCTCCATGTAGGCCTCCTCTAGCAGATCCCCATGAAGAAACACATTCTTCACATGGATTTGATGAAAATTCTATCCGCCATTCATAGCTAGAGAGACGAGTGTCTTGATTGTGCTCCTCTTTGCCACTGGTTCAATGTCTCATCGTAGTCGATACCATATGTCTGACTATACCTTGTTGACTTCACTTTTGGTTGAGGTCTAGTCTTTCTTTAGAATAGCCTAAGTCTAATGATAGGACTCTCACTAGTGACTTTCTTGAAGACTCAGTCGTGAAACCCTTCCCCATGAAATCCAAACTTTTCTCACTTCACTGGGAGTTTTCATATGCTTAAGGCCTAACCTTCAATTTTGGGAGTAAGAGACCAAGCATAAGGAAGACCAGGGGAAGTCTCCTATATGTGGTCAGGCCATATGATCTACCCTGGGAGGTCTGGAGCTTACACCACCCTCACACTACACATTCACAACCTTAAACAAAGCACACTACCTTTGGATCCCCTAACTTTTTGGAAACTCATGTAAGTGATTTTCCCAAGCTCTTAGCCTCTGGCTAGGGTTTGGCTAGTACCAACACAGAAAGAACTAAATGATGGTGACCCTTGGTTCATGGCTCAATCTAAACAATTCCATACTACTCATCTTCAACCAATCTCAATTTTCATAAACATTCCAAATTCCTAGTCACTTTGCCCTAAAATACCCAAAATACCCAAATTACCCTCAAAACCTTAAAATCCTCCAAAAATTCCAAAATCATCCAAATTACCCATAATTCTCCAAAAATCATTCCAAAATACTTATTACCACTCAAATTGACCAAAATTACCCAAAATTACCAAATTTCCCAAAAAATCTCCAAAATGATAAAAAATAACCCTCTTAGCCCAAAATTTCAAAATTCCCATAAATTCCCATAAATTCCCAAAACCTCCCAAATATTCCCAATTTCATTTCTCTCAACTACCACATGACCCAATTTGGCCAATTTAGCCTAATTTAACCAAAAGCCCCAATTTGACCCATTTAACCCAAAAGTGCCCAAATTAAATTCAATGTCTACCCAATTGATCTCAATCTTGCCCAATTTCAATTCCAAACTTTAATTCAACATCTCCAATACCAATCTAAACAAAATTCAAGCCCAAATTGACCCACATTTGAATTCAATTTCACTTAAAACCCAAAATCCTCAATTTTGCCTAAGTGACCCAAATCCCCCAAACTGACCTGATGTCAATCAATTTCTCCTCAATTTGAATTCTAGACTATTCATAATACTCCCCTAAACTGAATTGAACCATCAATTGCCCCCAATTTGTATCTTAGCCCCATTCAAATCCACTTGAACCAAGCTTACCCAATTTTGACCCAAACATGCCATATGCCCAAAATCTCCCAAATTGATTGCCCCACTCCCAAAATTTCCATCCAATTGATGTTGGGAGCTCTTTATAACATCCCCATAGGCCATTTGGAACCTTCAATTTGCCTAAACCCCACTCTATCCCAACCTAAACTCAAGCTTAGTCAACTTGCCCCAAATTGACCAAAGCACCAAACCAAGCCAAATTGAACCCCCAAACCTCTCCAAAACCACCCCAATCCTTTTCTAAACACTTTATGACAATCATGTGGACCATTTTGAACAATCAATTTGGTCCAACTCAAGCTCAAACCAAAGCTAGCCTAACCTAAACCCAATGTGACCTAATTGAACCTATGACCTAATGACACTTAAATTGAACCAAATTGAACCAAATTGACCAAAATAATTCCATGGCAGCCAACCTTGGGACCCCAAAGACCATCCAAAACCCAGTAGACCCAAGTCCATTGAGCCATGGACCAAAGGTCCTTCACCAAGGACAACTCCCCCTCACCTTTTGGCTTAACCCATCTCTCCAAGCAAGCCACTCATCATGGCAAGCAATTAACTTCATTAACTCCTCTCTTGCCTCCCATCAGCCTGCCAGCCACCTTCCCTATCCTTGCCGGCCGCCCTAGCCGCCAGAACAGCTCAGCCCGAGCGCCCCCATACCCCTTAAAATTCAAAATTGAGCCTTGTCAGTGAGGGATCACCTCAGTGATCAATGTTACTGCTCTGCCCTCACCCTAAGCGGCCTAAAGCACCCAAAGCCAGGCCCTGAGCTCAGCCAATTGGCCATGGCTATAAAATCACCCCCTCACGGCCAAAATCCAAGTGCTGAAAATTTCTTAACCAAACTCTGCCAAAATCTCACCAGAGCTCCTCCAGACCTCCCTAAGACCATTCCAGCCATTTTCCCCCTCTGGTTCCCACTGCCTGAGTTCAATTTCAGAGCTTAAATTTGGCGGAAACCAGGACACTTTCCAATACACCTCCACACAACACCAAATCTCAATTAACTGCGACCACACATTCCCAGCAGTGAAAGAAGAAGATCCCCATCAAAGCCCCATCACAGAAGGCCTCTGCACCAGACTTCCATCAAAGCTCGAAATCGGCCTTGTTCACTTTCATACCTAGGCAATTCACCTGGGCAAGAGGCTTCATCCCTGAGCTTCTGGGACTCCAACGAAGGTGTAGAGCATCTCTGATTGAAGCCTCACTTCTCAGAGCCAAGGTATTGCCTCCTTCTTCCTCGAGCTTATCTGGATTCTCCATGTAATTAGAGTTAATTTTAACTGTGATTAGCCGTATGGATATGTTCTCCATGCTTAGACGAGTCCATATGATCAAACCCGAAGAGATTTGGTTGAGTCTAGGCTGAGATATCAGGGTTTTAGTGTGGACGGCTCTCGGGATGACCCATTCGAAGACGATGAAGGAGTGTCGTCGAATCACGCGTGTAATGCTTGGACGGCCAGGATGAAGTCGGACGGAGATCGGGTACATAAAGCATGACTGCGTGGCATCCCAGTCAGATGGCAGCGTCAAATGGCGGAGCGACGCCTGGTCTTTAGCAGCTGCCGAGGATCCAGTCAGCGCCGCGCGGTTAAGTAGGAAAATCACTATAAAAAATCATGTCGTGGCTAAGAAAAATCATAAAAATAAAAAAAATACCCTGTTGCTCAGTGAACAGAGAACAATGTGGAAATGGTTTGAAATATTTTTTATGTATATTTTATTTTTAATGATTTAAATATTGATTTTAGTCTTTTAATTCTCCACTGACCCAAACATTTCATGATGGCTTGAGCTTTGGAGGTCTTGTTCTATCTGTTATAAGGGACCTTCCCTGATTTTTCCCAAGTCAGAGGAGATCTCTATGAGAAGATATTTATTTTTCAAGTTATTGTGTCTGTTTTGGTATAAAAATTGTAACAATTAAAATAATAATCAAAAAATTGCAAAGTAAATTTTGGTAGGTCTCTTATGATCAGAAGACCCTAGGATATTTATCTCATGACCTAAATCACTACGATGTGCACTAATCACCAACTTGACCTAAAACAAACACTTAATTAATTAAGATAAAATAAAAATTTAAATAACCTAAAAAATGATTCTCCACTGCTTTAGGGACAGAGGAACTCCCTTAAAAATTTTGAAGTCATTTTTCCTAAGTCCATTGACATTTTTGGCCCTTAAATGAATTTTAATAATAAAAATACCAATCAAAAAATTATAAAATTAATTTTAGAAGTTCTCTGTGATCAGAGGAGTCTTCTAAAAACAAAAATGAATTTTTTATAAAATTTTCATTTTAAATTATATTTTAATATTTAGATAATTAAAAAATATTAAAAATCATCAAATTGTCACTTTTGGTCTCCTAATCACTTAGGAACTTTCCACATTACTTTTTTTAAGTCTCTAAGTCAAGATCTTAATTTTTAAAGGCTTAAATGAATTTTTAAAAGACTAAAAATGAATTTCCTTAAGTTTGCACTAAAATAATTCTAAAAATAAAAATAAAAATTAGAAAATATGGAACTTGTTTCTCTGGGTTCGCTGACCTCAGAGAGATTTTTGAAAAATATAAAATTGAATTTTCAACTTTTAAAATATTTTACAATTAATTAAAACTTCAGAAATAAAATTAATTCTAATAATTAAAATAAACATAAAAAAATCATGAAATTTGGTTCAAGCGGTCCTCTGGTCTAGGTTTACCTCTAGTAAAATTTCAAAGTAAAATATTTTGTTTTGATCAAGTTATTAATTTTTCACCAAAAACCTCTATTTCTGCATTAAAATAAATATATAAATTAAATTATGATTTGAAAAATCACATTTTCTCCTCTGATGTTTTAATTATCTCATTAGTTTGATAACATAAAAATTTCAAAGTCATTTGAATTGAATTTAAGGAATTATGAAGTGATAAGGCCCCAAGGGCAAAGTTGTAATTTTAAGGGTTTTTAGCCTTAATTAATATTTAGATTTAATCAAAGGGTAAAATGGGCAATTAATGATCCTAAATGATATGATTGGATGTTTAAGACATTAAAGGGACAAATGGTTGAAACCAACTTCAATTTTGTCATATCAAAACTAAATGTTTGAATTTTTCTAATTAATTTTAATTTGGAAGATAATTAAATAAAATGATCCTTATAGTTATGGGTTAATCTTGGAGGTTAATAATCCACCAACTCACACCCCTATTAAATGATAGCTCAATATTTTGATAAAGATCAATTAAACTCATTTAACTTTTTCTAAAAAGAATTACAAATGTATCCATCAAATTTTAATGGGCTTGGTAGTGAGCTAGGCTTAATCAATCTTACTGAAAGAAGGTTAGAAAAGGCAAACATAATCGAATTCTAAATACCTGAAAACACTACAAGCCCCGAATCAAAATTCGATTAAGTACCCTAATAATCTTAATTAGTCCTTCAGGGTCTTCTCCCACATAAATTCTTAAATTAAATGATAAATGATGAATTACCCTACTCTTAGAAATGATTAAAACATTGGTCATTAAGTATAAGAGTATGAAAGGGATAAATCGTCTAATAACTATAATAAATCCAAAAGGACCTCAGGGAAGTTCAAAAATATTGTGAAATATCCTGGTTTCTCGTGGACCGTTTCACAAGTCTTCTGGACACTTTATAGGACTATTATATTTATTATATTTATTATATTTATTAAATGAAAATATCTCATAAATGAATAGGACTCACTGGGTTATGACCCAGGACTTGGTAGGCCTGTGACGAACATATCCATAAGGTGTTACTTCCCTGCGAATATAAATGTTTATTGCAAAGGATACTAAAGTTTCAGGTGGAGGAACGAGAAGATTTGCCAGGCACACTTTTATAAGTTTACATCGCTTTCTTTTCCCGTGTTTTCTTTACCGCACTTTACATTTCTTGCAATTTGCTTGATAAACAACGTCACCCTGCATGAAAATTGAAACCTTTAGAAAAGCCA
Organism: Papilionanthe hookeriana x Papilionanthe teres; assembly: GCA_022702705.1. NCBI lineage: Eukaryota > Viridiplantae > Streptophyta > Magnoliopsida > Asparagales > Orchidaceae > Papilionanthe > Papilionanthe hookeriana x Papilionanthe teres. The sequence goes on along the minus strand of CM040430.1, from coordinate 10,639,413 downwards.
CAAAACCAAAATAAAAAATAAAACTAAATTAAAAATCAAAACAAGATAAAATTCATCCACACAACATTCAAAATATAAAACAACTCAAAATTTATTCACAAAAAAAAAAACACAATTATAACTAAATTAAAAAGTCTCGTTGGATGATCGAAAATTTTTTGGAGGAGGTAAACTGCGTGTTGCTAACAGGGTTTTCCCACGGTCTGAATGAAAGTATGAAACTCATTAAGTTGAGTTTAGTAAATTCATTTGGACTAAGTGAACCCGATGAAAATAGCAGTGTCAGAATGATGGAACCGTGAGATTTTAACCGGTGTTGCTATAATCAACTTTAATATTCCCCTAATAAAATATTAAGACATCTCAATTTTAAATATTTCCAAAAACCCGACACTTCTCTCTTCTACTTAATTGATACTTCTTTAAACCAAACCTGCTACGACAAGAAGCTTGAAGCATGTATAGAGGCAACGACTGCCATCTTCAACAAAAAACCTTTCCTTAAGTATAAATAACAAGCGCACGAGGACTCGAGTAGACATTGCACAGTGCAACATAAATCCTCACATTCTTTAGGCTATTGCACGAACTCTCATCGTAATATAAACCCTAATTCGTTTTAGGATTCCGAGGTTGTCGTCAGATACGACATAAATCCTCCCGTCTTCCAGGTTGTTTGCATAATCGGGTATCATGCAAACGTAATCCCTATAATTAATTGGCAGGATTGAAATTTAAATAACTTCATTTCCAAGGTTCAAAGCCAAACTATAGGATAGTTTGGGAAGACATCAAGATTTTTCTTGAATCTGTGTCCTTCCCCTAACCTTCTCTCATTTGGATTCTGATAAAATGAAGTGTTCCAAAATTTGAGTCATTCACCCTTTCTTAGAAAACCTTACATTTGGAATTCTTGAATATAAATATTTCCTGATTTATATCAAGAGTTTTCTTAGGTGACTTCGGTTATCTAAGATGTAATTAACTATAGGGGCTTGACCTTATAGGAAACTTAAAGACCCCAGATTAATATAAACCTATCTAATTCCTTCATATTAGGTAGGGGAAATTGTCGGTCAAAAATAGTTCGTAGATCAAACGAATGTCATAAATTCTTTAGTTTATTTGATCAAGCTTCACCCCAAGCCACGTACTTATTCTACGGGATAAATACATATCTTGCGGCGAAATGCTTGATTATTTAAACTATTATTTATATGAGATCGGTTTGATTTCATATTTTTCAAAATAAAAATATTAATTTCAAAATCCATATATATATATATATATATATATATTAAATTGAATCAAATTTCTATTTTATAAAATTAAAACCCTTTTCAAAACACCCAAAAACATATTTTTCAACAAACGGAAGTTAAAACGGCCTACATACCCTTTCGCCATCAACCGTACTTTGTAACGATCAATCTTTCTTTCTGAGGTCTGCTTCACTATGAAGATCCATTTGCACCGGACTGCGTTTTTTTCCTGTTGGTAGCAACACGAGCTTTCATGTTCTGTTCTTATCGAGAACGTCAAGTTCCTCCAGCATTGTAACCTTCCACTTTGGATTCTCCTCAACCACTTGGTCACATTTGGGTATAAAGACGATATCCAATGATACAATGAATGCTCCATGTAAATGTGATATGAGAGTATGAAATAAACTGGGCAATGTCATATGAGAAACCAAAACGATCAGGATAAATACATGCACTATTGTGAGAGGTCCTCCTTATAATCATGGGAGTGGAAGGTGAAGAGAGTGGGATCATATCACCCATGAATTGAATTTTGAGGTGGATGGTGTAAGTGTCTCAGGAGTCGGGATAGACTGGTACAAGGGACTTGTTGGCATGAGTGTCATGACTGACACTGTTCTCCAACTCTGCATTTTTCTTCTTGTATACACCTTCGGCTTCCCTTAAGCTTGAGTCCCACCACCTTCAGGCTCATTTTTCTCATTTTCCAGCTCTTCCTCAGTCCATCCTTCCCACACAACGGAATAAGGCATCGTTCTCACCTGTACCAATCTCTCACCATCACTACTCTCCCTCTCTCGCCTCATACCTCCAACGTCTGACAAGTCACTCCTAGGTGTAGTATGGTTCGAATTCTCTAAAAGTCACATTCATACTCGCAAAAAGTCTCATCTCTATTGGGATCCAACATTCCCTTTTTGAGTGGCAGAATAATCCACAAAAATACACTTCATAGATCCGGGATCTAGCTTTCCTATCGATGGTTTATTTTCCTTCACAAAATATACACAACCAAATACCTTTAATAGGAGAATTCCACCATTATCTTCTTTCAACAATTCGCAAGGAGATCTCCATTCCAACGTTGTTGAGGGCATTTTGTTGATCAATTAAGCGACTGTCAAAACAGCTCCCCCCCCCACAAATGCCTTGAGACTTTTATCGAGATCATCATGCTTCTGGCTACCTTTAGAAGCTTTCTATTCTTCATTTCTACTGCTTCGTTTTGTGTCAGCGAGTAAGGACAAGTGATTTGATGGTATATCCATTGGGCTGACAAGTACTCAAATGTCTTGTTGGCATATACTGCCCTATTATCATACCTCAGTACCTTCACAACTGCACCTTATTGAGTCTGAATCTTCATATGAAAGTCTTTAAAACAAGCACATCATTTTTGTTTCTTATCAAATATAACCAAGTAACACGAGAAAAACAATCAATGAAAGTAAAAAAAATTTGTAACCATTCATTGAAGTTTTTAGAACAAGGTTCTCGTACATCTGAGTGCACCAAATCATAAACACAAGAACTACTGCCAAAACTAACATAAGAGCTCCTAGTCTGCTTACCAAACTCACAGGCATCACACACAAATTTCTTTTTATTTGCATTTTCATACAAAGACGAATAAAAACGACTCAAATAGTCTACATGAAGAGTGTCCCATATGCTTGTAATGTAGTAGCAACACATGCTCGACACTCCTAGATTCTTCTACTCCAACACTCTCTACCATGGATGTCAAGGTTAAGTACATCTCATTTCTATCTAAGTTCCCGAGTCCACTATGTCACGTGCCAATCTTAAGTCTCCAGCCAGTCTCAATTCTTGAAAGATCACCTTAAGAATTTTAAATAAAATAACATATTTTAGTTAGAGTATTACACTAATGCATAAAAGATTCACTAGAAAGGAAAGAGCCTGCAAAATATTAGACATAATCATAGAATTGGTACACCTCACTGTACCCTTACCAACCATAGATTGTTTTGTACAATCAACGGTTTGAATGCTCTCTGGAACTGCTAGGTGAGTATATGAAGAGAACTCACTAGCAGCATCTGTCACATATTGAGATGCACCAGAATCTACTATCCATTCTGGTGCTTTTATGATGAACATAGAGGAAAGAACATGTGTAACATGAGTACATTTGACTGAGCGAGTATAAGTAGCAATATACCCCTTGAATGACAATAAGGTGGATGCATCCCCAGTACCGCTATCTGCTTCCTATTCAACATCTCTAAGAGCTCGTGATCCTTATTGGTAAAGACCATCCCTATCTCTCCCTCGTTCTCCGCTACCATCAAATTCGCCCGGTGGTCCCCTCTTCCACCCCTTTTGGCCCCCACGATTGCGGTCACAGCCTCTAGACTGCCCACCTCCACTTGTCTCTCTTTCCTTGAGTGACTTTTGACAAGCCTTGCTTAGGTTTCTTACTTCTCCATTGTTGTAGCATTTGTGGGTCTCCCCCTGGGCACCTGTCGTACTTGAGCTCGAGCGAGCCAAAGCCGATCGTGTACTTGGAAGTCCACCTAGCTCAGAGTGTAGCTCATACGACTCTCTTCCTGCAACATAGCGGCGATGGTCTTATCTAGTGAATGAATTGTTGCCTGGGCTAGGGCCGATCTCCTTTGATCAAAGGTCGTGTTCAGATGAGCCAAAACTGCATAGTCTTTATCTATGCAAATTTCTCCCCCTTCTTACGCCCCGAATCACTATAGCTTGACATATGCGAGAAGTGATCGAGATCTTGCCACAATTGCTCTAGCTCTATGGAGTACTGAATCAATCTATCACCCTGTACTACTGTCACCATGTCACGCTAAATCTGGAGCACCCTTATGTGGTTTTCAGTCCCATCATAGGTCCTCTTCAGCTTTATCCCGAAGTCATTCGCTTTGCGAATGTCAATCCATTGATGTAGCAATCGATGGAACCATCGAGTTGAGTAGCCAGACGTAAATCAGTGCATGTGTGGTCCTCCACTCATCCCCTTCCGTACGGTCACTCTTTAGCTCGACTTTTGTCAGATATCCTTTTAGTCTCTTTCTTACTAGAGTAGCCTCGATCCGACACGATCAACTCAGATAAGTGGCCGGTCCATCGAGCTTCAGATCCATAGGATGGAGATTTAGTTTCACCTGCGTCGGAGCACGTGCTAAGGTAGTGACTCTTGTCGAGACACTAGCTCCCTTTATTAGCCCGACCAAGACCTTTAGAACTTCAGGATATATCTTCCCTAGAAGTTCCATTCCTTTACCTCCCGTACTATCTCCGTCTCTTGACATCTTCAATCACAAGGATAAGTCTAGACTACACAGAACACTCACGACTTTTCTTCCGGTTGTTTTAAGCGGCAAAGTCTTCGACTGTTCTCCCATACATAGTTGAATTCTCTTGTTCGCACGAAACCTACGCTGCCCTCTTCTTTTCTTCTAAGAACCGCAGAGATCCTTTAAACCACTCCTCCCCATAAGCCCTGTCGCGACCTTGCAAAGCCCTACACACTTTTTGTTCCCTGTTGCGGTCAGAACCGCAGGATCCTTGTCTCTAAAGCCTCGCCACAGAGCCGACTTCCTCCTGCGATCAATCCCGCACGCAGAACCGCAGGATCCTTGCGTTTGAAACCTTGCCATAGAGCTGCTGCTTCCTTGCTACTCCACAGTTCTTTGGTTTCTGTTGCAAGCTGCCTTCTTCTACGTCGCCATACATCGTGCATGCTCCTCTATGCTCGAACTGGTAAGCCTCGTGTAGTGTCGCTCCTCCACGCTTTAACTGGTAAGCCGTAACCCACACAGAGTACACTGTAGCAATTGCTAGGGTTTGGGCACTGATTCCATAAAGAATTAATTACTCTGTAAACCCCAACAATTTCATTAACACTTGGGCTTATATAGAGCCTTACAATATTTACAAATAATTATCTAGACATTTTCTATTTATGAATAAGACCTTACATCAGATAAAAATCTCAACAAGCAACAGATTCAATTGAAAATTATGTGACATTCAAAGCTCAGATTGTACCGAAGCCAAAAAAAACTCCAACACACGTGCAGACTGATGGCTAGAAATAATAGCAAAATCAAGTCTTATTCTTCTACAAAAGTTCTCTTGAAAAATCATTAATCTCCACTTAAAGTAGGAAAAAAGTAGAAGGAATTTCATCCAACTAGAAATTTATTGAATTCAAGTAAAATCAAAGTATTGTATTTTATGCATGCCTCGGATTCACATATTTAAATCATGCAGTCTCCTTAAATAACCAAATAGAAGAGATGCCATCATCCTTTTTTGAGACAAGAAAATTGTAATAAAGCACATAACAACTCGTGACATCCTTATTATTTTTACTTACAAAATGCGAAGCGCAGAACGAAGTGGCACTTTTATTAACCAAAGCATTAATAAGTTATACAAAACTATTAATATATAAATATATTGATTAACAATTATAAAATATAAAGTATGACTTGAAAAATGATAGAAAGTTGAAAAGAATGTTGTACAATGCCTAACTTGAAGGCAAACATTAAGGGTGAACCCGTGAATTAAAATTTCAAACAATTTCTAATAATTTGTTGCAATAATTAAGAACTTTAAAATTGTACGAACAATTTACAAATTAACATCAGCACTTCGAAGTGTGTTTCAGCGAGTGGAGTGGGTGTCATGCGCTTCACTTCGCTTAGCTCGTAAAAACATCAACCTTATCTCATAATAAAAGCAATTGCTAAGGTTATAAGGGACTACACTGATCAAAGAATTAAAGGAATTGAATAGATTTGCGACCTCATGATGGCAAAAATAATCCAAGGAAATCATTATAAAGAATTGAAGGTTGGCAAACACAGATATAGAAATCCAGCTGCTCAAATATTAACTAGCTGCAATCAAACATCAAAAGAACAACTCTTTGTTGATCTCATTATTAGTGAGGTCTTAACTTCATTCACATTAGGCTCTAGGATCTAGCTGTAGTAGTTCCTTACTGACCATCCTAGCGGACTAATGATGGAGCCCAAGTTTCATAGGACTTCAAACCCTTCTTGACCCATTTTTGTGAAGACCTCGCATGAGTAGTCCCATGCACTCGACTCTTAGTTGAAAGGGCTAATGACTAATATGTAGGAGACCGAAAATGAGTTCCCATAGGATCAGACTGTCTTAGGCGAACCCTTAGTGACTCGAGCACTGGCGAACACCACAATTTTGCGCACGCTTCGCAGCACGCACGGTGTTGGCTTGAGTTGACTTGACCATCGGTAAACTTGTCCGGACGACCTCGGATGACGAAAAGGACTACACGGATGCGTCCAAGACGTCAAATTTAGCTAGGAAGGACACTCATATTATTATAGTTCCACACGCGCCCAAATGACACGAAAATCGATGCATATTAAATTTAATTAAAGGAGGTTGGTTTAGGCTTAACCCGTGTTCAATTCGGGCTGAACACAGCCCAATTAAGTCAGGTCAAGCTGATAACCTAATGCGTAATTTGAAATTTGTCGTGATTCATGTCATGATTTTTTCGACAAGTTTTACGCTGGATGTCGACTACCTAACGCAACCCTCTACTTTTCACATCCGGATTTGGGACCGGCAACGACAGTGTTTCAAATTAACTGCCCAAGGTTGGAAGAAAACCAATGGTTGAAATTTGAAATATCAAAATTAATTGCGCAAACTCCCTTAATTAAATTTAATTAGCCCTTATTATATTCCAATTTACTATGACTACATTAATGGAAATTCATCAATTACCCGCCCATCGACGCATAATGGCTCTCTCCCGCTCGTCACCTCATTAATTCGACTGCTCCCTCTGCTCCCAGGATTGTATTCTCCTCCTCTCTGCACCGCAAGCCCCCCCTTCTCCTCTTCCTCCGCTCGAACCCGCTCGCCTGCACTCCTTTGTGCACCAGAGACCGCTCGACCTCCATTGCTCGTCTTCTCTGCGACAGATCCTCGCTCTCCCTCTCTGTGAACCGAAGTCTCAACTCACTTGCTTCGACCTCCCCTGCTCCCTCTCTTCCTCGCGCCCACATCTCACCCGCCCGAGACTCTCTCGATCCCGCCTCCTCCCTCTGCGCCAAAACTCTCGCCTTTTGTTTTCTCCCCCCTCGTGCAACTAGAAGCTCTGCTCGCACCTCCCTCCTGTGCGATTCCCCCCGCTTCCTCTCTACGAACAAAGACCTGCTCGGCTCTTTTTCTTCGCTCGACAGAAGCCTCCCCTACTCCCCTCAGCAAACTGAATCCCGCTAGATTCAACCGAAACCCCACTCGCTCCCTCTCTCTTGAACGCTCGAGTCCGCCTCCCTCCTCTTCGCACTGAAGGAGCCCCATTCGGCCTCCTTTCTCAGTTGAGCACCTGATCCGCCCCCCTTCTTCATCGAAATCCAGCATTCGAGCACCACCAGGAACGAAACTCTCAGCTCTCTCTCTCTCGCTCAACACTCTCTCGACAACCTAGCGCCGCATTTGCACTTTTCTCTTATAGCCGAACTTTGCTCGACGACACAGCTATTCAAGGACAAGCCTACCACTCGAGCCTCCCTCTTCCTTCATTTGTTTGGTTGGGGATCGATTCCTGCTTCGTGCGAGACTACTTCACGCTCCTCAGCTTGGTCTTGCTCCTCATCTCATAGAAATCTGACATCACACCAGAGCATCTTTGCTGAAGGTATAATTTTTTTTTAATTATTACTTAAAAAAATAAATTCAGGCGATGCATTTGACTACTATGATTCCTCACCGGAAAATGAGCATCTGCTTATAAATTTATTTCATGAAGGATGCCAACTACTACTTTTGCCTTCTTAAAATGGGTATCTACCTGTAATTTCGTTTCATGCTATACTTTTAATTTCCTGTTGGTAGTGGAGACAAATGATGGGAGAAGTTTTACTGTTTTCATGCTGGGCTTAAACAACCTTCTACTAAAAGAGGCTCTTGCTTTAATTAAGTCTTAAATTCTTTTTTTTTTTTTGGGGAAAAGTCAGGGCTGTGCTGGTATAATTTTGTTAGGCTTTGGAAGGGACTCGTTCCTCTTATTTTCAGTCCCTTTAAGTAGCAGGCTTTGCATGCCGTGAGGTAAATGTCTCAAGGGGAAATTCACGTTCGTGCTACTCAATTTTTCTATTTAGATTGCCAACGACTAAAGTTTCATATTTACATCTATAACACTTTGGTACGATAAATTTATGCATGAAACTGTTTGTTTCACCTTTTAAAAGCAGTAGTTAGTGGTTTATTCCTTTTTTTGTGAGATTAAAGATTTGGGTGTTATACATGTAAATATTGAAGTTTCGGTTTTAGATGTGCAAAAAACATACAAGTGGGTGTTATGTACGCAAATACCCCCATTAGTAACTTGCTTGAGAAACTCTAGGCTATTCACATATGCTGCTATTTATGTTAGTGGAAATATTATGCTGATTTACACGCTGTTTTGGGGCATTTTGTTGACTGAATTGGTCTAATCTTGAGCGTTGTTTTGAGGCTGTCCCCTTTACCGTTTGGTGGCTTTGAAAGTACTATTTGGTGGCTTTAAAATATTGTTTGGAGTTATTTTAAGTGCAGTCTTGGAGTTTTTAAAATGTTGTTTGGAGCTTTCAAAGGACCGAATTTGAAAGCATTAAAGGTGTCATTTTAGGACAGTTTTTGCACCATTTTGGAGCAATTTTGGTACTGTTTTTGGGTGGCTTTTGCTTGCTGTTTTAGAGAGGTTTGCACAATATTTTGAGGCGAATTTAAGGAATGTTTTGGACACTGGGCTGATTTGAAGCAATCTTCACACTGTTTTGGAGGTATTGAAAATATCGTTTTGGGGGGCTGATTTGAAGCAATCTTCACACTGTTTTGGAGGCATTAAAAATATCGTTTTGAGACTATTTTATGCACTGTTTTGGAGGCATTAAAGATAACATTTTGGGGTTTCAGGTGATTATGATTTAAACGCTTTTAGGTCGATCAACTCGCTGTTTCCTCCCTTAGCATTGCTAGTTTTGGAAGAGGGCTGGCCTTTTCCTTGCTTTCGTTTTTTTTATTAACGGTTAAGTCAAAAATGAGAAATTTCTGATTTAATTGGGAAACACTTAAAAAATATTTGAGTAGTTGGAAAATACTTAGTTGAGGGTAGAACACCTTAAATCACTCCAAGCACAAGTCACAGTGTAGGCTTCCTAGATTTTAGGAGCACACCTTAGGTGAGAGCCCATCTACCCAAGTCACAGTGTATGCTTCCTAGATTTTAAGAGCACACCTTAGGTGAGAGCCCATCTACCTAAGTCACAGTGTAGGCTTTCTGGATTTTAAGTGCACACCTTAGGTGATAGCCCATCTACTTAATCCACAGTACAGCAGGCTTCTTGGATTTTAAGTGCACACCTTAGGTGAGAGCCCATCTACCTAATAGGTTTCCTAAACTTTAGGGGCACACCCTCAATCCACCTAATTTTCAAACAGTGAAGCTAGACACTGGACCCTAGTTCATAAACTGATTAGGACACTAGACATGGGGATGCACCGAGACGTGATTCACGCTTCCTTAATTAAATCAAATAATGGAAATCCCGCAATGACTAACCTACATTGAAACCCAATGCACCGAGATTTGAGCTTGAACCTTACGCTAAGATCCTCTTGGCAATTGGGGACATTTGTTGTGCCACATATGGATCATCAGACTTGCGTAAATCTGAGGTTCGGGTGGCTAGGGTGATGATAATAATGCTAATGTGTGTTAAACGAGGGATATAATATGAGAATTTTTAAGAATAGTATCTCCTACCTCAAAGACCTTTGATAAATGAGAGGAAAGGTCTGATGATACTATTCGCCGACTCTTGGTGAGATTGTTTCCCCTAACGATCTTAAGTCACGAGTAATTCACAAGCACGATTAGAGTGATTAGCACATGCGACTATCTATATTTTACAAAATCTTCATAAAAATAAAACAAAAATCTCTTTTCGTCATAATGTAACTCTACATAAAAACTTAAACAACAGCTTTTGCATGAAAATCAAAGAATTCTTCTTATTAAAACTTATAAATGTCCATGGTTAGTCACTTGGATTGAGGTTAAGGACTGCCCTCCGTAGATCATCGGGTCGGTAGCCCTTATCCAAGGTCAGGTAGCACACAACCCAGCTCTGAGCCTCCGCCTTTACTGACGTCTTACACCTTGTTTTGGTTTTCCATACGCGACTACAAGTTTTACTTGTGATTTCTATGATTCGTTTTCTGACTTTCGTGCTAGGTTTTCTTGTTTTACTGAATTTTCCTGCAAGTTTATTTAAATCTCCTGCGAATCATACTATGCTTGCAATATAATTCAGACAGCAGTAGCTGATGCCCAAGTACGCTTTACAGTTTATTTATAGCATTTTATTTTACTGCATTTTACTTTTTAGCACATTTTATTCACTTGCAATTCATTTACTCTGCATGCAAGACAAAACAAAACCGAAACCCAAAATATTGAAACACACTTGGCAAAACCATTTGAACCTTAGACATTAGGGCTACAACTGCAACAAAAAAAACTCAGAGCAAATTCATGGGCAGCACAACAAGAAGCTTAGAGCTAACTTCATGGGTAGCACGACGAGTAATCCAGACCGAGCAATAAGAGGATCTTCTTCAGTAAAACTCTCCCTTAGTTTAAATTACAACTTATAGGACTTCGAGGTAGCTCACCCAACGCGACGCAAATCCTCACTTTCCCCTTAGGCTTCTGTGCAACTGTGTTGTGCGGTGTAACTCCTAACTCTTTTTAGGTTCCGAGGTCGTCGTACGGTACGACGTAAACCCTCATATCTCTGTGAGCTATATGCATAATTAGGTATTATGCAAATGTAAGTCCCAAATAATAAAATTGGCAGGATTGAAATACTTAAATAAACATCACTCCAAAATGCAACCACACAATAAGATAGTTTGGGAAGTCGCTGAGGGTCCTCATGATTTGTGATGTCTCTTACCTTTTTCTTCCTTTGGACTCCTGAAAATAATTGTCCTCATTTGAGCCAGTCCCACTTGCTTTTCCACTTCCTACCGTGAAAACCTAAAATTTGAGATTCTTGAAGACAGAACCACCGATCATTATCGAGAGTTTTCTCAAGCGACCTCGGTCACTCGAGATGTGATTAATTATAAGAGCTTGCTTCTATAGGGAATTTAGAAATCAGGTAAAATAAACTCTACCTAGTCTTTGTATTAGGTATGAAAATTTGTCGGTCACATATAAAAAGGTTCGCAGGCCAAATAGATGTCACAAATCTCTTAGTTCGTATGATTGAGTCCACTGCCGCTGCATACACTAATCTTTCGAGAAGGTATATCACTTGTGGTATCGGACACGATTATACAAATTATTGGGTAAATGAGATTCAGACAGTCTCATCTTTTAAACTTAAAATACATTATTTTCAAAATTATTTTCAAAGATTATATACCTTTATTACTAAATAAATCATTCGTTACCTTTCAAAAGCTGACCAAGACTCTTTTTAGGAAACATCATAGTTATGCTTTATTCAAATAAAATAATAAAATATAAAAATAATAATAAAAAAGAAAAATTGAAATTCCTTGCTAAAATAAAAGAGACAATGATTGCTAAATTTGCAAGGGATGATGCCGAACAAAGAATTAATGGCACGGAATAAATCGATGAACAAGGGTCGACAAAAAGCTTCCATGGAAATCTTAATGAAAAATTAAAAGTTGAAAACCATATAAATAGAAATATCGCCACACAAATAAAAGTTTAGTTGCAATCAATCACCATCAGTTCAACTCCTATCGCAAAACATCATAGGCATCTATGAGTTATCTTGAAGATTCAATAATATATAATGAAACAAAATTTACTTTGTTGTTAACATAGGTGACTGCCTGAATCTTTGGAGAAATTTTTTCAAGTTAATCTTTTCAAGTATTGTCAATTTTTGATAGAAGTGTCATGGTGTTTTCAAGTTCTGGCTGGACAAACGAAATATGCATTAACATCATCTTAATCTAATTTTTAACGGTTTTATAAGATAACTTTGGTTCTAATTTAGGAGTGTGCATGAATCTTTGGAGATATTTTTTCACAAAATGATAGAGTAGCGTCTCTAGGAAATTGCAGGATGTTGGCTTTATATTTTGGGGCGCAGTAGAATTCCTTATTTTTTCTTACCTGGTTTCTTATAATTTAATTTTTTAACCTAAATGGCATCAGAATGATTATTTCAAATAAACAGCCACGATTAGAAATTTATATTTTTGAACTCCTGGATATTTAATTTACGCTTATTGTAGTTCCTTTTGGTTTTTGCTGTTCATTCCTTGCATTCAAGGAGTTTCTTCATAATTGACAACTTAGTATGCTTTTTAACTTGCAAGAAATTTTTTTCGTTTTGTTGATCTCATGCCAACCTTCTTGTGATCTTGTGTTATCTAATGTTTTGGCAGTTTATGAGGCTTGCATATTTGATTGGTTATGGAGTGGAAATGGAAAGAAGCCCAGTAAACAGGTAATAATTTAAACCTTATATGAATCTTCACCTGCAATTTTTCTGTATTGTTTGGAATCGCATGCCTGAACCGTATTGTTTTTGACTAATCTAATGCTCTTCTATTTTATTCGCTCAGTGCATCGTTAAGCATGCTCCCCTGGCCCAAGCCTGCAGTGTGGCCACTTGTCCCACCTGATGCCTCAGCTGATATTCTTGAAAAGGAAAAGGCAAGTGTTTCTTTTCAAATTTTTTCCTGATGGTTAGTCCTTTTCTTTTTTCTTTCTTTCTATATTATAATGCTTCTAATCCCTATTGCATGTCGCCAAATGAATAATACCAACTCAATGTGCTGTTTTTTATACTTCCATGAATTTATTAGTCATTGAGATGCGCTCTAGATTTGGAAGTGTGTAGACATCATATAGAACTCACACATGAGTGAATAATGCATGATAAATTTGTCTCCAAGTAATTGAAATAAGGACGGGGAATATGGGTTGGTTAGCTGTCAGTCTCAGTGTAAGAGACTATTCTTAATCTACTTTTTGGGCTTTCGCACTTTGTAAGCTTGAACTGATTTCTCATGCACCCATCCATTGTTCTTAAGTGTACACTACCTTTTCATGTAACTGCTTGTGGTTCCAGTTTGTATCTTCTGTTAACATTGATACCTGGGAACTTTTTCACTATTTCTTTTTTTGATCATAACAGATGATTCACCAATCAAGTTTCAGAGTGAAGCACTTCAACATAGAGAGAAAACCATTGCCTCTGGAACCTTCTTTACTGCTGAGGGAGGCTAACAGAAGGAGAGCTTCTCTTTCTGTGGGTAATGCGGTCGAATTATTTGATGGTCGCCGGGTTCCTGCTGATGGGTATTGAAACCATAAACATTAGTCAGCCATTAGATTTTGCTTTTGTCTTGCCATTGTATTTTTTTGTTGCTGATATTACACAACCCTAAAGTTCTTTGCATTTTTATGTTACCAGTCCAGGATTGGACGGGTATTTACAGTTCTCCCCATCCAGTAAAGTTCATGCAAGCCTTTTGTCACGAACCTATTCTGGTCCAGCAAACTCTGAGGGCTCATCTTTATCATTTGACCGTCCTATGAGACTATGGGAAATCCATGTTGCAGCCGAACATGCATTGAAGCGTACAATTTCTGATCCCAATTTATTGAAATCGATATCATCATTACCAGATTTTGAGGTGTATTTTCTATTTTAAGAGAATTCAGCATTGACAATTGTTACCAAATTTATATTTTCCTAATAGATTATGGAGAGATTGAAAATATCAATGAAAGGCTGAATGGTTTGTTTATATACGGTGTTGGGACATCATTTTAAGATTTGAATCTTGTTTTATCATCACTGTTACATGGACTAGCATGTGGATTTTTTTGGGTTTTTTCCAGCCAAAACAGTATAAGTAACAATACTACAAATAGACTATGAATGGGACCATGCGTGTATTCATAACCATCCATGCTCACCCTTCGTTCAAATACAAGCTTACACTGTCACATTTATTCGCTGACGTATTTATGTGCTTAGAGATAACTCATATTTTGTGGACCGTAATCTGTGAAGCAGTACATTTGTGAGATCACGCTTCTATTGGTAATATCATGTGTCAGGTGTGCCCATAGTCCCAGGAAGTGGATTTGAACAGTGGAATATATTTTGAATCTCGATGAGCATGTTTACTGAATATTTTATTTTTTGAATATTTTATAATAACATTTGCATTTTTGGATAGTTTTTTATTTTCTATATGCTTTTCCCTCCACATCTTGGCTTCTTTCTCCATATTCATTGAGCATATAATTTCAAAAATTGAAGTTGCGTGATTAAAATGGAGAAGTGCCTAAGGATAGTATACTGTAATCTAGCATTGTGGAGTTACAAAGATTCATAAAGTTGTAATTTAACCGGTATACTAGTAGTTTTTGCGTGTTGGGAAATAAAAATGCGGTGAAAATGATGATGCGAAGATGCATGTGTCAGGGAAATAAGAAGTATTGATTGAAAAATAGTTACATTTGACATGGTGATAGTTGCACCCAAAAGATTTGTAGAAAATATAGAGAAATGATTAGTACGAGTAATATGTAAGATAGAAGATTGAACAATAGCATAGATAGATAAAAATTATGTGGAAGGTTTAGAATGAAACAAAGGAAATATAGCCACACAAAACAAAGTTAACTTCTCATATAGCATTCAATGGGAATGAATGGAGTCATGGATGATTCATAAAGTCAACAACTATGATGCACTTACATTTCTAATTATGGAGTTGTGTAGTGTCAGACACGTATCAATTATGGACATGACTTTGTGTCAGACATGGCATAAAAGTGTCTGATTTAATTAATATTAAAAAAAGGCGCGCACAAATCATACACAGGATGCACAAGACACGGGTGTCATAGGGTGTAAATGAGTCGAGTCGAGTTCAAGCTACCCTTGGCTTGAGCTTGAGCTAGATTAATTTTATCATGTTTGAGCTCAAGCTCGAGTTTAAGTCTACGAGTTCAAGCCGGCTCATGAGCCGACTTGTTTATTATAAAAGAGAAAATAATATGAATTTAAGCTATATTATAAAAAGATGATAAATATAATGAACAATTAGGAGATAAATAATAAATCACTGAATATAAAATTCAAAATATTATTTTTTAAAATATTTTGAATACTTTGAAGATAAAGTCATGAAATTTATTATATTTTGAGTATACGAGCTGGCTCACAGGCTAATGAGTCGAGTCAGGGCCAATTTGAGATTGGCTTGTTAACTCCTCGAGCTCAGTTCACGAGCCACTTATCTAGCCGAGCTCGAGTTGGCTCACTTACACCAGCGTGTCCTAAATGAATGAATTAAAAAATTCTAAAAAATATTTTTATGATTATAATGAAAACATATTTATTTTTATGTAAAATTTAAGAAATATTTAAACACATATCAATTAGTTTTTTTTTTTGTATTTACAGATCTAATACCTAAATTTTAATTTTTACGTATATGCCACCTTACATATATATGAAAATGTGTATTTCACTTTATAAAATTGAAAAGTGGTATATTAGATGTGATATGAAAGGTTTGGGTGGTATAAAAGAAAAATCAAAATGTAGGTGTTAGATATGTAAATATACATAAAAATCAGGTTCCAAAGATGCCAATGATCATTTTTTTAAATGAATAATTGATTAAGTGGATTTAATCTTGATGTAATATAAAATAATATATGCTTACTTTTATATATTTTGATTATTCTAAATACAATTTAATTTGTTTTCAAAAATAGATATTTAAAAATTATATCAACTAAAAGAGTAAACACAAGTAATGTCAAACGAGGTTTTAATTTTTAAAAGTTGGTGTTATTATATTTTTTCTTTCGCTTTGTATTTTTCTTAATTTTTTTTATTTAATTTTTTAAAATATTTTAATAATTTTTATTATAACGGCTTGTCCGACGCGTGTCTGTGTCCTATATATAGATGCATCCCATGTCCGTGTCATGTCGTGTCCGTATCCGTGCAACATAGGTCAACATCAAATAATTGTTACATGTCTAATGATAATGATGACCAAGCATCAATTTGTTTTACCTTTATAATGATGCATTGTGCTATGACCTCGCTCCTTACAAAAATTAAACTTATATCATGACAGAAAAAGTATATGGAGCTAACGAAAGGTGCTGCTGACAATTACCATCAGTCATGGTGGAAAAGGCATGGAGTAGTCCTTGATGGAGAGATTGGCGCTCTTTACTTTAAACAAGGAAATTATGATCTTGCTGCCAAGTCATATGAAAAGGTCTGTGCTCTTTATGCTGGAGAAGGATGGCAAGACTTGTTGGCTGATGTTCTTCCTAATCTGGCAGAATGCCAGAAAATCCTAAATGATCAAGCTGGCTACCTTTCATCATGTGTTCGGCTATTATCATTGGATAAAGGTTTATTTTCAATTATGGAAAGGCAAGCTTTTCAGTCTGAGGTTGTTCGACTGGCTCCTGGTGAGATGAAGCATCCAGTGCCTCTAGATGTTTCATCGTTAATTACATTCTCTGGAAATCCTGGTCCACCACTTGAGCTATGTGATGGTGACCCTGGTACATTGTCAGTAACAGTGTGGAGTGGCTTTCCTGATGATATTGCTCTTGAGTCTCTTAGCCTAACATTAATGTTCACATTTAGTACTGATGAAGGAGTGAAGGTATGCTGCAGCATTATCTTTTGGTTGATATTTTTCACCCTTTTCCCCTTCAATTTATTTGTAAGCAAAGTTGCAGTGTCAGGTGAGTATTAATTTATTTTGCACGTGAATGCCCGATAATATGAAATTTTATGTAGCTAGAGATCGAGCTAGCGTTCCAACGCTTTTCTTCACATGTTGCAATTCATCACTGATTTAACTTTTCACGGTTTGGTTTGCCAATATAAAAAAGACATGCATTCTTATATGGTGATTTTGCTGTTTGTAGGATATAAAATGCTCGGATGAGCCTGTACTAAAACCTGGCCGTAACCTTATTATGCTTGAATTACCACCCCAAAAACCTGGGTCCTATGTATTAGGGGTTCTTACGGGGCAGATTGGGCAGTTGAGATTCAGATCACATAGCTTTTCTAAAGGTGGGCCACCTGATAGTGATGATTTCATGAGTTATGAAAAGCCAACCAAGCCTGTATTGAAGGTATTGTTTCTCAAGATCTAATTGCTTATTATTTATTGAATAAACTAATTCTTTGGTTGCTGGCTTTCTTTTCTATGATTTTTCTAGAACCTTTATAATTTCTTGAACATAGTAAATTACAAAATTATGCTTGATCCAACATTAGAATGATTATGGAATCTGCATACATTATCTTATTAGGTGCACAAACCAAGACCTTTAGTTGATATTACTGGGGCAGCATCATCTGCTTTGTTAATAAATGAAGTTCAATGGGTTGGGCTAATTGTAAGTCCAATGAACTACTCCCTTAAAGGTGCTATCTTGCATATAGATACTGGTCCTGGATTGATGATTGAAGAATCTCAAATGATTGAGATGGAGCTCTACAGAAAAGCAACAGATCATTTTGTCAAACAAGATGCATGTTCAACGGAAGTATGTGAGAAGTTGCTGCTAGAAAAAGGCCAACTAGCTTTTCCAGACTGGGCTGGTGATGTAGCTACTGTCTTGTGGCTTCCTGTTCGTGCAATCGACAACATGCTGGCTCGGGGAACCTCTTCTGGTTGGTATTTATTTTTGGTTCTGCTTGACCCAATTGTTTTTGTTTGTGCTAATCAGTTTCACATTTGGTCACGTCTGATTCCAGTAAACCCTTCTCGGCACAGTGTTGTAGATGGAATGAGGATGATTGCTTTGAAGCTACAATTTGGGGTATTTCGAAACCAAATATTTGAAAGGCATGTGGTGATTTTGACATTTCTTTTTATTATTTATCATTGGAATTTACAATCAAGCATGTACATGCCAAATCCTTTGTATATGCTGCAAAATTTGCAGTCATGCCCCACTTTTTCCTAATAAGAGCTTCATTTTTGTTTTAACCTGCAATTTAGCACTTCTTAACCCTGTAAATTTGTTGACATTGATGTAAATCTCTTGAAATTTCGCATTGTTCTGACCGAGATGTCTCATCTTCTCCCTCTTTTGTGAGGCAATAGTGAAGTAGCCAGTGTAACCAGAGGCTTCATCAACTCTCTCTCGCTCTCATACTATTTATGTCTAGTACTGACATGAAACTTTTGCAGTAATGCACAGAGACTCAACATAAAGCATTAACTCCGGCTGCTTCTCCTCATTATCAGAAGCTTATGACAATCTTTGATAGGGCAGTTGCGGAGATGGCAATGCAAAACCTATCCGCTTCACTCCAAATCTTCCAATTTATTCTCATCTCTCTTCTGCATGCATGTGTGGCGGATAGTGTCCTTTGTGGTACATTGCCTTCATTGGATCTAGCCAAGTGAGATGACTGAGACTGCAATATTGCTAGAGAGAAAAATAGTGGTAGGGTAGAAAAGCAGGGAGGGATTGGAGGAAGTTATCTTAACAAAGATTTGATCTTACAGGAGGACAAATTGTAATTTGTATACGAGCTTGATTTTTAGTTGTAAGATAATTGTTAAGTTGATAGAACAAATAATTACGGAAACTTTTTTATGAAAAGTAGCTTCTGGGAGCGACTTCGATAAACAAACAAAATAAAAACAAAGAGATCAAGCATCACAAGAAGATGTATGTGGTTTAGCTAAATCTATAGCTCACATCTATGAGAGAGGAGAGGTGATCCAATCATCTGTCACACAATTGTATAAATAAAAGGGGTACCAAAAAAAACCTCAATCTCAAATGTTCCCAATTTCATCACAAAAGAAGAATCTCAAATTTCCCATGTCAAACAATGGAGAATAACATGAGAGGGATGAGAAATAAATAATATTTAACAAAATCGTGAAATAACTCCCTTATAAAGTTCTTTAAAAGAGTACCTTCTCACATGCTGATGAATTGTCGCAGTCTTTATTACAGTTGTTCTTTCTTTGCAGCAAGGTGGAGGTTTAAGGTTGTAGAAACTATTTTTTTTTCCTTATTCCGTTTTCTCTCTTTCTTCTTTTCTCTGAATATATCTCCCAGCACACTTCTTTGCTATTTTTTTAACATGGATTCAAACCTCAAACCTCTTTTTTATGGATCAATGACAATACTACTCAACCTAGTTGATACCGGAACTAGTTAGAATCTAGCGGAACATAAAAACTATTTTTTATGAAGATGGAAATAGTGTTACAACACAACACAAACAAGAAAGCAAATACAAACACAGTAATCTCTGGCTAGGGCCTGAAGAAGTTCCAAGGTGATGGTGGGGGCGGCAAGGCGGTAAGGGAATAGGGAAGCGTAAGGGCTTTAGGTCAGGTTGGGGAGAGGGCAGGGGGCTGATTTTAGGTAGTTGGTGGCTTGGGGTGGCCGGAAAAACTGGAGGGAAGACATGAGAAGATGTTGGTTAGGAGGGCAGAGGGTCGAACAACAAGGAGGGTTGTTGTAAGAGTGTTGGCTGGTTGCTGGTGGGGCCTGAAAGGGTTGGACAACTGGTTGTTGTAGCAGGAAGGGGATCCACAGTGCAAGCGGAGTTGTTGGGGTGGCTGACGACTAAGGAAAGTGGAGGAGAAGAGTTAGGGAAGATAAAAAGGAATATACAATCACCAGCTCGGAATAGGATACAACCAAAACACCACTACCTCCTCAGATACAGCCCTGAATGGGAGAAGGAATCCGTATAGGCAATCTAAAGTCAAAGCCAACCAAAACTAAACCTTAAACTCTAAAACAACAATATATCCTATAGGTAAGAAAAACACGAAAAAGGCAAGGGGAGGGGTGCTAGAGGACGCTCGTCCCATAAGGAATCTATCCCAGGCAGCCCGACCCGTGATTTCCTTGGACCTATCTTCAACGGACCAGTCTGTTGTCAGCCAGTTCAGCTGGCTAGCTAGAGTAGCGAGAAGTTCCCATGTTTGGCTCGTCTAGCGGGAAGCCCCGTGTCAGTCTCTTGGAGTTGTGGGAGCTTCGACCTAGATCGTCGAAGCTTCTGGCGAAGACCAGTTTGTTGCCAACCGGTTCAGTTGGCTAGCTAGAGTAGCGGGAAGTTCCTGCTTTTGGTGCATCTAGAGGGAAGCCCCGCGTCAGTCTCCTGGAGTTTGAGGAGCTTCGACCCAAATCATCGAAGCTTCTGGCTCTTATCTTCAATCCTAGCGCATCTGAATCCCACTTCAGGCTGCACTGTCGCCCAATGCATCAAAGAAGTCGACACCTCTAGCTCGTCCATGTCTTCATAGATCTTCTTGCCTGAAACTGTGGCTCATGCTTGTACTGTCAGATCCGTCCAAGGTAACCCACGGTCGGGTCCGTTTGATGTGTCGTGAGAGTAGCCTGAATTTTCCCGTCTAGTGGAGTTGGTGGTACGATTTCGACGGTGTGGCCCTGACATCATCTCTGGTGTAATTGCCCGTGTTTGGAGCTAGTATTTCAA
Organism: Papilionanthe hookeriana x Papilionanthe teres; assembly: GCA_022702705.1. NCBI lineage: Eukaryota > Viridiplantae > Streptophyta > Magnoliopsida > Asparagales > Orchidaceae > Papilionanthe > Papilionanthe hookeriana x Papilionanthe teres. The sequence goes on along the minus strand of CM040430.1, from coordinate 10,618,565 downwards.
TCCTCTCATCATGTGTCGTCATTAGAACTGGCCCCACTGACGCCGCTCTGCTAGTAAGGGTTCCTGTGATCTCGGGCTCTGCCGAAGAAAGTAGAATGACGTGTTTCCCCTCCATGGTAAATGAGTATGTGTTTCTTAATCCATTGTGTTGAGTCCTCCGGCCAAACTGCCACGGTTGTCCCAACAAAAGGTGGCAAATATATATAGGGACTACGCCACACGACACATTGTCCTGTAGTTGGCCTTCGAATGAGAACTCTAGCAAACATCTCCGGTTGATGCTAATCCAATTCTCCTTTTTCACCCTTCTCAGTGAGTACGTTTGGGAGTGCCTCTGAGTCGTGAGTCCCATTTTCTCTACCATCTAAGTCGATGTCACATTCTTGTTGATCCGGTCGTCGATGATAAGACTGCATATCTTTCTGTTCACCGTGCAACGTGTGTAGAAAATGTTGTGGTGAAGCTACTGTATATCTCTTGTATCAAGATTGATCTGCAGGACCCGAACTATGAGTGCCTCTCCTTCATCTGGGGGAAGATCTTGTATCTCACTCTGGTTCTCAGTTGTCTCCTCCTCGCTAACCTCCTCCACAACTGATCTGTAAGTGTAACTACTCTACTCATAGGACGGCTGGAGGCATGTGAATGTAGCCATGACATTTGCAACACTTCCTGGCCTACACAGTGTTGAAGGAGCTACCCTTATCCCGCTTCTTCCCACTCTGATCTAGAGTGTCACGCCCTTGCCCGGGCCTTCTTGTGTCTCTCGAGGCACCTTTGTCGGTCGTGGTAGCTGCAAGTGATTGTCCGCCTATAGGTTGTTGTCTGAAGGATGACTGTTATCGATTTTGCTTATGCTATCTTTCCACCTTCAGGGCTAGTGACTAAACATCCCCTGACATCCAGTAAGGTTGCAGCTGCACCACATTGCTAATACTATGATTCAGACCCCCCAAGATATTTGGCTATTGTATTCTCCTCTGGCTCTGTCAATCCCACTTCATCTACAAATGATCATACTGCTCCATGAGCTCTTCTTTTGACATATCCCCTGATGTAGGTGATGGAGCATCATAACATAACCTGGTTGTAATGGAGTGAGAGATATTTCCTCTGCATTTCTTCTTTATCTTCTCCCACCTAGTAATCTTATTGCTGCCCTGTATTTTCCTCTGCTTCTATAAGTTCTACCACCGCAGAGAAACAATCTTCTTCAGCTTGATGGCTACTAATTTGACCCGCCTGTCCTCTGGCATATCTTTATCCAATCAATAAATTTCTGAGGATCCATACTTCCTTTGAACTCTGGCAGATCTACCTTAATGCTGAATTCTTTGTCTTCCAAATGATATATCATCTCTGCGAGTCTCCCCATGAGTGAGATTTAGATATCCCTCTTTAGGCCTCCTCTAATATTGGATTTCGAATAGCCGTGGCTTATCTTCTTCGTCGCTGAAATCATCCCTATGGAAGGGATTCAGATCCTCATCTCTTTCTTCTCTTCGACTACCCAGATCTCGATCTAAGGTAACATTTTCTTGTGTTAATTCTTCAATCTATGCAAGCCTTTGTTGAAGGTGATGGAGCTCCTATCTTATCTCTTCCCGAGTAGGCTCGGGCATGTATCTCCGAGGTGACGTGGTTAGGGTTTAGGAATATGAAGGAAAATTTTGGTGGAGATAGAGTTTGAGGAAATCAGAAGAGATGGTTGAGGGTTGGAATGAAAAATTTTGTTGGAGCTGTAATGTGGATGCTAGGATCCCTAACTAAGGTTGGGTTAACTCTGATACCAAATGATACCGAAAGTAGTTAGAATTTAGCGGAACACAAAAACAAACTTTTATTAATATAGAAAAAGGGTTACAACATGAAACAAACGGGAAAGTAAATACAAACAACTAATCTCCGGCCAGGGCGGAAGAGAAATCCGAGGGCAATGGTGGCGGCGGCGAGATTGCAAGGGAACATGGAAGGGTAAGGGCTGTAGGTCAGGTTGAGGACAGGGTAGGGAGCTGATTTAGAGATTTGGTGGTGTGGGGAGGCCGAGAAAGCTGGAGGGAAGATAGGAGAAGATGCTGGTTGGGAGGACAGAGGGTTGGACAGCAAGGAGGGCTGCTGTAGGGATACCGGCTGGCCGCCGGGAGGGGCCTGAAAGGGTTGGACAGCAGGTTGCTGCAGCAGGAAGTGGATCAGAAGTGCAGGGTGAAACTGTTGGGGTGGCCGACTTCTAAGGAAGGTGGAGGAGAAGAGTTTGGGAAGATAAAAGGGAAGATACAATGACCACTTCTTAGTAGGATACAATCAGAGTATCATCACTTCCTCGGATACAGCCCTACAAAAGGGAGAAGGAATCCACACTATAAATATGAAATCAAAGCCAACCAAAACTAAACCCTAAACTCTGAAACATCAATATATATCTTTACAAGAAAGAAAAGCACTAAAAAGATAAGGGGAGAGGCGCGGGAGGCCGCTCGTTCCGTCAGGAATCTCACTTGGGCCGCTTGAACCGGGATTCCCTTGGGCCTGTCTTCAACAGACTGGTCTGCTGCCAGCCAGTTCAGCCGGCTGGCTAGAGTAGTGGGAAGGTCTCCCGTCTAGTAGGAAGCCCCATGTCACAAATAGTTGCTTTTCTCACTGCCTGTCCACTATTCTTTCTACCGAAGCACTGGCATTAGAAGACCAATTAATCCTCCCAGTAAACCTATACACAGCACCTTTGCCTTTTCCATAGCTAAATCTTCCTGGAGCAGGACACCAGCTGTCCAAAAGTCCACGACTGTGGAAGATCCCATATTTGGTTTTTTATTTATAGGAGTTTGGAGGTGGGTTTTTAAAAAATATGTTAAAATGTATTTATAGCAAACTTTTGAATCAATTCAAATTTGTTTTTAAAACCACTTAATTTAAATATTGCACTTATTCTATCAAAATGCTGAGTAATTAAACCCTAAAATGAACTTCATTTAAGTTGGCGTCAAATATGGGAGATTTGAAAATAAACTTTATTGCATCTTTTTCTGTTTTTGTTAATGCCCGTTTGCAGCAGTCCCATGCAAAATCAATCAAAATAATTTCGCTTCATGGCTGCATGCTGATCATTTTCATACTGGTATGAGTCGTTCTTTTCTTAAAATCTTATGCGTCTGGTGCAGAACAATTGCTGTGCATTTTTCAGAGCCATTCCACGTTAGCACACATGTTGTGGACAAATGTAACGACGGCAGTTTACTTTTGCAGGTATGCCTCCACATGCTTTCATGCATTTTTATATAATTACTCTAGATTCTCTGTGAATTCAGCAATTATACGTTCATGGACAGTGTAGGATAGCATGCCTTCCAAATGTAAAAAATGTTTCTTTTTTTTTTTTTTTTGTGAGTATGCCTTAAATTTCTTTGTGTTTTCTGGAGCATGCAATATTGTATCAGAAGGGCTCCATGAAGTTACTGCCATTTCAGGATTTAGGGGAGGTGATGAATGTAGCCTTACTCTTAACAATTTGGAGATCTTTTTTATGACTTGAACTTGTTATCATTAAGTTATAATGGACTCAACTAACCATTGCTCTATGCCTTCTCTGTTCAATGCTAATTTACTTCTGATTAAATAATGATGCTTAAGAGAGAAATAGTAATATTGATAAAGTAAGTAATGTTTTTTTTGGTGTAATCATAAAGTTAGCACAAGTCTGTTTGTTATTTGCCTCGCGGTTGGTTGTTAATATGGTAGCAGTGATGTGCTCTGATGCCAGTTTAAAGCTTGCATTGGACATATTGTTGAAGAAAGTTGTATGGAAAATAAATATCATAATTCTTTTGAGGCTTAAGAACAAGCACTCGTCATTATTTTGTACTGGTTATGTTATATTCACTTTTGTTAAAAAGACAGTTTAAAACTATGTACTTGATCCATGGATGGCCTTTTTTGCATATATAGATTTATTTGTGAATTCATAGGATTTTAAATTCCTTGTAGAAATCTTGCATAGTTTTAAATAGCGTTTTCCTAACTATCACTCTGGGTAAAAATAGTTCAAAGCCTCGATCAAATTGGATTGGTTATTTCATTTTTTTTTTCAATCCCTTATGCCCCTGAAAATTTCAATCACATTATCAATAAGACTCGAGACTTATAAATACTCTATTCAGTTTCTATAGGTGCATGATATAACAATGTCCTTTATAACATCACTTGATAGATTTTTTGAATTTGATTTATATGCTATTTTTATTGCCATGCATAGGTGATGATATATTCCCAGGTGAAGGCTTCTTTGAAACTATGTGATGCATGGTTAGATCTTCAACCAGGATTTGTTCATGTGGGGCGAGGGGATGGGAGACCAACTTCAAGTTTCTTCCCTTTTGTAGTTTCTTCATCCTCCAGAGCGGCTATATTATTTGCCATATGCATTGGAAATATTTCTAGAACTGGTATGCTTGTTTTTCCTTCAAGTAATTCAATGTCATTTGCCAGAAATCGTGTTTTATTTATTTATTTTACTATTTTTTTGGCTAGAAAATTTTATTAACAGGCATAATGAAAATTACAAGAGCAATCACATAAAATTAATAGATGAAAAAGGTTAAAAAAAAATAAGTAGAAAAAAACACCTTCAAGGCTGATAAGAAGCATTAAAGCTTGAACCATCAGTCAAAAAAGAAACACAAAGGATCTACCTAAAAACATCAGTGTTGTATGCGTAGGATAATGATAATGTATTTGAAATTTTTCCTCTCCTGATATATAGAATTTTAAATTTTTGTATGGCAGCTCATCAATGCTAGAAATGCTTGCTTTTGAGCTAACATACAAAATGTCAAGGTCACCAATATCCCCAACATTTGGATGATCATTAGGAGCTAAAGTTACTCTTGAGAGTAGACTCCAATAACTAGAAAAAAACACCTTCAAGGCTGATAAGAAGCATTAAAGCTTGAGCCATCAGTCAAAAGAGAACCACAAAGGATCTACCTAAAAAGATCAGTGTTGTATGCGTAGGATAGTGATAATGTACTTGTAATTTTCCTCTCCTGATATATAGAATTTAAAATTTTTGTATGGCAGCTCATCGATGCTAGAAATGCTTGCTTTTGAGCTAACATACAAAATGTCAAGGTTACCAATATCCCCAACATTTGGATGATTATTAGGAGCTAAATTTACTCTTGAGAGTAGACTCCAATAACTACCCTTGAGCTAGCTTTTGAGGATGCATTGAATCTAATATATGTTCTTATTATGATTCAAAGTTTTATATATAAATTAGATCAAAAGTTGGAACTACCATTGCATTTTAAGTTTGGTTTTTTTCGGTTAAAAGTTCTTTATTGTCTTTTTATTTAGAAGGCTTGCATAATTCTTGATGTGCCCAGAAGCAACCTGATTATGCGTGGACAAAAATTTTTATGAAGAATAATATGAAGAATTATATGAAGGTAGCCTTCAAAATCAACCTTTGCAAATAGCCATGATTCGAGAAATCGATCTAGACTCTTTTTTCTCAATGGATAATGATGTCCATTTCTTCAAGAACTCTAGCCATTTTTGGCCAGAAAAGCCTTGGTAGTAGTAGTTGTAGCATTTACTCGAAGCAATTTACCAAAAATAGAGCCAAGAGAGTAGAGTGGATTGATTGAAATAGTTAATTTGGAGATAATAGAATAACAACCCAAATAAGAGTACAAGTTTGGATTAATTAAATCAAGTTGATCATTTAATCATCCACATCGGGATATCATTTATATAATTTATTCTTCTAGAAAAGTGTCTTGGCAATTAGTTTCAAGGGATAAATCGATTAGAAATGGATAATCAATAAGCTCAACTAATTAATCTTCAATTAACCTCAAATTTGTCATGAATTTACAAATAATCTCCAAATTTAATCATCTCCGTCAAAATTTACTAATAAGAGATAAAGGAGATGCCAACTTAGAATTCTTTTAATTTTTCTAAAAAATGACAATTGGTTTACCTTGATATGATAAGGGTCTGGGACAAATTGATACAAGAGCTTACTGAAATGATTTGGAAAATTGAGATGAACAGGCAAGCAAAACACCATTATCCTTATCCTTGTTAACCACTTCAGCAAAAGAATGGGGAGCACAAGATGAGGGAGATTCCATAGTGCTCAAAATCTTAGTACTTCCATAGTGGTCAAAATCTTAGTACAGGGTCGTTGTAGGAAGAAAAACATCCCTGGCGTGAGCACTTGAGGAGTAGGTGGGGAAGATGACTTGGTTACCAATAAGAGATTTAGGGACACACTGCTTGGCACCATATATGAAAGGACGAACAAAAATTGACTAACCACAGGAGGAAAGAAGAAACAGCTTGGAGTGCAGAGGGTGCCACCCTAGGCATTGAGGCCTAAGACATCAATACTCCAAACATCGATGCCCGGAACATCATTGCCAAGAAAGGTGGTGAGATAGTAACCAAATCACAACATGCCTACTCAGAGGTAGACCCCGAGGGCAAATGCTCATTAGTAGGACACATGCATTGAGATCACATGCAGATTCCTAGGCATTTGCAATGAGGATGAGATAGAAAGCAAGTTTGCTTGCTTACGAGTGGGTGGAGGATGCCTCATTTCTGAGATGGAGGTAGAACAAGGATATTCAAGAGTGTACATGCATTGACTGGGGGCTAGATTGCCTCCCACAGCGTTGCGGATGAGTTGGAGATTGAGGAAAGGAGTGGTTTGCTGGAAACTATGCACTCACATGATTGATACAATATAGGGTTTTGTGGCAATTTATTTTTTCATGAATGCCATTCATGTTACTGGTTTCTCTTCGATTATTCATCAATGATGCTTCACATGCTAAAATCTTGATGTGGGAATGCTGCTCCATTTCCCTTTTAAGACTGGCAAAATCATCACTTTTTCAAGCTAAAATTTGAAATAGATGCTAAATGCTGTTATGAACATTGATTCACTTGAAGTATTTAGAGGTACTTTTGTAGAAGGAATGTTTTTCTTAACAGAAATTCCGTTGTTGCTCTTACAATTATTTATATTATAATATGAAATTTATTTCAATTGGATGTTCACATTTTAGGAATTAATTTTGAACTATAAGCTATTGAAGGCAATATTGACTGTACCATGTTTTACTTTGGTTGTCAGAAATATTATGTAACAATCTCAATAATGTGTATAACATATATAGTCTTATAGCCTTATAACTTTAGAGGGGCATTAAATTTGTTATGTTGCAATCAAAAGAGCACTCATACACTATTAGATCTAATATCGTCTTTGAAATGCTCAAAGGGCCCTATTAGATATTGATCATGCTTAAAGAAATAGAAGAGAGAGGCTAAGCTTAATACTTCTTATAAATGAATGGATTTTAAAAAAAATAGTTTATTCCGATAATTTAGAGAGAAAAAGAGATTATTTTGATAGAGGAAAATAGATTGTAAGGACCATCTTAGAGATTTTTTGAGAGAGCATTGAGATAGCTTCAAGATAGTACAAGTTTGGGGGATACCTGCAAATGATTGATGAACCTCTTTTTTTATGTTTTAAATTAAGTTAGAAATTATTGAATTACCTACATACTGCGATTATATAGAATGTGCATAACCTGATTACTAGTCAAGAACTTTATGCAAGTTTAGAATTAAGGAGAGTACCTTTTTGAATGCCTTCAATGATGGCGAGTTCTTTTAGTGGGAACCCCTAGTCGGCTTGATGGGGGTTTTGAGTGAGTAGTTGATCTTTGAGACGAATTGTTGATTTCATGAGTTCTTTGAACGGGTTCTACACTCTGCATTGAGGGCTAAGTGAGGACCAACTTTTAGGCAACTTGGCAAGGTTTGTCTCTGGGCAATCCGAAGCTTTACATTTCTTACAAAATTGAATGTTGCTTAAGTTGGTTCTTAATCAATTATTTCTTAAACTCGATTTAAGTTCTCATAATATCTTGACCTATGTGTGCTAGATGCACGTCATTTTATAAATTCTTTTATCCTTTGTGAGATTTGAGAAGGCAGGAGAATAAACATCATCTGAAGCTCGAATGGGCCTTGGTAATTGGACTTTACCTAGAGCATTAGCTCAATAAAGTTTATAGATTTTCAATGTGTGGTTAACGTGTTAAATACAATGTCTATAAATATGAGAATTGTGCGAGTCACTTTTAAAGTCTTACTGCTTTCCTTTAATCTTCAGTCTTATCTTAATATTTGATTTTTTAAATTAACTTTTCCTATGCGAAGAAGTAGTATTTAAAAAGAAAAACTTGAAAACAAAGAACTTCACTTTTTGCAAAGGTTTCTGCATCGATGGGGTTGTGTCCATTGATAGGCAAAGATTGAGAATGCTGAAGAAGGTTAGAATGGATTTTGGGCTTCAACTATGTAAGATGGTTTTTGGGGAAGCGTTTAGGATTGAGGAGGTTATAATTCAGAAGGCTTCTAGTGATATTTAAGTTTCCATTATTGGAATGGATGTTACGATGGGAGTTCTTGAAGATTCACCTTAAGATAATCCTTTAGGGGAGGCTATGGTCGAACCTTATTTGGAAGCAGGATCAAGTGGATAATTCAACAATCCGAGTTTCTCCATAGTAGAAGTCAGAAAGTTCTTTGCGGATTTTGAGTTTCACATTTCTCAGAGTAATGATATGAGCTTTAAGCTAATTTATTCCCTTAAGGGAGATCGAGGAAGCTTCTTCTTCGGTGCTTGAGCCAAACTTGAGTGTGAGGTAGTGGTAAGATCATTGAAGTTGGCTGATCATAGAGTGAATGAGATTAGAATGTTGGAGAGCTAGAAGGGTGCAATTTGCATGTTGGTGATGCTGAAGTTACTGGTGCTAATGCTAGTGGGAGTAGGTGCTGACTTCTGAAATTGTTGCTTTTTTCAAATAGAGTATTAAGCTCATAGGAGATTATGAGGTGGCCTTCTTCGGATTGAAGTTTATGAAGACGATATGAGATTAAGTTCTATGAGCTATTTTACTGAAATTGGTTTTAAAGAAAAGTTTTTTAAGTTGTACAAGTTGGCATAAGCTAAAAAAGCAGGTATGGGTTAATAAATAAATTTCTTTACACTGAAGATCTCAAGCTTTAGAGTCCTTGGCCAAGTAGACATTGAGAGAAGGGGAAATTAGGTTGATAGTCAATCAGCTTACCGAGTTGATTAAGAGATTGACTTAAAATATTCAAGCTGGGGTAAATGACTTGAGATCAAAAGTCATCCTAATGAGCATTTTTTTCAAAAAGTTTATAAATGAGTCAGTTGGTAATGAGTTTTGTTTTTTTGTGTGACGATAGATCTACATTACGATCTTTCTCATGAGTTCAGATCTATATTGACGATCTTTCTCGTGAGGTCGTGATTGACTGCGATTCCAATGCATTCTAGGATCTTTGGTTTTATTTGCACGACAAGTTTATGGTATTTTCATGTTGAATGAACAATCCTCTAAAAAATTGATTTTATGCTTTTTTTTTTCTTTAGATGTTTTAGTTTATGTATCCTTTTTTGGGTGGAGGGATTATAAAAAAAATTACATAAATGTAAGTTCTCTATTTGTTTAATTTTTATTTGATTTAATGTTTTAACAAATTTTAATGAAATGAAAAATCATTTTATATTTATAATGCTAATTTTAGATCATATTATTAATTGCTTTATTTATGTATTTGACTTCATATTTATGAAGTCAAACTTTTTTGTATAGTCGGCTTTTAGGAAGTAGACTACTTGAAGTCGATTCTTCACTTCAAGGTTGCAAATTTTGAGGAAGTCATAAGCCACATTTTTTATGGTGATGCTATCATTTGTGGTGAAAATATTTGTTGATCATGAAGTTGTTGGCCTTTGATCTATCTAAAAGCGATGCACTGCTTGTGCTTACCTAATTAATATATAGTGATGCCAAATCCCTGCTTAGAGATTTTATAGTCAAATCAACAAATATGATGAGAATCTTGGTCGAATGATCTCTCTTATTTGGCTAATGGTGGATGAGGCTGTCGGCCAGCATTTTCTTCGATTTTGAAAGAATATGAAATTTAGTGATTTAGTTTAATATAAAAGATATATAATTTTTGGAAAAGTAGTTTTGAAAGTAGTGTATTTTAATTTTGAAAAATGAGACCGCCTGGATCTCATTTGTCCAATAATTTGCATAATCGTGCCTGATGTCGCAAATGATACACTTTTCTCGAAAGAGTAATGTATCTTGCGACGGTAGACCCAATCATACGAACTAAAGGACTCGTGACATCCGTTTGATTCTGCGAACCTTTATGTATGACCGATAAGTTCCCCTACCTAATAGAAAGATTAGGTAGGGTTTATTTTACCAGGTTCGAAGTTCACTATAAAGGCGAGCCCTATAGTTAATTACATCCCAAATGGTGGTGTCACTTGAGAAAACTCTCGATAATGATAGGTGGTTACGTCTTCGAGAATTCGAGGTTTAGGTTTTCACGGTAGGACGTGGAAAACGAGTGGGAGTGGCTCAAGTGGAACAGTTTTTTTTTAGGAGTCGAAGAAAGAAAAGGTAGGGGATGTCGCGGATCCGAGCGCGAGCCCCAGTGACTTCCCAACTATCCTATGGTGTGGCTGCGTTTTGGAGACGATGTTATTTAAATGTTTAATCCTGTCAATTTTGTTATTTGGGACTTACACTTACATAATATCCGATTATGCAAATAGCCCGCAGAGATATGAGGGTTTACGTCGTACCGTACGACAACCTCGGAACCTAAAACGAGTTAGGACTTACGCTGCGCAACACGATTGCACAGAAGCCTAAAGGAGAGTGAGGGTTTACGCCGCGATGGGCAAGCTACCTCGAAGCCCTATGTGTTGTTATTTAAACTAGGAACGAGATTGTTGAAGAATGACGACGACCTCCACTTGTGGTTTGCTCCTTGCTCCTCATCGTGCCACCCACGGTGTATGCTCCAAGTTCCTTGTTGAAGTAGCAGTCCTAAGGTCTAAGGTTCATGCAGTTTTGTCAAGTGTGTCCCAATGTTTCAGGTTTTGTTGTTGTTTTCGGTTTTGCATGCAGAATAAAGTAAATTCTTGCGAATAAAAGTCTTTGGAAAGTAAAGTGCGATAAAGTAGACAAATGAAATTGCAGATCTTAAAATGTAAATGTGTACGCAGGCATCTGCTACCGTCGTATGATTTGTATTACGAAGCGTGATATCATTTGCGGGATATTTAAATAAACTTGCGAGCAAATTAAGTAAAGAAAGAAAACCCAAGACGAAAATCGGAAAAACGAGTCGTAGAAATCACGAATAAAACTTGTAGTCACGTATGGAAGATCAGGACGGAGTATAAGACATTGGAAAAGGTGGAGGCTCGGAGATTTGAGTATGTGCTTATCCGACCTTGAATAAGAGTTACCGAGCCGACGATCTAGGAGGGTAGTCTTAACCCAATCCAAGTGATTAACCATGGACCTTTATATATTTTATAAGAAAAATTCTTTGATTTTCAATGCAAAAGTTTAAGTTTTATGCGAGTTAACTTTTTAACAATGAAAAGAAATTTTTGTTTTATTTATTTATTTATATATATATATATATTTTAAATATTTTTGTAAAAATAATAGAGTCACATGTGCTAGTCATCTCTAATCGTCTTAGAGACTACTAACGACCTAAGATCGTCGGGGAAACGATCTCGCCGAGGGTCGGCGAATAGTATCATCGGTCCTTTCCTCTCCCTTATTGAAGGTCCTCGAGGTAGGGGGATACTTATCCTAATTATCCCACATCGTATCCCTCGTATAAGCACACATAAGCACTTATCATCATCGCCCTCGCCACCTAGACCTCGGACTCACATCGAGTCAGATGATCCATATGTGGCAAAACAAATGTCCCCATCGCTGGGAGGATTTGAGCGTAATGTTCGAACTCGAATCCCGTGCATTAGGTTTCGATATTAGTTAAGTCATTTCGGGAATTCCATTATTTGATTTAATTAAGGAAGGGTGAACCAAGCCTCGGTGCATTCTACTAGCTGCAGTGTCTTGAATGGTTTGTGAATTAGGGTAAGGTGCCCAGTTCACTATGCATTCGAAGTTTAGGTAGATGGGCTCGCCTGTAGGTGTGCTCCTAGCGTCTAGGAAGCTCGCAGGTGAAGGTTAAGTGAGTGAATCACCAGGGTGTGCTCCTAAGGTCCAGGAAGCTCTGTGCGGGGATTAGGTGCATGACTTTCACCTAGGGTGTATGCTCCCGAAGTCTAGGAAGTCATGCCGAGGATTAGGTGGATGGGCTCTCACCTAAGGGTGTGCGTTTAAGGTTTAGGAAGTTTATGGTGTGGGTTAGGTAAAGGAAGTTTTCACCTAAGGTGTGCACTCAAGACCAGAGAGCTCTACACTCTAACTTCGTGCTCGAAGTCGACTAAAAGTGTTTTACTCTTCCTCATGTTAAATCAAGAATTCCCATTTTTTGTGACTTAACCGTTTTAAACAACAAAATAAAACAAACAAAGAAAACGGAGAAGGCCGGCTCACTTCCAACACAAGCGAGAAGCCAAAGGAGAGGAAAAATGCAAGTGAACCGGGCTTAAGTCACAATCTCAGGAACTCCAACGACCCGGGGCTACAACTAGCAAGCCTATGCGGCGACTCTATGACCTCCTACGACTCGGGGCAATAATTAGACACTCCAAACAGCAGTCCTAAGACTCCTACGACATTTAATTAGCTCCAAACAGCATTTGGCGGCAATTCTAAACCTCAAATAGCTCGTAAGCAACTCCAGACAACAATTATAAAGTTCAAACAGCATTTATAAGACTCAAAACAATAATTATAAGGCTCCAAACAGTAACTATGAAGTTCACCCAGCTCCAAACAGCAATTATAAGGTCAAAACAGCAATTATATGGCTCCCTACAGCGCTTTGCAACTCCAAACAGCAGTTTTGAACACTAGACAGCACTTCCAATGCCCTCACAGCACTCATACAGCACTTTCAAACAGCAAACAGCTATTCTGCAGCTTCCTACTGCTCTCTACAGCAAATAACAGCAGCTTACCACAGCAATTAATAGCTTTTCCAAGCTCCTAACAGCAGTTTTCTGCACTTAACAGCCACCCCAAACACTAGACAGCACTTAACAGCACTTTCAGCAGCTTCTCACAGCAACTGAACGACTAACTACAGCACTATGCAGCATTTAGGTAGCTCCAAACAATCGCCTACATGGCCCGAACAGTGCACAAAACTAGCCCCTTAAATCGGCATGCAAAAGACTCCAAAAACATTAATTTTAAAACCCCCAGACAATAATATTAAGTCTCAAAAACAGTAAATTCATAGGATTCAGAATAGCACTTAATCCTCCCAAAACCGTGAAATCACGTGGCCTAAAAAAAAGGCTTAAAACAATATTTTAAACTCTTCAAATCAAGCACAAATCCGAGCCAAAAATTTGCATGTAAATCCGTTTCAAAAGCGGTAACATTTTAATTGAAAGAAGATCCACATACATACCACTCAATTCTTATGTATTTACATTTCTAACAACTAAACTTTGCTTTTCTTTCATTTATATCAATCAAATCTTTATATAGAATCGAAGTTACCACCATTTTAACTTTAAAAAGTGAAATACGAGCATTTCATGCATAGGCAAGGTTGTACATATGTAAAATTTGAAATATAGATGTTAGATATGTAAATATAGAAGAATTGAGTGGTATCTATGTAAATCTTCCAAGGTGAAAACAACAATCATATGCTCAAACCCAAAAGAAATTGTGAAACCTTGTTATTACTAGCAAGGGGTACAAAAAGTGAAGCAGATGTAAGAGGTGATAGAAGGGTGTTTTCATCTGCAGAGCTCCTATTTGATGCACAAACAGAATAGATAGAAGCAAAGGAGAATAAATTCGCGGTTGAAACCTCAACAGAAAACCCTTCTTTCACAAAATATTTGACAGAAACTGAAATGGAGTTTTGCAGCCGTTCTTAACAACAGAAAGAAGCTGTTTTATATGCATGCCAATAGTTATAAAACAAATGAAGATTATGATCCAATCACAAGCAATTTAAATAGTTATTATTCATAATAAAACTGACTGACAGTGTTGAGGAGAACAAAATAAGCAAGAAAAACAACAAAAAAAAAAAATCGGAACCTGTTTTGAGACGGCTGGAGAAGGAAAGCAGTTCTTTACTGTTTGTTGATCTTCGGAATCCTACGATCGAACGAGGAAGAAACAGGCAGTTGGAGTTTCGATCGAGTGGAAGGAGTGCAGGGCAGGCGAACGGTTTCGTGCGGTGCAGAGGAGACGGAATCGAGAGTTCTCTCGGTGCAGAGAGGAGGCGTCCGGAGGTTCTGCGTGAGGAGGCGAGCGGGATCGAGTAGAGGGCGGATCGGGAGGAAGATGGCGAGTCTCTGTCGAGCGAGGGAGAAGAGGCGAGCGTCGAGAGCGGGGAGCAGACTTCGGTCTCGTGCGCAGGGAAGAAGGCGCGAGGGGCTTCGATCGCGCGAGGAGCAGGCGAGGGAGGTGATTCGGTGCAGGGAGACGGGCGTGCGTGAGGAAGATGGGGCGATCGATTTCGGCACAGGTGGCGGGGTCGAGCGAGACTGGAGCGGAAGAGAGGAGCGAGGGATGTCGAGCGGCGGAGGTGAGGCGAGCGAGTGCTAATCTCCGATGCCTGGAATAAAGCCTCCCGCTCGATCCTATATCCGCGCCCTTCCGTCGTTAAGCGCCAAATTAATTGTTTTCCATACAGAGAGGATGATTATTTGGAAAAGATTAATTTCAAATATACCCTAATTAATGTCAAATTAATTGATTTATTTGAAATTCAAAATTTAAATTTTAAAATCAAATGGGTTAGGGTGTGCAGCCCAGTTTGGACCCGAATTAAACCTGAGTCGAGCCCGAATTCACGTCCCGCCAAAATTTAAGAAAAATGCATCGATTTTCGTGTCGTTCCCGCGCTCTCGGAACCACAGCAATATGGGTATGCTTCCTAGCTAAAATCGACGTCCCGGACGCATCCGTGTGGTCCGTTTCGTCATCCAGGATCGTCCGGACAAGTTCGCCGACAGTCGGGCCAAAAAAGTGTCAAATTGGTGCGCGCGAATTCGAACGTCATTAAGGGTTCACCTAAGGCCGTCTGCCCCTATGGGAACTCATTTTCGAGCTCTCTACATGTTAGTCCTGGCACTTCGCAACAAAGAGTCGAGTGCTTGGGACTACTCATGCGAGGTCTTACGAAAATGAGTCTAGAAGTGGTTCGAAGTTCTATGGGAGGTAGGATCCATTACTAGGCCGCTAGGATGGTCAGTAAGGAACTCCTAAAGCTAGATCCTAGGGTCTAATGTGAAAGAAGCCAAGACCTCACTAAAATGAGGTCAACAGAGGCCTATTCGTTGTTGGTTATTGTGTAAAATCTGGAACTGACTGACCGCTTTTTTGGGTGGGCCGACCAACTATCTTCAAATTATGGAAGATTGAGTTAAGAGATAATTTTGAAAACTCTTTAATTAGTTCTATTCTCTTCCTATTTATATTTTTGTTATTTTTATTTTAGAATTATTTCCTTTTCGAATTTAGGTTATATATATTTGGTATGTTTGTAAATCAAAGGGATTGGTTTCTCTCTCTCTCTCTCTCTCTCTCTCTCTCTCTCTCTCTATATATATATATATATATATATATATTAGAAAAGCCCAAGGGTGAATATATTAAACCAAAAAAAGGATTATAGATAGGTTGGATGAAATGGCCCAAGTTGGCACCCTAACCATCCGACATACAATACTCACATAGGAAATACATTTATACTCAAAAGAAACCTAAAACATAGATAAATCTACGTCAAAAGTCTGCCAACGCTCAAATATTCAGGTACCTTGAGCATAGATCAATTTAGCTTTGCCTCTGCTTCTCTAGGATGAGAGCCAGCTAACAAATTTTTAAGTTCTTGTCATTATCCAAGCAACCATTGTATCATCCTTTAGGTTTGGTAGTAAGCATCCATTCTTCTTCTTCCTCATGGAGGTGTAAACATGTCATTTCTCATCCGAAGATTGGCTCATCTAATCAGTGGACTGGTCTAAAATTTGCACATGTGTAGATTGTTGAACATCAGCAACTTCCACTTGTTGTACCAACTGGTCTTTTATTAGATCAAGGGAGCACTCACCTGGGTATTGGCATGTAAGAGAGCCTTCTTCAATAACAATGAGCGGTATCGACACGTTTGGGTGAACATCTGGGAGAATTGAATGGGAGGGAATAAGAATCTCAGCTTGGTGGTTTAGAGGTTGGTTGTCATCAGGTTTACTGGGAGCAGGTTTAGGCTCTTGCGGAGCACATATAGTATTAGCATGTTCCTGCTTTTGATTATTGGGTTTCAACTGTAGGTGTAATCAGAAACATTTCTCCTGCATGTGTCAAACATCTTGCAGTGATTGCAGTAGTATGATTTTTGTTCCATAATGATTTGTTGCCAATAACTATTGTGAGCAGTGCCGAGCCAGATTTCTTCTGGTAGTGTAATATCCCTTTCTATCAAAATTCTTGCAGTAGAAGGCCTTGACAAATTAACTATGTTTATATCTAACTGCATTGGTTTTTCAAAGAGAGTCCCAATAACATAGATAGGATCGAAAAATTGAAGCTCAAGTCCAGGTAATGAGAACCAAATATGCGCAATGGGAGGTTCTTGACTGGTATCAAAGTTAGGGGTCCATTTAAGCAAGCATCGATTATGATGAATTTCTTTGAGAATATCCTTTTATAGTCTTCTTCTATGCTCAGCTGTATCATAACATGTCTTCTGTCAAAAAGGCCCACCTGCCAAGCCCCAACTACTTTGCAATCTTCAAAACCTTCTTGATAATCTCCATCTTAGGGCGACCTAATTGGAACTTTCCAGATAGTGTAAACTTGTATTTTTCTGCAAGAGATGAAATTTCAGTGTCAGAAAAGAATATTGCTGGTTTATCCGCCTTTTTCCCTTCTTTCTTGATGAGATTGCAATCTCCATGTCCTGCAAAAGAATCATGATACATCTGCAGAAATACCAGACTATCTCCGAGGTGGGAAGGGGCGCTGCGCTTGTCAACCATTGTAGCATAGAAGGGTTTGCCCAAGGAAGGGATATCTGCCATGAAGATAAGCACTCACAACACCACAAACTGAGCAGAGCAGCAGACGACAAAACTCTGGCGCAGCTGTCGAGCAGACGCGGAATAGTCGACGAAAGCCAGACGAACAAAAGTCTGCAGGGCGAAGCGCTGCAGAAGACGCACGAACGCGACAAAGCATACGAACGCAAAGCACTGCAGATAGACGCCGCGAGCTCTTCTGCCGAACGAAGCAGACGACAGAGACTAAGCAGAGGAGATCAGTACGACATGAGAAAAATCGCGAAGCACCGCAGACAGACGACGCGAGCTCTTCCGCCAGACAAAGCCGGCGACAGAGCCAAAACAGATGGAATCAATACGACGCGAGAAATCGACGCTAGGGGTCGCCATGAGGCGAAACCCTAGCAGAGCGGAAACGACGACGCAGCTGTTATATATATATATATATATATATATATACCCTGCATGAAATCAAGTAATTTTTCTTTTTTAAGTAATTTCTACAGTTATAAATAGGCTTTTTCTTCAATCACTATCACTTTGTGCTATCTTCATACCCTTCTCGCTATTTCTTTTACTTCCGTTTGTGTTCTCTAGCCTCCTTTGCTATTCAATTTTAAAGCTCATGTTTACCTAAAAGCATCAAGTCAGAGTGATGGTTCCTTCTTTCAAGGAGGAGGATGTGAAGCTTCCATGCTAGACTTATGACTTTTGAGTGCTTCACTATGAAGGCGAAAAACATTTTCAAGCTCCCCAACTCATTCTCTAACACAGAGATGTGCTTTTATAGATACCAATTCATACTTAACCTGCGATGTTTTTCTTTCCTAAAGTTGTTCAGCTCCTGAACTTCTACAGTCTCTTCCTGGCTTAAGTAATGTCAAATTCCTTTATAAACATGGTTTCATCATCTTCCTCTGTTAACAAAGGATATAACTTATTTACAAAACATGATTAAGAGAAATGGAACTTATTCTTTTCTTGAGGGTTGGAGAAGATACTAAAGGATTGGAAGAATAAAATTATTATTATTTTTTTTAGTCAACTAAAGAATGGTTGATTAAAGGCTAGGCTAGGCCAATATTTTAAGAGATTAGTTTATCCATCAAGTCTTTTTGTTGACAGTTACTAGTTGTTTGCAAAGTCGAAGGACCATGTTTTGAACTATAAATTGCACTTTTGTTAGAAGATGATCAAGATGATACTTGGCTTTAATCACAAACTTAGTTTTAAGCTTATCAATCAAGTTGAATAAGTCATCATGACTTCTACTTTGCATTTTTTATATCCCCAATGATGTTCTTGTTGTTGTTGACTTGTGGCTTGGTGTAGATGCTGACTTGAAATATAATGGAGTTCTTCTTAAATGATATGGACCCAATGAGGAGACGATGAGTCATGTTGGAGCTTAGAAAGAAGAGAGTATAGTTTCTCCTCAAGCGGCAATAAACACCTGCTACTTTAGATTCAATGGCACATACTTTTACTGGCCCAAAGAGTTCCTTCTCCATAGAAGTGCTAAGAGAGTCATCTCTGGGTATAGATGTGGAGTGCAAGCATCAATAGTCAGAATAGAATTGCCATTGCTGTTATAGTTGGAAAATGCATGAGAGTTGTTTTTTTTTAACTTCTAGAATCAATGGCATTGTGTTCTTGGAAGGCAGTCAAAAGGAGAATTCAACTTCAAAGTAGAGGTCAAAGATGCATAGGACTTACAAGTGGAAGAAATTGTGTACTCATACAATGCCTTTAGGTTATAGTTATGTAGTTCAGAAGGTGAAAACTTCAATAAGAATAAAGTCTTGGTAGATTTATTGTCAAATTTAGTATTAATCCCTCAAAACCACGGGTGGAGTTGAATATAACTGCATACGACCTTGATCATAGTATCTTATGTAGTTTGCTTCTTAAGATATTGGATGATGTGTCGACTAGAAATGTATACATAGCTGCAATATGAAACCATGTGGATTGTGGGTAAGTACATTTCTTTTTGTTGAGAATTGTAAGAGATTATTTGGTTAAAAAGTTTGAAAACGTTAAAATGGAGTTGGGAGTCTCTTTTAGCAAAGAGCGGGCCCTTTTGTAGAATAGTATAATGTTTGAGAAATCTAGAGAATATAAGCGGAGGAAGTTGTTATGATTGAAGGAAGAATTGCTGAGGACGATACTTTCTTAGCCATAGCAGTGAATTAGTTGTAGAAGTCCTATAAGATCTCCAAACTGTTTGAGAAGCATGCATTTTCAAGTTCATAGTCCAACAGCTCTTTTGAACTATACAGCTAAATAATAGCATAATTTTGAATCCTTATATTAATGAGTATTGACTGAGTTGTAGCTTGCCATCATATATGACTTGAAGTTCCATAATTGAATTGGTGGCTTGTGTTAATATTGAATATGACAACTATCAAATTCTTCAGATTTATTTCTTTTTCAAGTGCAGCACTTGTGTTAAGTTAAGGTTGTAGCGCCTCATGTATAGGTAATAGTCTTACTATTTTCGATTTGTTTAAAGTAGCAACTTTGGAAGGTGCTTACTAAGGTTAATTTTGTTTGAACTATCTGAGTATACATTTGGGAAATTTGTTGCTTTGATTTTGATCTTAGTCTCAAATTTCTTAGCTTAAAGCTTGGCCAAATTCATGTAAATAATTAAGCATGGAGTTAAAGGTCTAAATCCATAATAGTTTTCGTGTATTGAATCTTGAGTTAGGCTGCGTTTGGTTCGGCTTTTTGGTGCTGCGGCGCGGCAATGTGCCTCAGTTTTTACGCCGCGGGGTTAGATTCGGGAGGAATTCGCGGTGTATCACCGCGAAGTCGAGCGAAAGCGGGCCGCGGGATAAACCCCGCTGTCCCGAATTTCACTCGGCTTTTGACAGTCTTTTTACCTTTCGTTGCCCTCGCTCGTCCGCGCTCTTGAGCTCTGCGCTCCCGAACTCCTTCTCCACCCTAGAACTTCTCGCGAGATCTGGACTAGTTCTCCACCGAGAAACGACCAAATTGAAGGTAACCTACTTCCGATCTAACTGCTATCCTTCTCTCTCGAGGCTCCGTCTCCCTCTCCCTCTCTCTTTCTCGTTCCTTCCTTCACCATCTTTCGTTAATTCTTTGATCTTGAAGAGTTCGAAGCATGAAGTTGGGAAAGATCCGGATCTATGGCAGTTTTATTTCTCTATTGTCTGAAATGTGTTTGATATTTTCTTTATCAAGATCATATAGGGAAGATCTATGGCAGTTTTATTAGCAGTTTTTATTTTTGATATTATTTATATGAAGCACATGTAGGGAAAGCTCATGTAGGAAGATCTATTGCAGTTTTTATTAATGCTATAGGGAAATTTTATCTCAAATAACTGGTGTCGGGATGAGGCTCATGATGTTGATTGGGAAAAGAAAATCTTAATTTTGTCACATTGTATTTGTTTCAAATGTTCCAGGTTGCCTTGTTCTGTTCTTGATAAATTGCCATGGATCCGGATAAAAACTGCTCTGTTGGGGAGTTTTGGTTATGCAATTCCATGGTTTATTTCTTGATGCTTGTTGCACTATTCGGTTGAATTTGTTAAGTGTATGTCTGCTCATGCTTGTAACCCTATTCGGTTTGAACTTGGGGAGTTTTGGTCAGCTTGTAAGCCCATAGCTGGAGGTGCTAAATTCTTCTGACTGTAACCCTATTCGTTTATGACTATTTCTTTCATTCTTTTACTGAAACTGCACGACAATTTTATTGGGGAGTTGGAACATATGAGTGAGCAACACAAATTATAAAAACGAGTTTCTCGAAAATGTGTTGGATGCTTATAGATATTTGCACTTGCGGAAGTTTTTACGGTAGTATGGAAAGGCAATTGTTTATTGTAAAATGCTGATCTTTGTCCCAAGCATCAAATGACTGCAGTTGTTTATTGAAAAAACTTCAAATTTCAAATGCATGAAAAATTGAAGTTTTGAAAGGCAATGGCAGTGGAAATTACAAGTTTTGAAAGGCTGTGGTTTATTGAAAAAACTTCTACATTTCAAAGGCAATGGCTTTTACAGTTTTTATGTTGTTCTTTTTGGGATGCATGTATTTCTTTGGAAAGGCATGTATGCAAAGGCTTTGTTACGATTGATTGTTAGAGCGAATTGAAATGCTAATGCCATCGAAATTAATTCATTGCTTTGGAACAGTTATATATACCTTTTGTGCAAGGAATATTTATCTCAAGCATCAATTGCATGGAGTTTTTTGTTTAGGAGTTGTTATGGAGTTGATATAGTTTGCTCGTTAGAAAGCTTGCTTACTTTCTGTCAGGAAGGGCATATGAACAACAAGCATATGTTATAGGAATTGTTATGTATATGGAGTTCTTGTCGTTGGAAATGCTATTTCATTATATTCTGTAACATCTGTTGTAATCGGTGTGCAACCTGGGGTAAATTGGAAATGCTTATGTACATGTTATCTATTTCAATGATAAAGAAATATCATTTCTTTCCACGTGGATGTAGAGGTCGATTTGACGAATCACGTATATTGTTGTCTCCTTACGTGCTTAATCGTATTATTTGGTTAAATTCAATTTATATCTCTCCATGCTAATATAAGTAAAGATATTACTTAATATTTCTCACTATTCATAGTATGTCTAATAAGAACAAAGAAGTTATTACTCTCGTACGCTGTAGGAGAAGGATATAAAAATAATATTCACGATACGTGCATAAGCGAAGTCGAAAAGGGAATAGGTCAAATTCTTTTTCAAAGAAGGTTGGCAAAACATTGTTACGAAGTTTATGGAGGTCACAGGCAGGGATTATGAGAGGCTCCAGCTAAAAAATAAGTGGGACCAACTGATACTTATTAATAATATGTAAAATGTGATTTAAAAGTTGATTTTTTTTAAAAGAATGTAGTGTAATATCTAATTTGATTGCAAATAGTAATAATTATATATTTTGATACTTTAAAACTTAAAAATTACAAAAAAAAATTGTAACTCAAAACAAATCTATATTTTAAAGGATAACTAATCTAATGAAGTCATAATCATCATAAAATAAAATAAATTAACTAAGTAGCTCTTTATGCTCTCTTGATAAACTTTAAAATAAGTCAATTGTTTTACAGTAGCGCCTTAAAATGAGCCTCAACTTACAAACATAAATTTCAAACAGTTTTAACGAACGAGGCGATGCAGTCATTTTTACAAAAAAAGCTCCGCAGATTGTTTTCCCACAACTGTAACCAAACGACACCTGCATTTCCACACATGTTATTTCACGAAGCAATGTAATTCAGTCTACAAAACTATGTTCATAGACAAACAAACACCTTAGTTTTCTGAATATTATGTAGTCCTCTTGAAACGAGTTCTTGAGCGCATTGAATTGTCAAATAACTTAAGTACAGTGAAATGACAAACTCCTTGTTTATTATGAATTACTGATTTTTTTTTTATTTTTTTTATTTTTTTTTTGTGAACTACGAATTGAGCTGTTTTTTTATTAAAAGAAATTATAAAATTCATGGGTTACAACTAACTATTAACTTCCTTAGAGATGAGTTCCTTGAGTGTAGCTACCTAATTTCCCAATTTATTGAGTATAGCTAATGTAAGAATTATTGGGGCTGAGTTTTGTCAATTGGGCGCCATCCTCAAATTATATTATATAATAAACATGTAAAAATATTATTTATCAAATTACTGTTGTTGACTAGTACACTGTCATTTTGGTAATTCATGATCAACTTCATGATGACGATGTAACCATTGTAGGGATCATCCAATTATGGTTGCTCAATGTCAATGAATCTAATCTGCATGTCCAAAAAGTCAAAGATGAACTCAAAGAACACACTTCATACACCTCTTCTGATAGTAATAGTTTGAGGTTTGCCTGCCTCAGTGCTTTAGAGCTCCTTTGAGAAGTGCTAGGACAATCCCTATTTTATGAATCCCTTTGTTGGGATAGATTCATTTTAAATTTTACTTTTCCCCAAATCTACATCATGTAGGGTCGTCATCGTAGGTCAGTGAGGATTAATTTCTTCGACTTGCCTAAGCTACTTAGTTCTTAAACTAGATTGCGAAAGTGTTCAGGATCTTCAATGTGGTGACCTTGTTCTTTACAAAAGATTTAGTACTTTATTGTGTCAGTAGCAATCAATGAGTGTGCATCAACGGTGATTGATATAAGTATTCCTTGTTGAAGATGGCATCAAGTATCTCTTCTAGGCATACCTCAATTATAAAGTTGATCTTTCTATATTCAAAGTGTTATAGATTAACATTTCCTTGTCATGTTTTTTTGGGATAGGATCCTCTCTGGTGGTCATTATGCAACTTTATGGTGTGCTTATCCCTATAATTGTGTATGGAGGATATGACCATGAGTTCCTTGCGATTGAACTAGCGTGACTTGAAGGTTTAAGCTGAAGTCACACGATTGTATTCTATGCCATTATGATTATTGGCTAATTTCTTTTTTTTTCTGTTGTTAGTTGAAAGCACACTGAAACAAACCTTGTCCAAGGATCTAATTAATGTTATCCTGTGAAGAGAATAGTTTTGGCACAAGATTTTTGTTGGATCCTGAATTATCCTGTGGATCAAGCCCAAAGAGTGGAGCGTTGGTTAAATGAAAGGAAAGAAATAAAGAGAAATGTGACAAATAATACTTAGTTTCTAGGGAATTGTGTAGTGCGCCTCCGTGAAAACGATCTTCTTATTTATAAGTTATAGGAAGGGCATGACAAATTACACAATTGTCCCCCCATTTAATGGAGATATTATAATAATTTTTTAGCATTACACTTTTGCATATTTGTAACTTAAACTGACATATTTTAACCATGTAATTGTTGTTGGTGTTGTTCCATATTTGTAGCTGCCCGTGGCACTGCTTCGTATTTGTAACTATGTGGTTTGATCTCCTGGTATTCATTCGTTCAGTTGAACCATCTTCGACTGCCTTTCTCAAGGGGACCCTTTGTACAAACTCATTGCCCTTGGGAAGGGGTGTTCCATCAGGTAGAGGGTTCATTATCCTAATCTGACCGCCTTTCTCGAGGGGACCCTTGAAGCATCTCCGACCGCCTTTCTTGAGGGGCAGCCTACCTTCGGTCGATAAGTATAAAAAAGGAATTCCCTCCGATCGGTTGTTGATTTTTCCAATTGCAAATGCTGATGTTATAGGTGTCAATAGGGGAAAGTGGTATTCGTTGAGTCGGTCATTCGTTCGGTCGGCTTTAGTGCCGACTGGTATAATGACAAGTGTTCGTACATTAACTCTCTTCGTGATATTCGTCGGATCTTCTCGAGATTCATGGAGACATTAATGATGTATATAAGTAGTTCCCCAATTCTCTTCTTTGAAAGTAACAACTACTATAAAAATAAGAGAATTAAATAACATGATTATTCACGCAATGATTAATAAATTTCAATAATTGTACTCCTTGGATTTTCGTGATGTTTTCCCCTATAATTAGGGAGCGATGTGCCTTTTTTCTCACTATTTTTTTATTTCTTTCGTCTTTCTGTCATTTATATCTGCGAACTAATATGTTAAGTGCCAAGAGACCGGTTAACAAAGAAGCACTGATGAAGGCTTTTAGGCTCCCTGCTTCGAAGGTTCACCTCTATGGGGATGAGAAAAAGAAAAAACCTGAAAGTTCTCCTCAGGAGAGAGCGGGTGAAGAAGTCCGGTCGGCTGAGAAAAGACGAGATAAGAAGAAATGATTGGCTCCAAAAGGCCGAAGGGACCAAACTAGAAGGGACCAAATCAGTAAAACAACTGACGACGAAGAAGCCGCGGGTGGAAGAGGTTGGTGAATCGTCTGATTTGCTACTTCTAGAGGTACGAAGTCGGAAAGGAGGATGTATTTCAAATGCGTTTTTTTTAGCGGTTGAACTGCTCTGCCAGCGTTCGTCCCAACTGTAGTTTCCAGAAAGAGGGACAAATGGCGATGACTGTGAATGTTTTGCTGCCGAAATTCGTTCTGCTTCAACCTTCAGCTTGGAGGTCACTCCCCCGACAGAAGATCCGATCCAGCTTTTGGCTGATGAAGCTGCCCGAGATGGAGCCCTGCCGGTGGAAGGTATTCCTCGTAGCCTTTGATCGAAGGGTGTCCCCAGGGCGGTGCCCCTCTCATTGCTGGAAGTTTTCGTACGTCAGAGATACAGCGCATGATCGGTAACGTAGATTTTCTTTTATTCGGTCGTTCAATTTATTCTTATCACATCGACTCTAACACTGCAGAGGAAACTGTGGAAATTATCGACTCTCAGCTCATAGAGGCTAAACGTCAACCCAAGTCATAGGCGCCTACTGGTTCTACTTCTGTTGCGATTGAGGCGGTATCTGCCCTTTCGCCTCTTTCGATCCTAGCACCGCCATTGGCTGACTCGGAGAGATAGTCTGACGTCCGAAGGGAGTCTCATGAGTCACTAGTCCGACGTATGGACGAAACAATGGATTCCTTCGCTCAGGCGGAGGATCATCAGTGGGAGGCAACTGTATCAGACTTTCGGGAGGAACTGATGGTCATTTATACTGATATGGAGGCTCTCAGAGCCCAAGTTGCGGATGTGGGGGCTCTCTGGACCCATGTTGCGAACGTGGAGGCTCTCTGGCCTGTGTTGCAGATGTGGGGAAACTTTGGGCCGAAGTGGTGAACATACGGGGTGAACTGGTTGAATTGCGTGCTACCGGCTCGATTTCCCATGTCCGTACTTAGGAGGAAAAATAGAAAAGTACAAGTGTGGTTGGCGTGCGTTGTATATGAGTCTAATGAGCCGGGGTTTGGTTCTGGCCGAAGTGTCGGGCGACCTTGCTGTAAAATATTTCTTTTTATAAATAAAATTTCACTTTTCCATAATTTAGTGATCATTGCTTTTCTTGATTTTTGCGCCAAAGTGGCATCTTAGGGCAGAACCCGATGTGGCGTTTCGGCTTATCACGAGGCTTATATATAAGTTTAAACAGATGCTAAGTGGAACTTTTGCATTTTTCGCTTTTACTACCCTTGGGCCAGCTTATCTTTAGAGTTAAGATGGCTCCCAATTACTCTCCACATATATTTGGTTCAGTTAGATCGACCTAGAGATCGATACTCACCGAGTTCGATGTTAAGCTGTTAGACGAGAGTTGTTTTTACGACACAAGTTTCATCTTGGAGCAAGTGGATGCGAATGTCCGGACTACTGACTACCTGAGCGACAATCTCATCTTCTACCGAGACCAATTTCGCTATGGGCTTCAGCTGCCTTTGTGCATAGAGCTCCGTTCGATTTTCAACTACTATGGGGTGATTCTAGCCCAAGTAAAGCTGAATTCCATTTTCGCGATAATGTCATATGTGATCTACTTGCACCGAATGGGTGTTCCATGGTCCCGCGGACTATTTTCGCATATGTTTTCTCTCTGAGTCGAGATAGATAGGTATGTGGTTTTTGATACTACCTGGAAGTTTCATCTAATCTACTTGGAGATCAAAATAAAGGACTGAAAGCTCTGATTTCTGAGGGCGTCTATGATGATTGGGGGATCCTAACCAGGGCAACCTGTGGCCCTTACAAGAAGAGGGATGGTTTCTTCATGACTGAAAGCGATGGAACACGTCATTTTTGGCCGGTAACTATTGGCTGACCCTTGACTGTGGATCAGGTGTTGTATCCGAGTGAGTATGAACCGATGACTCAAGAGATGTGGGCTTCTTCGAATGAGGTGGAGAAGGCCGCCCTGCTATCGAAGAAGGTGATAAGGAATTGAAAGGGAGCGGACGGGTCCCCCTCTAGGGAGACAGAAAAGGGAACGGAAGAGGCTGGCCTGTCCGGGGGTCAAGTTCCAGGTTCGGATTTCATTCATTAGGTTTCCAAAACTTCTGTTGTTATACAAAGTAAAGTTACTGTTGAATTAATTTTGATCGAGCGGAGACCTCCCCCGGTAGTTATAGTTGATTCAAGGGATGACGCAACGCTTTCTTTCTTCTAAGCGTACATTGAAGGATCTTATGGGCGTCCCTCAACCCAGAAGGTCTCCAAGCTATTTTCCATAGGTTGTATCCCTCTGTCGGAGAGGGGCGAAGCAAGTCGACAATCCCCCTTGTTACCCGCGGCTCAGACTGTACAGGTTGAGGGGGAGCCAGCCGATGGAGATTTGGAGGAAGGCTCGGAAGAAATCCTTGACTCGGCTGAGATAGCCGAGCATAGGAGAAAGGGTAAAGTTGTCTCCTCTGACTCTTTCCTCCCAACTCCACCAAGAAATAAGAAAGGGGGTCAAGATCGATGGATCCCACTGCAAAAAGACCGACAAAAGGTTTACATGAATTTTGATTCAAGTCCTGGTCAGGTGAATATTTAGAGGGATTGATTCCTCTTGAATTTGGCGTCGGTAGGATATTCTTCCACAATTGTCGTGTCAATCGCTCGACCACTTCCGGCTCCTGGGTTACGCTTCCACTCACCACTTGACCTCCCTCTATCTATTCATGAGGGGGAGAGCCTCCAAGTATGAGGAAAAGGCCAAGAAGTATCGGGTGTGGGCGAATCTCGCTCCTATGAAGGCGGCCGAGGTAGCGGCGGACCTGAAGGACGCCAGTGCGGAGTTGGAGATAACATCTGAATAAATATCCGTGGTTCAAGAGGAGAATGTTGAATTATCGGAGCAGATGTCTACTATGACGACCATTGAAGAATTCGACACGCATGTTGAGTATCTGAGGCGCGCCAAAAAATTACAGATGATGAATTCACTAGAGTGGGCATGGTTGACCTTAAATATTCTAATCACGATGAGTTCAAGAAGCTCTACGACGCCCCCTCCGCTTCTGAGCACCATGAAGAATCTGAGGGCGACAATTTGGCAGATGGCAGCTCATCCAACACTGGACCCGAAGATCAATAAATTAAAACTTTTCTTTTTTCTCTCTTTAGCTTTCAAGGTGCATATACCAGGATTTTGTAACAGGCGTCTATGTGAATGAAATATGACCTTTTTAGTCATTTTTACTTGTGATTATTTCTTCACTATCTTGTCTTTTTTTTTTAGACAGGAAAACAATCCGAATGATTAAACACCATGATGTTGACTAGATGTCAACTCCTAAACAGCCAGAATTAGGTTTGAAGATTTCTTCAATCATTTACACTACAATCAAATATAACTTCGGGACGTAGAAAAATCCTATCTATTGATTTACAATCACACATCAGAACCCCTTATGTGATTTCTTGTTGCGACTATGTGCGGAATGCTTTTCGGTTGCTTTTAAATTGTATTGCGACTAAGCGTCAAAGCTCGTTTAAGTCGTAATTGCGATCAAGCATCGAGACACTTTTTGGTCGTCTTTACTGTATCGAAACTCTTTTCAATTGTCTTTACTGCAACGAAGCGCCCGAACGCTTTTCGGTCATCTGTACCGCGACCATGCATTGGAACACTTCTCGGTCATCTTTACTGCGACAATCGTCCTCTTTTAATTCGTCTTTTATGGATAATCCACTTCCCTGAGTTTTGTTATGACTTAAGGTCCATCGATCCTTCCGTTCCCCGAGCTTTTTTTTCTGAGTTTGGGTTTATACACCTCATCACAACTAGCTTTCTCTGAAAAAAATAAGACAAATTTACTTCTAGTAATATTGTTTTCTCAAATTTAATGATAGATGCAAATTAATTGTTTTTTAAGGATAAAAGTTCTTATAAAGTCGTCTCCACTCCATGTCCGTTAGTATCTCCTTCCTGTATAGAACTTTAATTTGTATACTCTAGGGCCAACTTGATGGTCGACGATGAAAGAACCGGTTCAGGTCTGATCGAGCTTGCCAATTGACTGACATGTTGTAGCTAAGTCAGCTTTCTTCGGAACTAGGTCGCCGGGGAAAAATGTCTTCTCTCAGACATGCTTGTTGTAGTAACAGACGGTTCTTTTTTTTTTTTTATTTCTTCTAGGCCCAGAACAACGTTTGCTCGAATTTCCTCTAACAGATTGGGGGCGAGTAAGCTTATTCGTCATTTGCAACTTGCTAGTCAGTGAGCTCCTCTTAGTCGTAAGACGTTGCAGTGACTATTTGACAATGGTGATTATATTCGACCGACAACATGATTTCCATTCTATGGAAAAGCATGTATAGCATTGTCTGGTCGATCTTGGCGGAGTGGTTCAGACGACCCAAAGGATCGAAGGAAGCATATCCGCCCATTTACCCTTAATACCCTTCACCTTTTTCCTCAGCAGGTTTAGAATGATCTTGTTCGCAACTTCTACTTGGCCATTAGTTTGAGGGTGATGTACGGATGAGAACTTTAGGTTGATCCCCTAACTCTAGCAATAATCTCTCACCCTCTGATCAGTGAACTGGGTTCCATTATCTGTGATGAGTATTAGTGGCAAGACATACCGACAAATTATGTCTGTTCGAATAAAATTCCTAACTACAACTTTAGTGATCCAGGAGAGAGCTTTTGTCTCTATACATTTAGAAAAGTAATCCAAGATGACCAAAAAAAATTTCGTTGTTCCTTCGACGTAGGAAATGGATCCAGCCCACAAACAGGAAAGTGTCAGGGACTAACGATCAGTTGTAATTTCTGTGCCGACTGATGCTGTAGTGGAGCATATTTCTAACGTTACTTGCATCTTCGAGAAAACTGCTCCGCATCCTTAAAGAGGGCCAGCCAAAAATAAACTTCTTTGAATTCGATGAGCTGAAGTTTTTTTCTCTGAATGGCTTCCGTATTCATCTGAATGTACCTTTTGGAGGATGTTCTCGAATTCACTTTCTTTGACACTTCTTAAAAGCAAGGATGTGGTTGATCTTCAGAATAACATGTCTCCAATAAAAAGGTATTGGGTGACTTTTAAGTTTTGAACCTTCCAGGGGGGGGGGGTTGCTACTGCCTCATGGATTTTTTCGTGTTTTTAGGTAGTGGATACAACTTTAGGCCTCGCCCCTACACCTTTATTACTTCCGGCTCTTCAGTGGTTGGCTGAGAAAGCTTTTAGGGCGCTCTATTTCCAACTTGTATGTTTTTGGATAAGAGATTCGCCACTTGGTTCTCCTCTCACCCAAAGTGTTCGATACAGAACATTATGAACTTAAATATTTCCATCTGCACCTTATTCAAGTATTTGACCATCATCCCATCTCGAGCTTCAAATTCCTCGTTGACTTGATTGACAACAAGTTGTGAATCAGATTTTACTATAAAATGTTGAGCTTCCATTTCCCGAGCTAACCGTAGTCTAGCTATCAATGCTTTGTATTATTCCTAATTATTTATGACGGCAAAATCAAGGACAAACGAATGATCAATATGCTCTCTGGTTGGACTGTTTAATGCCATACCAATTCTTGCTCTTGCCTGACCTGAAGCTCCATCAACATGATGGATCCAAGTTTGTGTGTCAGCCCCAGATCCATCGCTTGATCCATTCGACTCTAAGAAATCCACTAAGAAGTCTGCTACAGCTTAAGCATTGATCGTCGTTTGAGGGATTTAAGTCATACGCACTGAGCTCTACATACCACTTTAGTAATCGACCGGAATGTTCCGACCAAATGAGTATATACTTAAGTGGATGATCTATAATCACTTTAGTCAGATGACTTTGCAAATATAGTCGGAGCCTACGAGCATAAAAATCAGAGCAAGCGTTAGTTTTTTCATATGAGGATACCTTAATACGACTCCCCTGAGGACTCGAATGGTGTAATAGATGGAAAATTATTTCCTCGACTCCTCTCGGACCAGGACTGAACTAATGGCTTCCGGCCCGACTCCCAAGTGAAAGTTCTTCCTTGGGTTTCGAACTCTGCAACAACGGTGAAGAGATAACCGACTGTTTTAGACTCTGGAAAGCTTGCTCACATTCGATCCTTTTGGCCTTCTTTAGTACTTTAAAGAAAGCGGCGCATATGTCTTCTGACTTGAAAATAAATTGGCTGAGGGTTGCAATTCGACAAATCAGCTTCCTTACCTTTTTGGTCTTCCGGGGAGAAGGCATTTCGAGAAGTGCCTTCACTTTCTTGGGATTAGCTTTACTACCTTCGGGTGTCAAGAGGTATCCCAAGAATTTTCTGATGAATGCTCCAAACGTGCATTTCAACGGGTTTAATTTCATATTAAACTTCTTAAGTGTTTGGAAAGTTTCTTTTAAATTGCAAAAATGTTGTTCGACCGTTCTACTTTTTACGAGCACATCAATGTTCCTTCATTTTTTTTAGAAAAGATTACATTTATTAGATGCTGATAAGTAGTGCCAGCATTTTTCAGGTCAAAGAGTTTTACAGTAAAACAATATAAACAATACAGTAGCTGCGTCTTTTGTCTTTTTAAATTTAATGGATATATGCATATTAGTTTTGAAAATAAGATTTTTTAAATTTTAAAATATTAGAATGAGAAAGGACGGATCTCATTCGTTTAGCAGTTTGAATGAACGAACGCGATATCGCGAGTAACGCATCTATTCCGAAGAATAGACACCCTACTCGACAATATCGCTCGATCAAATAAACCACAAAATTCATGACATCCGTTCCGGTCCGCGAACCTTTATGTGGACCAGATAAATTCCCTATTTAATACAAAGGAATTAAATAGGGTTTATATTATTTAGTGTCTTTAAAACTCCCTATGAGCGAGCACTATAGTTAATTACCCCTCAAACGACCGAAGTCACTTGAGAGAACTCTCGATTTAGATCGCGGGTTCTATCTTCACGAATTCAAAGGTAGGGTTTTCAACGAAATTTAGTAGTAGGAAATCCAATAGGTGAAAAGCGCAAGAGGAACAGATTATTTCGGAGTCGAAAGAAGGGTAGGGGGATGTCGCGGATCTCGAGGAGGACTCGAGGACGTCCCGACTATCCTATGGTTGGGCTTTAAATTTTGGAAAGAGATTTATTTTAATTTCAATCCTGCAAATTAATTATAGGAATTACGTTTGCATAATGTCCTGATTATGCAAACTACCTGAAAAACGGGAGGGCTTACGTCGTATCAGACGACAACCTCGGAAACCTAAGCGAGTTAGGGCTTATATCGCACGGGAGGGCCGTGCAGTGCCTAAACGAAGAGGTGAGGATTTATGCGCGCTAAGCGACTACTCGAAGTCCAGAGCTCATTATTTAAACTAAAGAATGGTTTCTGTCGATGTCGACACGAGTTTTCTTGAAGAAGATGGCCGTGCTTGCCCACCGTGCTCCGAAGCTCCACGTCGTAGCAGGAACCGCAGTTTGAGATTTAAAGCGCTTAAGTTAAAGTGAGCGTACGAAGTCGTTTATTTATTTTTATTGCGACGAATGTGTGCGATCGTGGCATGAGTAGCGAAAAGAAACAAGTGCACGAACATGTTATAGCAAGTTAAACGATGAGACATGTCATGCTAAACGGGAGTATACTAATGCTATGCGAGAAGTAACATGCTATAACGAGTAAAACATCGTTGAGCGAGGAGAAAGTACGGGAATGTATAACGTGCTTAGCAAGATACGTATCGAAAGTAAACGTACTTGTACTAAGCATGAGAGTATGTCTTCGAAAAGTAAAATATAATAACGTAATGTATAATAAGTAAGGAAAGTAAAGATCGTCACGAAGTATCAGTATGCTTTCTTTATCCTCTATGTATTATTACTGCGTTTATTGTTATTATTTTTTTATATTATTTTTTTATTTCCTGCAACAAATTTGTCGGTGCTAAAAGAGCGAGTAGAAGTAGTAAGTAGAAGTTAAAACAACCTACGAACAGGTCTTATGGTGTGTACAAAGAAAAGTAAAGTCCGAAACTCAACGATAAAAACGAAGGAAAACGGCGAGAAAACGAGGAAAATCGCAGAAGAAAACTAAGAAAGTCGAGAAAGAAAGAAAGAAAACGTCCGTGGAAAACTCCGAGAAAAGCCACAAACGCAAGACAAAACAAAACCGTAGAAAACTGCAAAAAGCACCGTGAGAAACCCATGACGACCCGTTAAACTCATGGCGAACCACAAGAAAGCCATGGGCCTCCGGAAGGAAAGACCCGTAAGCACGGTGGTGTTTCGGACTCAGAATCGTCTAATGTCCGGACTTGAGTCGTCGACTACTGAGACCGACTTTCTCGAAGGCAGATCTAATCCGACTCGAATAGTCAACCAGTGGACCTTTATAAATTTTCACACATTTCATTTTTGGTTTCAGTACGCAGTAAAAAAGCTCAGTAGGTAAGTAGAGTATGTGTAGTAGTGGAGGTAGTTTTTATATTTTTCAAACATATGTATTTTTTCGTTTTAAAACATTTCGATCACACGGGTTGACTATCCCAATAGGACTAGGTCTACGAACATTAGGATCGTCGGCGAGTAGAAACCCCGAGGACGGTCGAACGGTTCCGTGATTCTCGCTCTACTCTCTACGAGTCTCGAGTCGAGCGGCCCATTCTATGGCTCTCGTAATTTTTCTCGTTTTGCGAGTCTCATCAATGTCCCCACCGCACTTACGATCTGCTTGATGGCCCATATATAACCTGAGGAGGTTATATATGCACACCTACACGTCCCCCGTAGGTGTGTGCTTTGAGCCAAGAAACGAGCGTGAAACTAGGGACGAGAGGTCGAGGAAAGGAGGACGGAAAGCGGCTCACTTAACACGATTTCGAAAGAAGTGAGTCGATTTCCAATAATCGAAAACACGTGTAAGTCACCCCGGACTCCCGACCAGACCTCACGTGTCCTAGAAAAGGACTAAAGCGCACATCGACGCTCTCGGAGAAGGTGAAGACTAGACCCACAGAACGCACTCCCTTTTCCCAAATAACGGTGAAATCATAAGCAAAAGAAAGAAAGAGAAAGCCACTCGCTCGGGTCCTGGACCCGGACTACTAAGCTAGTGAGTGCTTATCACAAATCTCCAAAACTTAACCCTTTCACTTTTCTTTCTTCTCTTCTCTTTTTTTTTTTTTTTTTTTTTACTCCAATTTTCATTTCACGCTACAAATTTCGAGGCTCGAACAAATCTTCGCAACAAAGTGCCCCCAACCCCAACATCAACTTATCACATAATTGCTAAACTCACACTTTTGCATATTTCCTTCATCAATTTCAACATTTAACTCCCAAACATTAAAGCAAATAAGAGATGTTCTTAAATTCTTCCAAACCAACTTCATAAGCAAGTGTAGAAAAGCAAAGTAACATCACCATATCCATCAAATCTCATCTCAAGGCTCGGCCAAGGCAAGAACAAGAAGAGAGGCCCACGGCCAAGGTCCCAGCCAAGGAGGCGACAAGGAGTAAAACCCCCACCAAACACAAGCTAAGACAGCCTAACACACAGCCCGGTACAAGAGAGTCCCAAAGGCCAAAAACCGAGCAGCAGCAGGACTCACAGAAGCCCAAAACCAAAAAAATGGCAGGGCTCAAAGTCAGCCCAACAGTTTGAATCAAAACAGTCCCAGCACAGGGCTAAAAACCAGGGACATTAAAGAGCCAAAACCAATTACAGTAAAACAAAAATAAATCCGATTTTAAATCACAATGACTCAATATGAAGCCAAGGCTAGGGAGAATAGAAGAAATCAACCCAAACCACCACAAGACTCGGAAAAATAAACGACCCAACTTCAATTCAAAGCGGCTCCCAACACCGAGCCGGCTCAAGAAAGCTCCGAGGCGAAACCGAACAACGAGCGGGACTCACGAAGCTCAAAACCGAGAGCAGCAGGGGGAATGCAGGACCGAGAATACAAAGCCACCAAGACAGCCCCCCAAAGCTCTCTTAACATGAAATAAAATTTACTTTCAATCAGGTTCACTATGAGCCAAAGTAAGACTTAGAATATAGCTAAACATGAAGCTTAAACAAGCATTTCCATTCATCCAACATATCAAAGATAAGCCTTCAACATATTTCAAACGAAAGTAGGCATAAGGGTTCTCCCAATCAACTTAAAGTCTCCCTAACATGCTTTCTTTTCTTTTTTTTTTTTAAACAAAGAAGAAGTAGGCGGAGCAAAAGAGCAAGCTCCCCATGAGCCAAACTAGGGCTCACATCATTCAAAATCGAGGAAAACCGCAAACAGGAAAACGAATCCGACCACGAGGGCACAATCGAGAGACAGCAGTGGGGAAAGGTTAAAACCGAGAAAACTAAACCAGACGAACGATTCCAAGCTTCTCCCAAAATGAAAGTAAAACTCGCTTTCAACCAAGCCTTCCAATGAGCCAAAATGAGACTTAGAACATAACTGAACACGAAGCTCTACAAAAGCGTTTTTATATCTCCAACATATCCCAAAGTGTAGAACTTCAAAGCATATTTCAAATGAAAATAAATATAAAACTTGCTTGAATCGAGACAAGTATCCCCCCCAACATGCTTTTGATAAAGAAGAATTAAAAGGAGCAAAGGACAAGCTCCACATGCATATAGGCTAGGCAAACCATT
Organism: Papilionanthe hookeriana x Papilionanthe teres; assembly: GCA_022702705.1. NCBI lineage: Eukaryota > Viridiplantae > Streptophyta > Magnoliopsida > Asparagales > Orchidaceae > Papilionanthe > Papilionanthe hookeriana x Papilionanthe teres. Next base: position 10,583,039 of record CM040430.1, on the reverse strand, counting down.
CCATATTTTCACATCCAGCTAACATGAATAAAGAAGAAAGGAGAATAAGAGCATGCCATTTAACCAAGAAAACCATGGCCAATCTTAGAAAAACAATGCATATATGGCCTCAAACATAAAAAGAATTTGAACTAAAGATGCTCATACCTCAGTGTAAGTCCAAATAAAACACACCAAATCCAACAGCAACGGTCGAACGGCGTGAACCAGGCCAAACCGAGCAGCCGAGCCTCAATAATCTCAAGGGGTAAAGAAACAACAGGAACTCAACGGCACAGCCCAAACTCGGAGCCGAGCAACCAACTCAGGGAGAACCGCAAGTAGCAGAGAAAAAGAAGAGGGAGGAGGAGAAGCAAGGCAATGGCGAAGACACAATACCAAGTAACCAAAACAAGAGCCAACCCTAAACCCTAATCCAAGAGAGGCTTTTATAGCCGGCCTCAAGGAGAATAGCCGGAGGAGAACCGAACCACTTACTCGGGAGGCTCGACAAGAGAAAGGGGAGAGGGAGAGAGTGGCGACAAAGTCGCTGAAAAGAGGCGACAGGGGCGAGAGTGGCGGCAGGGAAGGCCGAAAGAGGCCTGCCACGGGCAGGATACCAGGGGAAGTGGCGAGAGTATAGGGACCATGGTCGAAGCCCGCGCGGGAAGAGCAGGGGAGAAAGGCTCGGGACCGAGAGAAAAGGAGAAAAGGCGAGGCCCCTGGGTCAAAAGAACGGGATTAGGGTTTAAAATGGGGGTTAAAAATAGGAAAAATAGAATTTATTTAATAAAAATCGGTAAATTTTACGTCGCGGGTCCGCGCTCCAAACACGACAAGTTATACGTCTTTTCCTAGCAAATTCGACGTTCCGGACGCAACGGCGCAGTCCGTTTCGCGATCCGAGGCCGTTCGGAGAACCTCGTCACCGGTCGAGTCGAAAGTGCGTCAAATTCGATCTCGCCGAAATTCGACTTCGATGTCGCTCGTTCCGCATTCCGACTTCGATCTCGATCCGTCGAGAATAATTTGAAGATGTCGAGGCCGCGGCTCGAGAACTCGTGCTCGGTAGTGCGAGAAAATGTGCACGAGGCTATCCTAAGGTCCAGGTGGTCCCATAGGAACTCGATTTGGAGTCCCAACGCTAATTCCAACCTACCCGCCGTGAGCTGGAGGTCGGGAACTCCGTCCGGGACTCTAAAAGAGTGTCGAAGTGGTTTCGAGCATTCTAAAGCGAGGTGGGCCCAGTGCTAGGAATCTAAGATCGTCGGGGAAGCTCCTAAAGCTAGAACCTTAAATCCTAGGAGGAAAACTAAACCTCGACAAAAACGAGGTCAACAGTAATAAAAATTGTCTTCCCTGTATCGGCTGGGTGCAGTTTGATCTAGTGATAACCGGAGAAAACACTAGAATACTCATGATCGAGTATCCTACTGCGGAGTCCATCAGAGCATCGAGCCTGGGCAGTGGATAGACATCCTTGGACAAGCAGCGTTCAAATTTGTGAAGTCCACACACATCCCCGACCTGTTGTTGTTGGACTTCTATACCATAATCACATTGGATACCCAGGAGGGGTAGTGAACCTCTCGAATGTATTATTCCTCAGAGTTTTCTTACTTCATCGCGAATTGGTCCATACTAAAGTCGACGTCGACCGGAGCTTCTGCTTCATAAGTTGGATAGATAAACTGGCGTTGAGCTTGTGACAAGCCACATCAATTGTTCAGCTGCCGACCAGACAAAAACATCATGGTGATTGTGGAGAGTATGGGTCAACATCCCTTTGCGGACCTAGCACTATCCTGGTCTTGGGACATCACTCATTCGGTTGCATGGGTCGTCTGTTGAGCATGGGGTTTGGGTGCTGATGGATCAAGTTTTGCCTTCCCTTTAAGCACCACTCGAGTCAATTCCGCAGTTTGACCACTTGCCATTTGATCATGGAGTTTTTGAATTCGTTGTTGCACGAATTCCTGGACAGTTTCCACATTGGAGGCTTCTCATTGATGTGTTCCTTCACCCTAACGTGCTCCTTGTCTTATTGAAGGTATGATTCCACGCTCACCGCACATTTTGGGATGTTAGATCTTAAATTGTCTTGTGGTTCATGTCCAAGGAATAGAATGTTGGTGAAATGAAATGAAAGAGAGAAAGAGAAATGAGACACAAATAATACTTTCTAGGGAATTGTGTAGTGTCCCTCCATGAAAATGATCTTCCTGTTTATCAGTATAGGAAGGGTATAGCAAATTACATGATTGTCTCTCATTTAATGGGAATCTTATAATAATTTATGAGTCATTACATATTTATAACTTAAACAGACATATTTTGACCCTGTAATTGCTATTGGCGATATTCCATATTTGTAACTGCCTTTGGCACTGCTTCGTATTTGTAACTGCCTGGCTTGATCAGCTGGTATTCATTTGGTCGGTTGAACCATCTTTGACCGCCTTTTTCAAGGGGACTCTTTGCAAAGACTCGTTGTCCTTGGGAAGGAATGTTCCATCCGGTAGAGGGTTCATTATCCTAATCTAACAGTCAGCCTACCTTCAGTCATCAAAAAAAAAGGTCCCTCCAGCCGGTTGTTAATTTTTCCAATGACAAATGCTGGTTGTGTTGGCATCGACGCGGGCTAGCGGTGTTCCTTAAGTCGGTCAGTCTTTCGTTCGGTTGGCTTTAGAGGCTGACTGGCGTAATGACGGGTGTTCGTACATCAACTCTTTTCGTGCGATCTATCGAATCTTCTCGAGATTTATGCAGACATATTAATGTTTTTTAGTTCATTTCTAGATTTGTTGTTGCTGCTCCATTTCCTAGATATTCTTTATGCCAAATATCATTGGTCGTGCCACATAGGCCGTGCATGATATACTTGCATTTCTATAGCATAGAACAACAAAGCCATTCTTGGCTCGAGTTTCAAATCCAAAACTGTGCCATGAGTTTTGATATTTGTTAACGTGCTTTCTACTTGACAATATATACAAAATGCTGTGACTTCTGCATACCTGTTTGAAAAGTGATCATATTCAATCCAAACCGGCGGACATAGTATGATCATTATATGAAAAAGCCTCCAAAGTAAAAAGATCTGAATTCTAGATGTTAATCTTCTTGATATTGCTCTTCTCTTTATCTTGCGGCGAGGTTTTTCATTTGAAAATAATCACCTGCTTCTGTGATTTTGGTGATTGTTTGGCTGTATTTATTTAACCTTAATGTTGAAAGAAGTAAAATTCATTTTGTAATGGATCACTCTAATTACCATTTCAGGTTTGAGTAAACATATGTGGGCGAAGAGGCATGTTGTCAATTTTGGATTTCAGATTCTCCATTTTCACAGTTAACGCTATGCAGTTCTGTAGTATGGAGAATCCACTGTTTTGTTTAATTGTCAATATTTTTGTATGCATTTTCTACTAGTTAGAATTAAGGTTTAGAAAGTTGGTTGAGAGAGTAATTTAGTTGGTGTATTCATATATGTTCTGCACTCTATTACACAACTGCATGGCATAGTTCAACTAAATTTGAATCAGTATGCCTCATTTACTGCTTTGCAATCTCTCGTGTAGTATCAAGTCACTGTTGACCCACCATTCACTGTGGGCGTGTTGTAATGATTTATGCATAGCATCATATCTAGAAATCAGACATGGTAATGATACTGATTATGATATTGCAACCACTGATTACTAGGACTATGCCTTGCCATCCTTTTTTTTCTTTTTTTGAGAGGGTGGGGGGCCTTGCATTTGTATGCATAACACCCAGTTCCTATCTATTTAAATATCTAACACTAAACATTACTTTTTACATTTATAATACCCAAATCTTATGTATTTACATATCTAACACCTAAACTTTGCTTTTGTATCATGCCTTTTTTTCCGTGATAAGTATGTAAAAATTGAATTATAGGTTTATATATGTAAACACATAGGAACTAAGTAGTAAATAGGCAAATCTTCTTCTTTTTTTCCGTGGGGACTATCTGTTGTTGATTTAATCATATTCACAACTTTAATATTATGCGGATAGACTGATTGCTTTTTTTGCCTAGATGAAACCGAGGTTGTGAAGACGGATAGTATCTTGAATATTGAATATGAAATCATGGGTGATAGGGCCGTCGGTGCGCATGTACCTGTGAATATAAAACCTGACGGCAAAGGTAAGCTATTGTTTAAGATCGCGCTCGCCTTACAGCGGCCTGTGGTTGATCCTTGTCTTGCGGTCGGATTTCTTCCCTTCACTTCTGATTGCCTAAGAGTTGGACAGCTAGTCCATATGAGATGGAGACTCGAAAGGTTGAAATATCCAGAGGAAACCCCATCATCCTTGGCCAAAGCAAGTTATCCAATATGCTTGTTTTTCTTTTTACCCAATTTGATTCAATTACTTAACCTTTGAGCCTTGGATTGCTAATAAGTCTCCATGTTGTTTTCTTTGGCAGGATGAGTTATTCTATGAAGTAGATGCTAACCCAGAGAACTGGATGATTGCTGGGAGGAAACGGGGGCATGTATCTTTGGCTTCAACACAAGGTCTGCAATTCATTTCCTCTTTTCTGGGGCATTTTCATACATACCACCCAATTCCTATGTATTTACACATCAAACACCTAAACTTTATATTTGTACCACACAAATCTCGTATCACATCAAAAATACCCACTATTTTAACTCTTAAAAAGTGAAATATACCTTTTCATGCACGGGTAAGGTTGCATGTATATAAAAATTGATGTTCGGATGTTATATATGTAGTACAAAGAATTGAGTGGTATGTATGTAAATCAGAGGAATTTCATACTTCCATGGATTTAGCTCATTGAAGAAGCCTTCTAATAAAACAAATGGATATATCTTAGGTTCAAGGATAGTTATCACAGTGAGTTGCTTGCCACTTGTCTCTGGTTATGTTCATCCTCCCCAGCTCGGACTTCCAGGTGTCCCTGAATCCAACATAAGCTGCAATCCTGCTGGGCCTCACCTAGTCTGTATATTGCCTCCAACTCTGAGTTCTTCCTTCTGTGTTCCAGCTTGATGTTCTGACTAATACAGAATCCTTAAATCTACTTTGAATTCCTCTTGTTTGCCGGATTAGATCTGGATTCTTCTGGTTCAGTCTTGTGGCGTTTTGTTTCGTAAAAAGCTGTTATGAATCGGAAAAATCTAATGAAAATAGAGGAAGCAGAGAAATGGGATGAACATTTGAAATTTTATTTATGAAATTCAAGAATTTTTGTTTTAGCCCGCCCAATGTAAAAGATTGAGAAGATAGAAAGATTGTTCGATTTATGTTTTCAGAGACAATGCAGGAGACTAGTCTTGTATTTAACAAAGTGAAATTCTGTATATCATTCTGAAGTTCACATTTATCACATTTCTTTAGTGAAGTTCACAGTATCATTCAGACCTTCCAAAGCACATTATGACCATATTTTCATATTTTAACAGTATATCAGATGCTCTATATTTGTATTTTTTTGTGGATGTATTGCAGACAACCTTTCTTCATGGAAATTATGGATATGGAGATAGTATTGACCCTTTATCCATAGAAAATTCCATTAGGAGATTAGTGAGGCATGCATACATGCATGTGTGTGTATATATATATATATATATATATATATATATATATATATATAGAGAGAGAGAGAGAGAGAGAGAGAGAGAGAGAGAGAGAGAGAGAGAGAGAGCACTAACGAAGTGGGAGATGAAAGAGAGACCAATAAGGGTGGAGCAGTGGGCAAGTAGTGGGGTTGGTTAACATCAGTGTTATCAAGTCAACCATTGTAATAATTTTCATAATTCAAATATATATGTGCGCATAAATAAAGGAGTATATATATATTGGTGGGAGTCACTAAGGGAGTGGATATATGAATTGGGAAACATCATGCTTAAGAAATGGTGAATAAAGACAAATTTAATGCACAACTCACATAGGTTGAAATTGATCACCCGCTTTTTCTCCATTTTTTTTGGGAAGTTGAGGTTTCTAGGAGAAAATATTACGTCCGGATAACGGATGTGATGCAGGCGATGTTTTTTATTTTTTTTTATTTTTTATTCTCTGTTGCATCGGTTATATGGCATCTGTTGTTCAGATGCAGCTTGCATTTGAACTCCGAACGTAATATTTTTCCGGTGTCTAGAGATGCTCTCACCTTTTGTATTTGTGAAGGAAAGGAAAAGTCTATATCCAACGTGATAGCGAAAATTGATTAATTTGCATTTGTTTTTTTTTTTTGTTAGGGAAATTTATTTGAAAGTTATTTTAGATTAATATACTTCGCTTCTGACTTTGGAGTATTTACATAAAATTTATATTGAGGTATTGATTTGAAAATAATATAAATGAAGTTTGAATTATGTACCAATAAGATTGGGTTTATGTTTGAATTTTATTTGAACATGGATTGAACAGGTTAGAAAAAAGGTTTGAAAATTGAACATATAGAACTCAAATAAAATTTGAATGGAGTTGGAATTATGATTGAACAAGGTTCAAGCAAATATTTGATTAGGGTTTAAACATGATTTGAGTTAGGTTTGAAAATGCTTAAAGGAGACAACATAGTGCAATTGAAGAGATAATAATCATTCATAGAACAATAGAGTATGATTAACTATATTTGATAAATAGTCATTAAAATAATGTAACAAAAAAGATGACACGCCATTAGTGTTATTCAAGAAATTAACCTACATTCATCAAATAATATTTATAAATTAAGAAGTTGGTAGTAAATGCTCCTTTAATTGACATTATCATTTAAAAGGCAAATATATAGCCACATGGAAACTAAATTTTTTAGAAGACAGTTCACCATATAAGCAAGCACAATTTACAAATGAGGAACTAAATGCACTATCTCTTTAAGGGTCATTGGGATTGAAATCTTTCTCATCAAATATGACTTGATAGTGAGATAGTTCGCTTGGGATGGCAAAATTGTTATGAAAATGCACACTCTTATACTGATCTTCAGCAGCAAATTTGTTAAATTCGGATTTGTTCAAAATTACATAATGCTTATGTTGTGTCATTTCCTCAAGTGTTGTACACAACGAGGTCACTGGTCTCAACTTGCTTAATAATTTTTTTCTAGCATACCTCTAGCTCTATTTATTACCAGAACAATGTAATGCCTTTACATGTATAATGATCCATTTGCATATATGGTACAACTCAAAAAACTTAATTCCACAAGAGATGTTGGCATCATTTTTGGTGTGACGAACATACATTGTTGATGCTTCTTTGACTCGATTGAGAGCCACTTAGTATCAAGTTTCTACCCACTCTAGTGAGAGGGGCCAATGTCATTGCACTAGATTACCTAGCAACAATGCTCTTTCCCTAGTTTTAAAGCATGCACGGACCACTTTCTAGCATCACATCTCTCATACAATTGGCACTTTGCACTCTATCAAGAGCATGCATTCTATACGGGAGATGTAGCCCCACAACACTCATAGTTGATGCCACTGTCCCATAATGCCACTCTCCCAAGAAGTCATCACTAAAATGCCTTGAAAAGGGCAGTTGCATCGTGGTGTTATTTCATAAGGCTTTGGTACCATTGTTTTAAAAAAAATTAAATAATATTTCTTGTCTCCAAAGGGCATGAGAAGCATGGGCTCATTGGCTCATGCCCATGTGGAGAGATAGGCATAAGGTGGTTGATCTTTGTCCACTTTTAGGAGGTTAAAGGAGGGCTTTTAAGATGTTTTCTGGAGGAGAGAATGTAAGGACTATTATTCCTCCCTTGAGCTGGTTTCTTCCTGGCCTTGAGGACTTTTCACGGCTGAGGGAAAGTGATTGAAAAGCTGAGAATTGTGAGAGGGAGGGAGTGAACAAATATTTCAACCCGTAGGGATCTTGAGAGCTGAGCAAGGGCTCCTCTCCAATGCATGAACTTAAGAAAGGAGAATAAGGAGGAGGAAGAAAGAAAACTCAATCCTTTCTCCCACATTTACTCATTTGCACAAAGGAGGAGGGGCCATGCCACATTCCCTTCTTTGTTTTCACTTATCTGTGTGCTAAGGAGCTTGGCAAGTTAGAGACCAACGTCAACCATATTTTGGGGGCAATAGTCTAGTATAATAGCTCACACACCATTTCATGCGTATATTGCAACAGGCGTACCATTCAGATTGTTGCCAAAGTGCTCAAAGCAACATTGTTGTCTACCACCTCAATGTATATTGGTATCTGCATATGCTTACTCATGTCACCATAAAGACAACAAAAGAGATCTGATGCACTCAGGTCGTCTATTTCATTACATTTTGCATAGAGATCATTTGGTGTCTTGGCGCCATTCAATTAGTGCTTTGATGTTGTGCAAGTAAAGTCTTAGTTCCATGTTTCTTTCATTCATATCATTACATTATTCAGCATTTTGACAAATTAGTTAAACGTCTTGGGAGCATACTATTACATCTGAGTTTCTCATACGTTTGGAGTCACATTTCAAACACTTAATCATGTCCATGGCACGCATATCATACCTCTTATTATCACCTTAAATAATGCTTAGGTTAACCAACATATCATTTACATATAAATCTAAGTTACAAGTGTTACATTTTAATGAAGGCACTTGTGTAGGCCTTGGAGTTGAGAATTAATAATTGTTATCCATGAGTGTATAATCGTTATCCACTGGTGTATCTCATTTGGATAATAATAATTAATACTTTTCCTACTTCAAGTTGACATAATGACTCAAATTAGATACACACATATTAGGGAACTTCATATATTACAGATATTCACAGATTACTCTCTGCTGGTATAAAATGAGAGAGTAATTGGCTTTAGGCTTTATAAATGTACGAACACATAGTGTTAAAGATATTATCAGATAATTTTTTTTTTTATGTGCATAACATCAAGATTATGTTTAATTAAATTACTCCTCCGATTGGGTGTATCTAAAAAAAAAATATTTCATTTTATTCATATATGATTAACACCTAATTCAGAGAGATAACATGAAGATTACTATGGAGAATAAGTAAGTTTTAAAATTGCATTAATGAGAAGCCATAACTCATCCTTAGTTAACCTTAGAATCTATTTTTTTAAGGCATCTTTATTCTTTCTTAACGTGTGATCAAGAAGTGAGAACATTCGAGGACAATCGAATCATTATATATATATATATATATATATATATATATATATATATATATATATATATATATATATATATATATATATTGCTATGTTTTAGAGTAAATACCTTTGATCGATTCATGCAGTTTGGGCAAGCCAACTTTCTCGCAGCGCTCCATCTCGATAGCATTTCATCAAAAATTGATTATTTTCAACATCAGTGTAAATTTCAAATATCTATTAACAACCTACATATTTAAGGACAAACATATTTAACTCGTTAGTTAAATAGATATTTTCGTACATACGTTGGACATCTTATATAGATAAATACATAAGTAAAACAATTCTCTTTCACATCACATAAGAAAATCATCATTTTAATTTAAAAAAAGTAAAATAGACATTTTCATGCATAAATAAGTTGACATCTATGACATAATTGAAGTTTAGGGGTTCTATTTGTAGAATGATAGGAATGGACTGGTTTGTATGTAAATATTCATTAAGGAAATTTACAAACATACCAATAGGGGTGTAACGGATGAGTTGAGCTCGATAAACTAACAAGGCAAGCTTAAGCGAGCACCGACTCAACTAGTTAGCTCAAGAACTAGCTTGTGTATTCGTCATTTTATCATAATACTAGCTTGAATTAATATTCTTTTTTCTCTCATAATAAGTTAGATAGCTCATAAGCCAACTCGAAGAAGTATAATTAAAATCGAGCTCGAGCTCGAACTCCATTAATTAAGTTAAGCTTGAGCTCGAGCCGAGGGTGGCTCAAGCTCAACTCGACCTGTATATTTATATATCTAATACCTAAACTTTGAACACACCTCTATCAAATTTCATCTCACTTTTAGAATTTTCCCAAATAAATCTTGGGGCATTTGCATACATACCACTTATATCTTGTATATTTACATATGTAACCCTCGAACATCGCTTTTTATTAAAATATAGTTGTAGCACCCAACACCCCTAAAGCACAACAAAAGTATTACTATTTTAACTTTTGAAAAAGTGAAATACATATTTTCATGCATAGGCAAAGTTACGTATATTGCAAAAATTGAAGTTTATAGATAAGTAAATACATAAGAATTGAGTGGTATGCATGTAAAACTTCCAAAATTCTAAAAGGATAATTACATGCATAGCTTCACCCTATGTTTAAAATAAGTTCGAAAAATAACAGTTCTCTCTTTGTCAGATTCAATCTATAGGAGTAAGAATGATAAGAGCACATGACATTCAAAGAATTATTAATTCACATCCAATTTCTTTTGCCTTAGACAGCCTGAAGTAGACTGCTAAAGCATATGGTTCTGTTTGGTAACACGGAGATTTAACGAGATTCGGTAAAGATGCCTACATCATCGGGAGCAGAGCGTGGTTTTCCTTTCAATTTCAGAAAAGAGTATAAAATAGAATTAAGTCCTAGGGTTACAAAAAGACTTATATATAACCCTAGAGTACAATATGTAATTACCAAATTACCTCTGTACCGTACTGTGGGGGCGTGCCCCCGCATCCCCAACACACATGATGTAACTCCCCCGATTTGCTCACTCCACTCCAATATCTGTCCCTTATTTAGTATATGAGCCTTACCTAAAAAATTGAGTAAGATTTAGGTAGGATTTAATCCTAAATCATGCCAAAAATAAAAGTTACATCTTTAAATATTTTAGGTTCTTAAATACAATCTCTCATAAAATTTCTCATAAATCCGATATATAGTAATCTTATAGGAAGACGGATTTACGAGATTTAGAGAAGTGAAGCAGGCAAATTGGGGGGTGAGAGGCATTAAGGAAGAGGGAGAAATACGAGGGTTACCTTCGTTAGGGGTTTCAGATTTGTTGCCAAGATTGTGAGCCGAGCACCATACGTTGTCGCCGAGTGAGATAAGTGCATCACTAAATGGGAAAAAAATTTCATACGGAGAACGTACGCAGGTAGGAGGCCACGTAAGGCAAGGCGGTCCCACCGCTTAAATATTATAAAAAAAAATTCTATTGTTCCGTGCGTGACCTGCTTCAGTAACTCGCTAATACCTCCATGGTACCGCTTTAATACCCCCGCGGCCGAGCTCCTATGCTTGGGTTCCATATAAGACAACATTTTTGGGAATCTCGGTTAATATTTTTAATTGAAAAAATTTACCAACTTAATCACATATTCACTTTTCTTATAGTGTAACTTATGCATAATAGTGCCTCAATTTTTTGGTATTAGATAATTTTACATCATATCATATTATTGGGGAATATACCTACTTCCTTTCACTTAACTATTCACATGATATATAATTATTTAAGTGGTTGTAGAATGATTTAGGGCATTTAAAGACTGTACTAACCAAGACATGATTGTAAGTTTATAATGGATAGTTTTGTTTGTTGTGATCAAATATTTTATTTTCTCTCCTTCTGTAGGTGTCTTAGAATCTTTGATGAGAGTAAGCCTTATGCCATAGCTTTCTACCATATAGTCATAAAATTCTAAATAACTCTCTCTCTCTCTCTCTCTCTCTCTCTCTCTCTCTCTCTCTCTCTCTCTCTCTCTCTCTCTCTCTCGTGTGTCCGCGCTTTAAGTCTATAGGGTTTCCATAGAAGAACTAATTCACGTATTGCTTTCATGGAACCTCATGCTACATTTTTGTGACTACCTCCATGGTTAAATAGATTTAGAATCTGATAATTTAGGAGGTTTTATTCATAAAATCTTGACTAAATCGTGTTTATAACCTCTAAAATTTATTACCTATCCTTGATAAACACTTTGAGCTCATTCATTTTTTTGATATTGTTCCTAAGATCTTTTAATATATTATTATTGCAGAGGAGACACCCATTAGGATATAATGATCTGCCCTCTATCCAATAACTCAATTTATCTTTGATGCTTTAGGTCTATCCCCTAGTTGAACGACAATATCTTTTCTTTGATGCAGCCTATGTGGGATTTCCTAATGCAAGCATAGTTCTTTTAATCAAAAGTATTATATTTTATCCCTCAAGATTTAATTATTTAAAGAAACATATTTCTTTAGCAGCATGCTCTTGAACCCATAACAATAAAATAAATTTGATTCCTTCGTTATATTTGGGATATTTTCATAAGTCCTTTTGTGTATTTGGATAGATCAAAGTTGTCTGGTCCTTTCAAACATTGAGCCTAACTCATACTACAAGGATCGACTCAAGGGTGTTTTTCATATTTCTTACTCATTTGTCTAAAGTATTCTATATTTCTCCGTCTCATTCTTCACCCTCACTTTTATCTTCAGATGAAAGTGATGTGATGATTTTGAAAGGGAGGTTGCTTGAAAGTGAAAGTTATATAATGAAGTGAGACAAACAAAACAAGAAGGGTGAAACAAGATAGTGAGGGTAAGATAACGCAGTTTAAACTTTGTTCAAACAATGATTCAGCAACGTTTCAACTTGCTTGAATTTTAAACTTTATTTGAAGTTTATTTCATGCATAATTGAATCTTTTTAAACCATGTTGAATCATATTACAAACTTAATCAAACCTTATTTAAATCATGCTCAAATCTTATATGAATCATGATCGAACACTGTTCAGACCTTACTCAATGAGGGTCTGAACTCTAATCATTTTTTTTTAAAGCATTATTTAAAGATACGAATAAATTTCAAATAAGTTTTGACTAAGGGTCACACAAAATTTGATCAATCTTTGAAGTCATAATTATGATTTTTAATGTTATTATAAGGTTAGTATTTAGAAAATTGAGAGCCCTATTTTAAAATTAAATAATTACATTTATAATATCACTAAGCTTGAACAACAAGTTAGAGATGGAGATAGATTGGAAATTTGTCATAGGCTGATCAAATGTGTCACCTCCATAGGGAAGGAGTTGATAATATGAAGGATTAATTAGCAACTTCTTGTTTGAAATTTAGCTTAAATGCTTGCCTATTTATTTATTTTTTTTTAATTTTATTTTGATAGAGTGGGGATACTTCAATCTAAATTAAACTTTCATTCATATTTATGTAAGAAAATAAGTAGTAGATATATTTCTCTTATTTTCTCTATTTCAGACAAAACAAAGTCTATTTTGTTGAAGGAAATTTACTCTATATTACACTAATTTTTAAATTAAATGGAGTTTAAACTTTAATGTTGATTATTCTTTTTGTATATGTGGTTGATTAGATTTGTTATGATGTTGATAAGATTTGAACCCAAAGATATCACCATAAATTTATAAGCCTTTATCAACAAGATTAACTAGTTGACAAGGTTAATTATAATTTAAGTGAAATATGTTAATTATATAAAAAGAGGATACACAATTAGTTCTAGATTGAATTTCATGTAGGAGACTAGTGAAAATTTGATTTAAAGAAAATTGTAGGTTGGACTCAAATATGTGATCCTACTCAAGTTTGTGTGAAATTGATTTTCTAGAATAATATTTTTTATCTAAATTTTTTTCACTTCTAGGAAGAAAAATATGTTTCCTAGCTCTCTGTTAAGTGATTTTTATAAATTAATTATGTAAGCTCAAAGATTATATATAGTTTATTTATGATAGTTAAGTAGTGATTAATTAATAATTTAATTATTAATTAACAAAATTATACAAATTAAACATAAATTAGGATTGAAAGATTTGCTTGAATAAGATAAATTTGGATATTGATTGAGAAATTAAGCTGATTAAGTTACATAAGGTATTATGATTAATCATTCAATAGTTACTTGAACACTATCATTATTGGGTCCCATGCTGGGATCCTCGATTGCAAAAAATGAAGCATTGCATTAGGTAGTTAAGAGCCAACATAAAAATTTTGTCAAGAAAGTATGACATGAATCATTTATATTATTGTGTCAATGTCAAGGTGTCCCTTAAAAGGGAATCATTGAACAATTTGAGTGTACTAACAAGCGTGCAAGGACCACTGCACCGATGTTTGGGCGGCGTGTTAAATAAGGTCTCCACAGTATAGATGAATGCATGTAAAGAAGTTAGTCCATGAAAATAATATTAGGTTAAATACTTGGAATATAGGCACTCTCACAAATAAATTATTAAAATGAGTAGATATTATGATTCATAGGAAGATAAATATCTTATGCATCAAAAAATTAAATGGGTTGAAGAAAAGACTAAAGAGATTGGAAGTTTATGTTTAAAAACTTAGAATTCAGCTAGGAGTAGTACTGGACATATTGTATTTGTAATTGTATATAATAGTTTGAAATATAATGTTATGAAAATTAGTAGAAGATTAAATTATAGCTCTAAAGAATATTATTAATACTACGATTCTTAATATTATAAGTGCTTATGCTCCTAATTAAGTTTGGATGTATGATTAAAAGAAAAATTTTGAATGACCTAGAAGAATCAATACAAATGATATCTTTTGAAGAAAGAATCTTTATTGGAGGAGATTTAAATGGACAAGATGGTTTAATGATAAAAGATTTTAGAAGTATTCATGCTGGCTATAATTTTGGAGTGAATAATGAAGAAGGTAGTCATATTGAATTTTGCATTAGCTTTATTTTTTGTTATTGTTAGTACTTTATTTAAGAAAAGAGAAGAGTATATTATCACTTACACAAATGAACCTAATAAAGAACAAATTAATTATGTTCTTATGAAAAAAATAGATCATCGAGATTGTAAGGACTGTAAGGTCATTCAAAATGAAAATTTAAGTAACTAATATTGATAATTGGTTTTGAAATTTAGAATAAAAGTTTGGAAGATGAAAATATATTCAAATATTATCATAAAATTAGACGGGTGCTAAAAAGACATAAATAAAATTATTTTTATTAATAATCTTCAATATCTTAAGATTAGGGATGTTCATAAAAAAGCTAATAATATATGGAATAAAACAACGAGTACTATTAGCAAGTTACAAAAGTTGTGCCAGAAGATCAAAAAAGAAAGTTCTTATGAATAAATATAAATAACAGTGGAATAACAATGTGGAAGAAAAGATAAAAAAAATAAGAAGTTATGTTATAAAGATTGGCTTAAATTTAAAAGCTTCGAAAATTGGGAAAAATATAAGGTGACCAAAATGGAGTCTAAGGAAATAATTTATGATGCTCGGAATTTTTAATGATATTTATAAAAGATTGGATACTAAAAATAGTAAAATATACATGTAAAAGCTAGCCAAACAAAAAGATAAATAAAGTAAATATTTAGTTCAAGTAAAGTATATTAAGGATGAAAATTTCTTCAATGTTGATATTCAAAATTGGTGGTTAAGATATTTTGATAAATTATTTAATAATGATTGTGAAACATATAATCGATTTTAGTGATCTTAATACGATAAATAATGACAAATTTTTTTTATTTCCACCGTCACATTAATAAAATAGAAGCTAAGAATTTAACGAGAATGAAGTGTAGAAATTAGTAAGACTTGATGGTATTCTAAGTAAAAGTGTGAAAATACTTAGTAAATATGAAAATTTCTTGACTTGCTAAATGTTTTAACATTATTTTAAAAAATAAAAAGATGCATGAAGAGTGAAGAAAGAGTATATATGTTTCTATTTTTCAGAATAAAGAGGGTGCACAAGACTGTGTAAATTATAGAGGAATTAAGTTGATTTATAATAAGTTAAAATTATGAGAGAGAGCAATTGAACATTACTTGATGTGATATGAAAATTTCTTAAAATTATTTATGCAGGGCAAATCTACTATGGAAGCTATACATTTACTGAGAGATTGAATAGAAAAGTATAGAGATAGTAACGAAAAGCTACAAATGATTTCTATTAATTTAGATAAAGCTTATGAAAATGTTCTTAGAGAAGTTATTTGGAGAGTTTTAGAATAGAAAAGTGTTGATATTGCTTGTATTCAAGTTATTGAAGATATGTATACTAGGTTTGTTACTTGTGTTGGAACACACAAAGGATTGACCAAGTATTTTTCTATTTCATTTGGTTTACATCATGGATTGAATTTAAGCCCGTATCTTTTTACTTATGGATGTTCTTATTGGATATTTATAGGAGGATGTACCTTGGTGTATGCTTTTCGCTGGTGATAACCTTTTTGTGGATAAGTCTAGAAAGAGTGTTCAAGAGAAATTTGAATTATGTAGGTCAAATTTAGATTCTAAAGACTTTTATTTGAGTAGATTTAAAATGAATACATGGATTGTAATATTTTAGTAATAATACATCTAATGGATGGGTAATCAAGTCAATGAAAGGGGTGAATGTATAAGGCATCTTAGGTCTATTGTTGAAAGTGTTGGTGATAGATGGGGATATTATTAGTAGAATTCAAATTGACTGGAAGTGAAGCAATGCATCAGACCTATTGTATGATAAGAAAGGAAATGTTTAGATTTAAAGGTAATTTTTATAAGATGGTGGTGAGTCTTGCGATGTTTTACGTGGATGATGAGTAGTTTTACCCTTATAGATAAAATGCGAAACAAATATATCTATGAAAGCGTTGGAATCGCTCTAGCAGCAGATAATATTAGATAGAGTCGTCTTAGATGGTTTGTTCACATGAAACGTCGACCATCTAATGAACATGTTAGGAGAATAGACATTTTAGATTTTACTTATGCTACAAAGGGTAGAGGTAGGCCAAAAAAGACTTTGGCATGTTGTATAAAAATGATCTTAATTTATTAGAATTAAATGAAAAAATGACACTCAACAGGACAAAATGAAGAAAAAAGATTCATGCAGACGACCCCACTTAGTAGGATAAAGACTTATTTTTGCATTCAATAGTTAGTTGAAAATTATTTTAAATTTCCCTAGATGTTATTTCATGTTTAGTTATCATTCAACTAATTATAATACTTCGAAATAATTAAAAAAAACTATTGATGAATTAATTATCATGATAATTATTTACTTAATAGTAATCAATAGAAGTAGTTTGCATTGTAATTTCAAGAAGAATCACATAATAATTTGCATTGTAATTTCAAGATTTCAATTATTTTTTTCTCTGCATTAGAAAATTACATTTTGAAGTAGTAGATTATGTTTGACATCCAACATATATGAAAATTTTTAAAATAATAGTAGACACGAGATAATGGGAAGACTTCAAGTCAATAAGTGAATCATGTTGTATTACAAATTCTAGCTTCGAGTTAGGTGATACTATTGTATCAATCAAAATGAGGAGAGCAACATCAAATGGAACTTTAAATGATATATGCATGCTTATAAAGTTTAGTAGTATCATTTTATTGTGCTATATATATGATATAGGAATTTAGTTTAGACAATCTTTAAGCCAAATTGGTATTACTAAGCCCTTAAGTGCTCTAGGAACTTATAGCTAGTGCTTGACTTACATAGGACAGATCATGAAGATCAAATTTTATAGAAGTTTTAAGTCGATACAATGAAGTAAGAGTACTATTTTATGAAAACACTTTCTAATTTCATCTCAAAAGTAGGTTACCAAATCATGTTTTGAAGGAATTGCTTGAATTTGCACATGAACCTAGTCTCTTTGGATGCACTCAAGACTCTTATAGATTGTAGATTAATTCCTTGGATGATGTCTAATGAATGTTATGTAGGGCTGTCAAAAAAGCTCGTTGTTCGTGAACAGCTCGTGTTCGGCTCGTGAAGTAGCTCGTGTTCGGCTCATTTAAACAAATTTTTTAAGCTCGTATTACAAACGAGACGAACACAGACAACTCTTTGGTCGCTCGTGTTCGGCTCGTTTTAGCTCGAAATAAAAAAATAATCATATAATTATTTATATAATAATTTATTATATGTATTATTTATATATTAATATATTATATATATTTATATTTAAGTTTAAATCATAATTGCTTATGTGGTAACATGGTTATACGTCTTGTTTCCATTCATTTGGTTCAGGATCGAATCCAGCACTATACATATATTTTTCCAATTAATTTTAACGAGCCAATTTCGAGCCGAAAACGAGCCGAATACGAACAAGAATATTTAATTCGAGCCGAACACGAACACACCTTTCACGAGCCATTTCGAACACGAGCCGATATCGAGCTCGAGCCAGTAACGAACAAGCCGAACACGAGCCGAACCTGAGCGAGCAGCCCTAATGTTATGAATGATTGTTATGTGTAAGAGAAATTAATGCATGTGGGATTCATGATATGTAATCAACAATAGATTAACAATGATTATAGAGATATCAACTGCATCTTATATAGTCAGTTGATGGCTATCATTTATTTGGAGGATATAGAAGACTTGGTGGTGCATGTGAGAAGCTTTCTTGTCTGAGACGTTCTTTGCATTATAATATTCTTATGCTTACTTTTTTCTTCCATTGATTTTTAGCATTGAGAAGGTGGTACTATGTAAAAACTGAACACACACACACACACACACGTTCATTTAAAGATTGGTTGACGGGCGGAACTGTCAACCAACCCTTTGGGCTTCGCAGACATCGCTAGGTAGCGCGAGCTTGGACCCCACCAGCCAACATATTTGAGTACCACCTCCATATAACTGACAACTTGTCTGGAAGGAATTCAAACCCCAAACCAGAAGAGATTTACACCGCCGAATCAGACGCTCTACCGACCGACCTGAATACGCGGCTCAACAAACTATTATATTGTGATCTAATTTCTAAGAAGCGTATGATACACTACAAAAGATGATGGGTCAACATGCATCATATATATATATTAATGAAAAAGGAAAGCTTTGTTAATTGCCTAAACTATAAGATATTTTTGTTTTAATATATATTTCTCTTTCAATGTTACCACTGGTGTAGGAAAAAAATTTGCATACGGAGGGCGTACGCAGTGCTGCATACGCCCTCCAATAACAGGAGGCTACATCAGCTTTATACCTTCTATGTACCATCCAAAATAACAAGGATGATACATGGATGGTACATGGAGGTTACATGAAATAACACATGAAACCCTCCATGTACGATCCATGTACCACGGAAATCGTACGCAGCGCTGCGTACGGTCTCCGTATGCAAATTTTTTTCCTGGTGTAGCCATCCCTAAGGGAGCATAGAGAGAGAAAGAGGAGAGAGAGAGAGAGAGAGAGAGAGAGGTGTTCGGCAATGTGAGTCCCCTTGAATTTTGGGAGGAGAATGGCCTAAACTATATAGAAAAAATATCATAGCATTTAAGGTCAAGCGGGAATCACGGATCACAATGACCAGATTCCCTAAGGAACGCAATCTATATTAAGACATGCAGTGTAGAGAGCTATCTATCTACCCCCTATATCTGTTTATTATTAAATTTACATCACTCCCATGTTATAAGCACTTTAATTATTCCAAGTGCTTAAATTAATAAATGTTTGTTACTATTATGCTAATTAATATTCCCTTTACAATTACTCAAACCACGATAAACATAAGAGGAATCATTCAAGTCGTAGAATTTATAGAAGTGTCAAAACAGTCTACTGACTCCTTAAAATCAAGCTATCTCTCTATATAGGGCTTCAAAATAGTCGTTTAAGCCGCATAATTTATAAAAATATCAAAATAATTTAATGCTATTTAAATTGCAATTAAAATAGTTTAATTAGATCTCATATACATAATGTGAAATTATTTTAACAGGTTACTCTAAGTGTCACAATTATGAGCATCTTGTCACACTCCCAAAAAAAGTTTTAAGAGAGGTGGGCAGCCCAGGACTTATATACTGCTTTTTCAGTCTTACACCTAGCCGATGTGAAACTAAATGTCTCTGACATTCTCCTCCACCCAATCACATGATGCCCTTGTCACGGATCGGCTCCACCGAAGGCCCTACACCGTGGAGAGTCCTCACACTCGTCAGGCAGTACACCCGCTTTGATACCACTTGTTACGATCCCAAAAGAGATCTTCAGAGAGATAGACAGCCCAAGGCTTATATACTGTTTTTTAGCCCTACACCTAACTGATGTGGGACTAAATGTCCCTGACAATCTGCAGTGCATTGTTTCGGTTATTTTATTTAATTTTTTTTAATGCACTGTCTTCCATGAATTATAAAACGATAATTTGCACTTAGACGAGAGTTTTAGAAACCTACAAGCAAGTGCATTTATCAGTGCAGTTAGACGTGCAATTAATCATTTAATTACTGATGTTAATCTCTAATTTAATATAACACATTTTCCTAATTGGATCAATTTTGATAAAATTATGTTCCAGTTTTAAAAAATTAAATAATAATGATATTTTTTTAATGAAATAAAAATTTTAAATGACATACATATAAATATGAAAATTTAGATGTGCGAGTGGAGCGAGCTAAGAGCGGAAGCATCTGTTTAATCGGGGGAGTTTCGTTAAGGGGTACAGAAGCAACACTCCCACGGTACGGTACATATATAATTTTGTAATTACATATTGTACACTAGAGTTATATATGTATATTGTTTATATAACCCTAAGGTGATGTAAATGGCTTCGTTCATTGTTTCCGAGAACGTAGGCATATTGTCGAACCTTGTTAAATCGTTATGTTTGATCTTGATTGTTCTATCGATTCTTATGTTTCTCTGCTCTCATTTCTCAACAGATTGGAGTGGTATGTAAATACATAAGAATTTTTTACATAAACAATTAATAAATGCAGCCGTTAACACAGTTCCATGCACCAAGCTTCTAATATTAACAATTTAACATGTTTTCGTGTGTAACAACTCTTAGATCGCACAATATCCTTCAGCTTATTTGGCAAATATTTCCAATAACATACGACATAAATTGTTCAAATTTTGGGCTAAAGTCCAGAAGCTAAGTTCCAAACTTAATAAATAATAATGACAGAAGTGGGCCCACAGAAATGTTTTCATGCATGTGTGGTACGTAGCTTGTCATGCAGAGTTGAAGTGCTGTTCTTAATTTGTGTCTATCAGATGCTATATGATGCTACATCATTTTGATGCATAAATCAAAACAAGTGTATATTATATATATAATTTTCGAGAATTTAGGTTGATAATATAAGTTTGCATTGTCATTGATAATGATATACTAGCTATATCATAATTTGATGGAACATATGATGTATAGTAAGTCATATCATATTTGAAAGGTGTGATTGGGAGTGGCATATTGCCACCCTTTGATTGACTATAGTATTGTCATTGAATAGACATAACAATAATTATCAGACTGGATCATTCGTTTAGATGTATATTTGATGTGTTTAACAGTATATAATTAGAATAAGTGATTTAAGTTGAAAGATTGTGCAAGTTCGTGCCTTTTTTAGTATGTTGCAATGATAAAAAGAATTTGTTATGATCAAGTATTTTATCATGGTTACCTTTATCAGTAAGTAAGGATGATATTTTTGGATTAGTTGGATTGTGCTCTCAAAATTCTCTAATTGATATAATAAAATATAACTTTTGTCCTCATTAATTTGTTTCAACATTGATCCATTGAGTTCTTCAAAGAAGAATAAATAATGATAACTTGTTTAGGAATGTTGAAATTTTGAGAGGTGGATTATTTGCTGATTGTTCCTCTCAGATGTTTGATATAATGCATAAGATAATTATCATCAATAAATATAATTTATAAGATATTAGATAAATGAATAGTAGTAGTTATTAACTAAAGATTGCCTTCGTATAGTTTATCAAAGAGACAAAATGAAATAGAAGTTCCCATATCTATGTATACCTTGGATATTGGAATCTAGTAATGTTCTTGATTAAGTTCATGAATGAGTTCTTCTAGTATTCCAAATTTGATCTATAAGAATTGCAATAAAACAATCAAAGGGTAACACAAAAATTTTGTTTGCAAAGCATGCTATAAAGTAATACTTATAGATAGCCTTAGGTAATTCAAGATGCTAAATTATACTCATTTTATAAAATTCAATAAATAAAAGAAAAATAAAGTGGAATCAACATTTTTATGATCAATAATTTTATGTTTTGTCAAGTTTTTTTTTTTAATTTAGGCTTATAATGCAATTAAAAAATAAAAGATATATAGGATGAGAGTAGCCTAATGGTGAGAATTTTCAACAAAATATGTTATCACGCTGTGATAAAAACATATAAATTAATTCTCTGATTGAGATTTATCACTCTACAAAGTATATGAGGAAGTTATCTTAAATAGATTTACAATAGCAAATTTTTGTTGCCAAACCATGAATACTGCAATATAGTATAGATTGTGATTAAAGTACATTTTACTCTCACCTAGAACATGCTTACTAGAGATAACAATAATATTATTTATCACTTACTAAGAATGCTTCATTCTTCATTCTTGTTGTTTATTGAAAAAATCACGATGATAGAGTGATATTTAATTTATTAGATTTGCATTAAGATCTAACACACATAGATGATAAAAAAGTACCACAGTTGATAAAAAGTACCAAGTGGACACACCAAAATTTTTTACTTGAAAAAACCCTGGAATGGAAAAAAAACTATGGAGCCTAGCCTAGTTAAAATAATTCACTATATATAGGAGTGTAAGTGCATGGGTTCACTCTTCTTCTAAATTGTAGATTGAATGATAATATTGATACTTGTATATGTACAATAGTAGTTTAGCTATAATAGTCAAAATTGGGCTATAATAAATGTGATTCTTGATTGTAATAACTATAGTTAGCTACAATGACCATAATTGGTTGCTACAAAGGTAGTAGTTGGTCTTGAAGGCTATAGTCGGGGGTTGGAATAGTGGTAGTAGGACACAGAGGCTATAAGTGGTGGCCATAATAGCAGCAGTTTGGCATAAAAGTCATAGTTGGAAGCTGTAATAGCTTTAATCAGCCACATATGTTGTAGTCCATGATTGCAATAGTGTCAGTTGACCACACAGGACATAATTGAAAGTTACAGTAGTAACTAGCTCCATAAGTTATATTTGGTATTGCAAGAGCATCAATTGGTCACATAGACGGTAGTGGAAAGCTACAGTAGTAAATGACTGCATAGATCATAGTTGGTAGATGCAGAAATGTGAGTTGGCCACAAAGGCCGTAGTTGAAAGTTGTAGTTAGTGTTAGCCACATAGGACATAGTTGACCACATAGGTCGTAGTTGATAGTTGCAGCAACGTTAGTTGGTCACAAATTTTATAGTTGAAAGTGACAGTTACAGTTAGCAGCATAAAACGTAATTGGTCTCATAGGATATAGTTGGTAGCCACAATAAATTCACTTATACACAAAGTTTGTAGTCAAAGTTATAGTAGTAGTTAGTCATGTAGGCCATAGTTGGTCACGTAGGTCGTAGTTGGTAGACATAATAGTGTTAGCTTGCCACATATATTATAGTGAGAATCTACATTAGTAGCTAGCCACATATGTTATGGTTGATAGCTACAATAGCATAAATTGGTTACTTAAGTGATAGTTGGAAGCTTTAATTGTTGTTATCCACATAGGCTATATTGGTTACATAGGTCATAATTAGAAGTTAAAGTAGCTTTAGTTTGTCATAGATGTCGTATTTAGAAGCAATAGTAGTAGTTAGCCATGTAAGTCATAGTTGGTATTATTGACCTTAGTTGTTACTTGCAATAACGTCATTTTACCATAGGGATCATTGTTGGAAGTTATAGTAGCAGTTAGCCACATAAGTCATAGTTGGTCACGTGATCATAGTTGGTAGCTCCAGTAGTGTTAGTTTACCATAGTCCATAGTGAAAAATTATAGTAGTAACTAGTCACAAAAGTTGTAGTTGGTGTTATATCATTTAATGGCAACAACCTGACTTTTTAGTATATGATGTATAGAAAATTTTAAGAGTCTAGAAGAAGACGACTTATTCTGAATACAGTAGTCATAAGCAGTATTCATCGAGAGTTATTATAAGATCTTCAATATATATAAAATTATTCATTTACACGGTATTTTGGATATGTTGTTACCCCATGTTTGGCATTCATCAATACGCTAAATTTGGGATACGTCATTAGCTAGCAAACTTCACCGACAGTGGAAAGCAGTGATTCCATGTGATGGTTGACAGTGGTTGATGGCGATCGGTGGGTTGTGGTCGAGGATGATAAGTGACTATAGAGGCAAAAAGTTATCTCCAAGACTATAATATGATGTTATTTGGTTATATTAGGTTTGGGATACATCATTGCACTAAATTTGAGACACATCATTATATCATGTTAGAGATACACTTTTAACTATTAGATTTCACCAACAATGATAAACAGGGTCGTCGATGGAAGATGGTTGACAGTGGTCAGTGGCTATGGAGGCCAGAAGTTATCATTAAGACTTCAATATGATGTTATTCGTTACATCATATTTGAGATACATTGTTACACCATATTTGGGATATATCATTACACCATATTTAGGATACATCATGAGCAAGCAAAGTTCGTTGATAGTGGTGGTCAACGGGGAGTGGCAAGCGGTGGTTGAAGATGGACAATAAGCGGTGGTTGACATTTGTCGGTGGCTACAGAGGCTAGAAGTTATCATTGGAACTTTAATATGATGTTATTTATTGCATCGTATTTGAGATGTGTTGTTATACCATATTTAGGCTACATTAATGTACTCTATTTGGGATAAATTATTATTGGGATAAATTATTAGTAATTAGTGATTGTTAACGACAATGAGAAGGGACAACCAACGGTGATTGATGATGGCCAGAGGGTGTGGGTCAACGGTGGTTGACATCTATAAAGATTAAGAGTTATGATCACTGAGTATTTTGTTTTGAATAAAGCTAAAATTTGACTCGTTCCCTCCCCCCCCACCCTCCTCTTTCCATCTCTGCCCCTGCCCCTTTAATAAAGAGAGGGGGTTTATTTATAACTCATGAGGGAGAGACATTTAATTAGTTATTTAGTTGAAAACTCTCATAAACACATAATAGAATAACCCACATTGATCCCCCTTCATCATAGATGTTTTTTTATAATTTAAGAGCCTTAATGATCTCAGAATTGAGTGATATTAGACTCATTGGATTCCTCTTGTCGAGACTCTCAATTTGACTATTGGTATGTTGGAGTACATTTGATCATTCAATTGAAGATCTAAAGCCTCCAAATATGCTTTAATGGTTTGATATGTACCTCTTAAATTAGAATTGGACCAATTTTGGTATCATCATATTTACATTGTAAAGACTGTCAGTTTGACTATAAACTTACTGAAATTGAGGCTATGGATGATCTTTAATTTGAATCTAAAATGTTTCTTGTTCAAAATATCTTGAGAAATGTGCCAAATGGTAAAATTTCTTGATGATGCATTTATTGCCCCTATTTTTTAGCAAAGTTATTTATGTCTTCTAAAAATAAATTCATTCCAAAAAAGTTTTCCTTTAACAAGATTTAAGTTGTTTTTGGTACTCTGTGAAATTTAGATCAAGTTGTCGTTATCACGGTGGGTGGATGTTGAGTAGTCGTAGTTTAAAGTTAATAGTGGTGACTGGACCACATTACTCTAGTGGTGATGATGACAGTGAACGTAAGGAAGTGGGAGGAGTTTGGAGAAGCAATGCATGCATGAGTGTGTATGTGTATTTGTACCAACAAAAGAGTAAAATTATGCATTAAGAATGTGGTAGGGCCCAAAACCAAGTACGAATGCAAGCCGGGATGTAGTGGTACTTACTGGGACAAGCTGGTGCAATCCTGGGCATGAGCGGAAGCACACGGGCATGCTTGCACATGCACATTTATGTGTTTGCGTGTGCGAGTACCATGGGAGCTATAAGTAGTGCCAGTGATATGAAGGTAGCATAGTAGCTGACATGACAGTGTTTGCATGTCAACAGCAGTGTCGTGGCAGGCGGCACTATGGTGGCATGACAATATGTGGGAGCATGGATTGACAATTAAGTTATACAAGCATATTAATGGGCAGATAAGGGATCATGGCACTTAAGATTTTGGTCGGTCAGACGTGGTTGGACCAATGTAGCATGGGGACGGGTAGGTGACCAGGTCAATGGACCCGTTCGTGCGCAGGGTGTGCAACTTGGTGTGTTCGTGTTTGCAGACAGTTTCTGAGTGAACTTGTCTGAAAATTTCAAATTTTGTGCCCAAAAATCCCAATTTTGGCCTATAACTGGGCCATTATGAAGGAGAGAAAGCTCGCCTTTGCCCGGTGTTTGAAGTCTCTTTAATGTTTTTTTGTTGCCTCACTTTTTGGGCAATTATTGCCTAACGATATTGGAGTTCCTTATCGGTTGTTGTTGCCTCCTCTTTTGGGCTATTGTTGCCTCTTTTTCTCGGTTGTTATTGCTTGATGATATTGAAGTTTCTCTTAGTCTATTGTTGCCTCACCTTATCGGCTGATTTTACCTAATTATGTTGGAGTTCCTTTGAAGTGCTTGTTGCCTCACATTTTGTATCGAAGTGTTCCCATTATTTTGGTTGTTGTCATCCCATCATCTGGGTTGGTGTCCCCCACATCCTATGTAGTTTTTGCCCCATCTTCTAGGTTGGTGTTACCTCATCTTACGTGTTGTTGTTGTTCCCTTTTGGGTTGTTAATCTCTCCAATGGAGGTTTTTTGTGCTTGAATTTTTTCTATGATTCGAATGTCTAAGGAATCCAAACCCTTTGAAAGGCACAAGAAGGATCAAAATCTCAACGAGGTGAATAGATAATATGGATATTCACTGAAGATGAACTGGATATTTCCTTAAAGGCGTGGGAAACAGAGTTCATGAAGTTCAAATATCTTTTAGGTGCATATAAACAGATGTATAAAACTAATGTAAAATAAATATTAGTCTTGTGAGTCAACTAACAGAGTATAAATAAATTATTCACTATGATAGTTTTTCTCTCTACAACGTCATGAGTTGAACAAGAATGAGAAGATTTGATGGAAACAGAAGTTAACATGAATTAAAATTCAGATAATTTTAAGATTTGAGCAATGATGTTGGATCTTGAAGAGGAGAAACAAAAGTTATAGATCCAATGTGTTGGAGAAGAATTTCATCAAGGCTTCTAATAAGGGATTTATTTGATGTGTTATTGAACTAGAGTCAGCATCAATAACCAATATCCCAATCAGGCATCTGATGACCTGCCTTATACGCAAAAATGAGAGAAGCTGAAAGTTACAAGCAGGAGCACATACTTGAGGAGTGGGAGGAAAATATTAACATAGATTATTATTTTGTTTCTTTTGACTTGCATTATCTTTTTTTTCAGTGTGTTTAATTGTAAATCTCTTCAACTATGTGTAGCATTTGTACTTTTTGATAATGTATTTGTCATCGCCTTTTGATAATGCATATTTTTATGTGTATAACTTGTCGCCTAACGATGACAAAGTTATTACAAGTCTCGATACGAATAAAAATATTCCAATTAAGATGATGCCCCAGTAAAAGCATAATGGCATCATTTTTTCTTAAGCTTATGCTTTCTGAAATTCTTTGGTGAATTTTTAATTTATTGAATAAGTAACACCTTCTGAGGCTTATAGCTCCTTTGAGATTTTTTCTAATGTATAAGTACTTTTTAAGGCTTTTGGTCATTTCAAATTTTTCTTAGTGTACCTGTACCTTCTGATGCTTTTAGTCCTCGGAAGCTTTTTAAGTGGAACGCATCAAAATTTGCTCTCATGAAATCTTTTTAGTGAAGATCATATCCATTAATAGCTTTACATCAATGCTACCTCATGGTCGTTTATTCTAGGGCTTTGAGTGGAGGCCTTGTTTATTACTTGCCATCATGAGGTATTTTTAGTGAGAACTATATCCACTACTAGTTTCCCATCAATACAGGGCATATCTTCTAAGGGTATAAATGGAGACTATGTCTGCCAGTAAGAATTTTTTACCTTTCCTAGACTGTTTAGTATGAGTGTCCGCTCGCCAATTGTAGTATGTAATAGAAGAAGTGAATTGTAATTTACTATGGATTTTAGACTTGTCCTAAGTTATTTTGTAGAATATGCTCACTTGCATTAATTTGTTATGGACAAAGCCAAATAAAATCCATCAAGGATGTTAGACATGTTCGTATTATTTTGTCAGAGGTGCTCTATGACATTAACCTATTATGGATGAAGTTGAAATGGAATTCACCAAGGATATTTGATATATCATATGCTATTAGACAAAGCTTTTGCTTGAATAACATTAGTTTTTTTAACCTATCTTAGGCTATTTAGTCAGATTACTTGCTCAACAAACGTAGCATATTTTGGAAGAGATTGAATTGAGTCCCCATGGGATCGATTAAACTTAGAATGATGCGCTAGCAATATTTTGCATTTCTTGAGTCTTTAGAGTTAGTTAAGATGGATTGTACTTTTATTATAAATATGATTGCAGTCATATTTAAGAATGATGGTTGATAACATTCTTATCATTGCTTTTAGATTTATTACCCTCAGTGAGGGGTTCTCATAAGCCTGGTCATGTTGTATAAAGCAGTCCATGTAACTAATATTGAGAATGTTAGTTACTTGATCAAATTGAGGAGAAACTTCAGTATAGTAGGACATCTATGATTAGTAGTTGATTTTACGGTCATGTTTATAATATTGACATGAGTGTCCACTTAAAGTTGTGGTGAAAGTTTCCCCCAATCTTAAAATTGGTTCTCATAAACTTGATGAGATTCAAGAAGACTATATCACCACAATAATTTCCATGATGTTGATGTGAATGACCTTTTTAAACAGTAATGAATGTTGGCCTTTAGCATATAACTAATTCTCATAAACTTGATGCTTGAATGAAATGTGGGAAGACTTCCAATGTAAAATCATGCCTAGGATAGTGGCATTAATGACATTTCAAGACGATAGTTAAGTTTGTCCCCCACATCAAAGAGTACCTTAGAAATCAATCTTTTAGTGACTCTCCCTCACTTTGATGAATCTTAGAAATGTGAGGAGAGTCTCTGACAAACCTTTGTTTTGTAAGGAATCGCTCCATAAATAGTTTAGCAAGCTCAACAAAGGTATGGATAATTTCCCTTATGAGCGAAATGAACCAAGCATATATTTGGATAATAAGAGTAGCAGAGAAAACTTGTTAAATTAGTGTGTCAGAAGCTCGTTTTATGATAATTTACAACATTATCTTTCAAAATCTTATATATAATTACACATACACCATTTCTAGTGTGACTCTTACCAGAATACCAAATTTTAAAACCTGAGTTATCAATCTCCTTGGCTTTTTCTCCAACCTATTTAGTATGCATATAAATTTAAGACAATGTCTTTTTTCTTTTTTTCAATCTCAATTTCATTTTTTTTATTTACTTGCTATAAAATAGTTTGATCCTAATTTAAAATTTATTCAATTACTTATTTCTTTATATTAGTAAAATATTTAATAGTAAATCTATATAAAAAATCAAGTATTTATTTCATTTTTTACCTTTATTTCTAGCAAAAAATTTGGATAGATACTTGAATTTTATATAAAATTATTAACAAATAATTTTACAGATATAATTAATAATAAATTCAATAAATTTTAAATTAGTATCTAACAAGTTTATATCAATTTAAAATATATATATACAAATTATAAATAATTTTTTTAATCAAATAAGATATATGAGTTCTAGTACACAATTTCATTGAAATAAAAAAAATGCATTGAAAATTTATATGCATATTGATATTAATAAAATTGCAATTTATTACTCTTATACATAGGGCTGTCAAAAAAGCTCGTTGTTCGCGAACAGTTCATGTTCGGTTCGCCAAGAAATTCGTGTTCGATTCGTTCGATGAGCAAACGAGACGAACACGAATAATTTTTTTTCATTCGGTTTGTTAGATGAACCAAACACGAACAGTGATGTGTTCGTTCGTGTTCAGTTCGTTATTGTTTGAAATATAAAATAATTTAAAATAATTATATATATATAATTTATGATATTTTAAAAATAATTATATATTATAAAATTTTATCATATTTTAAATAGTTAAATTTCTACAAATTATAATATACGGTAAATTATTAATAAAAATAATAATATTATCGTATTAATTATATTAATATAAATATTATAATATTATAATTAATATATTATACTGTATATTAAAATAAAGCCCTAGACACCTTATTCGATTTGTTTCATTTTACCTAATGTGTACGGAATACCTGATCAATTTGCTTCATTTTGAGGAAGTATGTTATCAAAGCTAGGGCTGTCAAAAAAGTTCGTTGTTCGTGAACAGTTCGTGTTCGGTTCGCCAGGTAGTTCGTGTTCGATTCTTTCGATAAGCAAACGAGACGAACACGAATAATTTTTTTTCATTCGGTTTGTTAAATGAATCAAACACGAAGAGTGATGTGTTCGAACATTTCGAACACGAACACTAGCTCTGTTCGCTCGTGTTCGGTTCATTTACACTCCTACTTATACATATAACTAAATGAGTCCTAATCATATATATATATATATATATATATATATATATATATATATATATATATATATATATATATATATATATAAAGTTTTAGATGTTAAATATATAGTATATACGCCTATAAATTCCACGGCGCCCAACCCCATGTGGCCTTCGCCTTCTCCTCCCTTTCTCCTCACCCAAGCGAGAAATGCTCGGCTGCTTCACGAGGCTGAAACGCCCTTCCTCCTTTCCCCCTCCATTAACAAAATCCTCCTCCCATGCCGCCGCTTCCGCCATCTCCGGCGGCCCCTCAACCGCCGTTTTAAAATCCTTCAACTCTCTCTTCGATCCCTCCTCCTATTCCGACACCCACACTCCATCTTCCTCCCAAGCCCTAACCCTAGCATCCTCCTCATCTTCCTCCGCAGCCGCCGATCCTGACCTAATCTCCTCCGCCATCGCCTCGCGCCGTCTCTTTCCCGCCTCCCCTGGTCCATCCAATTCTATCCTCGATTCCTCCGCCGTCATCATCAGCCTTGGATCCGCAGGCGTAGCGGTTCCGACATACACACCGAACCCGTACGCAGATTTCCGTCAATCCATGGAGGAGATGGCGGCGGCGATCGGGGTTTCCGGCCGTGGGACTCAGCTCGACCTCGCCGTCCTCCGCCAGCTCCTATTCTGCTACCTGGAGCTCAATCGAAAACAGGCGCATAAGTATATTCTGAGCGCTTTTGCAGATCTTCTATTTTCACTCTTCAGCGAAGAGAAGGGTTTCGGCGGCCATGAATAAGCAGAGTGCTCTGTGCTCTGTGCTCTGTGGGCTCTGTTCTGTTATGTTCTGTTCTCAGAGACATTCGTTTCGCCTGTTTGCTTTTGCTTTAGCTTTAGCTTTTACGGGTGCGTTTGTGATGGGTGTACTCCGTACTGTTCTGAAACATACGTACATACCAACTTATTTACAGATAAAAAAAAATTAAATGTTTTCGATAATATTTTGCCTGATATGATCTGAACCGTTAGTTGGAGATCTGAACGTCTCTGATTTATTCATCCATCCGAATATAATTCTTATATTATGACTAGAATCAGGCAAATTGTTTTTTTTTATTTATATAATAATTTTGTCAAAATGATACTAACAGTGAAAGTAAAAAATATGTATTTTTCTTTCACAAAAGTTAATTGGTGCGGGTAAGACAGTCTGACGTTGTAGAGTAATGAATTATCATCTTAGTTTTGCATTAAAACTCAACACACTGTGAGATAATTAAACAGAAGTAAGCAGGAGTGGACACATCATTTTTTACATGAAAATTTCTCGGAAGGGAAAAAAAAAACTTAAGTTCCAGCCCAATTGAAATAATCTACTATGTACAGTGAATATACATGTCAATTCTTCTCCTAAATTAGAGAAGATAGAGCTATAATGTTGATCATTATAAATATATAACAATAGTTCATCGAGAAGGGTTTTAGTCTGATTGTAATGAATATAGCTCTCGGTGATAGCATACTTCAAGAGATATGATCAATTGTTATGAAAGCAGTAGTCCTATGTGAATGTTGTATATAATTGTTGTAACGCTAGCTTGTCGTATATATCATAGTTGAAAACTGTAGCAATTTTTTGTTATGTGAATCACAGATAGCTGCTTCAATAGCACTGGTTAGTCATAGTGATTTTTGTAGGAAGTTGCAGCAGTTGTGAGTTATGTATGTCGTAATGGTGAGTTGTGATAATTTTCGTAGGCCATAGAGGTCACAGTTGGGATGTGGACAACTCAGGACATAGTTGGTCAAGCAGGTTTAGTGATGAGCTGTGATGACGTTCGTAGGTCGTAGAATTTGGATTCAAGAGTTAATGAGGTGTAGATCACGTAAGTCATAATGGTTAGCAGTGATGACGTCTATAGAACATAGAGGTCAGAGAGCTACACGAGCTGTGGAAGACATAGCTTGTGGTTAGTCGCATAGACCA
Source organism: Papilionanthe hookeriana x Papilionanthe teres (assembly GCA_022702705.1). Lineage (NCBI taxonomy): Eukaryota > Viridiplantae > Streptophyta > Magnoliopsida > Asparagales > Orchidaceae > Papilionanthe > Papilionanthe hookeriana x Papilionanthe teres. The sequence continues at coordinate 10,550,564 of CM040430.1, read as the reverse complement.
TAATGGTATGCTACGATGACCTTTGTAGGCCGCAGTGGTCGAAGTCGGGAGCTGCATAAGCTGTGAGCCATGTAGAACATAGTTGGTCAAGTAGGTCGTACTGGTGAGCTGCAACGACGCTTGTAGGTTGAAGAGGTTAGGGTCGAGAGTTGCACGAGTTGTGGACCACATATGTTGTATTGGTGAGTTGTGATCACGGCCTTAGGCCATAGGGGGCGGAGTTCGGAACTGCACGAGCAATTAGTCGCATAGGTCACAGTTAGTCATGTAGGCTGTAATACTAAGTTGTGATGACATCTGTAGAATCAACGGCTGGATCCGGGAGCTGCATGAGTTGTATGCCACGTAGATCGTAGTTGTGAGTTTAGATGATGTTTGTAGGTTGTAGAGACTGGATTTAGAAGCTGCACAAGCTGTGTACCACGTATAATGTAATTGGTCATGTTGGTCGTAGTGATGACCTGTGAGAAGAGAGCTTTAGGAGTCCACAACTATTCCGCAACGTACAATGGGATTCTGCAACGTACGTTGTGATTCTACAAGAGACTTTGATACGAGGAGAAAGTTGTGGTCGAAAGGGGTCGATGATAGCTGGCAGATGGTGGTTGACAGTGGTTGGAGGATGTAAGAGTGAAAGTTATTCACCGGATATGGGGTGCAGAAACGATGCTAGTCTTTAGCTCCTTCTAAAAACCTCAATCTTCTTTTGGGCCAAGTTTCGTTCCCCTTTCAAGAGAAGGGGTAAGATTCTATTTATAAAGTTTGCAGGAGGCCTCTTTACAAACAAGGAAGAAATTTAGACCACCACATTTGACAGCCCGGAAAGATACCCTCGATCAGATATTTAGTGAACATTTGAGTGCCTTAATAATATCAAAATTGAGCAATCTTAGGCTCGTTGATTTGACTCGTCGGTACACTCAATTTGACTATAAGTTTGTCAGATTTGGAATCTATTTAACTTTCTGATTATGCACTAAAAGTTTTAAAAAAAATGGTTTAGCTGCTTGATCTAGGCTTCATTTAACTCGAATTCTACCAACTTTGTTATCATTGGTTATGTTCGTCGAGCTAGTTTGTTTGATTGTAAATTTACTAAAATTAGAGTTTGGGATGATTTTTAATTAAAATTTGAATATTTCTTGCTCAAATGTTGCATCGAGATTCATATCAAATGATAAATTTGTTGATGACGTGTAATTAATATTAGTTATTTCTTAAATCATTAAAAAAAAAGGTATTTATGAGTAATATAAAATTTTAAATATAAATATAATGCATCTACTTTAGCCAAATTATTAAGTGTTTGGGCTGCCATCATGGGGTAATTAATGTGCCAGCACTTGATCTTAATGAGATTTATTGGTCCAGAGAAAAGGAGTATAGTGAAGGCTGGCCCACTGCTAGAAGTTCGTTAAGCCTACTTGACCGATCTGGCAAAGCAATATGAGCCAAGCTAGATTGGCTAAAACCGATTGAGCCACAATAAGACGATCAAATGATAAATTATGAATTTTTATGACTGTAAACGAGACTAAAGAGCATCCAAACTAACTACTATAAGAAAGCTGATTGATATGAACCCACCCCCTATTAGAGTTGACTCTAAAGAAGATCTAGTGCCACATCTTCTCCAATCATCTCATGGACACTCCAGAAGCTTCTTATCATGGAACAAGGATTGACAACCAGATCAGATCTGCCTGCTGACTCATACAGACCGAGCAGATCCCATCAACCCGAAGCTAACTGAACTTAATAGCCTGTGCTAGAAAATATCCGGACGATAAATTGATACATATAAAATACAAATAATACCTTAGCACAACTCTTTAAAATAGGGGGAAAAATGTAATATCATTATTATACTCGTTCATCTATAAGAAAGGGAATCATTTTATAAATAAAATATGAAAGATTATTGTTCATCATATCTTTTTTAGTATCTCTCTCTATCTAAGAGAGAGGAGAGAGAGAGAGAGAGAGAGAGAGAGAGAGAGAGAGAGAGAGAGATTAAATACGTTCAAAAGTTTAAAAAATATAAATAAATACAATAATTGTGATCCCAAGAAAACCCAAAGACAAGGCCTAGATGTCTGATCTGGTTTAGATAAATACATTCAAGCTTGATAGTTACGTTTAACTCCTTGTTGGAAGTGGAGTGTCTTGAAAGCACATGATATATATATATATATATATATAGGGGTTCACTGGAAGTCCCCTCAGGTTAAGGGTTTGATCCCCCTGGTATGAGGTTCTCGAATATTAGGCACATGGCGCAGACACCCCATCATAGGTGCCAAAGAGCAAAAGGAAATCGATATTTAGGACTCACCGGACTCAAATACCGATTATTTTGTATAAAAATTATATATATATAATTGTATTTGTTTGCTCACCTAAAATTCATTTTACTTATAAACTTTGTTCTTACAAATCATTTAATATATTTCAAATACCACAAGATAAATATATCAATTCATCAATATAAAGAAGCAATGCACTATAAAAATATAAGAATATTTTTCTTTTCATACAAATAAAATCATATTTGATATATTTGGTGATTATCAATTATTATTATTAATTTTTTTAATTTGGCTCCTAAATATTCATTAAAAAATTTTTTTGAGATAATTACAAAAATAACCAAAGAAAGCCCAAACATAACTATATTCTACCTAACTAATAATTGAGAAATGAAGTACAGATTATTAGGCTACAAAAAAAGACTCACTTATTGAGACCAAATTGGGCAGGTCCTTTATCACGTTCTCATGTTATGGGGAAAGGCAGGCAGATTGAGTTTTGGTGAATCTAAGTGATTATTCCTTCCTTTCTTCAGCTAAACTTTGATGGCAATTATATATATCAATATATACACATATATATGATACAAATTTGGAGCATACCACAAACTTTTTCTGAATTTATTTGACATCTAAAGTAATTTTTATATGGCTTAAAAAAATATTATTATTGCTATCTTTTAAATGTATAGGTAGAACGGCTTAAATGTAAATATTAAAACTTAGGTGCTACATATATAGATACACAGAAGTAATGCAGCATTTTTGTGTTGTGAAAAAACGACGACAATAAAGTGAATAATGGAACGAGAAAAATTGCACGCAGAAAAACAAACACCAGAGCGACACACAGATTTACGTGGTCCGATAAATTTGCCTATGTCCACGGAGCTGCAGAGGATTTTATTTCTCTAAGGAATTATACCGTCGAGCACCTCGACGTTTACAAAAAAATCTCTATTTTCTTCTCTCCCTTCCTCTCTTTCTCTCTTCCTCTCTTTCTCTCTTAGAGGGCTTGGCTTGGCCCTTACTTGGTTCTTGCTTGACACTCTTTCTCTGAGACAAAAAAGATGTTATTTATAAAAACCAAGAGAGTGGTATGTGGGAGGTAGGTGAGCGGTAGGTGGGATGTGGTAGGTGGGAAGATAGGTGAGTGGTATGTGAGATTCTTAATTAGAAATATAATTAAATTAATGTGAGTCGGGTCTCCACATTACCCAACAATTCTCTCACTTTGAGACTGGAACACTGACTGCATCACCTACTGGCTGCATCATCTACTAATTGTACTGACATTTTCCTCAAACATGATATCCTCCACCCCTGCAACTCAAAGCCTTTGTCTTCATGCCTGAAGCCCAGCTGAAGTCGAGCATAACTTCAGCTTTTCACTAGTAACACCCTCAGTCCATCGGTTGATATATCACCGTCGACGTAGCCTTGTACCACCAAGTTCTTTCCTGGGTTACTCTTGTATCTGCTTACAACTCCCACTGCATGAGCACTATCTTGCCCCTGCTGAAAGCTCTTTTCAACAAGTCCAGCCTTGTACCTCTTACTGCCACTAAGCGCAGTCTTCACCCGGTACACCCACTTGTTGTGCAATGTCTTCTTCCTTGGTGGAAGTTCTGCCTTCTTCCAAGTATGATTTCCCAACAGGGAATCCATTTCCTCCTTCATTGCAGCTCCTACTTGCTCGAATTTTCATCTTGTAAGATTTCTTCATAGCTCTGTAGTTCTCCACTATTTGTTTGTACGAGGTCCTGTTTTTCTGCCTTTGGTGCTCTGCCACTTTTCAAGAAATTGACCTTCTTCTGCTTCTCCATAATGCACCTCTGACGCATGTGTCCAAGTCTGCAATGCAGCAGAACTCTCGTGCTCTCTGCAACTGCAGTAGCAATAGTGCTGAGTAAACCAGTAGTCATATATAGTGTGTCAGTTTTCTTACCTCGAGCTAGTACTAATGCTTCTTTGGTATTCTTCCAGGTGCTATCTGAGAACACTACCAAAAGACCACCCTCATTTAGCTACCCAACAGAGATGAGGTTTTTCTTCAACTCAAAAATGTGTCTGATCTTTTTGCAAAGTCCATTTTCTCTTATTAGAGAGTTCAATATCAACGTCTCCCATCTCCACCACGTCCAGAGCTTTTTCATCAGCCATATGTACTTTCCTAAAGTTGCTTGCAACATAATTTCGTATCAACTCTTGATGGGAAGATGTATGGAAGGAAGCTCCTGAATCCAGTATCCAGTCATCAACAGAACTGTGAACTGTCAGCAATAGCGCATCCTGTATTTCTTCAGTTACAACGTTAGCGCCATCATTCTCTTTCTTCTTAAGATTCCTGCAGTTTCTTTTTATGTGGCCAACCTTGCAACAATTCTAGCAAGTTACCTGCTGACAAGACTTTGATTTTGATCTTCCTCTGTTTGAGCTCTTGTCTTGTGATCTCCCTCTGGAATCAACAATCAGTGCCGAACTCGAACTCGAGGTCTCGCCAGAATCTTTCCTGCGCACCTCTTCAGCCAAAATCAAATCACGAATATTATCATATTTCAGTTTAGATTTATCTGCGGAACTGCTAACTGCTAACTGCCATCCTCATGACTTCCTAACTATTTGACAATGAAGCCAACAATATCAACACATGTATCTCATCATCAAAATCAATTTCAAAAGACGACAATTGATATAATATCACTTTTCAACAACATCACTTGAGGGCACTACAAATCCATTGACCTTATCAATTGGACTCCTCTCGACATTGCTCTCAAGCCATCAGATCCCTATGAAACACAGACACGGGGACAAAGATATAATATATGGACACGACATAATTGAAAAAAATTGAAGACGACACGTCATGGAAATATTTTATATTTAATTGATTATTAACATAAAATATATTTTTGTCCATCATTTTATATTAGAAACATCATAACACAAACTATACAAGAATATGTGAGGTGTATATCTTATTTTTTGTATTGTTCTAAAGTTAGCTTTTTCTTCTCAATTATCAAGTATATTGTTATGATAGTTCTGTTACAAACAACATTACTATATAGGGGCATAATTGTCATTTGTCTAGAAACAGCCGCCCCACAGTTGTTTTATACTTAAGAAAATAAACAGCAAGCCAACTTATCTGCAACACCTTCTACGCAGTAGCTTTCTAAGGCAACTGCAACACAGCGGCTTATTGATAAGCTACAGCCACCCAAGCAAACTCTTACTATTCTTCAGATATGTTGATCTTTTGATTATAACCAAATAATTTGTTCCTGCCAGTTGAAATAGAATTATGGAAGGGAAACTAAGTTTATAAGACTCGCACCTGTGAAGCATTCAAGACCTATTTCCCATACAAGAACTTTATGCCTCTGCTTTTTCTCTAATCCGCCAGGAGTCAAATGAGCCTTCTTCTTTCCAACTTGATTGGCCTGCGCTGCCTCTCTCTCAGCCTGAAAACATCAAAAGCCTTCTAGTTAGCCTCGATCATTGCTCTAAGATTGACAAACAACATTACTTTATTGATTGGTATCGGTTCTAAATATTGTTAGACCAACATCTTGATCCCATTGATCGTATTCGCCCCCACTAGCACATTCATCGATGCTCTAGCCTCACCTTTGGAGGGGCTTCCTTGGATGGGAGAATCTGAATAAGCCATTTGTATTGGGAAGAAGCTAAGAAATAATCATTGCTTTGAGTCCTTTACTTTGTTCTCCAACCCAAACCATTGGAATCTACTAGCAAAAAAAAAAATTGGACAAACACATCCGGTCCGTCCTAGAATGAGAACAAATGATTAAATAGGTCAATAGGCTAAGGAATCCTCCTGTCGCCAATAGAACACCACTAAGTTCATGGCAGCCACAATGAAATTGGGCTTTACATGCACCAAAATGACCATATAGTTGCAGAAGATGGAGAGTGCAAAATGGTAGGCAAAGATTGAACTAGAAATGATCTTTGTAGAATAGAAGATTTGTACCATAAAATGAAGTCATCCTATCCATCTAATTGGCAACCCAAAGTTTGATGGAATCATCAAAGACATGAGTCCTTTATCGTGAATCAACCTTTTTTTTCAAGTCATTCGGGACTACTCATCTAAAGCCACCGATCCAAAATCTCTCGAAGATTATTGAGGCACCATTAAACTAATGTTGAGAGGGAAGCATAAAAGATCAAGAAAGCAAGGTAAAGAATAAGGCAGAAGATGTGTGCCTTCATAACTTATTCTTTTTCTTATATATAAATATGGAGAACGAAGGAATTTTAAATATTGTGCAGGGGTATAAACAGTAGTTAAGATTTGTTACCATTATAGACGCTTTACAAAACAAAAACGACAAAAAATGAGGCAAAAAAACATTTTTTTTATTTCAAAAAGGACATTCAAATTATAACAAGATATGCAGAGATCTATCCGAGGAAGCAAAATATTTCAAAACGGGGTCCAACATTGTTTTGGTAGAGAGATGCCCAAAATTTATTTTTTTTATTTGAATCGGCTTGCACTTAGAAAACTAAAGATCTCTCCCAAACATCTAACAGCTCCTGATGAGGGGTTGTCACCGTCTCCTCCACTTTCTCCATATGAGTCAATAGTTCATGCATTTCCTCACCCTGTTCGATCCCTGACAATTGAGCAAAAGAATTTTTAAGCTCATCAAGAAGAAGAACCATTGGATCGTAAGATATTCAAACTCCTTTGGCAACTTCCTCACACATCTCAAGGTGAAGTGGAGGGTTGTCACAGGAATCAACTCCACCATAATCGCTCGAGAGCCCACTGCCTCACCTAACATTTGGTCTATGATCATTGATAGCTTGGTTGGACCCTCATTTCGGTTTAGCTAAATCATCTACCCTAAAAATCATCATAAACAAAAAAAATTCAAATTCGAATAAAAAGGATCAGACTCCAATAACCGAATAAATTTAAGCATTATAAGCGACGTAACAAGCTCATTAGAAAGAACCGATGAAAGCAGCAGGAGTATGCTAGAAGCCACTTGAGCAGCTTGATCGATCAGAGAGCCTTGATCCGTAACAAGAGGTTTTGTGATCGAATCCAGGGTCAAGTTGATCGACTAAACATTCCTCTGCATTGTACCAAGGATCAAATCAGTCAACCCCACCAGATCTGGAGGCAGAAGCATGATCCATTTCTTTTTCATGGTGGTCTTCTTCCTATTTTCACTCTATAGGTAGTCTGATGCTTTGATTTTCTGAAAATGAAGTGACTCGAGCTTTTGATGGAGACGTCAACTTCAGATTTTGTTTGTTTTTCCATTCTAACACCGAATATACGAAAGACGACATACTCTAAGAGTGAGAAAGGAGAAGCAAAGTAGGCATGAGATCGTCTTATTATAAGAATCAGAGGCTACAAAATCAAGGGGTTCAATCATTGCATGTTTAATCAAAAATTAAATGAGTTCTATATCTTGTATTTAATTCTCTTATTTTTATCGAAGTGTTGCTTTCAAGATATAAAAAAATTGAGGAACTAAAATATGTATATAAAAAAGGTATCTGCATTGATCTTACAGAGATTAAACAGTCCTAAGAAGAGAGGAATATGAGGAAATAGACCCCTCGCAAAGGGATCGTAAGGCCCACCAAGCTGGACGAGCCTAGTTTGCAATGCCACAATTGACCGAGCCAGAAGACAACCGGATGATAAGCCGCCGCTTGTAAAATACCATAAATGTCATAGTACTGACCATCTCCCAATGGCGAAATTTTCCTATTCGGACGACGTACGCAGAGCTGCGTACGTCGTCCAATCAGATCCCACCCTCACCCCAAAAGTGTATGGGGTGGGCCCACTTTCTTTTTTTTAAAAAAAAAAAAATTTTCTGATTGGACGACGTGCTCTGCGTACGTCGTCCGGATAGAAAAAGTTGCCCTCCCAACGAGCGTAAAATTGTAATATCACTATTGTATTATCAATAAAGCAACGTCCCTTCGCAATCCTCAATCACTTAATTTGTCTACCCAATAAGATGAGATACTTGAACGATATGCTTCGGATAATTTACATACATACCACACAATTCATGTGTTTACATATCTACCACCTAAACTTTTACTTTTTTACATTTATACCACCCATCCTTCATATTACATAAAACATATCACAATTTAAACTTTTAGAAAGTGACATATATCTTTATATGGTGGTGTAAATGCAAATAATGAAACTTAGTTGTTGGATATGTATATAACCATAAGAATTAAGTGGCATGTATGTAAATCTTCATATGCTTTTATGCTTATTTATTCGGCATTACCTATGGAGGAAGGCAGATTTGTCTTTTTCTAATGGTACTATAAATTTATCTTTATTTAAGTTTTCTTGACAACCAGTGCAATTGTTAGGTATGACTCATAAGTCAGATAAGGGACAGATGTTAGAGTGGAACGGAGCGAGCCAGCAAAGCGGAGTGAGTGAATGAGCGTAGCGAAGCTCTCGAGCGTAAGCATCTGTCAAATCAGGGGGAGTTTAGTTATGTGGGTTGGGGGTGCGGGGCAACGGCCGCATAGATCTGTATATGGATAATTTTTAATTACATATTGTACTTCGGGGTTATATATATATATATATATATATATATATATATATATATGTTGTATTATAGCTACTGAGGGATCTTGTACTCATTTTCTGAAATTGAAAGGAAAGCCGCCGCTCTGCTCCTGAGGACGTAGGCAGCTTTGCCGAACCTCGTTAAATCTTTATGTTTCTTTCTGAATTTGTGTCGATTCTCGCGTTTGTTTGCCCTAAATTTCTCAACAGCAATTTACTTCAGCACTTGCATTAGAGTTCATGCAAAGCTCTTTCAGTTCTAAAATTGACGTCAAAATTATCGCTCAAACGAAAAAAAATATTACGTACGAAAACTCTATGTACAATATTTTTGTACGTTGTTATACAATATGTGTACGATATTATTGTACAAAGTGAAAATTTTTGGGTGGTTGTCCGTTCTCACGATATCGTAAGAGAAATGCTTTCTATATATGTTCGAGTTCGATGTTGCTATCATATTTATTTGATATAACTAACTTCATGTTTCTTGGCCGAGCAATTGGTGAACCATCAACATCAAGGCTTAGAAATGTTTTATGTATATAGAAAGATTTACATATATACCCCTCGATTCATATGTATTTACATAACACCTAAACTATAATTTTTTACATATATGCCATCTTACTTATGCTTGAAAAAAATATATTTTATTTTCATATTTTGTTTAACCCGAGTAACCGTTTGTATACATGAAATAGTCATTGCACCTTATTGTAGTTAATAAAAATTTAAACTTTACAAATAAGGAGTTACAAGCAGTTTATCAGAAAACACAATTAATTTTTTATACTAAATGCGGAACGCGGGTCGAACTCTGCGGTCCACGTTTTCAGATAAACAGCTTATCTGGATAACCACAAGTTACCCAAATGCACCCTAAGAGTCTGTTTGGGGCAGTTGTAGCTTATTGAACAATTTGCTGATAAGCTAGGTGATGCGGCTATTACAAAATTTTATTTTCTTGGAAAAGACAAACTGCAGCCAGAAAGAGGCCACCGTGCTTAGATAGGTGCGGTGTGAAAAAGTTATTTTCTGCGTTTTTGAAAACGCATAAGCTGCCAAAATGCAATTTACCCAAACAGGTCAGGTGTGTTTTCAAACGCCACCGCACCAAATAAGCTGCCCTAAACGAACCCTAAATGTCAAGAGTAAGGTAATGGTTGGAGTTAAAGATTTTTATAGCTGAATTATTTTATTGGAGCTACTTATTCAAGTTAAATTTAATTGTATATTTTTAATACTTATTTCTTTTTTCATTTGAATTAAGTTATCTGTTAAGATCTTTATTTTTTCGGTAAGTAATAAAAAATATAAAATTTTAAAAATATATGCTTTATTTAAGGATGTAAAATTTGTTAAGCACTCCAATCTAATCAATAGTTTTTTTTTATTTTAGAGCAAGTTATGAAAAAGAACAAAGGAATACTTTAATAAATTAAAAGAATTTTAAAAAAAATAGAAAATTATCAAACTATAACAATGACTAAAATTTTTTTATTGAAAAATAAGTATCGGCAGTTATGATCTAAATTAAGATGAAACTCTAATTTAGGATACGTTTTAGAGCATTGCGAACTATTTAGACTTATTCGGATAAGTTCGTTTATTTTGATAATCCGTTGATAAACGAGTGATCCGGATAACTCCTGTCCGTCCGTTTGGTTTGAGCGTTTGGAAAACGAGTGATTTGCGAGTATGTTGTGAATAAATGACTATTATGTCACGGGGTCACGGGAGTAATTCAACGGAGGAAACACGATCGAATAAGCGGCCCACGGGGGTACCTCCGACGGGCCGCTTGCAACACAAAATTTAAAACGCAGGTTTCAAATAAGCTCTGATAACTGCAAACCAAACACAGCGGCGACGTTTCTAAAAACACCGCCGCACAAATAAGCTTTCTCAAACGGGCCTTAATGTTTTGTTATGATCATATTTTAAGCTTGTTTAAACAATAAGTTTAATAAAAAATATTATGAGAATAATTCATATTTTTGTTATAGTGAATATAAAAAAAATATATTTAGTTACTTGTTAATTTTCTTTGATGTTAACTCTCTCTCTCTCTCTCTCTCTCTCTCTCTCTCTCTCTCTCTCTCTCTCACTCTCACTAATATATATATATATATATATATATATATATATATACATACATACATATACATATACATACATACATACATACATACATATACACACACATGTGTGTGTGTGTGTGTGTGTGTCACACACACACACACACATATATATACATATAGGTATATGTCTATATGTATACATATAGGTATATGTCTATATATATACATATACATATACATATACATATAAATATTCACATTGATTTATGATAGCTTGAATTTCATGGTGAACATAATGTGTCATTTTCCTATAGACGACAGATACATTGCAAAGCAAGTTAATAATAATGATGATATATAAATTATTTTTGAGATGATAAGTAGCGTGACAGTGATGAAAATGTTGGCATGCATCAAGCCATTGGCACTGACGCATCCACACATAGCCTATTATCCTAAAGCACAAGGAGAGAAGATGATGATATGTCTTTTAAATTTTACAGTCACTTATTATAAGTTTTCAGATTTTTATTCGGATTAAGACTATATCTTCTTTTATTTTCACAGTGTCACTATTTTTTAGAGTCATTCTTTGGAAGAACGGAACATGTCTATCATAGAGATGGTTGTAGAGATCATAATTAATGATATGTTGCTTTTACACAAACACCAACTTATCTCACCAAACATCAAGACCCAAGGTTTATTTATATGGATCAACATCCTGACACATCCATATACATTATCATTACATGGTGTTGAATACTTGGGAAATACTCCTACATATGCACAACGACTTTCATTCAATCTATGACGGCAACGAGAACCATCGAGATGCTCTAAGCATCCACAAACCTTGATACTTTTTCATAGGAACTCCTCCTATGATGAACATAGTTCAGTATCTATGATACCATGGAATACAAGATAATAATATATGCTAGTTTCATCATTACCACAACATCCCACATACTTACATATTTTAATGAGGTATCCACGATAGATGACGTAGAAGATGTTGATAAAATCGCAAAAGAACACTACTTGCGAGAGCAGCCACTTCGAGCCCTTGATCATTATATATCAGGAACACGTGTTATACCACAGTAACGTAGATGAAAACACTAGTGTTATTTTAGAAGATGTATTATATTATGCTTTAGACAATATGTATACATCGTGATATTTTGTTTATGAGTTTATCTTGATCATGCATTTTATTTTAAGATATAAATATATAACGTGTTTTTCCTAATCAGTAGAAATATATTCACGATCAAACTATTGAGAATTTGATAAAAATGAAATATAAGGGTTGAATTTTTATCATGTATTTTGACATTTTAGTGAGAATTTGAAAGATGGATGGCAGATAGTGTATCATTTGCAGGAAAATAACATTGCTTTGGGTGCTCTGCATGTAATTGTCCCAATTATATATATATATATATATATATATATATATATAAAGATGTTTAATGGAACATATTGCTTAGTAAAATTTTAACATAAAATAAACTAATTTGAACTCAAATAATTTCGAACATGAGCTTATTTCAAACAAACTAAATTTCAAACGAACCAGACACATACACAAGCTCTGTTTGTTCGTGTTCGGCTCGTTTTCACCCCTAGATGGAACCATTAGATTAACATACACTACTCTATGATAATAGGGATATTGTTGTTAAAGCCGCGCAATCGTGTAGGAAAGATTACAAACACTGAGGATTTTGCATTGTTAGAGGACTAACTGTAATATGAAATCCGATTTTTCTTTTGACCACTCGAAGGGGCTAAGGAAAACTGATGTTTAAAGCTCAAACAGATAACTGTGGCCAAACAAAAATGATAATCACACAAAACATACCCTTATTTCCAACTCTTAAATCATATTACAGATTGTAAATTTAAATTCTAACATCAGTTGATGTAAGGGACATTTTAGTGTCATGTTTACAGTATTACAAATCTATCTCCTTCATTACTGTCTTCCCATATGTTTGCTTGAGGGAGGCTATATATCTTTCTCTCTAACATTTAGATGATTTGTTCCACTGTCATGGTATAACACAGATACGGGTGTAAATGAATCGAGTCGAGCTCGAGTTGTCATCGGTTTGAGCTTTAGCTTGATTAACTAATCAAGTTCGAGTTCGAGCCCAAGCTGATGTCTTCGAGTTTGAGTCGACTCACGAGCCAACTTCTTTATTATAAAAGAGAGAAAATAGTATTATGTAAGATAGTGTTTTACTATAATAATAAATAAATTGAGCAATTAGGAGATAAATAATAAGAAATCATTTAGAAAAATATAGAAAATATTATTTTTTTTAAATATATTTAATAATTTAAAGATAAAATCTTGGAAACTTAATATATTTTGAGTATAATTTATACTAAAATATTCTTAAAAGAGCCGGATCACGAGCTAATAAATTGAGAGTCGGGGCTAGCATAAGCTTGATTTGTTAGCCCATCGAGCTCAGTTTAATAGTCATTTTTTGAGCCAGTCTATGAGTCAGCATGGCTCATTTACACCCCTAAAACAATGATATTATGTTTAAGCTCTTTATTACAATTCCCATGTCATATAAATTTCACTTCATTCACAAAAAAAGAAAAAAAAAGGAATATCATATTCTTAATTGCATGTCAACTCCAGATCATTTAGGGACTATTTGGGATAGTTTTCAGTCAGCTTTATTTTTAAACCGCCACAGCAGTTTTGTTCGAGAAATTGCTTTCCTACTTTTTAGAAATTTCTGTGGTAGAAAACTGTTTTTTCAATCTAAGTTGCTAATGTGTGGTGGATATAGTCTAACTTTTTGAAAATAAAGTAAATTTGTAATAGTCAGCATTATTTTTTGAAAAACAGTTTCTTTTACAACAACTTCACAGTTGATTTTTCAAATCGCTGCAGCTAGCTGCCCCAGCTAGGGGTGTAAACGAATCGAACACGAACGAACAGAGTTAGTTTTCGTGTTCAAAATGTTCGAACACATCACTGTTCGTGTTTGGTTCGTTTGCTTATCGAACGAACACGAACTTCCTGGAGAACCAAGCACGAACTGTTCGCGAACAACGAGCTTTTTTGACAGCCTAGCTTTGGAAGGATACTTCCTCAAAATGAAGCAAATTGATCAGGTATTCCGTACACATCAGGTAACCCATACTTTCTCAAAATGAAGCAAACCGAATAAGGCGTTCAGGGTTTTCATTAGAGTTTTATTTTAATATATAATCTAGTATATTAATTATAATATTATAATATTTATATTAATATAATTAATAATATAATATTATTATTGTTATTAATAATTTATCATATATTATAATTTAAAGAAGTTTAATTATTTAAAATATGATATATTTTTATAATATATAATTATTTTTAAAATATCATAATTTTTTATATATAATTATTTTAAATTATTTTATATTTCGAACAATAACGAACCGAACACGAACAAACACATCACTATTCGTGTTTGGTTCGTTTAACAAACCGAACGAAAAAAATTGTTCGTGTTCGTCTCGTTTGCTTATCGAACGAATCGAACACGAACTTTTTGGCGAACCGAACACGAACTGTTCGCGAACAACGAGCTTTTTTGACAGCCCTAGCCCCAACAAGCCCTTAGTTCCCTCCTTATCTTGAAGAGGAATGTAATATCACCCTTTAGAGTATGAAGTAGATTGGATTTTAGCTTACTCAAATCATGCTTTGACTTGTTTAAAATTTTTAATGATGGTATTTATTTTAATTTGACTTGTTTGTATTAATTAAATTAGCATTTTAATAAATTAATTAATAAGCTAAGCTAAAAATCAGGTGAGTGCCAAGCTTTCCATATACAATTATTAACAAATAAATAATAAATAAATAAATCTAAACCAACGAGAAATTAAATAAATTTTCAATCAGTATGTAACAACTTTGTACTAATTAAATAAGATAATATATAAGTTAGAAATAAGTATTATTGTAATCAAATAACAAAAATAAAACTAATAAATTAATTCATTGAAGTAAAGCAATAACTTAATGCCTATTCGCTAATGACACATTTTTTTTTTTTTTGAAAAAAAGAACAAAATTCAAAAGTATTTGTCTCGATAAGAAGTAGTTTATTTGTAATAAACGAGTCGAAATCACAAAAGAGAAAAACATTAGATAATGTTGTGTCTATTAATAGACTAGATTATTCAGTATGTATGTCTGTATGTATGTATCCGTATATATGTATGTATGTATTTGTATATATATATATATATATATATATATATATATATATATATATATATATATATATATATATATATATATATATGTATATATATATATAAACATAAACAAATGAGTTGTTATCTTTGTTTGGTTAATTTAATTTTCTACATTTTAAAAAACATTTCATTTTATTTATTAATTTGGGGTGCTTCATTTATATCCATACACATTATATATTTAATTCATATTTAATTTTTTAATTATGTGTGGATCATCTCTTAAAGTTAAAATGAAAAATAATTCTCTTTAATTGATCACTCTAATTAAATCTAGTACTAGAATCATTTTTCAATGTTATGTATTCAAAAGTGATCATCATATATGTTGACAATAAATTTGAAGTTACAAAATTAAATTGGGCCTAAGGGATACTATTCCGTTTTGTATACCATTAATTGGGCCGACTTATGGGGGCCCAATAATGCTGGGCCCTTTTATGGCCTAGGGCAGATATTCTCATTGTTCTGTTACTCTCCTCAGATATTTCATATGCCGAAGTGGAGCTGACGGCGGAGCCGAGTGGAAACCCTAGCATTCGGAAAATTTCTGAAGCCGAACAAAAATGGTTTGATTTCGTCGGAGTTCCATTCTCTTCAGTAAAAATTTTGAAATCGCTTCTCTTATAATTTGTTTTTGGTTTGATTGCATTGCGCAGTCTCTAATTGCGAACGAGGATTTCCAGCACATCCTTCGTGTGCTGAACACGAACGTGGATGGGAAGAAGAAGATCATGTTTGCTCTCACCTCTATCAAGGGTATCGGTCGCCGTTTTGCCAACATCGTCTGCAAGAAGGCCGATGTTGACATGAACAAGAGGTATGAATTCTTATGTTGTTGAGGTAACGACTGGTTCGATTAGGCACTGCAGCTTGACTTGAGGGGTTTTTTTTTTTTTTTTTTTTTTTTTTTTTTTAACTTTAGTTTGAAGATTTAGATGCTTCTCTTTCTTGTAATTTATTTTGTAAATTTTTCTTCGTTTCTCTAGCCCATTTTCAGTTATAGGGCGAAGGGATTTTTTGGTTCTGGACATCTTGCTAATGCATATTCTGCTCAGATTTAGTTGTATCAGTGCATATCAAATTTGTTGTGTTGGATATGTAAATATATAGATGCATTTATAAAGTCCCCTATATTTACTATTCACAAACGATTTTCTGTGATTCGCTTGTATTTCTATTTAGCTTAAATTTGTTGAATCTATAAGAGTAACATGCTACTGCTCTAGTTGATTGATCGATAAACAAAAATGTAATTAGGGATCCTAGTTTTGTATTTCTTTTTTATTGCAAATTCAAAACAGGCTCGAATACATATGAATCTCTATTTTTATCATTTCCTCCACCTCACCAATTCCTTTTTATTAGTGAGAATTTTATTTTATTGTAATATTTATTCATTCAAAGTTGTTTTTAGAGTCGGAAGTTTTTTATTTTTGTGTTTTGCAGAGCTGGTGAACTCTCTGCTGCTGAACTTGAGAATCTCATGACTGTAGTTGCAAATCCACGCCAATTCAAAATTCCAGATTGGTTTTTAAACAGAAAGAAGGATTATAAGGATGGTCGGTACTCACAAGTGGTTTCAAATGCATTGGACATGAAGCTGAGAGATGATCTCGAAAGATTGAAGAAGATCAGGTGCGTCATCTTTTAATGATTTTGTGAATTGTTCTGGCAAACTTTACTTCGAACATGTTTTGATATGATAAGGAGTGTTTCATATTTGCTATCTTCAATTCATTATTCTATGTTCTTAGTGTCGTACCAGCTATTTTACTTTCGTTTACAGAAAATGATTTCATTTACTATCGGTTTTTAAACATTTATATATTGATTTTTCATTTGAGATATTTGTGTAATATTATGTTCTATTTGTCATGTATTCTTCATCGTATGTGGACTTTTATTATTTTATCTATTAGAATTAAAGGAAAATGTGACACTCAATAGGACGCAATGGAGAAAAATGATTCATGTAGCCGACCCCACTAAGTGGGATACATGCTTTTTGTTGTGGTTGTTGTTGTTTAGGTTTGTTAAGGTGACCTAAGGAATTATTTATTCACCCACCTTGACCTCGTGGTGTCTGGATAAACTTTTATGAGCATATGAAATGCAAATGCCTATGCAAATTAAATTGTGACTGCAAGATACTTACTTGTTTACGTACTTTTTGGCATTTTCAATTTAATCACAAGCTTTACAATGTTTTGACTTCCAAATTGTAGGGGTGAAATATAATCCGTAGCTACATTTTATAATCTTAAATATTTTTATTAGAGTGGTAAGACAGTGATGTGTATGGGCGGTAGAGGGTTTAACACTAAATCCCTCTTTTGGTCATACTTTTTTTCAACCAGCAAATCTCTTAAAAAATTCCCAATATTTTAGATGTAATTTGGGAACAAATATGATAAATCCTGTGTTGTGTGAACAAACAGTTCATGGTAACAATAGTACCTTTGTGCTCTGCTTTGTTATGGATGTTTCTCTGAGGGCTAGTTTGAGAATGCATTCGTCTTATCTTCTAACACGCTCAACGTTGCCGCCAGAGAAGATAACATTTTGCGACTGACGTTTTCGGAACGTCTCCCAACGCTCAAGTAATCCAACGTGAAAATTTTGCAGTTCTCAACTGCTCCTGCTATGTCCCGTTCCGCAACGGAACTTTTGAAGGGCTTTGCCGAACGGGGAAGCCCCTTCAAACGGAGCCTAAGAATGATTTGCTTGAAGGCTTTATATATTTTACTATTTGAATGAGGAGATACTCCCAGGGAATTATGTAGTTTGACCTTGTGTAAATATATATGCATGTGTATATATATATATATATATATATATATATATATATATATATATATATATTGGTATGATGAGTTCCTTTATTGAATAAATTAGTTCAAGATGTTAGGCCTTCTTCCATTATTATGCATTTCTAATTTCATGATGACTATTGCCAACTTATGATCTGAAGATATTTTCTATAGTAATGGGGGATTGAATGATAGCTTTAAACAGTCTATGAATTTTTCTAAGATGTATTAGGATTTTTTTTTTTTTTTTTTTTTTGGTTTGATCAATTTCGCTAGAACGGCTTTCTTTATTTATCTTCAAGAAATCTTATTCTATCAATTTAATAAAACAGCAAGTTGCATAGGTAATGTTGAATTGAATTGTTGTGAAGTCTTTGGATGTTTTTTTTATACTTATGAGAATCAAATTTTTTCACTTGTTGAGGTGCATAATAAGCTATTTTCCTACACATCTTTCTCCCGTGATTTTTAAGCATTAGTAATGGTCTTCAATATATTAGCCTCCTTTACTCTTTTCAAGATACCATTTAGATTAAAATAATATATCTCGGGGTCATTGTTTGGCTACATCTTATGGGGAGACGGGTGAGTAATGATGAATGTTACAACAAACAACAAGGATGTTGATGTTCAGAAAACACCTCTTGCATTTTTTGGTGATGCAGAAATTTGTCATTTTGTTCAATTGGCACGGCCAGACTTCCTATCGGTTACTTATAACCAATATTCAGGCTACATTTGTTATAGAGACTTATTTTAATTAATTATTATTATTATTTTTTTTTGCTGTCAACCTTTTGGAAGTTTTTAAAGCCGCAATTTCTATTGTATTTTTCTATAAATATATTTTCTAAAGCAAACTATCAGAAAAGCAGGGAAAAATTGTCCAATTTTTACAGCTAACTTGTGTTAGCATTTTATTGACTGTTTTTCTACTACAAAAGAGCATGAAAAAAAGAAGGAAACCAAATTAAACCTTTCAATATTTATGATCAAGCCAGATATGAGAAATAAAATTGCATCATGATGGAATCATGTCTGGTAAATCTTATGAATGGGAGAATAAGTTGAAGGAGGACAAAGCAGAGGAGAAGGCTGGTGACCATTAGACCTATTAATGATTGTAAGGGCTATTGAATTTTACCTTATGTGGTTGTTTAGATTTGTAAGGCATGTGAGATTATTAGGAGAATCTCATATCTGATATTTAATTCATTTATTTTTATAGAAAGTTGGGTGCAACTTTATTTTGAAATTGGAAGAGAAATTACAGATAGAATGTCCAAGTTTTGAGAAAAAAACAAATAAACAAAAGCTCAAGTGGTCTATATGTTGATTGAATTTCTTTAAGTTTGTTAATTCCGATAGCTTTTTATCATATTATTGATTAAAAAAATATCCGAGATTGATAAATACTAAATAAGGAAACTTCTTTTTCTCAGTGGAAAAAACAGCTAATTTTTTATTCCGATTGAAATGATACTAGATGAAGTGAAGAAAAAAAATACCAAAGTTAGAAATCTTTCTTTATAGGTTTATCCCATCAAGTGAAAAAAATGGGTTTATGTCATTAGTGACTTTTGATCTGAAATATGTTATAATCCCTCAAACTGAAAAAAAATATAAAATTCAACTTTCAATTTTTCTTTGCTTGTCACACATAGCTGATTGAATTATATTTTTGTTAAGTGAAGAAAAGTTGTTATGAATTTGTCTCATACAGATGATATTGCCAAGATCTGTAGTTTTAAAAGGAACGATAGATATCCAAACTGAAGTGCCCAGAAGTGCAATAGGTTTAGACAGAAGAGCTCTGTCTTAAATTCAAATGATTAGAAGTGATTCATTTTCATAAGTATGCCATTGTTATTATTCATGAAAAATTTGTAGAGATCATTGAATTAAATGGCAGTGGAAATTATTCAACCAGTTATTCTTCAAAAAATTGATATTTTTATCATTATGATGTCACACCTCAGCTGACACCCATTAAGGTTAAGAAGTGGTGTAACAGAACTAGATGACTCAGTCATATTCAGTTCTCAATAATACTCATTCTGATGCACACAAATTATGATCAGACAGGTGGATGATTGATGTCACTCATTTCTGCAATCATTAATTTATATCAAACCAAATAGGAAAATGCATGCATAATAATTTTAAACGTATATAGAACTATTAATGTTTTAAATATAAAGTTTACGTATTCCAAAATTCTTCAAAATCATTCAGTATTATAATTTGAAAACTATATAAATTTAGATCATTTGGCTAATTGCTCAACTATCATCTCCCTGAAAATTAACAATATATTATAGGATAAGCAACATTCTAATAAATACTAAAGTAAGATTCAATAAATAAAAAAAAATAAGGTGTATGGTAGTCAATAACTATTTTGTGTGACAACAATAAATAAACAAATATGCTTTGATTTGTAAATATAAAATATATGAAGTAAATGCGACAAGTATTCGCAATAACAATCAAATTTTAGCCTAAATTGATTTCATACCTTTATTATTCTAACATTCCTTTGTCTTTATTTTACTTGTACTCTCACTCTTATTATTCATCTCCTTGTCTTATGAATGTCATCTTGTATTTACATAGGTTCTTATTTATATTTTCAGTGGGTTGTCATCTTGTCCATCAGGTATATAATTGTTGATAAAAATTGGTCGTCCCAGTGTTGCAATTATCAATAGCCTTTGTGATATTAATTTTTCTGTTCTAACTTCAATATCAAGAGGATGAAATTAAATCATTTTCTGCAGATATTATTAGTAAAGTAGTTGACCTGTCACAATGCTTATAATATTTTCTTGATTATTTTGCATGATATAATCATTTTTATAAGTAATTATTATTTATCTGAATTTATAGGCTAACAAATTATTTATTGAACATGCCTAAAAATTCAATAATATCAGTAAAATTTGCAATTTATGTTTAAGTTTATTTTCCTATAAAATATACAAGTATCTGACAATATGAAGGAAAGTTGAAATATTAATTTTGTCAGTCAATGCTTGATAAATGAATATAATACTAAGAATGATAAGTAATGATCTTATAAAATATTTTTTTTCTTAATTTAGCATTTAGTTATTTCACATGGATTGACATGACAACATTGTGATGAGATTTCATAAGTTCGGCTCGAGCTCATTGTATAGAATTCACAACTTGAAATCATAATTCCCTTATAATTTTAGCAAAATTCTTAATTTAAATATAATTCAACATATTGATGTCTTAATTGATATTTACCTCAAATTGGCTTTACCTCATATCAATTTTTATTTTTTTTAAATTTTCGTTTCACAATAAATTTTCTAAAACTTTCAGCTCAATTCACTTTACCCACTAATTCCTCCAAAGCTATAATGACAATTAAAAAATTGGAAAGGATTTAAATTATCTCATAAGTTAAAAGAAATTTATTTTATAAGAAAGTTCGCAGGTAAAGAGTGATTTGGATTATAAATTTTAGAGTTTTTATGAAGGAAAGATTGCAAAAAAGATTTTGATATGAGGAGAAATTAACTTGTCTTTGATGTGTTAAATTAGCTTTAAATTAAATTTTTTAAAAATTTGTAGGGAATTATGATTTTAGACGGGAAGCTCGCAACTAGCATAAGAAATCTCATTATGATGTTATCTCATCAATTTAACTGACTATTAATTGCTAAATTACGAAAAAAAATATTTTATAAACTAATTACTTGATATTGTTATTATTATATTCATTATTAAGTGTTGACATATGAAGTTTTATATTTAAAATTTTATTTATGTATTTTATAAAAAATAAATTTAAGAAAAGAACTACTTATTTGATTGATATTATTGTATTATTGGGCATGTTCAATAACTAATTTGCTTGTGAGTATATTTAAATAATAATAATTGTACATGAAAACAATTATAGTATGCAAAGTGATCAAGATAATATTATATTGTTGTGATAAATCGATTGTTTTATTGATGACTTGCTTAGGGGAAAAATGTTTGAGAAATGATTGAACTCTTTACTCTTAATATAAAATGTATAGTGGGCTAATAGATATTTGGAGGGTTGTTGATAAATGCGATGTTAAGACGATCAACCTTTATTAACATATATATGGCCGACGAGTTGGGTGACTATTAAGTGAATTGCTCAGTCAAAATTTATACAAATATAATATGATATTTCTAAGATAGAAAAATTAGTAATAATAGCAAAAGTTCAAGTAAAAACATACATATTTTGGTATAATGAATGAATGAAATAATTATTAGTTTCTATTTAATTGTTTTTTATTATAATTTTTTCATTTCACATTTATTTTATATTTTTTTATTTTATTAATTAAAATATATTAGTTTCTTTTTGTTGTCACACATAGTAGTCATTAACTAGTGTGTGTATATAAATTTTTTATTTTGTGTTGAATCTTATATAAATTAGTACTTTTAGGAGAAAAAATTTTTATTGGAGAAGATTTATATAAACATGTTAGTAAAGTGGTAGAAGATTTTTAAAATATTCATGGTGATTGAGATTTTGGAGTGATTAATGAAGAACGTAGAACTATGTTAGATTTTGCTTTACTTATAATTTTATTATTACTAATACTTTATTCAAGAAAAAAAATAGAGCACATTATTATTTATAAGAATGAATCTAATAGAGACAATTTGATTATTTTCTTATGAGAAAAATAGAT
The DNA here is from genome assembly GCA_022702705.1 of Papilionanthe hookeriana x Papilionanthe teres. Classification (NCBI taxonomy): domain Eukaryota; kingdom Viridiplantae; phylum Streptophyta; class Magnoliopsida; order Asparagales; family Orchidaceae; genus Papilionanthe; species Papilionanthe hookeriana x Papilionanthe teres. Next base: position 10,527,743 of record CM040430.1, on the reverse strand, counting down.
CATCGAGAATGTAAAGATTGTATGATCATTCCAAGTTGTACTAAACATCGATTATTAGTTCTCAATTTTATGATGAGTGGAGAAATTATAATAAAACATTGTCATAGAATTAAATATGGGCACTTAAATGACAAATAAAATTATTTTATGAATAAACTTCAAGATTTCAAAAATTAGGATATTCATGCAAAAGTTAATTTTATGTGCGATAAAGTAACAAACACTATTAAAAATAGCAAAAGTTGTACTTTGAGGATCAAAAGGAAATTTTTATAAATAAAAATGAATTCTTGTGAAATAATAATGTGCAGGAAAAGTTAAAATATAATGAGTTATGTTATAAAAAATTAGTTTAAATGTAAAAGCTTAGAGAACTGAGAAAATATATGGTGGCCTGTTAGGAGTAATAGAACAATTTGTGATGATAATAATTTTGTTTTTAGTGATATTTATAATAAGTTAGATACTAAAGATGATGAAAGATATATGTATAAACTAAGCAAACAAATAGAAAAGTAAAGATTTAATTCAAGTGTATCAACTATGAAAATAAAAAAGTGTTTTTCTTAAGAGTAAAATATTCAACATAGGTGGGCGAGACATTTTAATAAATTTTTCAATGAAATTTTTAAAAATACGATTGACTTTAGTAATCTTAATATCATTTATAATAATAATTTTTTTATTTTATTGTTGCATTAATAAAAATGAATTTGATGAGGTTTTAAAGAAAACCAAAGGTGACAAATCAGTACGGCTTAATGATATCCCAATAGAAGTGTGGAAGTATTTAAGAGATTTGAGAGTTTCTTGATTTACTAAACTTCTAAGTATTATTTTAAAAAACTAAAAAGATGTTTTGAGTGGATGAAGAGTATTTTGGTCCCCACTTTTTAAGAATAAAAGGGATACACAAGAGTGTACAAATTATAGAGGATATAAGTTAATGTGTCTTGCATTAAAATAATGGAAGAGTTTTACTGAACATAAGTTAAGATGTGATACAAAAATTTCTCATAGTCAATTTGAATTTATGCTTATGGAAACTATATATTTATTGAGAGATTTGATGGAGAAGTACGGAGAGAGTAAGAATCATATACATATATTTTTTATTGATTTAGAGAAAACTTACGATAAGGTTCCAAAAGAAGTTCTTTGGAGAGTTCTACAAAAGAAATGCATTGATATAACTTATATTCAAGCTACTTGAGCTGTTACTTGTTCGAATTGGAGGAGGATTATTGACCAAGTTTTTCCTATTTCAGTTGGATTTCTTCAGGGATTGAGTTTAAGCCCATATCGTTTTGCCTTAGTTATTGATGCTCTTAGCTGATATTTACAGGAGATGTACTTTTATGTATGATTTTTGTTGTGAATATTTTTCTTGTGGATAAGAATGGACGAAGGTTGGATGGTTGAATTGGAGAAATGCATTGGGACTATTATGTGATAGAAAAGTACCGCTTAGATATAAAGCAAAATTTTATATGATGGTGGTGAGACTTGCAATGCTTTATGATGCAGAATGTTGGCCTATAAAAGAGAAACATAAAACTAAGTTAAGTGTTCCATGAGATGAGAATGCTTAGGTGGACGAGTGTCTTGATACTTAGAGACAAAATGCAAAATGAATGCATCCGTGAAAGGGTTGGTGTAGCTTCAGGGGCAAATAAGATTAGAGAGATCCGTCTTAGATGATTTGGTCACATTAAATGTTAACCATATGATTATTTTGATTTGCGGAGTAGAGATTTTATATTCGACTTATGTTAAAAACGGTAGAGGTAGACTTAAAAAGACTCGGGCATGTTGTATAAAAATGTTCTTAATTTATTATAATTAAATGAAAATATGACACACTCAATAGGACACATGGAAAAAAAGGGTTCATGTAGCCGACCCCATTTGATATTAATTAAACGTCAACCATTTGATTAACCGGTTAGGCTTATTGTTACTGTTGTTGTTGTATTGAATCTAATTTAAACATTGATGTTTCACTTAGCCTCTAACTTACCTTAGAATATGTTATCTTTTAGGGAAGGGTAAGGAGTACTTGGACAGTTAATCAAGTGATTTGACTTTGTACAACTTTCAAATTTTGGATGATTTTAAAAACTTTTTTTCGGTACATAAGTTTATATTTAAGTATTTAATATTTTTGTATATGTATGAGATTTATTTCACTTCTCTTTCATGTTTGGTTTGATAAGTTTTATAATTGCAAAAATATGTATGTTTGTGACGCTTGAGTAAGACCAATCATTCACCCGTCTGATCTTGATTTGGGCGCACTAGAACGAATGTTGGTGTGAGTTTAGTTTGATTATTTCGTCAAAATTTGCTACATCATTTTTTTGATCCTAGGGAGTAGGTCAGTTGAGATGTGACAAAAAGTAATATATCATCAAGAGGTGTTGAGAAAAAAAAGGGTGTATACCTTTAATACGTCTAAAAATTTTGGAGCTTTGAGACACATGATTAGTTTATAAATTTGATGGGATCAAGTTGCTGAAGTGTTTGTTTCTTATGTTGGCACCATCAGAGTATTTTTTGTTAGGTTGAAAGGTTTTCCAAAACCATTTATTATGGAGAAATCATATGTTAGTCTTCAATTCTGAGATCAAGACCTAAAATATTCCCCACTTAATAAGTTAAGGCCTACACCTTTCTCTTTCTTTGTAAAAAAGGTTTCTAGTACCATGATTGTTGTTGGTTGCCTAATTTGGAATCCAAAAGAAGAGTACTTGAGAAGAATAAAATCACTAATTTTGTAAGTACAATCCTACCACATTTATAGAGGAAGCTGTGTTTCCAAGATTAAAGATTCAAATAAATCTTTCAATAAGAGTATTTCAAAAAAACATTTTGCAAACTTTCAAAGCTTGGAAAAATGCCCCATGCCCCAGTTCTTAAGAGGAGAGATTCAAGTGACAACTCATAATTTCAGCTAGAATTGTACTTTAAAGATGATTTAAAAAAGTTAATGCTGAGGTAAGTGATAGACTTAGGATCAAAATATTCTTAAGATTTTTGGCTTGGCAGGAAGAGACGTCGTAAAATAGCTGTGCATTATCTATAATGTTAAGACTTTGTTTAGGGAAGGCCATTCTTGAAGCAATATCCATCAATCTCATCAGTTGACACTGCATAAATCATCTTGTGAAGGACACGCAACAATAATAAAGAGATGGGGATAGAATGGATCCCCTTTTCTACGACCTTGAAGCACTGAATTGCGTAAGCATCCATCTTGGAAGGCGGCAGTTTTTTGTAAAGATAGTTGTAAAGTTATTGCAAAGAAAGTAATTTTTTTGGAGCTATTGGTACTATAAATATTGTAGTTTTGAGAAACTTGAACGACCTTTATACAACTACCATGGATTAGAACATTTGGTTGTGACGGTAGCTTCCAAAAATATTTTTGGAAAGCAACACAAAGGTAATGGTTGAACGCAGATGTGGTGTTGCTATTTAAAAAGCCAAAGTTAAAAGTTGGCCCAAACGGACCTCAAGTTCTTTTTTAACGAAAGATTAGGAATCTGCATTAGTATTATTTTCCAAAATGCAAGAGAGCAATCTGGGGGAAAATTTATTCTATGTGACTGTTAAAAGTGAAGAGTTTCAATTGATAGTAAAGTTTCAATTGCAACTATCAAATGACCTTTTCAAATTCCACCGTGAAACTGAACTCAGCTTTATCTTGTTTGACAGTTTGAGGGAAGAGTGAATGAATTCATCAAATACAATCATGCTTTCAATGAAAGCACCTTTTTCAATCCATCAATTGGATTTAGAAAGAACCTTTTAAGTCTTTTAGGATTTCAGTGAAGATTTTTAAAACACCATTGAGTTGCTAATGTTTAGAATTCTTAAGGTGCTCAGTACATTATTTCTCAGGTTCAAAACAAAAGAAACTGAGCCTAAGCTAGCAATGGGAGCTTTACATAATAACTGACCATAAAACATGCACTCTGTTTTCTAAACGACATACTTAAGAACTTACCATGACTAAGAGAGAACACAATACTTTTAATTTCATTCAATGAGAAAGGGCAATATACGTAAGCAATAAGTTGGGGATTATCACATGGTTACAAGCTTATGGAAATCACTATTATTGTTGAAGGCTAAACTTTGTTGAAAACCTTTTTTTTAAAAAAGGAAAGACTGAACGAATGTCTCTCTCCTTAATAATTACTTCATTAAATATCTAATTTGATAATGAAATTTAATTTTGCTTTCCAATTAGTTGTTTTGTGGAAGAGTGAACTGTGGTGATCCCCCTCAAGCTATCAGTCAATGCTATAGCTTTCCTACAAGTAAGTCTTCTTCGCTATAAGCTTTTCTTAGAGCCAAAGCTTTCCTTACTCATAATTATTAAGATCTTGTATCGAGCACTTAACGGATCCGGCTCATAATCTTTAAGATCTTGAATCGAGCAATAACCAGATTTGGCTTTTGTTTCAATGTTTTTAATTTTATCAAACTGACTTCTCTAGTTTAGATTTAATGTTACTGTTCTTTTTTTTTTTTCCCTCTATATCTTAACCTTCTTATAATGGGCCTTAACTTCAAACCAAGTTTGTTACTATTATTTTGAATAATAAACCCTTTACAAATTCCTGTACCATAATTACCATGATTAATAAGAGGAATGAGGTCAGCTTATAAAATGATTGATCATCGATCAGAAAAAAAGGTCTAGTTAAAGCACATGGCCACCATTGGGATCCAAACTTCAGTGGTAGAGAAAATTTTAGAACTTAGCAAAAGTTTTAGACTTTGTTGTTGAGACATGGTTAATCTGCAGTCCAATGGAGAAAAGTTTAGTCAAATAAAGGAATCTGATAAATTCGATGAAAACAATTCAGGTAATCTGCAGTTTTTGGAAGATATTTCAAAGCAATGGTATCATTGAAATCTCGCAGAGTATTCATTTTGAGGACTATTTAGAATCAATACCTTGTAATCCATCAGAATTGCATCTTTGTCATCCTCATTAGAAAGGGCATAAAAAGTGGTCAAATCAATGTCCTGGTTCGAATGTGAATCTTTTGGAAAGAAAGTGTAATCAAGAATCTATTGATAGTAGAAGAAAGAGATTCCACTGAGTTAGGATTCCAACCATATTAAAAATGCTTCCGGACACGCATTCAGCATTCTTTGTTTAAACGACAGCTCATTATTTGTTTACAATTTATCAATAGATCTAAGAAGTCCCAAATAAGTATTCATTAACTTCATTTCTCGAAGACAGAACATGAAATAGCAGTTTCTCCATATTTTTTTAACAATTCAATATTTAACCACCGAGCCGAAAGCTATAGAACACTCCATGTTCCTATTTTCAAAACAGGAAAAAACCTTTTCTTAACTGAGGGAAAAATAAAACGAGGCATATACTGGGAGAGAAATCCAGAATTCTTCAGCCGTAAATTACACAAATTCAGCCTTCCAGGTGAGAACAGAAGAGGAAAAGAATTATCAGAACTGCTCATATGCTTTGAATATACTTATTTTGACTGATGTAAACAGTTTTACTTGTTCTTGATAAGCCTTCCAAAAGCTTGGGAATGATTTTTTTTTTTCCGTGACATAAACTTTGACTACTTTGTGTTTGAAGTCATAATGATGGAATGATGGAGAAAAATGAAAATGTTTCACTTGTTTGGAAGGAACTTGGATGATTTTGCCTCATTAATAACAGAATGGCCATCAAAACACATCATAATGATACCCTTATCCAATTCATGGTTGCCAGTTCTAGCAAAAGGAGAAGTGCGGATGCACGTCATTATGGTAATTAATTCATTAGAAGAAAATTCAAGATAGCTAGAGAAATCTCATATGAGTGCGCCTAAATCTGTCTCCTTTGATTTCAATCCGAGTGGATTTCTCACAACACTGATTTTCTTTGCTTCTATATTAAAATCCCATGCCAAATTAGTAGAATTCATCCTTGGAATGCCTTTTTTGGTTACACTTGGAGACAGAGCGATTCGATGGATAAGTTTTTGAGTTGTCAGTTTCATATAATAAGATAGTTTTCTCTTTAGCAGTCACTAGCTTCTCATAAATATTTACAAACCTTGAAACATTCGAGCCTTTCACAGAAAGTGCCAACATTCATTGTTGTCAAAATCAACTGTTTCCGAATTCAAATTTGTATTTCTATGAGGTAAGACTTTCTGATTATTAATACAATTTATTTTCCACAATAATTGGATCTTGGATCCAACTTGATAACATCGACATTACCTTCAAGCTCCAGAATCTGAGAATCAAATAGCTTATCAGAAACACAATGAGATGGTCGTCTTAAAACAGCAGAACTACTAGAAGAATGGAAAATCTTAAGATTTTTGTATGTCGTATAGATAAACTCATGAGGTTGGATCAAAAGACATTCATGGCAGGTTTTAAGATTTCAAACTTTAATCTACACAAATGCTTCTCGGGGATTGTCTTTAGACCCATGCATTTCAAATTCTCGAATTTAGAGGTGATAAACTCAAGAATTGACTGCTCTCAGGATGGAAATTGCAATTCATGTAAAGGGCAACTTTAAATTTGGGTTTTCTTTCTTGGATACTAACATTATCAATACCTTCATCTCTTGTTTATAAAGGCATTCAAGGAGGCATTCAAGACACACGTGCACTGTGGCACTTAAAAAATGCTTCAATGTTTAAGCCTGATTTTCACCAATGATGCCGTAATGTCTTTTTTGTCCTGAGGTTTTTGAGGCAGGGCTTTAAATAGGATATGAAAAAATATATATAATAGATTATATTATATTTATATCTAATGTATCTAATACAATGCCTTGAAATAGTAAAAATAAAATTAAGTATAATTAATTGATTGTAATTTTATTTTTTATAATATATTATATTGGATCTAATAATATAGAAAATAAGAAAATGTTATGATTGAAGAAGATTTGAAAAATGTTAACAAGTCAAAATTAAATGATGATAAAATTATTATATATGATGATTTTTTTAATGATGAAAGTAAGGATGAGGCTAAAGTGGATTTTGCTCATGGTATATTTAAATTTTAAGTGAATAGTTATCATAATCACATTTCAAACTTCTATTTTATATAAACATTTAAGATCAAAATTTTGGTTTATATCTGTCTGAAAATAAAATAAATAAATATATTGATGTTCTTTGCAATGTTTATGACATTTTTTCTATTTTGAGGTTTACGCCTTGATGCCTTGTGATTCATCTTACCAGGGCAAAATGTCTTTTTTCTTAATTTTTACTTTTTAAATCTTATTCTCATCCCACTTTTAACCCTAGACTATGAATCTTTATGTTGTATATTTATCTCGTTCATAACAAAAAACAAGAATCTTCTTTGAAATTGAGTTTTACAATAAAAGCACCTAGCTTGGGTAAAGTAATAGATTGGATTTAGTGTTTTGCCAATTGAGAAACACAAAAAGTGCATTCTTTCTAATTTTATCGTCACATATATTAAGCTAATTGTAGGATTGCGCCCAATTCTATATATTTGTGTGTGTGTGTGTGTGTGTGATAGCTGAAGGAAGAAAGCATATGAAAAGAAATAACGTATTTTGCACAAGACGAATGGCAAGAATTATAGATGTGCCACCAATCTTTTTATGCTATAAAATTGTGGCAATCCTGCAATCTCCAACACAAGCAACTTCTCTGTAAATTTGTAATCAAGTGATGAAGTTCTTTTATCACGGATTTCTATATATATCTAGCATTGGATTTAAAAAGAGAATGCTTGGGTAGAGATTTGGTTACATTTGCATAGGATCTTTCATTGCTTACGCTCGGGGAACCTTATAGATTTATGTTATCTCCCAGTTGGTTCTATTCCCCACTCAGACAAAGTTAGAAGTATTAACTATCTAAATCTTAATGCCTTATTCTAAAAATATATCAATGTAGAAACACTAACTGATTGGCCTTTACTCTTAGATTTGAACTATGGTTAAAATAAATTTGATCATCAAATATATATATCCCAATTTCTGTCCTTTTTGCTGACTCTCCAAAAAAAGTGTTTGAGTTGATGTTTAGATTGTGACCAAGTGCGTTATGAGGTTTAAATGTGCAAGAGTGCTGATCAACTGTCATGTTGTGTTGCTCTTAAAGCAAGATACTTCATATTAATTTCTTTTTGTTTTAGTGGGAGCGATGATGAATCTAGAGAGCTCTAATGTGAAATAGGGATTGGGATTGTGAAGGTATGTGAGCCTATTGTTAGTCCCACATCAAATAGTTAAAAAAGGGGCATTTCCATATATGTCACACAATACTTGTGTATTTACATAACTAAGACCTAAACATTCATGTTTACATGCATAGATTTATGTAAATATCAATCTTTTTAAATGTGAAATGCACACGCATAGGTTCATGAAAGCAATGTGTTAATAAGTGTTAAGATCACTTTGGGTGTTAAATATGTAAAATGTATATGTATGTAAATTTCCCTTAAAAAATTAATTTGGCACAAAAAAAATATCCAACCCAGTTGATCATCTGTAGGCCTAAACTATTTTGAGTTTGAAATAAATTTGACCATTGGTGTATCTAGCCAACATAGATATCTTGAGACTAATGATTTGGCTGAAGGATCGAATGATGAACTCACAGCCATGGCTACAGAGATCTTTGGGAAAGAACTACACTTTTTTGGGGCATTTATATACATACCACACAATTCTTATGTATTTACTTATCTAACACTTGAACTTTCATTTTTACATTCATACCACTGAAATCATTAGCATCACATCAAACATACCACTTCACAACCCTCTTAAAAGTGATACATCTTTTCTTGTATAGTTTGATTGACGTCAAGACGTTGTAAGTGTAAATACATAAGCGTTGTTTGGTATGTGTTTTATTATTTGTTTATTGTTTTTTTTTTTCTAGATTTGTTTGTTGTCATGTATGATACCTTAGCCGAAGCCTTCATTGTTGAAGGCGTATGAATTTAGATAGTTGAAAGCTCATCTCTATGATCTATTATGATACAGAAATCACCGAGGCCTGCGTCATTATTGGGGGCTACGTGTTCGTGGGCAGCACACGAAGACTACTGGGAGGAGAGGAAAGACTGTCGGCGTGTCGAAGAAGCGTTGATCCTCCACCTCACTGCTGCTTTGCTTCTACTGCATTGTTATGTCGTCTCTCCAATGGAGCTTGAAACTGAAATTTTGGGTGACTTGAAAATCTTTTCAGTATTTACTTCTCTTTCAGTGTTTGCATCATTATATTAATATTTCACGGATATATTGATTGTCTCTTAGTTCGTCTGCTGGTAGCAGTTTTTTCCCAATTTGAGTGAAACCATTAAGCATCTCTTTTTATTATAAAGCTTTCTGATCAATATTTATAGCTGTTTATATATTTACATATCAAATACATGCATATGACTCACATCTATAATATTATATGAAGAATATTTCTATTAAAAACTTTTTAAATGCAGAGGTTTATGACAAGTTAAGTGCCATAAATGTCAATGTTAAATTTTAGGTGATGGATGTATAAATACATAAAAATTATGTGGTATGCATGGAAATTTCCCTATTATAGCACTATTTTCTTCTGTCAGTAAATAGAACCACTTGTGCTCTGGTTTGCTCCCGTTGACATCAACAGTTGGTGAAATCAGTGAATGCGAGACTTTTGTTACTGCATCCATGATTTTTAAGTAACATCTAAACTTTAATTTTTATATGTGCGCCACCTTATGCATGAAAAATGTATAAAAGTGTTATTTTTGTGATATGAAAGTTATGGGTGATATAAATGTAGAAACTGATGAGTTAAATCAAGGTGTTGGATATGTAAATATGTAAGAATTGTGGTTAATGTGTGTTCAAATTTAGGATCTCTTTGGGGCAGCTGTCACAGATTGATTTTTTTATTTTTTTTTATTTTTTTGCAGTTAGAAAACAGTTTTACCGAAATTATTTCTGGATAAATGATCATTCTGTCATTGTATAGTAATGTTGTTTGCAACAAAACTGTTCATATTAATATTTTGTATACTTTAAAAGTAAAAATTCAGAGCATAATATTATAAAAAAATTTCTACATTATACTTTTGAATTGAGGGAACTGAAAGAGTGCTATATATAAATCAAGCTCTTTTCATTCATTTTTTACAGGGCAATCGAAACACTATTATTTGCACGTATAGTACCTGAAACTGAGTTATTTACATACATGACATCAAGCAAATCACAGAACCATACAGAACAATAGAAATCATAGAACTTGAAAAAAATCACAAAATTCTCACAATAACGAGAGGAAATGAAAAAGCTACAAAATGAGAGCTCTGTTTGGAAAATAAGATTGATTTTACAAAATTCTCACAAAATCCTATATATCGCAAATGAGAATGGCGCAAATCACAAAAAGAGCTATTCCGTCAAAAATGAACAGAGTATTTATATATCATGCACAATAACTATAGATAGGAGGGAAAAAGAGATGGAAGAAAGGCAAGTTGCCACTAGGGCTGTCAAAAAAGCTCGTTGTTCGCGAACAGTTCGTGTTTGGTTTGCCAAGAAGTTCGTGTTCAATTCGTTCGATGAGCGAACGAGACGAACACGAACAAATTTTTTTCGTTCGGTTTGTTAAACGAACCAAACAAGTGATGTGTTTAGCGGTGTAAACGAACCGAACACGAACGAACAGAGTAAGTGTTGTTCGTTCGTGTTCGTGTTTGAAATATTCGAACACATCACTGTTCGTGTTTGGTTCGTTTAACAAACCGAAAGAAAAAAAAATTGTTCATGTTAGACTCGTTTGCTTATCGAACGAATCAAATACGAACTTCCTGACGAACCGAACACGAACTGTTCGCGAACAACGAGCTTTTTAAGCCTACAGCTTTGATAGCATACTTCCCCGAAATGAAGCTAATTGATCGGGTATTACGTACACATTAGGTAATTCATACTACATCAAAATGAAGCAGAATCGAATAAGACGTTCTAGAGTTTTGTTTAGGGTTTTATTTTAATATATAGTATACTTATATTAATTATAATATTATAATATTTATATTAATATAATTAATACTATAATATTATTATTGTTATTAATAATTTATCATATATTATAATTTATAGAAGTTTAATTATCTAAGATAAATTTTTATAGTATATAATTATTTTAAAATATCATAAATTTTATATATATATAATTATTTTAAATTATTTTATATTTCGAACAATAACGAACCGGACATGAACGAACACATCACTGTTTGTGTTTGGTTCGTTTAACAAATCGAACGAAAAAAATTGTTCTTGTTCGTCTCGTTTGCCTATCGAACGAATCGAACACGAACATTTTAGCGAACCGAACACGAACTGTTCGCGAACAACGAACTCTTTTGACAGCCCTAGATGTGTTCCTTCATATTCGGTTTGTTATTGTTCGAAATATAAAATAATTATATATAAAAAATTTATGATATTTTAAAAATAATTATATATTATAAAAATTTATCATATTTTAAATAATTAAACTTCTATAAATTATAATATATGATAAATTATTAATAACAATAATGATATTATAGTATTAATTTTATTAATATAATTACTATAATATTATAATTAATATACTATACTATATATTAAAATAAATCCTAAACAAAATAATATATGCCTTATTCGATTTGTTTTATTTTGAGGAATTATGGATTACCTGATGTGTACGGAATATACCTGATCAATTTGCTTTATTTTGAGAAAGTATGTTATCAAAGCTAGGACTATCAAAAAAGCTCGTTGTTTGAAAACAGTTCGTGTTCGGTTCGCCAGGAAGTTCGTGTTTGATTTGTTCGATAAGTAAACGAGACGAACACAAACATTTTTTTTTTGTTTGGTTTGTTAAACGAACCAAAAACGAATAGTGATGTGTTCGAACAGTTCGAACACGAACACTAGCTTTTATTCGTTCGTGTTCGGTTCGTTTACACCCCTAATTGCCACCAAAGAGAGTCGCTTGAAATGTGTGATAAGCACAGGAGAGATGCTTAGGCGACTGGGGAAAAACTTCGTAAAAATGATCGAGAGAAATAGCTAGTGCAGATGAAACACGAGAAAGGGAGCCACGACAAGAGAAGCAGATGAAAAACATGCCAAGAAACGCCGTCTGCAGTGTCAAAGACGGCCACATTTTAACATAAATTATTTATGAACGCTGCTGCACCACTATTTTCAAACAGTCAAAAAACCACCCCAAACAGCCCTTAAGTTGATATTGAGATTTTCTTGCAGTTATATATTTCGGATTGCGTAATTTGTGTGGTTATAATTATTTTAATCATTTAAAATAAATTTTGAGATGAGAAATATTTTGTAGCAATGAGACATATTAAGAACATGTTAGCAGTAACAATGTTGATGCAGTACATATCCAGAGAAAAAAATTTTATAGGAACTAATACCTGAAGCATCCCTTGAATTGGTTAGATGAATTATTAGTATTTACGTATTTTGTAATAAAAAATAGTCAAATTAACAATCAAAATTGAATATTGAAATCAGTAAATTGATGAAATTTTTATGATTAGGAAGAAATTAAATTTTAAAACTTAGTTATTATTTCTCTAAATTTCTTTTAATCTCACTTCAGCCTGCTCTTTAGTTCTTCATCTCACCAGTTCATCTCACCGGAAAAAATTTTCGTACATAAAGCGTACGCAGCGTTGCGTACATCATTTAATAGGAGGATGCCACGTACGTATAACCTCCATGTAACATACTTGTAACTTGCAAAAATAAAGAAGTTACAGAGAGGTTACAGAAGATTACAGACAGGTTACAAAAAGGTTACAAGAGATAAAACACGGAAATACTCCTACCCCCCCCCCCAATATAACCTCCATGTAACTTCCATGTACCCCGTAAAGCGCATGCAGTGCTGCATATGTTTTACGTACGCAAATTTTTTCCCATACCATCACAAGTAACTCCGAAGAAATTATTAAACAAATAATAATAATAATAATAATGAAAAAAATTTAATGAAAGCCTTAAGATAAGAAAATCAGGTGTAATTTTTCAACATCTTCTAAAAAAATTCATAAGAAACATAAGAAACAACAACAGGATCTACCAAGTCTATCTGCTGCAGATTTTCAGCCTGAATAATGAAGTTTTCCATCTACCATCTTCCCCGGCCTCTAGAACCGCCACCACGGCCGCCTCTCGGAGGTCCGCCTCGACCTCCACCACGGGGACCACCCCTACCGCGGCTACCAAACCGCCCACCACCTCTCCCGCCTCCGCGCCCTCCGCCGCCACGCCCTCCACCTCTTCCACCAGAAGGCTTTGCTCCCCTGCATTTGCAGAAATAGAATAAGTTGCCGGGCTATGTTTACATTAACACTACACCAGCTTCCTTAATGAAATAACAATATTGAAAGAGTGGCATTATGAAATAATTTAGGGTCTTTTACATATATATACCACCCAATTCCTGTGCATTTAAATATCTAACACCTAAACTTTGCTTTTTTACAATTATACTATCTAAATCTTTCATATCACATAAAAACTATCACTATTTTAACTTATAAAAATGAAATATATAAATTCATGCATCTATGAGGTGGCAAATATGTTAAAAAATAAAGTTTAAGTGTTTAATATGTAAATACAAAAGAATTAAGTGGTATGTATGTGACTCTTCCAATAAATTAATGTGATATGGCATTGAACTTCAGGCACCAATCCATTTTAAATGGGTAAAACAAGTTATGAAGTAGATGAACAAAGCAAACATATTAAAAAAATCCAAAAAAAGAAAAGTAAAACAGCTCAAAATTACAAAACTTGGCTATGATAAACAAATTGTCAGAATCAAACAGCCTAAATTTAAATTTAAAGAGTTTAAAGAGTTTATGAGAGATATTGATTCAACTTAAATTGAAAGAGTTAGAAGAGTTTTGATTAAGGAGATGATAATTAATGATATACAACTGAGGAAAATTTGTTTATGATATTTGTAGATTCTATAGTTCTGCCACTAGAGATCTCTACTAAAACAATTTTAAACTTAGAAAAATAGAAGATTTTTGTGTGGGCGAGTATTTGTTTGAAATTTATACTAATTATTTGATAGATATCAAAGAAGTGACTAGTTGTATTATCCTGAATCTACATTAAAAAAAATTGGATAGAGGTGATAATATAAAAAGGGTTAATTAAAAATGCAATTTGAATTAAATCTTGTGAAATATGATTTTAGCCATCATGTCCCTACTTATTACCCGTAAGACCGTCAAAAAAACTCGTTCGTGAACATCTCATGTTTGGCTTGGTAAGTAGCTCATGTTCGGCTCATTCGTTAAGTAGACAAGCTGAACACGAACAATTTTTTAAGCTCGAATTATAACACGAAGAACATTTTATTCGCTCGTGTTCGGCTCGTTTTAGCTCGAAATAAAAATATCATATAATTATTTATATAAGATATTATATATATTATATATAATAATATATTATATATATTTATATCCAAGTTTAAATCATAACCACTCATGCGGTAATGTGGTTATGTGTGTTCTTTTACATAGATTTGGTCTAAGTTCAAATCCAATACTACACATTTTTTCCAATTAATTTGCCAATTTCGAGTCAATCACAAGCTGAACACGAACAAAAATATTTAAATCAAGTCAAACATAAATACTCTATTCACGAGCTAATTTCGAACACGAGCAATTTCAAATGAGCCGAACATGAGTCACGCCTAAGCTCGCTCAAGCTCAGCTCATTTACATCCCTAACTACTTGGTTTAGGTAATATTGTTCTGCGTGAATAGTAATGAAAAACATCAAAACACGATTTACTTCATACATTTCCCTACTTCTATAGATTGCTAAAATGAATGTTACGAAAGATAATAATAGAGTACATATGATACTATTAAAATGATAATGGAAGAAGCATTCATTGAATATAAGGTACCGGAAAATAAAGCTAAGATGATAAGCATGTACAAAAATAGCCAGAACGTGATCTAATAAGGAGAAAACGTAAAACTGTGAGAAACTTAAAAGAGAAAAAGATGGGAAAAAAAATAATATGATTATTAGTCATGTAGAAAGACTTTGCATGCAAGAGGGAAAACAACATCATGCTACCATTGAGAGGAGTGAATAAGATTGTATTCATAAATCCAACTGTTAATAAGTATGATGATGATAATAAGCAAGTGTGATTATCTAAATATATTAGTCCCAGAAGGAGTATCAAAAAAGCAAAGCCCAATTACTAGACATAAGGCTGAATATGATAACATGGACCGGCCCTATATAATCCGCCCAATGCAAACTTATAATGCTTTTTTTTTTTTTTTTGTCGGTACTTACAAAAATTAATAAATAAAGAAGTTTATTGCTTATTATTCATAATTTACATACAGCATTTAGAAAGAGTTACAATAAATTATCGATGATATACATCCGAATTGGAAAAAGCAAGCTACTGGACAGTTTGGTAGAGCCTAACAAACCTATAGCACCCAAATGTAATACAATAATGAATTTGTATTAAACTAGCAATTAGAAGGGTTTTAAGAAGATAACTAGAGCAAACTTTAAAAACATTTTTTTCCCACACACACAACCGCATGCGCCCCGCATGTGCAAGACTTTGAACCCAAGACCTCTTGTTTGAAAGACAAAGCTCTAAACCACTGGCTTGAAAGAGTAAACTTTGGAAAATTATTATAACTAACAATCAATATAAAAACTGATTGAAATATATATATATATATATATATATATATATATATATATATATATATATATATATATATATATATATATATATATATATAAGGTTACCTTCAATGCACGGTCAATATAAAAACTGATTGATATATATATAAACACACGCGCGCGCACGCACGCACGCACGCACACACATATAGAACTATAAGGTTACCTTCAATGTACGGTCAACCCTCAAGACTCTCAATCAAAATTTCCCATATTCTTACTGTTTTAGCATAACATTGTAATCCTTACTCCAAAACATTACCCTCTGTCGTGACATTATTGATACGAGAGAGAAAGTGAGGTTTTTTTTCTCTTCTATCTCCCTCTTCGCCTCTCCATAATTTTCTCTCAACAAATTTCTCAAATCTAAGGTAGTATTCTCTTATTGCCAGCCATCCTCATCTATACTAGCATATCCCACCTAAATTGGAACTACTCTAAGAATGTTCTTGATCCATTCATTCTTGTTAAATACTACATGAAATGTTTACTCAATTTTACAAGTCATTTTATATAATTTCTAGTCATTAATTTGGATCAACCAGTTTCCTTAATCCTTTCACCTCAATTCTCTCTACTCATCCTATTCTTGTATGACATATTTGTTCTCCATTATAAACTCAAATCACCACAATCTATCTCTTACCATTTTAACTTCTTCTATAGGTTAAGATTAATAAATAAATATCTATAATAACTTCAACATAGACACAAACTTTCTCTCCAACTAAATCATTCAATGCCACTCACTCAAATATTTAAAGCTTAAGAATTTGACTCAAAAATAGTGATGTAATTTCTCCAAGCCCGTGCTGCATTAAACTTTCTCAAAATGTTATTGTATGCCATAATCTTGAACAACAACTTCATTTTTGAGAGCTTCACAAAAAGGCCTTCCATCCACTCATTTCAACCTCTCCTCCACCCATTGCAAAACTCGTATCTTTAGAGACAAGAAAACTAAATAGCAAATAAAACCTTAAGCCATAAGTAAGAGGAAACGATGAAAAGCTGAGAGCAACTTTATCAGAAGAAAATAATTATTAAAAGTAAAAAAAAAATGTAGAAAAAGGTCTAGAAACATACTTTGGTTGCGGAAGGAAACGGGAAAGGGGCAACAACTTAGCAGGATCAATATAAAACTTTTCTCCAAGTGAATATGAAGTCGCTATAATCCCTTCCATCATCTTAATTGAGAAGTACTGCAGTTCACATCCAACAATTTAATTTCAGCAAATCCCAAATGTTCAAAAAAAATAAATGAGAATGCAAGCAATCAAAGCTTACCGACTCGTTAATGGGCCCGAAGATCTCATCAACCTTTCCGATCTGCGTCTTGTTTTGAAGATATATAGGGGCATTGAAGAAAGGTATCTTCTCATTAGTGAGTTTAGTAATAGCATCACCCTCACAGGCATGTAGAAAAGATGCAACCTCTGGAGAAATCGTAGATTAGGACCACTTGGATCGAACATAATGAAACAAATTGGTAAAAAAAAGCAGAAATTGATGTGGGGGACTGACCAACGACCTCTGAAGGCGGTCCTTCATCTCGGAAACCAAAACCACCACGGCCACGACCACCGCGGTCGCCGCCGCCGCCCCTCCCGCCACGGAAACCGCCTCGAAAGCTTCCACGACCAGAGCTCGGGGGGCGCATTTTCCCCTAATATGATGCGAAGAAACCCTAGATCAAGAAGATTGCGAGGTGGCGTGGGAGAGGAAGCTGACCTCTCTCTCTCTCTCTCTCTCTCTCTCTCGCCGTGCGGCGACGGCGTTAGGGTTTTATGCAAGATTTTTAGGCTTCAGCTTTCATTACTTTTTGTTTATTTGTAATTTAAAATATATATATTTAAAATATTTATTTGATAATTGCATTAAATAAAAATTAAACTTATATGCAAAGCAAAAAAGTTTAATCAGCTAATTAGCTTAAAATTAAACTAAATAATTTAGGGTGGGCAGTTATTTGGTGCGGTGGCGTTTTGAAAACGCATCTGATCTGTTTGGGTAAACTGCGTTTTGATAGCTTATGCGTTTTCAAAACACAGAAAACAGTTTTTTCACACCGCACCTAGGCTGTGTTTGGGGTAGCTTTTTTCACGTGGCGCTGCCCCGAACCGCTCATAATTTGTTTTTTGCTCTCAGATTCGCGGCAGAAGAAAGCTGAAGTGGTCGGAAAGCGGGCCACAGGATCGACCCCGCGGCCCCAGCTTTCGCTCGCTAAAAATGCCAAATTGCCCCCGTGTGCGCAAAGAATCCCTCTGCCTAGCGTTCGCCCGGTGTTCCCGATCCCTCATCGTCTCGCCATCTCCCTGCGTTCTGCCTGTTGTTCTTCTTGCTCGGAGTGGGCAGCTTCCCTACCTTTATAGCTCAATAAATCCTGACGGGGAAGACGATCAGCCTGGAGGTGGAGTCATCCGACACCATTGACAACGTTAAGGCCAATATCCAGGATAAGGAATGTATTCCATCGGACCAGCAACGCCTTATCTTCACCGGAAAGCAGCTCGAGGATGGACGCACTCTAGCCGACTATAATATCCAGAAGGAGTCGACACGCCACCTCGTCCTTCGCCTCCGAGGTGTCGCCAAGAAGCGTAAGAAGAAGACATACACCAAGCCAAAGAAAATTAAAGCAGAAAAAGAAGAAGGTAAAGCTCCCCGTGCTACAATTGATTTATGATGATTTCTTGCTTGGCGATGTTAGTAATCTTTCTAATATGTGTCACTTAAAATTGTCCCCAAATTTATTTTCTAGTGTACCTGCCATTGGGAAATTAAGGTCACTCCAAGAACTAAATGACATAAATTAAGGCCACTACCATTTCCCACCCTATCAAGTTCCTCTTCACCATCACATTCCAAAGGGTTTCCCCTTTATCTGCTCATACACTCCCAACATTTTAAGAGCGTTAGATCCCCTAATTTATCTAGTCTGCTTTCTTGATAAATATTTCATTGATATATTGCATTACATTTCAGAAGTAGTCTAATTAGAAAGCTCTATCAAGTCATAGTCTTTATATGACATAAAATGAAAATATGGACCTAAGGCTAAAATCTAGGACTATATAAGACTATACACATTAAGCAATAATATAACATTATTCTCTGAACTTGTAACATTCACCAAGTATTCTCTGATTAAATTATGTCTGTCGTTCCTTTCTCTATCTTCATTGCATTTTCTAGAGTTCTAAGTCTTAACCATCAAACGTGTTGAACCTCACATTCTGATCTCCAATGTTAATGCACCTACCTTCTTTTTGGTTCAACTCCTAAGCACCAAGATCTAGTTCCTATACCAATTCTTAGAGAAAAAATCACATATACAATAGTAATGAAAAAAATGATATTGGAAAAGTAATCTATAAGAAAGAAAACTTGAAAATAAGGGACAAGATATTTTAGAAGTGTTTTGAAGTGAAATTCTACTTTATAAAAGTCTAAAATATTATTATAACAGTTCTGTTTTAAACAGTTTTACAAAACAGGGACAAGATGGTCATTTTTTCCTGAAACAATCGCTTTCAGTAGCAGTACTAAAATGATACACCAACTTCTCCACAACTTACTTCCGCAATGAATTTTCTGGCAAAGACAACTCGCAATTGAAAAGTTGAGAAGTTCAGTACTGTGCCAAACAAAGCCCTAGATAGTGCGGTGGCAGCTTTCTGGCTGTCTGGCTTTTTCAAAAAAATAAAATTTTATAATAGCCACCGCCCCTAGCTTATCTGCAGATTATTTTTAATCAGCTTATCAGCAGATTATTCAATAAGCTGCAGCTGCCCCAAACAGACCCTTAATCATGTATAAGTGTATAAAAGATTGTCTAATAATGATATAAATTACTTATCAAATATTTTTAATTTAAAGTAGCAAATAATATAAAAATTTTAAACATATATAAGAAAAACATCTAATTAACAAAAAAATATATGTAAATAAAATTTTTAGTTATGTAATTATGAATTATCTCTTTGTTTTTAAAATTAACCAATGTTCAAATATTTATAAGAAAATTAAGATGTATATTGCATTTCAAAGTAGTAACATTGAATAGTAATCATCATAAAAGGAAATTTCGTTAGTAATAGTTTGTAGATTTGTGATGGCATACATCAAAATTTGGAAAAATTATTGTATCAGGATATCTGACGCAAATTTACGTCAGGTGTCCAATGACAGGGTGTCACGTGTCAACCCGGGCCCGAACCGTGTATGTCAGTGGGCCCAAATTGCCACATGGCCTCCTGTCATTGGACACCTGACGCAAATTTGCGTCAGGTGTCCTGATGCAATAATCGTTCAAAATTTGACCCTAGACCATACCATGCTTCTTATTTTATTTTATTTTATTTTATGTACTTCTCCGAGTCACGTGATTATCTTCTAAGAATGTGCAATATTGTCAATTGACCACTAATCAACCATTGATCTTACAAAATTATCATCTATATAAGTTTTAAGTGTTAGATCAGCCGCCCCTGACCCCTGAGCTCCCCTTTTAAATAGAATATTTTGCACAAGAAATGATTTCAATTATTATTAAATTTAAATATTTTGCAATGTGCATCAATTAAGTTATAACAACAACATCATCAATAATATAGTATATTATATCATAAGGTAATTAGTCTTAGTACAAGTTTTTAATAAGATGTCTTCCTATAATAATGTTTTCTAGAGAATCTTTGAGATTACGATTAAATTTTATAGGAATGTTAATAGGCTCTGTTTTGCATCCCGTTGAATCCAGATTTTTCCTTTGAGACATGCTCAAGGATTAGAGCGATAGGAGTCTTGAGGGAGAAATAAAGAGAGAGAGATAGAGACAAAGAAATAAAAGTGCCACATAGACTTGCCCCATAAGGGCAAACTGGGATATTCCCAGCCTCTGTGGCCCATTTTATATATTATAACAGAGGGGGTTATAAGAGAAAATGGAAGAGTGATCTCCTAACAAAGTATGAGTCTAGAAAGAGAGCCAAAAGCCTCCTAATACATGTTATGACCCCCAATATTTATAGAAGATAGAGGGCCAAAGGTAAAAAATTACATGTCTGCCTCTGCTTCAATAGGGGTTTATAGGACGTTATTATCTTTTGTAGTGACTTTTCGTATTTATAACTAATTTTGTCATATGTTGGTGTAACCAGAATTTTTGGTCGGCAGGTCCTCAAGTCAGCCGTCTATCTTGTCTAGATACAGGTAGACCTTTGCTGTGGGAATCTGGATAGCATTGAGAGTGGCAGTCAGCCAGCTTTAGGGTGGTCGGTCGGCTTGCTTGTTTCTTGATGATTTCTGGAGATCTTTGAGGGAGTTATTGAGAGAGTTTCATGTTGATACTTGTGAGATTGCGGTGGTTACTAGAACTTTGTTTGATTGTTGGCTTGGATGCCCATTTTCGATTGGCCTTGATGCTCTTTCAGTTTTCTGGTGGACCTTTAATCGTCTGGCATCATTTTGGTCATATGGCTGACATTTGGTCATCTGACAGACCTTTGGCCATCTACCATCCCTTCATTGGTAGACCTTACGTTCATCTGGCAGATCTTCAATACCGTTATATCGCTTTAGGATCAGCATGGGCACATATTTAGTGTACATATTAAATTTCCTAATTCTCTTACTTCTTTGAGGTGATGTGATAAGAATGACAAAATTATTTAAGGCAAAAAGTGATCTTATTTACTTATTAATCACAAATGATACTTCCTCAATTTCAAAATGTTTTTGTGCTTGGTCTTTTCGGCTTCGAGCTGGTCTCCAAAGAATTTTGGTCGGCTGAGCTGATCTTCAACTGACTAAACTGATCTTTGGTCTTCTGACTAACCTTTGGTCATCTGACTGATCATCATTTAACCTCATCAATCTCTTTGTTGGCATATTTATTTTGTTTTTTTTACATGTAAAAAATGCATAAAATGTTTTGTAAATTTCTCGAATATGAAATAGAATGAAGGTTTTGGTTATTTTTCTCCTTTTTAGCATTTTACCTCTATATTGTTATTTGTTTGTGATAATTGCTTGGTGATGAAAGTTGGGGTTGGTAGATGACTCTGATCTTCAGAAAGATGATTGTTCATTATTTGATATGTCAATGCCCGACACAAGTCCTATACGACTTGTCTCTTTTGCTCGGTTGTATTTGTCACCTTGATCAGCCCACATCTCTTGCTAGAAATTAAGTGAATATTGTCTTTGCCTTCACTGGAGTAAACAACGGACTCACTGATAGGGTGATTTGTGTTGTACCCTTTTTGGAGCTTGTTGCTATTGGGCAAGAAATCACCTCCAGAGTTATATCCATGTTGTGCTTTGAAACTGGCTTTTAAACGTTTGGCTTTGTGGATCGGATTTGTTGTTAGGATGCTGATAGGACATTTATAACATCGTTGTCTGCCGCATTTATTATTTTATGGTATTGCTGCATAGCTCGCGTCTTGCAATTTTCAAGGTCTTGGTTGAGTGGTTAGATTGTCACCTTTGATGGACCTCACCTTTCCCTAAAACTTGGCAGATCTTGTCGATGGCATCATTGGAGTAACTGCCGCAACTCGTTGCTAAGATGATTTGCATTGTACCCTTCGCAAAGCTTGTTTCTACTGGGTAGGGACCACCTCCAAAGCTTTATATGATTCAAGCTTTGAGGCCAAGAGTTACGATGTAAAAGCATTACAGACTATTCTGCCAACTAGACCTCTTTGGGATCGATGTCGGCATTGCTTTTTGGGTTCAGGTTTCTCATGTGTTAATTAGACCTAAGAAAACATTAGAGAAATTTTTGTCATAACACAAGATGAGCTTTGAAGTAATACTCCCCTTATTCACTAGGTAAACATTAGCTACCCAAAATTATCTGAGTCGTATGTAGGTATGGTTAATCAGCTGTTTCAACTATTTGCAGCCAACTATTCACTTTATGGTATTTTCCTCCTGGCTAAAGCATCTAGGAAGATGATAGAAACGACGTTTACTCTTTGGATCTAATGCTTCATGAACTCTTTTAGCGTGAAACATGTTAGTAATGACTCTAAGACGCATTTCTCTTGCTTGGTGTCGCTATCCTTTTTGTTGGCAGCATGCTACACGCTCACAACACCTTTTAGAAAGTTCAACCAAATTTATCCTGTGAAGCATGCCCAAGGATCAGAGCAGTACGAACCTTAAGGGAGAAGTACAGAGAGAGGGAGAAAGAAAAAAAAGAGCATACATAGACTTGCCCCGTAGGGGCGAACTAGGGTATTTTCAGACTCTATGACCCACTTTATATATTGTAACTTGGAGATTGCAAGGGAAAACATGAGAGATATCTTATTAAAGAGTATGAGTCTAAAGATGAGAGCCCCAAAAGCCCCCTAATACATGTTATGGGCCCTTTATTTATTAGGGATAGAGAGTCAAATGTGAAAAATTACATGTATGTCTCTGCTTTAGCAAGGGGTTACAGTACATTATTGTCTTTTGTTGTGTCTTTTCGTATTTATAATTGGTTTTGGCATCTTTTTGTGCACCTGGAATTTTTTGTCGTTACGTCTTTGAGATAGTTGGCTATCTTGTTTAGGTACCGGTCGACCTTAGCTCTAGGAAGTCGATCAGCTTTGAGAGCGACAATTGATTGACATTAGGGTGGTCGATCGGCTTGCTTGTTCTTTGGTGATTTCTGTAGATTTTGGGGGATTTGTTGAGAGAGCCTCACATTAATACTTGTAAGATTGCTAGGTGTACTAGACTTTTATCCGATCGTTGCCTTGGATGTCCATTTCTGATTGGCCAGGATGGCCTTTCAATTATCTGGCAAACTTTCAGTCATCTGGCATCCTTTCAATCATCTAGTAGACCTTCGGTCGTCTGGCAGCCTTTCATTCGTCTGGCAGCCTTTTGATCGCCTAACAGACTTTCAGTACTGTTAGATCTCTTTAGGATCAACATGGGCACATTTTGAGTATACACAAGCCAACTTGCCTATTTCTTTCAATAGATCTATTATGTATTTCCATTACGATATAAATATCTCATGTCGAGATAGTACAACCTCAATGCCAAGGAACTATATTTGATTACATAATTTTTATTCAACTTATTAGATAAATATATTATTTAAAATCGCAATATCTTCCAAGCCTCAACTTATTACACCTATATTGTTGACTTAGGGAATGTTTGGGGCATCAGCAACTTATCTAGCTTATCCAGATAAGCTGCTGATAAGCAGCTGATCTGAATAAGTTGTCTAACCATTTGGTTTGTGCATTTGAAAAACAACTGATTTTTTATAAATAATCAGTCTGCCTCTATTTTGGATAAGTTGTCTATCTGTTTGGTTTGTGAGTTTTGAAAACAGTTGATTTGCAATTTTTTTAAGATAATTGAACAATCAGATTAGCAAAATGTATAAGAAAGAGGGCATTAACGCTGATATAAATTAGTAATATACAAGATTAATTAAAAATTATTCATAATTTTATCAAATAATTTAAATTTAAAATATAGTTTATCTGTTAATTAACTATTAGATTATTACGAATAAATTTATCTAATCAGAATTAATTTGATAATATATAAATTGTTTATTAATTATTAATCAACTAAAATAATGAAATTAAGTTAAATAAAAATAATTGAACTACCAAACTTCCCAACCTAAACCCTCACTTATGTCGCTCCCTCCCGGGTTTCGCCCAAAACCATCGCCCTTCACGGGAGAACTTCGCGAAACAGTGGCCATTAGAGCTAGCTGGGAAGACGACGAGGGAATCACGGTTTACAGAGACAACCGAAAACTCTCATCTTTTTCAACCTTCCGCTCCGCTCCGCTCCGCTCCTACCAGGAACCGCTTGTTCGCACCATTCTTCTCAGGGTCACTGGGGTAATTGGAAGAAAAAACAAGAACAAAAACGCAGTCCGCGGGGGTCCCCCCACGGTTTATCGTGCAACACGAAAATGAAAACTGTGTTTTTCAATAAGCTTCAATAAGCACAAACCAAAAACTGCGGCGGCGTTTTCAAAAACACCGCCGCACTTATAAACTGCCCCAAACGGGCCCTTAGATTATTTGTGCATAGCCAATCTTTAAGGCTGCGTGTTTTATAATAATATTTGATCACCTCAACTATATTTGTATTCTATATCGAACACTATCTTGGTGAACCTAGAATTGTTGTCCTAGTAAAACTTAAATCCATATAATGCCTTTTTTTATTTAAATTTACATATATATATTTTTTAATTTACATTCATACCATTAAATTCTCCTATAAAATTACATATATAACACTAAACTTTCACATTTACATTTATAATACTGTGTCATAAATTTGTGCATGAAAATGTGTACTTCAAAAATAGGTAATAGTGACATTTTTGACGTGATATTAAATATTTGAGCGTTGTTCATTTAAATATAAATGTTTACGCATTAGATATGTAAATAAATAATAATTCTGTGTATGCTTGTAAATATCCCCTTTTTTATCTAAGCTATTTTTAATGCATTTTATTTAGATATTTTAGATAATATAAAAATGATTGGAATTTATTTATAAAATTTAATTCATGTTTTTATTTGATAAAAAAAAATAATAAAGTTTTTATTTTTGAAGTTCATTTATTTATTTTTTCTTTTTTTATTTCTTGAGGAGATTTATGCACTTACCACACAATTCTTATGTATTTACATATCTAACTCTTCTAATTTTATATTTACATAAATACTCTACATTTCTTATAATTTAAAGGTTCAAGATTCAAGTTTCAAAGATTTAGCTGGGATTAAACCGAATTATTTAATAAATATTTAAATTATTTTAATATAATTTAAATAATTGAATAATGATATATTAATATCTTTTTTTTTATCAATTCAATAAGTAATAATTTAATTTAAGGTTACTTATTTGAATGTTTTGAATAATATTCTTAATAAAAAATTTAATATCAAATATATATTTTTTAATTTTTAATTTAAATATTTTATTTTTGGTTATTCAATCAAAATAGAAATACTAAAATTAATTAATACTTAAACAGATCGACTCTTTAAACATCAAACTGGTCGTTCTAATTAGTTCAATCAAGATTTTATGCAGAAATAATTTCAAGCTTGAACCGAACTCGTTGAATAACTGGCCCAAGGCTAAATCAGTTGAACTCGTCTTATTCTTAAAATGAAATTATTGCCAAAATTTTTAAATCAAAATTTTCTTCCATCAAACTTTATTTTTGACATTCCACATAAAAAAATAATTTAAAAAATAATAACCTATTGAAATTCTTTTTCTTATCTTGGCGGAGCAAACAATCTTATTGCCAATTGGTAAATACTACGATAAAATATTACATCAGGAGTCTAATAAATATGAATCATGTCACACGAAAGACCAACTAAATAAAAAAATTATATACTTTAATGTATGGTCCAACTCATCCGAACACGTGACGCATTTTCATTGGAGTACTGATACATTTCTGCATCAGGACTCCTGATGTAATATTTATTCAAATATCACACAGTACTTATGTATGGACATATCTAACCCCTAAACTTTCATTTTTTACTTATAAAACATTCAAATCTTTAAAATCAAATTAAAAAAAAATACTATTTTTACGATCATATTAAAACAAAAATACACATTTTTCATGCATAAGTTTAAGAAAACAAAAGGTTATAAATGTAAATATCAAATTTTAGGTGTTAGAAATGTAAAAAAGAAATGTGGCCTCGTGGGGTAGATACGTAAATTTCCAAAATAACAAATAATAATACAACTCAGCATCTCTACCTGTTTCAATGATAACTACCATGGGATAATTAGTATCAGATTTAAGTGCTCACATGGCATTATCATGGTGTCGTCCCTCTCAATGCTTTTCTCAAAATACTATATATATATATATATATATATATATATGTATATATATGTATGTATGTATGTATATATATGTATGTATGTATGTATATATATGTATGTATGTATGTATGTCTATACAGACAAACATAAAAAAGGTGTTAGTGATGATCTCACATGGATCCAACGGTCCAAAACGGTAAAGTTTGATGAATTAAGATCCACTGCAACGAAATCACAGGGCCAGTCGAGTCGGCTGAGCAAAGTCAACTAACTTAAAAACCGATGGGGGGATGGCCGACTGGACGCAACCAAGCAGCTCATCCAGAAGTTCGCTAAGAGAGCGTTTGTATCTCAATAAAGAGAAAACTGGCGTGATGTGATAATTTATCTAGCAAGAAAGCCGACTCAAAGGAAGCGTCGGCTCCATAAAGCACCTTCAACGGTTTAATGGATGCTGGAAGACATCTAGTCACAAATAGGATGTTTGAGCCAATCAAGCTCTGCCAACTAAGGTAAGATGATCGAGCACAACCAATAAGAATAATAGACCGAGCCAAGCAAACTGAGCTCAATCAACCGAGCTGAGATGATCGAGTCAAAATATGACTAGATGTTGTGTCGTCACTTATAAAATACCCAAAATACCCAATATAAATGTTACCCATTGAATATTAAGAAAAAAATTAGCTAGATTAGAATAAGGGAATATTGGAGAGAAATAAGCACTTGATAAATCTACTTTATATGTTGCTTTTTATTACATACAAACCACCCAATTTCTATGTATTTACATATCTAGCACCTACACTTTACTTTTCATGTATATGCCACACAAATCTTACAAATTTTTGATGTCACATCTATATGACCAAAAAATACTTGCACGAATTTTGATAGATCCAGCTGTAACAGAAAAAAAACATAACAAGAAAAAGCCGGCCATCACCTTGGCCAACCACCCCTAGCAACCGGCTAATCACCAAGGCTGATCGCTTTCTCTCCAATCGTCAACCAGCTTGACCTACCACCCTTCTGATCGGTCGTATCGGTCGACCACCCTTTCAAAGTAAGGAAAAAGGAAGATTTATATACATACCCCTCAAATCCTTATATGTATTCACTAGTTGTTTCGACCAACCCACTCCAGCCAGCCACCCACCGTCTGGTCACCGCCCCATTCTGGCCGACCACCCACTGGTCGGCCACCTTCTAAACAGTAAAGATTTAGAGCATGTTTGGGGCAGTTTATAAGTGCGGCGGTGTTTTTGAAAATGTTGTCTTCCTTTTTGGATCGTGCTTATCGCCTGCTGATTTGAAAATGAAGTTTAAAACATGTATTACACGAGCCTCGCAGGAGGAACTCCGCGGGCTGCTTTTTTGTTAGCGTTTTTGTTCACATCTCCCTTCGAATTACGCCCGCGACCCTCCCTGCATTCATTCGCATCTCCTTACCTTTCTTGTTTGCATCTCCCAAACCCTAGACGCTCCTCCTCTTCTTCGGCATTTTCGCTCCTCCCTCCATTTCCGATGCTCCATCTTCTACGACACTCTCAACAAGTATAACTCTTCCTTCTTCGGCATTGAGAGTTATTCGACAGTCGAATCCCTTAAGTGTTAGGGCATTCTCTTGATTTGTACTTTTATTAGTGATTTGGGGCCATTTTGGGAGATGCGTATGTAGGGTTGCTTTTTTACAATATGCATATATTGGCTGCTCTTTGTGTGTGATAGGACCGATCATTCTACCTCACTATTTCTTTACTTTGTCAATGTTCTCCTAATTTTTTTCCCTTGCAAGCTTCCACTCGATCCATATGGATTTAGATATCTATACCAAAACTTCAGTTTTTACAAAAACTAATTCCACTTATCTATGCTTCAGAAGGTGTATTATACCTTTTAAAGGTTAATAAAGATGTATTTTTGGTCATGTGAAACATTTAGGTAAAAAAAAGTTTATTGCAGGTGTTGAACACATAGGAATCGGGTTGTTTTTCTTAAGTACTTCCTGACTGCATTTCATAAAATATTTTAAAGAGAAGCTTAAAGAGTGGGGTATAATACTATTTTTTGATCCTAAGTAAAACAAGGTGTAAAAATGAAATAATGATATCTCCAAATAAACTTATTTCAGTTCCTTTGCGTTCCAAAGTTTGGTTATGCTTCATACGGCTTTGATGAGATAAATTCTTTTTTTTTAATTCCATTCTTTGCAAAGCTAATGATGTCATTGCCTTCTCGTGGGCTCGTAACATGAATGAGGATTTTACATACATTTTTTCTATAGCATCTAATTGCATTATATGTTCTATATCAAAAATATTCTTAATTTGCATTTTAGGGTGCTTATAATTCTTTTAAGGACATTCCGTGTTATGAAAGAAATATGTTATGCTAATTTGTTTATGTGACAGTACACAATGAAAAAAACTAAGCAGACCGGATTATCGGCCATGTGGGATAGACATGTCACATTTATATTTTGTGATATCTGTCTGAGAAATGTAGAGCTGGGAAATAGGTACACCACCTATTTTAATAAAGAAGGGTGACACAATCTTACGGTTAAATTCAAGGCTGACTAGAAAGAATTACGATCGGATGATACTCAAAAACAAATGGGATCAATTAAAAAATTATTGGAAAATATGAAAAGAACTTAAAAAGGGGATCAACGAGATTAGGTTGGGATCCAATGAAGCGGACAATTGATGCACCAGAAGATTGGTGGGCTTACAAATTAGAGGTAAATAAATATCTAAAATTACCTCATCTTGCATCATTTTTCATATTGAAATGATTTCACTAATAAATTGTCTATTACAGACTATGCCGATAACCAAAAAATTCAAATTTTGTGGCATTGATCCAGTTTTGAAAGAGAAGCTGGATAGCATATTCACTGGGGTTGTCGCAACAGGAGTTCATGCTTTCACCCTAAATGAGCAGGGGTTTGCTGGATTACCACAGAAAATGGAAACCGTTTAGCTAAGTGAGTCAAGAGAATTTCCCAGCCCAGTCTACATAGATGTTCAATCCACAAGCGTGTTAAAGCTTCTCAGGTTGGACGAAAAGAAAAAAAAGAGTCGCATTCATCAAAGGCACCATTGGCACACTCATTGAAACTGCAAAGTTAGGTCTGTTCCCTTACAGGACAGCTCAATTGAGGATGTCTCCAGCTCCTCAATGTGTATCCTGATGTTAAGGGGGAAACACGAAGCTATGTAAAGTATATGAAGTGGCTACGAGACCCAACCATAAGACAGTTTTTTATACAGTTAGACCTGGAATTCTGACTCGAATACTTACAGTCTTTCATGAATGATTGATTGTTTAGGATATTATGTATTTTATTTCCTATGGCTCTTTTGTAATATATCTGTCATGGACACTTTAACTTTTCTCATGGTGGTACAACACCATGTCTTATATTTTGTTATGCATTGATATTTTTATCTACCATTCCACCTTCTATGTATCGCCTCAATTCTCTTATGTTCTTTTTTATCAAGTTTACAAATTATCTTTCTCCTTATTTTGTAGTATGGATGAAGAACAACTTAACCACAACCACAAAGTCACATTAATCATCACCTTGTTGTACTATTACTATCATACATACGTTGACCAAACCCCTTGCATGACGTCGAGTCATATTGGGGATAGATGGGTAGGAGAGTTATTACGGGGTAAACCTTACAAGTTTCTTCAAAATGTTTTGTATGACGAAAGAGATATTTCTTGGCATGCTTAATCAACTAGAACGACGATAAGAGAAGTGTTGGCAATAACCCTATACATCTTATCCCATAATGAATCCATTATAGGAGTTATGAAGCGATTTCAACATTCATCGGAAACCATCAGCATGTATTTCTCAGTTGGTTGGAATGCTCTAGTGAGTTTGGCATGCAAGATAGTAAAGATTGAGGATCCAACATTTGATTCATTCCCACACAGATTGTCAATGACCCTCGATACATGTCATTCTTTAAAGTATGCCTTTAACATAACATTCGTACACAATATTTATATACATGTGACATGCTAAATGGTTATATCTTGAACGTCATGACTGCATTGAAGCTATTGATGGAACACACGTCGATGCATGCATATCTAGCACAGAGAAGGTGGCCTACATCAGATGGTGTGGCTCCCCGACACAAAATATTTTGGTCATGTGTGATTTCAACATGTATTTTACCTTTGTGATGGTTGGATGGGAAGGGAACGCGCACAATAATCATGTATTCAAGTTTGCTACTAGAAATTGAAGCCATGGTTTCCCGTATCCACCTCCAGGTTATTATCTACAGCAACTATGCTTGGTATTTCCTTTTGATTGCTAATACTGTAATTAAACAGGTAAGTTCTACTTGGTCGACACAGGATATCCCTTACAAAGGGGTATCTGAAGCTTTATCCAGATATAAAGTACCACATCACCGATTCTGAAAGATCAAGCGGGGTAGCACGAGACAAAAAAGAATTATTTAAAAAAAGACACTCCTTGTGTGACGTGATCGAAAGTGCTTTCGGATTTTGGAAGAAGAAATGAGTTATATTATGTGATATGCCTACTTACCCATTTCTGAAGCAAGTGTAGATAGTAGTGGCCACTATGCTACTACACAGTTTCATTCAACGACACCGTTCTAGATCAAATGCAGAATTTGTTGATGATTAGCTTCAGATCCCACCTGAAGCATTTGAATTCCATGTGGAATGTACCATGCCACAAAGGGAAATGGATTCACAAGGTACATACACTTAAGAGGGTGAAGATGTATCATAGATGACAACTTTGAGAGAACAAATAGTGGATGACAACAATAAATCATGAATGAACATGTCATGTTGATTTTAGAAATTCTATGTAATGTGTACTATTCTGTTTGCATTTCTATATTTTTGGAATTATGAATATTCTAATTTGATTATGCACAACATTTGGTCTACAAATGCATTTCTATGTATATCTGTAATCGATAACTACTGATATTACTATTTTATTGTTTTGAACATGTCTACGTAAACTCTTTTACATATGACATTATATTAGTATGTGGGGTGTATACCATAATAATTTAGGAAGCATAAGATGTTGTGACCACTTTACTCGTGCTGCCTTGATTCCTCATTTCTTTAATAAGATGTTGTGCAATGGATAGGAACCTCAAAAAAATATTAGGAAAATTTACATACATAAATACCATTCAGCTCACATCACGTTGGGCAATCAAATGTATAATATTGTTTCAAACACTGTAGTACACCAAGAAGAGCATTCTCCATATTTGATGTCCATTATGAGTTATTGTAATTTTGGTAGAATAGGACGAGCAAGAACATTTCTTTTATTTATGGATAACACTGAACAATAAACATTAGTTGATGTTGTTATTGCTTGCTTCTGAGCTCAAGATGGGATGTGGGATTTTACATGCATTTCTCCTAAAATGTAAGGTGGAGAATATTTGGAGTTCCTCTATTTTAAGGTGCAGCTTGGATGGCCCTTTTCTTTTAGGGCAACCGCTGCTATAATGTGGCACAAGTTAGAAAATAGTTGGACAAGCTACATAGATTTTACAGTTAGTGCCGAAGCTGTTACACAGATTCCTATACATCAAGGTATTCTGCACATAACTTTTTTTAAAATAACAATTTCATTGCATTGCTTGAAAATAAAAAAATCTATATTTATTATATTTTTCATCTTATAAATAGAGGATTGACCACAAGAAAATATATTGCGAATTTTATACCAATTTCATATGAAATTACACTTTAAAGAAATGTATTTTCTGTGTTTTATTGCAGGAATGAAGATTTTTAGGCGCTGAGAGCAAAAAGAGCAAAAAGACGCGAATCTGGAGTAAAAAAGACAAAAATTGATGAAAATTGAACTGTCCCGCCGACGGCTAGATCGAGCCCGCCGACAGCGAGTCTGAACGGTTAGCCTTGCTTCTACAAGCCCGCTGACGGCGAGACAGTTGATTCAAGCTAAATTCAATGAATTTGGACGCATTTTGAAGAGGTGTTTAAGCAACCTTTGGAAATATAACTCCTTCTATATATTTGAACAATTTTTGTGTCATGAGTGACAGTAAAAAGGGAGTTAAAAGTGTCAGTGAAGTCGTCATTAAAAGTTAGTGTTTAGTGTCTTGGTGAGTTATAAGTGTGTTGTACAAGAAGAAAGAGTCAGAGGAACTTGAAAAATCTGCTTGGGGAGAAGAATTGAGATAAATATATTTGTTTATTGTTTTATAACTTTAAATGAAATCCAACATCTGTGTTATTATTCTCATGCATTCTGAGTAGTTTCCTTTGTCTTTCTCCTTGTTGTTGAGGTTTTGTGAAATGAAGAATTAAAAGAGTTGTGCCTAATAATATTAAATAGAGATTGTGATAATCTTTTACTTAAATCTTAATTTACTTTCAATTTGGCCAATTGAATTGTTAGCATATGTTGAATTATCAACTATAGTAAAGATTACATCCAAGATTCAGGAAATTCAAAAGCCTTAAAAGGAGGGTGCAAATAAATAGAGAAATATTAATTATCGGGCGTAGAATTGAGTATTTTAGTGTGACAAACTAAAATCTTCAATTCGGTGCAATTGTTTGGGAGCTGAAGTGTAGATATTAGCCCCCAGGCGAGGGGAACGTGTGAGCTCTGAAGTGGCGTACCAATATCCTCCGAACTTAGCCACTGCATTCAATAACCAAACATAAGCATTAGCCAATGTTCTTTCGCACCTGAATTAAAGGATAAAAAATAGGAATGCTCCTATTTGACACAATATAATTCTAAACTCAATTAATTATTCATTCACTCAATCCTCTTAACAAGGAGAAAGATACTTTTCTAAATTGACTTATATACTCTGTCTTTTAAGTATTAGTTTTAAGTTAAGCGTTATTTATATTTCGTATACTATACTAAATTAGATTAGTGATCAACTTTTACTAAAAATTAGTCCTTAAATCTCTAACTTCCCTGTGGGATCGATATCTAGGACTCCAATAGAGCCCTTTATTACTTGAACGATACGTATACTTGCGTTGATTAAAAGGGGAGGGAGTACAATTGCTACTTTACTTTGAAAAACATATATAACTTTATTAAGCTTAACAATTATATACATCCTTCTATTTATACCCTACTCTCCCGCTAGGCTGAATTCTTATATTAGCGGAGCAGTCGGCCGGTCAAGGATGCGATGTAAATGTCACTCAGATTGCAAGATCTCTTTGCAATCTTTCAGAAGATATCTTTACAATCTTTTATTTGTGGTTCATATTATATAGAAAGTTGGATATGAAAATCTTGCTCTGAGGAATTCTTGCCTGGCTATGTAAGTAATATTTCTAATCTGTATCACATGGAATTGTACATGGAATTGTCCCCAAATATATCTTGCTCTGAGAATGCTATGTTATGTAATGAATTGTCTTGTCTTGGATTATTATTATTAACCAGATTACAGTCAAAGGATTGTTAACTAGTCCTTGTTATCAAGGTTTTTCTGATCCTCCTTTAGTTGGTTCTAGTTTTGGTGAAGTTATTCGTTCTCTTCAACAGTAGTTAGTATATGCATCAATTTTTTTTTATCCAGAAGGGTCTGATTTCTCTCATTGTTAATACAGATCAGGATGATTTTCTATTTCTTTTACACATGATGGTCAATGTATGCTCCACTTCACCTTTTGGTAGTGTTAATTACAACTGCTATTTTTTAATGAATTTCATCTTATTATTTTGAGCTTAATTCAGACTTTATTTGTGTATTGATTGCTTCAATAACAAGTGTTATGACTTTTTTCTCTCCTCATGATAAGCCTTCATTTTTCTGTTTCTCAAGTATATGCATTTTTTGATAGATTGG
Source organism: Papilionanthe hookeriana x Papilionanthe teres (assembly GCA_022702705.1). Lineage (NCBI taxonomy): Eukaryota > Viridiplantae > Streptophyta > Magnoliopsida > Asparagales > Orchidaceae > Papilionanthe > Papilionanthe hookeriana x Papilionanthe teres. The sequence goes on along the minus strand of CM040430.1, from coordinate 10,493,165 downwards.
TAGTAGGCTTTTTTGCTTATCATTAAAAAATAATTGGACAAGCTCAATAGTAGTTAGTTTTTAATTGAGAAAATAGTTGGACAAGCTCCACTTCATCCTTCAGTATATGCATCAAATATATTTATTTTTTAATATATGCTCTACTAGTCATTGTTATGAAGCCTTTAATGATAAGCCTTCATTAAGTATTTTCTTATTCTGTTTCTTTAGTATATGCAATTCCATGTGAGATTGTTAACTAGGCATTCGTTCGCAGCCTTCAACTGTAGTTAGAATATGCAGCAAAAATACAAATTTTTTCTCTCCTCCTGATAATCCTTCCCATCAAATAAAACACACTTCTTTTACGTTTCAAATTTTGTGGTGGATTTTGAGGAAGTTGTGCTATTGTGGCATGTAGAAAAGAAAGGATGTACTCTTTGGGCCATAACAAGTGTTATGACTTTTTATATGCTTCTCTGGTCTATTTGAGATAACTCAACCTTTTATTCTGGAAAAATACTATGTTTGGAGCTCGTCATATGCTTTGCATAGTGATGAGGGTGAGGATGCTTAATGAAGTATAGTTTTTTGCTACATTTTTTGATAGATGTGATGAGGTGGGGGTCGGCGAGGAGGAAGCCATCATGAGGAAGGGCATGAAATCAATTGTGTTGAATCTTGTTGCTTTCTTACCAGTCTCATGCTCTCCAAAAATGTGCATTTTTTACATTTATATCATCAGAAGATTTCACATCACATATAATACTAATTTTTCATTTATATCGCCAGAAGCCATCGTGAGGAAGGAATCTGATCTTTTGTTTCTTTTTTTCTTCTTGATGATGAGCTCTTGAAATGATTAGCTTTATGGCATTATATAGAATTGGATTGTCTTTATAAAAGTAAATTGCGTATACAAGATCAAAAGTGTGGAATATTAGAATGCAAATAAAATGAGAATATTGCAATATCAACTTTACAAGAGTAACTGGCTTCCATCCCAATGATACACTGGGTACACAAGGTCAACTTATTAGAATATTCATATTTATGTGATTGCCTTGTGAGGTTAGTAAGATCATATTTGATTTTCTTGTGGTAGATTGATAACAGGCTTTTTTGAACTTCTTAAAGTGAATGATTACCCAGTGTAACATATCTTTTCAAGTTCGGTGGGTGATGTTTCCTTTCAGTTCAATGGTTGTCTCTGAATTGTTTGATTGTTTTCTGGGTGGCAACCGCTGCAATATTTTTGTCTTATCAATTGCAGCTTGGATGACCCATATTTCTGTGTGCCAAAAATGTGGAAAAGTACCTAGTTACAATTTTTCCTCTTACTATTAATTGGTTTATCTATGTTTCTCGAAGCTCTTGCAAGCATTGTGGTGCTCTTTCTTCTGTTAATACAACTGTTACACATTTCGGGTGATTAAGCAGCTTAGATGACCCAAGTCTCTAGGTGCAACCGCTGCTTTAATGAGACACATGTTGGGAAATAGTTTTATGTAATGATCAATTAGGTAAGTTAGTAGTTAGCATTTGAATAATTCTTTTTTTTTATATGGTGTTTGATATGTAAACTCATGGGAATTGAGGGGTCTATATACAATTGAAATTTTTTATTGTTTAATCCATATGAGAATCAATCTTGTTTTCTTTTCTTTGAAGGAATGTGTGGGTTGATTATTCTCACTCCGAGCACATTAGAGTTAAGTACATTACCTGCTGATTAGCAGACTGGAAAGCTTTTGGATATTCATGTGAGAACATGAACAAATATTAAATGGTTTTATGAGATAGGAAATGAAGATAACAGAGGATAGCTTTTTTTTAAATACCTACACTTGAAAACATTGGATAGGTTTTATGAGCCTTGTTCTTTCTTCATAACATTTGTTAATTACTTTTTATTGCAGGTTTTTGGTTCCCGCATTGAACATTGGTGAAGGCGGCTATAAACACTTTCCCTCTAACACTTTTCTTCTATTTGTTTTCGATGGTAGGATACTTTTAACATAAATCTTTGTTTTATCTTGGTACGTTTTAATTCAACATTATATTTTTTTTAAGAAATGATTTGATGATTTTTTTTTAATTTGAACGATTTTTTTTTAATTTCATGTAATTTCCTGACTGTACTATTCTCTCTTACATAATTGTAGTGAGATGAGCTACATATTTTTCAGGAAAGTCTGAGCGAGTGCTATGCCACTGTGGACTGTTGTCCTTATTATTAACGTCACGTTAACAACATATCTACGAGCAACAATTCTACAGGTGCTCGTGGTGGGCACACGGATGAGATGATTGCAAGTTTTTTAGGTGGGCCGACAGTACATCCTTTTCTACGATGTCCCAACCAAACACTGTTGCTCGAAGTTCGAAGGTATCACAACTTAGGAACATCGCTTGTGGTTTGAGTGCTTCCCAGCTGGAGAAGTTTGCTTGTGGTTATGGGGTGTCAGAATTGGGCAAGAGTTATCGTAATATGTTTCTACATTCTAAAGTCAATATTGTCATTTTTTCCTTGCAATTTTAACATGTTAATTTTTCTTTTTTTTAGGTTTCATGATACTCCATATTAGTGCGTGAAGGTGTATGTTGTGTGAGATATGTACTTCCTGGCATAGAAATGAAACACAAAGAACACAAGCAAACACAGATCGTTTATGTGGTTCGATCCAACTAGATCTACCTCCACAGGAGGGAATCAATCAAATAGTTCACTAAGAACAAAGAAATGGAGAATACATAGCTTATACATAGAGATGAGCCATCATCTTCCTTCTATAGCCTCCCTCTCAAGCGACACCTTGATACAAGGCCTCAAGATGTTCTCCTCCTCTCTAGCTCTCTAGCTATTCTCTCCTCCTTTGTGGTAGCTTAAGACCTCTTCCCTTGCTCTCCTAAGCCTCACACCCTCTCTATTTATACAAAGCAAGAGAGTGGTAGGTGGGAGGTAGGTGAGTGGTATGTGAGATGTGTTAGGTGAGCTGTACCACATCTCAACTGGCTTAATTACGAAAGTACTATTTTATCTTAGTTCATTAATTGGGGGTCAAAAATAACAATACTCCCGCTTGACCACCTCAATTAAGAAGATTCGAAGTAAAGATTCCCTCTACCTGGCCCCTGAGGGGGCCCTCAGCCCTTGATAAAGTTTACTAAGTCCAGAAAGTGTTTGAACTTAGCTATCGGTAGCACCTTAGTTAGCATATCAGCAGGATTTTCTTCAATAGGTATCTTTTCCACTACTATTGAACCCTTGGTGACGAGATCCCTCACAAAATGAAGCTTTTATATCTATATGCTTGGACCTTTCGTGAAAGACCTGATTTCTGGTTATGTGAATGGTGCTTTGATTGTCGCAAAATACAGTTATCACTTTCTGATGTATCCTAAGCTCCTCAGTCATGCCCTTTAGCCACATAGCTTCCTTGATTGCTTCAGTCACAGCGATGTATTTAACCTCTGTTGTTGAGAGGGCCACAACGGATTGGAGGTTAGACTTTCAACTGACTGCAGTGCCGAAGACAGTGAAAATGAATCCGGCTAGTGACTTCCTAGTGTCAATGCTTCCTGCATAATCAGAATCCACGTAACCAACTACCTTTTCTTCTATGTCTTCCTGCCTTTTAAATATTATCTCTAGATATGTAGTTCCTCTTAAGTATCTTAGGATCCATTTTAGTGTTTCCCAATGAGCCTGTCCTGGGTTTGCCATGAACCTGCTTACAATACCGACATCGTAGGCCAAATCTGGTATGCTGAAAATAATACCATACATGATACTACCAACCCCACTAACATAGGGGACACTCTCCATGTATCCTTTCTCTTCTTCAGTCTCTGGTGCTTGAAAGTTCGATAGTCTAAAGCGTTAACCAATCGGTGTTGCAACCTGCTTGGCCTCGTGCATGTTGAACCTTGCTAGAACCTTCTGAATATATGACTTTTGAGACAAGAATAAGCTGCCCTTTTTCCTGTCTCTAGTAATCTCCATCCCTAGGATCTTTGTAGCAGGCCCTAGGTCCTTCATGTTAAATTCAGAATTGAGCATACATTTGATCTTCTTGACTTCCTCCTTGCTTCAGCCTAAACATATCATCAACATAAAGGAGCAAGTATGTACTGATTTCACCGTCTTGCAATTTCATGTACACACAACTGTCATAGCTGCTTATGAAAAAATTGATCTTTAGCATGAACTCATCAAATCATTTGTACCATTGTCTTGGGCTTTATTTCAGTCCATACTAAGCCTTTTTTAGCAAGCAAACTTTGTCCTTTGTCTCAGGTGTGTTATACCCATCTGGCTGATCCATGTAGATGGTTTCTTCGAGTTCTCCATGAATGAACGCAGTCTTAACATCTAGCTGCTCTAATTCCAAATTGAATTAAATTGTTAGTGTTAAGACTATTCTAATGGAGCAGTGCTTCACCACGGGTGATAAGATTTCGTTGAAGTCAATTCCTTCAACCTGTGTGAATCCTTTTGCAACGAGTCTGGCTTTGTACCTGATCCTCTCAATACCTGGCGTGACTTCCTTCCTTTTAAAGGTCCACTTGCAATCAACTACGTGTTTGTTCGTTGGTCGATCCACAAGTTCCCAGGTTTTGTTCTTTATCAGAGCAATCATTTTCTCATCCATTGCCTCTTCCCACTTATGTCTTTCCTTGCTCTTCAGGGTTTCCTTGTAGCTGCTTGGTTCTGCTTCTTCTATCACTTCAGCAACACTCAAAGCATAAGAGATCATATCTGCATGGTTGTATCTCTCTGACGGTCTGATAGTTCTTCTTTGTTTGTCCCTTACCAGACTGTAGTCATCAGATCTTCTTTCTGGTTCAGTCACTTGTTGGTCTTCTGCCACTTCATCTTGATCGTTCACAACTGTCCTTTGATCAGTCAAAGTTTGTTGTTGTTGCAGCTCCACCTCAATTGACGAATCGTCCTTAGAGACACCGTTCCTGGCAACATAGTTTTGTAGATTCCCCATTTTAGACTCATCGAATGTCACATCCCTACTAATGATGCATTTGTCTTGATCTAGGCACCAAAGTTTGTAACCTTTGGTTCCAAGTGGATATCCGATGAAAATGCACTTCAATGCCCTTGCTTCCAGCTTATCCTGTCTAACACGAGCAATGCAATACATCCAAAAACGTTAAGATTATCAAAATTACCTGACTTTCCATACCACATCTCCAAAGGAGTCTTCATATCAATAGTTGTTGATGGGCATCTGTTGATAAGGTAGCAGGTGGTTGACACAAACCCAAGAAACTTTTGAGTAGACATGCATTTATCAGCATGCACCTCAGTCTCTCTAGGTGAGTCATGTTCATCCTCTTAGCCAGGCCATTTTGTTGAGGAGTGTTTCGGACTGTCTTGTGTCTTATGATGTCATTCTTCCTGCACAGCTCCTCAAACTGTTCTGAACAGTACTCCATGCCATTATCGGTTCTCAAGTGCTTTAGCTTTGCTCCCATCTTGTTTTCGCTAAGCGTTAACCAGTCCCTGAATCATTGAAAAGCTTCATCTTTTGTTTTCAAGATAAAGACCCATACCTTCCCGGTGTAGTCATCGATGATAGACATGAAGTATCTTCCTCCTCCATGAGTCTGAGTTCTAGCTGGCCCCTATAGATCACTGTGTACATAATCAAGAGGTTTCTTTGATGTATTTATTTCAGTAGAGAACTTCACGCAGGTGGCCTTCCCCAGTACACATTGCTCACAGAATTCCAGTTTGCTGACCCGATCTTCACATAACAGGTTTTGCTTGGATAATTCCTGTAAGTACCTTTCACTTTCATGCCCCAGCCTCATGTGCCATAGTTTGGACCTGTCAGGCTCTGATTGAACTACATTTGAGAAGTTCCCGATCACAGTTCTTCCAACTATAGAGTATAACCCATTCTTTCTAACTCTTTTAATGACTATGAGAGAGCCATTAACTACTCTGATACAGCTATTTTCTGCCTTGAATGAGTATCCATTCGACTCCAGCTTCCCTAAAGAAATCAGATTTCTTTTAAGTTTTAGGACGTACCTGACATGCTACAGTATCCATTCAGCTCCATCGAACATCTTTATTCGGATAGTCCTGCTGTCGATTACCCCACATGCTTTATTGTCTCCAAGTAGAACAAAATCTACCATTTTCCAGTTGTAGTGTCTCGAACTAGTCTTTGTGAGGACACATGTGGAAAGAGCACCCTAAGTCAAGGATTCACTCCTTGTTAGATTCAGATTCTGTGATCAGCAGAGCTTCAGCTGAATCATAGCCGTCTGAGACTACGCTTGCTTCTCTAGAATCTTTAGGCTTCTCCTAAAATCCTTTCTTTCTATCTGGACAGTTCTTCTTAAAATGATCTTCCTTATGGCAATGGTAGCACTTGTAAGATCTCTTAGAAGACTGACTTCTACTATTCCTTCTGGACCTTGATCTGCTCTGATCACTTTTAGAACATTTCTTGCTCGATCTTCCTCTAACCATCAGACTGTCTCCATTGGTTTCCTCCTTCATGTCGTGCTTCTTCTGAAGCTCTTTGGCTCTGATCAATGATTGAACCTCTTCCAGAGTAATCTTCTGCGCCCTTCCAAAAAGCATCACATCATTGAACTGCTTGTAGCTCTTAGGAATAGAGTTTAGCAACAACAGTGCCTTATCCTCGTCATCCATCTTGACGTCGATATTCTCAAGATATACTGATTTGTCTTTGTGCATTTTGAAAGAGTATAAGCGTTGCTTCAGAAAGAGTCTATTTTAAGAAGTTATTTCCCTTGAAAGTAAGCACACATGCCAACGACCCTGATCAACACTGTGTGTATCATCGAGATCGTGGTCACGACGTCGAGGAGTGTCGACATTTTTGTAACATGATCGAAGAGTTGATTAAAATAGAAACTTTGAAGGAGCTTGTGGTCTCTGAAGGCCACAGTCAATGACAAGGTAGGTGCTTGTCAAAGGAGATGGACCCGAGACTTCATGAAGGTCCAACATGAAAAGGTTAAAATATATGAGAGATTTGTTCAACCACCTTGAATAGTGGTACCACACCGATCCACCCTTCAATCCTCTTTTTAGATGTTGATTTGCATATCGATAAAAACTCCTTGATGTCATCGTAGTCACTAGTGTCACTAAAGACTATCAGATTGGTAGTATTTTGATAGACACTAGAAGTTCCACAAACATCCTCTTTAAAGGAGTCTTTAAGAAAATGGGAATAAGGTTAATCGATTGGCCCTCACTTCTGAGCCACTTTATGAATTTTTCGGATGCAGGAAGGAGATGTGCAGAGTCAATTTCGTTCTTGTAGAAGCCCCCAATGCATATAATCCCATCATCGATAGACCAATGCTAAATATTTTTAAAGCAGCTACGTCCTCATATTGCCATCAAATTTCAGGTTGGCAAAAAAGTTATCACCATTTGAGGAGACCTAGTTTAGTCTCAAACTTGCTACTTATGAGCAGTTGAGGATATGCACGAAGATCTTCTACTACTCAAACATAAAAAATGCATTGATCTCGAAGCTATAGAGATTCTTGAAGTAGTGTTTGTATTTAAAGATGAAACAAAAAGAACCTTCTTGGCCACTACTAAATTCAATGTGGAATATCAGGATCATCTCATCGATGCCCTCAGGAATCACCGAACTCCTGAACTGGTTGAACTGTTAGCATGAGAGTTGATTGAAATGCATAGCTGGAGAACTAGTTGAACTGCTTGAGAGGAGAACTAGTTGAACTACTTGACAGGAAAATTGGTTGAACTCTCTAGCAGTAGAACATGTTGAACTGTCTAGCTGGAGAACTGACGAACTGTCTAGCTGCTAAACTGGTTGAACCGCCTAACAAGAGAACTGATTGAACTGCCTAGCTGGAGAACTGGTTGAACTTTCTAAAATAGAGAAATGAAAAACTGCCTAACTACCAAACTAGTTGAACTCTTCAGCAGAAGAATTGGTTGAACTACATAACAGTAGAACGAATTGAACTACATAACTGAAAAACTAGTTGAATTCTCTCGCAGAAGAATTGTTTGAACTGCATAGCAGGAGAACTTGTTGAATTGCTTAGCCGTAGAACTAGTTAAACTACCTAACTACCAAACTGTCAAGTTCAACCATATGGCAGGACATCAAATGAAACTGTTGGATATGACATAAAATTGTTAAATATGAAATATATTTACATAAATTTATATAATTTTTTGTCCCTTGAAAAAACAAACCATAGAGGTTATAAATAAGGGCTAACTATAAAAATGAAAAGGGGGAGGATGGGAGGTAAAGCTCACTATTCCCACGAACAGCTCCTCGTCTCTCTTCATTCTCTCAATGTTAGGAGAATTTGAGCATAACCCACAGACTTTATATGACCTTACATCCTAAAAGAGTTCAACATAAGCAACAGAGTTATTTGACCTCTATAATTAATATGATATAACGAATGCTAAAATAATCATTCATAAGCTCAATCAAATATCTTATTAGCTTTGTTTTATATGTTATTACTTCTCTAAAATCAAGACAAAAATATTATATCGTTTCTATCAATACCCCAAGTTTTAAAACTAAAATTAGATAAAAGAGAGAATATTTAATAACTAAAATTAAAAACTCTCACCCTCTTTCCCACCTTCAGCATTTCATTAAAGCGTAATCCAACCAAGAGCTAGTCCCGAAAACCGGTCCCAACATAGGGCTCTCCAAGTCAAGGTCATGACTTCGTTGGTTAGATCTGAGGTGTGGTAAGTGGGATCCACACGGTGTGCGTTCTTGGCCTTTGGCTTGAGTCGGTGCCCCTGCACGTGCGGGAAATACACCGCATGCGGATCCAATGTTTATCACCGTACGATAATGAAGTGGGCGCATCCTGTCCGTTGGTAGGTTTAATTTTTGGACGGTGGGGACAGCTTCAAGCCGAAAGAATCACCGGCCGCGAAAAAAATATTCCGAATTATTCAAAAAAGAAAAAAAAAAAAGACTATAAAAGGAATGAGTGGGACCCACGTTTTGAGTGTTGTGCGGTCCTGAAAAACGGGAGAGAGCGGTGGGCCCCACTTAAAAGATGGTATGAGCTTGTACTTGCGTGGTGGCGCCGTCTGTCGATTTTTAAAAAAATAATATATTTACTTTTGAACGAGAAAATTTGAATCTTTATATTGATATCTGATATTTGAATTTATTAATTTATGCTATTGTTAAAATTAATTAATTAATTAATTATAACTCAATTCAAAATATTTTTAGCTTTATTCCCTATAAAGTAATTTTAATAAAAAATAAAACATTCATTCTGAGAAGAAGATATTGAATTGTTTGATTTTGCTTATTTTACTAGAATTTGTATCTGATAATTGTGTCTGGAGTCTGTCAAACAGTCCGTTGTTTTGCTAACAACTCGTGTTAAGCTTCGTGAAGAAGTCTCGTGTTCGACTGTTCGCTAAGTTAACAGTCTTAATCGATCCGAACACGAACAAAGTCGTTCGTGTTTTGCTCATTTTGGCTCGATATATATATATATATATATATTGATGAACAGTATTTTAAAAAAATTAAAGATTTATAATCAATTAAAATTATTAATTAAGTAAATAGAATAAAAATTATTAAATTAGATTCAAATGATATTTTAATGTAAACAATAATTCTTAAATATTGCCCCAACCCTTAACGTTTTATGGTTACGTGATTAGGGTTGTCAAAACGACTCTTTGTTCGTGAAGAGATCGTGTTCGGCTCGCTAAGCATGCGAGCCGAACACGAACACACTTTCTGGGCTTGAAATATAAACGAGCCGAATACGAGCTGAGCCTGGGCTCGCTCGTGTTCGGCTCATTTACACCCCTAATTGTGTCATTGAAAGTTAAAATTATATATCATAAGAAAGTCATATGATCACATATGAATCTCGATTCAATTTTTAAGCGAACTTCAAGTCCATCTCAGCTTCAATTTAAACAATTTTGTAATCAAATTAAAAGCTAAATGTGATTTAATCCAAGTTAAAATTAGCTCAAATGAGCCACAAGAAGTATAATTAAAAACTCTGAAAACATCGAGTTTAAGGTCGCTCTACTTTGAAATTATTAGGGCATTGAAACAACAAAAAGTTTCAATGATGTAACACACTCTATTTCATAGAGTGTTATATAACTTTGACTAAATATTCTAAATAGTCTCTCTAAAAAAATTTGGATGGGCTTCTCAAAATGGAGATGAGAGATAACTTAGAGCTAAAGCAAAATATAAACTCATGAAGAAAGTTAGAAGCCATGGCCACTAGCAATCATCAATCATCAATCATCACTGGCTGTTGTAGATCACTTACCGACATACAACTATTATTACAAGACTGCTATTTTTAAACTTGTTGCATGCAAAAAAAAAAATTTTTGCAGTTGTAGGGTGCTAATTTAATCTTAGAATTGCACGAAGATCCAATACACACAAATATAAAAAAAGCAGCAGAAGAAGATACCAATATTTTTATGTGTAAAAACACCAAACATGAGGTCTAGCCCAGTCAAAGTAATCTAATACAGAATTTAGTTCTTCTCTTAAATTAGAAAAGAATGAATTATGAAAATTGATAATCACAAATGTACATTATTAGTTTAGTTATAATAGTTATAATTGGGCTAGAAAAAAAATTAATTTTTGATTATAAGAGTAATAGTTGGCCATAAAAACTTAGATGATGATTGTAATAGTAGTAATTGGCTATTGAGATTTGTAATCGAAGACTGTAATAGAAATAGTTGACTACAAAAGCCATAGTTGGAAACTATAATAATAGCAATTGGCTACAAATGTCATAGTTGGTCGTTACAAAGACAATAGTTGATCATAAAGGTTGTATTCAGTGACTACAATAGTGACAATTTGGGGCAAAACCACCATTTTTAGGAGGATAAGCTGCTCCCTAAACCCAACATGGGAGGGGCTAGGCAATGAAAGGCAAAGTGATATTTCAATAAGGGTAAAAATGATATTTCAGAAGAAACAAAAGATTGAAATTGTACTCCAATATAAGTAAAATCTAAATTTGATGGGAGTTAATTGCCCACCTAGACTCTACTTAGGTTCGCCCCTCATGACAATTTGTCACAAAGGTCGTAAATGAAAACAATAATAATATTAGTTAATCACAAAGGCTGTAGTTGGTTGCTACAAACATAGTAGTTGGCCGTAAAGGTTATAGGTTATCACTATAATAGCGATAGTTGGTCATAGTGACCGTAGTTGAAAATTTTAACAGTAGAAGTTAGCTGCAAAGACCGTAAATAAATGCTACATAGACAGTAGTTGACTATAAATAAGGCTATAGTCGGTGGCAACAAAAGTGGTTGGTCACACATGTTATATTTGAAAACTGTAATACTAGTAGTTGGCTAAAAATGTCGTAGTTGGTTGCTACAAAGTTAGTAAATGACAATAAGCTGTAATCAGTGGTTGCAACATTGGCAGTTGGTCATAGAGTCTGTAGTTGGAAATTGTAAGAATAATAATTGGCCATAAAGGCTAAAAATTGGCTATAAATGTTGCAAAAAATGGTCGTCGATGACCGGTGGTGAGAGACGACAAGTGATGATGGCGGACAATGATCAACAATAGCTAATAAAGGTGGTTGACAGGGACCAATGACTACGAAGATTGATGTTTACTTGTTGTATCTTCTCATAAACAAATTCTAAAATTTTACTTCTCTTTATCTTATTCTCTCCCTCCCCAGTGAAGAGAGGGGATCTATTTATAGCCATTTGGGGAGGAGCATTTTGGTCTTTTGGTGCGTAACTTCTCTAACCACCTTTTTGGACAGTCCATGCAAATTCTTCTTGACCATAAGTAATTTTTTAATGGTGCATTACATCAGAATTGAACAATCACAGGATCTTTGGATTCTTCTCATCTAGTTGATTTATCTATAAATTTGTCACATTTAGAGTTCATTTGACTATTCAATTGATGAACTAAATACTCTAATTATACTTCAACGGCTTGATTTGGCCTTGATTGAACTTGAATTGAACCAACTTTGACATCATTGGATTTTGACTTATCACGACGATCAGTTTGACTATAAACTTGCTAAAATTGGGGCCCATATGATCTTCAATTTAAACTTGGAAGAACTCTCATAAAAAAAATTAAAGTTCATGCTTGATAAAAATTTATTGATGACACATCAGAACTACTGTTGCTTACTTATTATTATTTAATTGAACTATTATTGCTTACATATTATTATTTAATTGATGTTATCATTTAACAAACTCAATGTTAACAGTAGAAGTACACCCAAGAATTTAGTAATTTATAATCCAATTTCTCCAATTATGAATAAAAGTGGAAAGCTCTGTAACTTCAAATAAATAATGAAATATTTTTACTAGAGTAGTAATTTTTTTCCTTATCAAGAATTTTTGTAAAATATTTTGTAGCTCTTATCACTTTCATTTGTTTGACAAAATGCGAAATGATTATATCTGTAATAAGGTTGGTGTAGCTCCAGTGACGGACAAAATTAGAGAAAGTCGTCTTAGATGGTTTGGTCACATTAAATGTCGACCATCTGATGATTCGATTAGGAGAGTAGATGTTTTATATTCGACTTATGTTAAGAAAGGCATAGGTAGACTTAGGAAGATTTGTGCTTATTGTATAAAAAATGATCTTAATTTATTAGAATTAAATGAAAATATGACACTAAATAGGATGCAATGAAGACAAAGGATTCATGTGGCCGACCCCACTTAGTGGGATTAAGGCTTCGTTGTTGTTGTTGTTGTATCACTTTCATTTGTGTGTGATTAATATATCTGTAGAGATAAAACCTAATTTTTCTCATAATTGTTTACAATGCAATAACTATAAATGTTGATATGGTAATATTAGAAAAGCTAAAAGTAAAAAGTTATGTATCATACGATCACTGGACTAGATACCAAATAACATGTATTTTGTTGGATCCTGGTTTTTCCTTTGTGAATCATGCTCGGGAGTTAGAGCTGAGTGAAGGAGAAAAAGAAGAGAGAGTAGAATAAGTCTGGGAACTTTGTAGGGATAATCGAGGGAAATGTCTTTTTATTCGTATTTTTGCTATGTACTTATAGAGACTTGTTTTGTACAATTACAGAAAGAATGGAAAGATTATAAAAATCATTTTAATGTCATTAAGGCTCTAATTGATTGTATAGATTTTATTACATATTTGTATTACAATTTCAATTTGAGAAATTGTGATAATTGGCTGGTCGGCTAACTTGAAGTCAACCGATTGAGGCGACCGGTCTAGTGTCATCTGTGCCATCTAGAGTACGCATTGGTTGGTCAAGGTATTTAACCGTTTGGTGTCTTTTGGCATGGTTGACCACAGTGATTGGTTGTGTGGTGGACGTACGGTCTGGATGCGGGGTTGGTCAGTCGAATGTGATCGACCGACTTTTTTCATAGTGATATGTGGCTCATTTTCCCTTTGGCTCGAGTATTACATGGCTCATGTCTTGCCTATCCGGTTGGTTCGTCACCTCGGCCTCGTGTCGCAACCCACGCGAGATATCTGACGAAACTCACTGCCCGGATGATTCACGTCTTACTTTCAGAATATCTTGCGGCTACCGAGTGGGGAACCATTCCGGAGCTTGAACCTACCCTTGGTTTGGAGATGCAGTTTCATGTTCGGCCTTGAATCGTTAGTTGATTGCTTACTTTGAAAGGAGGCCCTTCCATCTTAGTTGTTCATTCTCTTTGAGATCATGATGATATTTTTGCTATATACATATTAGTTCCCCGAGTTTTCTTGCTCCTTGATAGCGATAACTATAATAATGACAAAAAAAGTATTAAACAATCGTTAGTAATAAATTTGAGAATTAATTGAACACATGTCTTCCCTTTGGATTCTGTGTCCCTTGTGCTCTATAAATAAATATAAGCCGAGCCTTATATCATTTGTGAATTGATGGAACACACGGGGTTGGTCAGTCAAATGTTTTGGTTCAGAATGTGGGGGCTCTTCGTAGTGAGTTGTGGCTTGTTTTTCATTCGGCCCGAATCTTATAGAGCTCATGTCTTGCCTTCCTGGTTGATTCATCGCTTAGGTTGGATCTCCAAACCTTGTGTGCTCTTAAGCAAATCTTGTCACAGCCTTTGCAGGATATCCTACGAGACTAGCTGCCAAGATGATTCACTCTTCACTTTCGATAGATCTTGCCGCTATCGAACAAGGAACCATCTTCTGAGCTTGAACCTATCCCGGGTTTGGAGACACATCTTCATGCTCGACATTGAATCGCCGGTTGATTGCTTACATTGAAAGGAAGCCTTTTCATCTTGTTTGTTTGCTCTCTTTGAGATCGTGCTGGTATTTTTGATATATACATAGTTTAAATAGTATTTACATATGATGATAAAAACAAACTTAAATTAAATTTTTGAAAAAAAATAAAGTTAATGATATTGACTTAATTCTATTGAATGAATGAAATAAGAATTCGTGTTACCATATTATTGGTGTTTATCTAATTTTATCGATGAAGATGAAGTTATTGAATTCAAAATTACCTTTGAACTACATCAAAATCTTACTAACACTTAAAATGAAAAGTGCATAAAAAGAAAGTTATATATTGAGTTATACGAACAACAAAAAATGCAAACTACTTGTAAAATACTTACATTAGAGTGGAGTACTCAAACCCATAACCAACTTATTTAGAGGAAGTCACCAATCTTCCTTAATGAAGTTGTTAGCTAAGTAGGAAATTGTTGATTTTGGGTGAATATGCATTGGATGAATGTGTCTGAGCTTTGACAAATTCACCTTTAGATGAGTTTATGCAACATTTAAATCATGTTGGACTTAGTTGAGTTTCAAATGAGACATTTAGATATATAAAAGCATAATTTAAGCTTTTGAATTCTCTGTCTTTTAGGTATAAATTTTGTAGAAATAGAAGTGATACATACTGCTCATTTCTTAAATATTTACATATCTTGCACCTAATCTTCAATTTTTACACATGCCATATTATTTATGCATGAACATGTGTGTTTTACTTTTTTAATTAAAATAATAATATTTTTGATCTGATGTGAACGATTAATTGCATAAATGTAAAGTTTAGTTGTCAAATATGTGAAATATAAGAAATCGGTGGTAACCACTGAATGTGAATTTCTATGATAAACTTTTTTTGGAAGTCTAACGACATTATACATTTAGGGTCTATTTAGCACAGCTGCAGCTTATCAATTGGCTGATGCAGCTTATCGATAAGCTACACCAACTTAGCTATCCCAGGAAGCTGTTGCGGGAAAGCTGCTGCGGATAAGCTAGTTGACTGTTTGTTTTCTGCGGTTTGAAAATATCTATATGACAATTGTTTCTGGACAAATGACAATTCTGCTATTGTCTAGTAATGTTGTTTTTAACATAACTGTCATAGTCATATATATAATAAATGACTAAAATAACAGTGTAGCAGTTGTTTTTGAATAAATGATCATTCTGGATAAATGGCCAATCAGCACTAGCATTGGCTTTTGAACATTGGATGCCAAATCAAATGCATAGTATCTTTATTACTTTCAAGCAATAACTATTTGTTTCCCACCCATCAAAATGTTCAAATTAGAGGATGAGACATTTCTTCTCATAATAAGAGGCGTTATACTTGAAATTCTCCAAATTAATACACACACACACACACGCTTTTTAAATTATTGAGAATTTTTTATCATGCGTGCAACAACGAGATTTTCAATAATAATAATGTTGAGATTCGTAACGGTAAAGTAATAAATTATCGTCGCTATGTAGGATGAGATCCGATGTACATAAAAAACAAGTAGTGAGGGGAGACACTACGATTTTTACAAAATAAACCCTGAAAAAAGAAAAACCACATGGTCTAGTCTAGTTGAAGTAATCACTATGTAATTTTGAGTACATAAAACAACTCTTCTCCTAAATTAGACAAGATGGAATTACAAAGTTGATGTACAATAGTATTTCAACAACAATAGTCATAACGGGCTACAAAAATCATGGCCAATTGCTGAGGATGTAGTAGTCATCGTGAATGTTATCAATGGTAGTTGTAGCACAAGTTTGTTGTAAAGGTTGTTTTTGAATGTCATTGTAATAGTCAGTCAATGTGATAACTTGAGGAGCATTTATTTTCCACAATGGCCATAACTGAAGACTATAATAATAGTAGTTCGTCATATAGGCTGTAGTGGAAGCTGCAATAACGTTCATAGAACACATAGGCCGAAGCTTGGAGCTAAATGAGCAATGAGTGACGAAGGTTGTAGTTGATCATATATGTTGTAGTTGTGAGCTGTAATAACATCCGTACGTAGACCACACAAGCTAAAATTGGGGCTTGCATGAGATGTGGACCACCTAAGTCGTAATTAGTCACTTAGGCCGTAATGATGAGCTGTAATAATGTCCGTAGGCCATAGAGCTCGAAGTTGGGAGTTGCATGAGTTGTAGATGACATAGAATGTAATTGGTCTTGTAGATTGTAATAGTTAGCTACAATAATATCCGTAAATCATAGAGGTTGGAGTTAGGAGTTACATGAGTTGTGGACCGCATAACCTGTAATTGGTCGGCGTAAATATTTGATTAAGGTGGAGCTAGAATATATAAAGAAAAATAAAAAAAAGGTTTAACACTTAGTCATATATAATAATTTTTGCAGGCTTTATATACAATCATATATATATACATACATATATATATATATATATATATATATATATATATATATATATATATATATATATATATATATAAAATGAGATTGATAAAGTATATGAGTGGCCTGGAGAAGAAGCTAGAGGTTGAATATATTAAGATCCAAAATTCTGATATTTTAGCCTCTACCCTATGTCAAATGATTTAACCCTATCTTTATGAGAAATCTTATATAATTTATAAATTCACGAAAAATTAAAAGGAAGCTTTAATTGTAATAAGAATTAAGTCCTTAATCATTTTTAGAGAGGAAGAATGAAATAGTAGTCCTACCGATCTAAATGAGAAAGAATTCTTATGTTTGAATGGAAGACGAATCATGATAGATATAAGACTGTAATATTCAAGGAAATCCTACCCTGAAAGTAGAGATCATGTAACCTAACTGAATTATTTTCTATCTCTCTATTAAAAAGACCAAGAATTGTATGAACGAAAGGTTTTTATCTTTTAAAAAATCTGAGCAAAGTAAAGGGATTACTTGAGTGCAGTTAATGGGTAAAGTTTGGGGGGATTGACATGCATAAAATTTTCATATTTTTTATACTTTAATTTCAGTAATTTTCCACTTTAAATATATGATTTTATGCTTTTGAGAAGTTAGAATTGTATTTTGCAGGTTACACTAGAACTAGCATGAAAATCGGAGCAAAACAAGGAATTTTGTGATAATTCGGACCAGTGTAGTCATGCTCGGAATTAGCGTTGGCCAAGCAACTTGAGTAGCGCGATCATGCATAATCAGGCTTGGTCGCACCCAAACATTGCAGAGGCCCGAGTGATGGAAGGATTGGGGTAGCCACGGCGAAATGTGACGTGACCACACCACTCAACCTGAGGAGTTTGCGTAATTACGCCGCAGATCGGTTATGGTCACGCTGACGTATATTTTCTTATTTGGAAACACTTTAGTGCGGGATTCTGACAAATTTGGGAAGGATTTTACTTTGTGCTATAAAAATAATGTAATTAGGACATTTTAGAGAGCTTTTGGAGAGGAGATTACAGAAAGAGGCTAGGGTTTTGAGGGGAATTTCTTCTCTCCTCTAAGATTTCTGTTTCCTCTTTTTTCGAGAGGGGTTTGTGAGAGAAATTGGGTGATGTTCTTATAAGAGAGGAGATCAAAGGGCTGTAAGTTATTTTTATCTCAATAAAAAGGTTTTGTAGGTTTTATTTCAAGGAATTGCTCTATTCTATCGAGCCATGAGTAGCTAAATATTTTTTCATGCCTTTGTGATTTTTTGGGATGGATTTCTTGGTTTGATTTTTATTTTCGATTTATTGTATCACTTTCTATGCATTAATTTGATAAAAGTTGTTAGTTAACCTTTTGGCCTTTGTTTACGCCTAACCTGACCAATTAGGACGTTAAAATCCATAGTGATCTATGACTTCAGCAGAACTGTGGTGGAACAATTAGGCACATGATCCAAATAAAACAGGAATATTTTATTCTGGATCTTGCAACCAATTAAAGGGGTTCTAAATTTGTTGGGGATGCCATAAAGATAGGCGAAATCTATCTTTGCGGAGTTCCAAGTTTTCTTGAGACCTAGGAATTGGCTGAAGAACTTAATATCACTAGTTGACAAACAACCATGAAAGAGAAATTTTTATGAAAATCAGACCAAGTGTCACACCTAAATCACAGAGACACGATCCTCTTCAACCTTAAAAAAACACCAATGAACTTTGATCCACATTTTCTTTTGTTTGGTTTTCTTCAAAATTTGTTATACTTAGGATTTTCTTTAACTATTTTCTGATCTTGCTGAACTAGGTTTGAATAGTTAGTAAACTATAGCTTAAAATTTTTCAAATCAATTTCTTAACACACTTCCTTGTGGAAACGATACTCCTATAAAATGACGTACTACTTGGACATGTATACTTGCGTGACGTGGCTGCCTGCTTCACAGCTCTTTTGTAACCATCAGTGTCAAACGCGACATCAGATTAGATGAATTATCAAAGTCACATGAACACATGAACGGTTGTAGTGTCCAATAAGGAAATCTTGTGTTGCCAACATGTTCATTCGACAGTTGCTTCCAAGAGAGCTTTAAATATTCCTTGCCAGAGGAGGACAGGTGAGCTTCATAAGCCTTATGGAAGCAAACACCCGTTTCTTCACTCTCAAACGCTCCAGGTTTTGAGAGGAAGAATGTGAAGAACAGGAGGAGCTAACTTGGATATTTCAACTCGACGGTTCACTGGCTGGAAACCCTCCCTTCGAGCTGATTGTGGTGCCCAGGTGGTAATTGTTTATGAGGGTTGTGAGTAGGATTGCCTTGTTGTGTGGGTTTCCCTTCGAAGGGATATCTGCATATGTAAAAGTAATTTGAGGGTCAGTACGATTGTAAGAGTTGATGGAGCGTACCTCCCCCGACTGGTGTCTCTTAGATGGTCCGGATAACCCTCCACCTTCGCTGAAATAACCGAGATAATCCATGCCAAGTGGATTTCATTTGCTAGAACGGGTCCATCTGCGGGCCCCTCTATTGGGGTCTTTCCTTATCGCTGTTGTAAGTGTGCTTC
Organism: Papilionanthe hookeriana x Papilionanthe teres; assembly: GCA_022702705.1. Lineage (NCBI taxonomy): Eukaryota > Viridiplantae > Streptophyta > Magnoliopsida > Asparagales > Orchidaceae > Papilionanthe > Papilionanthe hookeriana x Papilionanthe teres. The sequence continues at coordinate 10,473,860 of CM040430.1, read as the reverse complement.
AACAGTGACAAAGTCTTTAAACTTTCCGGCCTAGATGAGCTCCTCTACCAAGTTTTTGAGGTGACAACATTCCTCTGTGTTGTGCTTGTGGTCCCGATGGTGGGTACAATATTTGTTCGGATTGCACAGTGCTGATGTGCTCTTCAGCAAAGGGGCTTTCCTGAAGTACTTCTTATTCTGGAAGGCTATGACTAATTCAATCAATAAGACATTAAGGGGTGTTAAACCTTGCATCTCCTGGTATATGTGATGTCGGTCGAATTACCGGAGTGGTTGCTGATTGGAGGAGCAATGTTGCAGACCTTGGTTGCATCCCTTATTCTTTCAATTGTCCCAACATCTTAGATCTAGGGGTGTAAACAAACCGAACACGAATGAACAGAGCTTGTGTTTGTGTTTGTGTTTGGTTCATTTGAAATTTAGTTTGCTTGAAATAAGCTCGTGTTCGAAATTGTTCATGAAGTCACTCTTATTGTTTATTCTTAACAAAAGAGCCGAACACGAGCTGTTGACAGTTTGACAGCCCAAATATTAATATATAAATAATATATTATATTTATTATATAACCTATATTATATAAATATATAATATTCATATTAGTATATTACTAATATAGTATATTGATATATTATTATTATTAATTTATTATATATTTTAATTTATAAAATTTATTTTTTAAAAAATATCATAAATTATATATATATAATTATTTTAAGTTATTTTATATTTCGAACAATAATGATTCAAACACGAACGAACACATCACTGTTCGTGTTTGGTTCGTTTAACTTACCGAACAAAAAAAGTTGTTCGTGTTCGTCTCATTTACTTCTCGAACTAATCGAACACTAACTCCTTGACGAACTGAATACGAACTGTTCGCGAACAACGAGCTTTTTTGACAGCCCTACTTAGGTCGTCGTTCGATCGATGGTCAAAGGCTCACCACACTTTTGCCTTCTGTCGTCATCTCGATCCTTTTGCTTCTGAGGCAGGTGGTTGGATGTTATCAGCTTAATTTACAATAACTCTATAAGATTTTCTTTGGTGGTGATGTGGTCATTTGCTAATTTTATGACCTCTGTGAAGGTCCTTGGCTTGAGTAAGTTCAGGTCATACTTGAATCGCTTGCTGCAGATCCCTTGTTTCAGGGCATTTTGGGCGATGAAGGGCTTTAAATTCTTTAACTCGAGCATTCCTTTTTGGAAATGAGTGATGTAAGCCAACAAGCTTTCATTTTCACATTGCTTGATCTAAAATAGGGTCTCTTATCCTTCCTCGTTTTTTGTATGCTAGCAAAGTGTGCCATGAAAAGCTTCTGGAATTCGAAAAACCAAGAGATGACTCCATCGGTAGGCTATTAAACCGTCAGAGCGTGGCTTCTTTCAGTGTGATTAAGAACAACCAACACTTCATAGCATCATCGATTTGTAAGACTCCAACTGTCAACTCAAAAGAATCAAAGTGATCAGCTGGGTCGCTCTTCCCTTTATAAAGATCAAAGTGAGGAATCTTAAGCTTCATCGGGGATATTGTTTCTAGGATCCTTCGGGAGAAGGCGCTACCCATAACCGGCCAAGCGAAACGTTTCCACTTAGTCCACCCGATTTGCGACTGCCACCGTATATGCTGCGATTTCTGCCGGTTGGAAATTTCTTGGTCCTTCTGTTGTTTGTTCATCGGGCCAACCATGGAATGCTGGCGGATTGTTTATGGGAGCCTTATAGGGGTAGTTTTCTTAAGATTCTCCCTCCATGGGCGGTGGCCAGCCGTTTTATAGGATCATGAATGTCTCGAGAGCCTCAAACTGGTATATTATTTTGAGTTCGCAATGCTTGGACCTCTTCCAATATGTATCGATGCACCGTCTCTCTATTGAACTCCATGAGTGTTATTTCTCTCCGCAGTTATTCTTCTTCATAGTTGGTCCCGCTTCTTGTCTGGGGCATGTACATGCTTATCGCATCACCTTATAGGATGTTGAATACTAAATTATCCTTTTTGAACACACTCCTCGAGAGTTAGAGACGAGAGAAAGAGGAAAAGAGACCGTAGGGTAATTCAGAGATTTTTCATGGATGAATGGGGAGAGATCCCTTTATTTGTATTTTTGCCTCATTTATTGAGGCACATTTTTACGATCACAGAAAGATGGAACGATTATGGAAATCGTTTTTAATTCAATCAACTATGCTGGTTTTATACCAAATATGTATTAAAATTTTAATTTGAATATGACGCTAACCACCTAGCTGACGCGCTTTAGTTCAGTTGACTGGGAGGACCGATCGGAGGGCGGTCGAGTTTGCTGAAGTAAAAAATCGGTCGGCCAACTAACTACGATTGGATGCCCTTATAAGGAGCTTCCAGGCGATCGGGACCGCAGGCGTGATCCGTCAATCAAGTCTCTCGTCATAGTATGATGGTTGACTCCGACAATATAGTCTGTCATTGAATGAACGATTCAGATCATGCTCTTTTGGTCTGACGCCTCAATCATCCAGCCACTATCCTAGGCCGTTTCATTGCTTTGAGATTCACATCGACAATTCTAGCGTGTGCCTATATATATATAAAATTATTTTGAGTCAAAACGAGACGAAGACGAACGAACAAATTTTTGTTCGCGCTCAATTCGTTTATATATCAAGCGCAAAAGAAAAACTTTCATGTTCAACTTATTTACTTAAAGAACAAGCAGAACATGACCTTCTTAACGAGCCTAACACGGAGTTTGCGTTATAAGAACCTCATAGCTATTATTCTTATTCCAATTCATTCATTTATTTAAGCTAATCCAACCTTATAGCATGATCCGGTAATAAACCCCTAAAAAACACAAACACCCGCCAATTAAAGTACTTCCCTCTCAGTGGACCCCACAGTCACCAACACCACATCGTATCCGCCACCACCCATCAATTTTTCGCTTCTTACCCTCGCCAAAGTGGTTCTCCACTACGAATCAAATCTCATCCACGCAGCCGCCGACCACCGGCGTCGCCGCCGTCTGGCGGCTCAGCGGGCCCCGCCGCCGTCCAGCTCAAAATGTTGGCCCCCATTACATCACCACCTCCCTCCGCTTTCCAACTCTTCCCGCTATCATTCTCATCACCTTTCTTCTCTCTCTTTCCTTTCCCTTCTCCAACTAAATTAGGGCATCGATCCCTTCAATTCTGGATCGGCGATGCTGAATTGATCGATGGTGAGTCATCCATTACCAGCAAGCTCATCTCTGTAACTGTTCTGATTGTCTTTTTGACACAGGGAACTCCGGTGAATATCGTGGTCGGTTCGCACGTGTGGACGGAGGACGCCGAGCTCGCGTGGATCGATGGAGAGGTTACAGAGATCAAAGGCGGCGATGCCACCATCATTACGGGGGATGGAAGAAAAGTGAGTTGAGAGCTCGCTGGATTCATTCAAGGAGTTAAATGCTCTTTGTTTAAGTGATTTGTTTTTTCTGCGGGGAGATGAGCAGACTATGGATTTCACTGCCTATGCTATTTGCTATTCTGTTTTGAATCTATCTATTTGTCGTTCTTCTCGGCGAGGAGAAGAGTTCAGATTCCCCCGCAAGTGAAAACTAGTTTAGTTACATATAGAATTTCAAATTCATATCGGATTTTCTCTGTTTCAGATTCAAGCAGGCATGGTTTCGCAGTTTTTTTCGTTTGATGTCAACAATTTCCATAATTTTATACTATTTGATTTGTTAACTAACATGTGATTGTTTCTGCTTGAGATTCAAATCTGAATGAAGTTATAGTTTTTTGCCATTTATATGCCAACAGATCCAGATTTGGGTCTAATTTGATTTATTAGCTACTCTGTTTTTTTAATCCAATTTTCTCTCTTAACAAGCAAGAATTCTCATCCGGAAAGCATTTGCAAAGATCAATTTGAAAAATAAAATCTCCGGTTAAAAAGTAAAAATTCATTGATAATTTTATCCAAATCCTCCTGATCACCTTAAAACCTGCTGACATAAATTGCTTCTCATTAAGTTCACTGAATTCCTTACAGATCGTCGCAAATCTTTCAAATATCTATCCAAAAGATACAGAGGCACCTCCTGCTGGGGTTGACGACATGACCAAATTAGCTTACCTCCATGAACCGGGAGTTCTGCATAATCTCGCTTGCCGCTTCGCTCTGAATGAGATATACGTAAGACATTAAATATCCTTTTCAAGTCAAGAAGAAATCGAAGGAAAATCCTAACTTTATTGAGTTCTGAATCAAACAGACATACACAGGAAATATATTGATCGCTGTGAATCCATTTCGAAGGCTTCCTCATCTTTATGATGTTCATATGATGGAACAGTACAAAGGCGCGGCTTTTGGTGAGCTGAGTCCACATCTTTTCGCAGTTGCAGATGCTTGTTATAGGTAAATTTAAAATAAACTCACTAAAATAAAGGAAAGTTCACATTCATACCTCTCAATTCATATTTCTTTACATATATAACAGCTAAAATAAATTTTTTTGCATGCACTCCAGCTTACCAATTTATGAAAAGGAGTACTTAGCATTTTTTTTAAAGTTAAAATGGTGGTATTTTTTATGTGATATAAGAGATTTGGGTGGTATAAATGTACAAAAGTAAATTTAGTTGTTAGAAATGTAAAGACATAAGAATTAGGTGGTATGTATGTAATACAAAGGAGTGTTATTAACCTGTTTGAGCATTTTCCACACAAGAGCAATGATAAATGAACATGGAAGCCAGTCCATTCTTGTCAGTGGAGAGAGTGGAGCGGGAAAGACAGAGACAACTAAAATGCTGATGAGATATTTGGCCTTCATGGGTGGGAGGTCAGGGACAGAAGGAAGAACAGTAGAACAGCAAGTTTTAGAGGTAAAACATAGTATTTCTTACAATTACTAGTAAATTTTTCAAATTGCTTGATGAATCTATTTTATGTAATACAGTCTAATCCTGTACTGGAAGCATTTGGGAATTCCAAAACAGTGAAAAATAACAATTCTAGGTAAGGAATCTATTAAATCTTGGCATTATAACATGACAACTTAATTGATAAAAAAAAATGTTTCCAGTCGTTTTGGTAAGTTTGTCGAGATACAATTCGACAAATATGGGAAGATATCTGGCGCAGCGGTTCGCACGTATCTGCTTGAACGATCTAGGGTTTGTCAGGTTTCAGATCCTGAAAGGAACTACCACTGCTTCTACATGCTCTGTGCAGCTCCACCAGAGGTAACTTTTCTTCAAAATTTTCATGTGAAGCTGGTTTACTAGAACTGAAATCTCATTTTTAAAGATAACTTCAGGATGTGAAAAAGTTTAAAGTGGGAAATCCGCGAAATTTTCGTTATCTGAACCAATCGAACTGCTACGAAGTAGCAAATGTAGATGATGCCAGGGAATATCTGCTGACCAGGCATGCCATGGATGTGGTGGGAATTAACGAGGAAGAGCAGGTCAAGTTGAGAAACTATATCTTAAATTCTAAATTACAATAATGTCTATTATCAAAGTAAATATGATTAAATTTATCCTACAGGATGCAATTTTTCGTGTGGTAGCCGCAATTCTTCACCTAGGAAATATTGATTTTGAGAAAGGAAAGGAGATTGATTCTTCAAGATTGAAGGATGAGAAATCTAAAAACCACCTAAAAACAGCTGCAGAGCTACTTTTGTAAGATATTATTTACATTTATTTAAAATTTTGTATCATTTTATGAGAAATCATTATGAAATCTGAATTCTGATGATTGTATCAGGTGCAATGAGAAAGCACTTGAGGAATCTCTGTGCAAACGTGTGATAGTTACACCAGATGGTAACATAACAAAGCCTCTCGACCCGGACTCCGCAGCCCTGAGCCGCGATGCTTTGGCAAAGACAGTGTACTCAAGATTATTTGACTGGTAAGCATTATCCAAATTACATTGCTGACATGTCACCAGGATGATCAATTTATATTTAAAACCGTTTTTTTAGCCTTCAATTTCTTTTATGGCAGGATAGTAGACAAAATCAATATTTCAATTGGTCAGGATCCTAATGCAAAAAGCATAATTGGTGTTCTTGATATATATGGATTCGAGAGCTTCAAGATTAACAGGTAGTTGATTCTATTGCTTCCAAACAAACATGCTATCCAGAAAATGTATTGAAACATCTATAAATTTATTTATTACTCATCTTCAGTTTTGAGCAACTATGCATTAATCTGACAAATGAGAAGCTTCAACAGCATTTCAATCAAGTATGTAGCTTGAGAGCCTTCCTTGTTCTAGTTATGAAATAAGAATGGAGTTTAAAATGGAATAATGTATGTTACAGCATGTTTTCAAGATGGAGCAAGAAGAATACACCAGGGAAGAGATCAACTGGAGCTATGTGGAGTTCGTTGATAACCAAGATGTGTTAGATCTAATAGAAAAGGTACCAAATTGCAAAATATGGAGATTTTTCTCAATCAAATAATAATATTTTCTAACAATACAATAAAATATTGCTGTGGCATCTAATGATCTATATGGCTTCACGCAGAAACCAGGAGGAATAATTGCACTTCTTGATGAAGCATGGTGAGTACTCTATTAGAATAACAAAAGCTTGCCCCTCTTGTAAGATATTAAACATATATATTCTCACCAACACTAAAGATAGTTATGCATTATTCTTAAATATTCTTTGCGAACTACTTAATCACGTAGAGTTTCTCATTTTCATGACAATAACACACAAGGGGGTTGCTTGGTAGGAGCTTTAGTAAATCCTCTAAATCCATATTTACTAAATCCAGCCAACTCTAAGATTTACTAAATACCGGATTTAAGATAAAACTAAGAGGAACTGAGAAGAAACTAGATTTTCTAAATCATGAAGAAATGATTATTTTGGAAAAAATCTTATTTCTTCATCATAGAGCCATGCAAACATTTTACAAATAACCTCTAGACTTCTTCTATATTAAAATCTCAACACTCACCCTCAAAATGACCAGAAAATATCCACTAAGCCCATCTTGTCACATAATCTAACAAATCTAATGAACCAAGTTCTTTAGTGAGGCAGTCAGCCACTTGCTCTCTAGTGGCTAGATTTGCTCTCTAGTGGCTACATGACTTAGCTCCAATAGCTCGTTATTCAGCTTTTCCTTGATGAAGAATCTATTAATCTCTACATGTTTGGTTCTATCGTGTTGCACCGGGTTGTTGGCAATGTTGATTGCTGACTTGTTATCACACCACAACTTCATTGGAGTTCCTTGATCCAACTTGAGCTTGCCCGAGAAGGCTCTCAACCACATCATTTCCACAACTCTTAAGGCCATGGCCCTGTACTATGCCTCTATTATTGACCTCACTACCACAGATTATTCTTACTCTTGCAAGAGACCAAGTTGCCCCCTACGAACATACAGTATCCTGAGGTGTATCTTCTATCATTTGCACAACTCACCCAGTCAGTATCACAATAGCCCCCAATGTATACATCCCATTTTTCTTGAAGATCAACTCCTTCCCTAATACACTCTTCAAGTACCTCAGAATCTGATACACTACATCCATATGACTCTTCCTTGGATCATGTATGTAGTTTCTCATTACGCTCACTGCAAATGAGATGTCAGGAAGCATGTGGCTCAGATAGATCAGACAACTCACTAATCTTTGGTGTCTCTCACAATTAACTAGTTCCTGCCTCTGCACTCAGATTGACATTTTGATCAATTGGAGAGACTATAGGCTTGCATCCCAACATGTTTGTTTCTGTGAGGAGATCTAGTACATGCTTTCTCTGGGATAAGACCATTAGGTCCACAAGCTACGTCAATCCTAAGGAAGTATCTGAGTTGTCCAAGATCCTTCACCTCAAATTCTTTGTCCAACCTAACCTTTAGTTGAACAATTTTTGCGTCATCAACGTACACAACAAAAATAGTGATGTGGCCATCATTTTGATAAAATAACATCGTCTGGTTGGCATTGATTTGCTAATATTCCATGCTTACCATAGTTTTTCTGAACTTGTCAAACCAGTCTCGAGGAGACTGCTTCAAACCATAAAGCGACTTCCTGAGCCTGCACATTTTGTCCATTGTCAGATCTATACTTAAACCTGGTGGAATGTCCATGTACACCTCTAGTAACTCACCCTGAAGAAAGACATTCTTCATATCAAGTTTGTGTAACCTCTACCCACCATTCACGACTAGAGAGTGTCCTTATTTTGCTCATCTTTGCTACAGGTGCAAAAGTTTCATCATAGTCTATGTCATATGTCTGACTGTACCCTTTCGCCAGAAATTATTCCTTGTAACGCTCCACTTTCCATTCTGGATTTTGTTTTACTGTGAAAGTTCATTTGCACCAAACTGCTCTTTTTTCTGCTGGTAATGGTACTATCTTTCGTGTATTATTTTTATCTTGAGCATCAAATTCTTCCCGCATTGCAACCTTCTACTTTGGATTTTCCTTAGCTGTTTGCAAACACTTGGGTATAGAGACAATGTCTAAAGATATAATGAATGCTCATTGTAAAGATGATATGTTTAGAGCATGAGATAAACTAAGCAATGTCATGTGAGAGACCAAAACAATCAGAAAAATAATGATTAGGAGAACAACCTGCATTGTTGCGAGAGGTCCCCCTTAAAGCCATGGGAGTGGGAGGAGAAAGGAGAGAAATCATAGCACTTTGGTAAATCAGATTCTAAAGTGGAAGATGTAGGTGTCTCTGGAGCCGTGGTAGACCGGGACAAGGGACTTGATGGCAGTCACTATTCACGAACTTGATGGCACGAGTGGCACGATACACTGTTCCCTCATTCTGCCTCTTCCTCCTTGTATACACTATCAGCTCTCTTTGAGCTTGAATACCTCCACCTTCAAGTTTATTTTCCTCATTTTTTGTCTCTCGGTTGAGCCTTCCCAAAAAACTGGACAAGGCATCTTTCCCACATGCACCAATCTTTGACCCTCACACCTCATACCTCCAGTATTTGATGAGTCACTGAAATGTGAGGTCACCTCCAGGGTGTAGTGCTACTTAAACTCCCTAAATGATACATTCATGCTCATAAACAATCTCTTCTCTATCGAACTCCGACAATCATAACCCTTGTAGCAGCAGAATAATCTATGAAAACATACTGCACAACTCTATGATCTAACTTCCCTACTGATGGTCTGTTGTCCTCCACAAAACATACACAACATAAAACCTTCAATGAGTGGATCTCACTATTATCTCCTTTCAACATTTGACAATAAGTTTTCAAATCCAACACTCTCGAGGGCTTCTATTGATCAATTGAGTCGACGTCAACACAAGTGCTTTGGGACATTCATCGTGATCATCATGCTTTAAGCTACCTCTAGAAGGTGGTCCTCTATGCTATTCGGTTTTGTGTTGGTGTGCATGAACACGTGGTTTGAAGTTGTATCTCTTGGACTGACAAGTATTCTCTAAATATCTTGTTGGTATTGAGTTTGAATTGCCCTGTGAAAGTCTTTGAAGCAGGCAAACATATTGCTTTTGTTTCTCATTAGATAGAATCAAGTAACACGAGAAAACAATCAATAAATGTTACAAAATATCTGTAGCCATCCATAAAAGTTGTAGAATAAGGTCCCCATACATTTGAGTGTACCAAAATATAAGAACTTTTATCGTAACTAACATAAGAGCTTTCGTTGTGCTTAACAATCACATAAGCATCACACATAAATTTTTGTTTATTTGTCTTTCCATACAAGGATGAAGACAAACGACTCAATAGACTAAACAAAGAGTCATATACAAATGTGATGTAGCAGCAAAACATTCTCAACACTCATCTCAGATCCACCTGCTCTAGCATTCTCAACCATGGATGCCATCACCGAGTCAATCCCCTCTCCATCCAAGTACGAGAGTCAATTATGCCACGTGATAGTCCGCTTCTCATAAAATATCACAATTGGAATATCAAATGAAACAACACATCTTAGTTAGAGTATAATGACACAACAACAACAACAAACCTTTATCCCACTAAGTGGGGTTAGTTGCATGAATCCTTTTTCTCTACTCCATCCTATTGAGTGTCATAATTTCATTTAATTCTAATAAATTAACATCATTTTTTATACCATATGCCCAAGTCTTTCTAGGCCTACCTCTGCCTTTCATAACATAAAGCGAATCTAAAACATCTACTCTTCTAATCGGATCATCAGATTGTCGACGTTTAATGTGACCAAACTATCTAAGACAACTCTCTAGTTTTGTCCGCCACTAGAGCTACACCAACTCTATCATGGATATATTCATTTCGTATTTTGTCTAAGTGTAAAACCACCGATCCACCTAAGCATTTTTTCATCTCAGCAACACTTAACTTAGTTTTATCCTTCTCTTTTAAAGGCCAACATTCAACAACATGGAGTATTGCAGGTCTTACCACCATCTTATAAATTTTCCTTTCAGTCTAAGTGACACTTTTCTATCACACAATAGGCCCGAAGCATTCCTCCACTTCAACCAACCAACTTTGAATTCTATTAATAACATTCTCATATATATCACAATCACTTTAAACAATAAATTTGAGATACGTAAAGGGTTCACACATTTTAATAATTTGATCACCCATAGTTACAACACTGTAACTAGAGCCACTACTACTAAAATTACATTCCATGTATTCAATTTTAGTTTTAGTCAAACGAAGACCTTTAGACTCCAATGTAGGCCTCCAAATTCAAAATTTACCTAAAATTTTTCTCTAGTGTTATCCACGAGAAGGATAGCATCAACGAAAAGCATACACAAGGTACGTCCCCTATAAATGTCGAGTAAGAGCATCCATAACTAAAGAAAAAAGATATGGACTTAAAGTTGATTCTTGATGTAATCCAACCCAAATAGGAAAATATTTGATTAATCCTACTTTTGTTCAAACATAAGTAACAACTCTAGTATACATATCTTTAATATACAAGTATCAGCGAAAATTATAATTTTTACATTCTCGAAGATCTTTCCTTCTCATAAAAAAATGAATTTGTGTTTTATTATATCCATTCTTATAAGTAATAATATGCTCATCTCTTTTATTAAATAAAGTGTTAGCAATAACAAAATTATACGCTAAAGCAAAATATAATATGACTTTACCTTCTTCATTAATTACTCCAAAACTGTAGCTAACATGAATATTTCTAAAATCTTCAACTACTCTATCGACGTGTCCATTTAAATCTCCTCTCATAAATTTTTTTCTTCAAGAGGTGTCATTTGTATTAAATTTTCTAGTTTGAGTATATTGACACTAATGAATAAAATGTTTAGTGGAACAACATGAGCATGCAAAACATTAGACAAAGATATAGAATTGATACGTACCCTTTATCAATCACAAGCTATGTTGTACCATCAGTAGTTTGAATGTTCTCTGGAATTGTTAGGTGAGTATAAGAAGATAATTCACTAGCCGCACTTGTCGAGATGCACTAAAATCTACCATTATGGTGATCTTATGGTGGATATAGAGACAAAAACATGTGCATCATGAGTACCTTTGGCTGAGTGAGAATAACTACCAGTGTTTCCCTTAGATGACGATAAGGTGAATGCATCCTCAGTCACGTTACTTGCAGCTCTTTGCTTCCTCTTCAACTTCTCCAAATACTCGTGATCCTCATTGGTAAAGACTACCCTTGTCTTTCACTCGTTATTTGCTACCATTAGATTTGCCCGATAGCCTCCTCTTCCATCCCTTGGGCCACAACGATTACGATCACGTTCTCTAAACTATCCACGTCTACCCGTCTCTCTCTCCTTGGGTGGCTTTGGACAAGTCATGCTCAAGTGTCTCACTTCTCAATAGTTGTAGCGCATGCGGGTCACTCCCTGGGCACCTGTCATACCTAAGCTCGATGCAGCCAAAACTAATCACGTACCTGGAAGTCCACTCGAATCAGAGTGTAGCCTCATGCAATTCTCCTCCTGTATCATCAATTTAACTATTCCTCGGCCTTCATTAGTCTCTCAAGTATGTAGAACCAAATCTTTCTCCTCCACTGCTCTGATTTCACGCACACTGTACTCCTATCCTGCACCGAGCTGTTCGAACCACTATATGGCGATCCAGCAACCGAAGGTGTCGTCGATTCAATCCTAGGACACGCCCGAGTGCGTCTTCGACTCACCGACTCTCTACAATCGCAACCGTATTGCGAGTGTTCATGCTGCGATCCCTTCATCGCCTTCCCAGCATGCCGCAATCCCTTCGTCGCCTTCCCAGTGAGCTGCCATCACGTTGTTGCCTTCCTAGAGAACTACGATCGCATTTTTGCCTTCCAGTGCCTTCCTAGTGAGTCCCGATCCTGTCATTGCCTTCCCAGTCGCGGCTGCTTTGTGATGACTAAAAATAAGGTATGCTCCCAATCACCACGATCAGCTTACACTGAGCCGCAACCCCCTCGTTGCCTTCCCAGTCACTGCTTCTTGCATCGATCAAGTTGCATCATGCCGATCCTGACGAAGACAATGGTCGGCCGCCAGTATTAAGGCTCTAATATCATGACAAAATGACTATTTTGGTAACAATCTTATTTCCTTCATTCATGAGTTGGGCTTCTCTAGAGCCATACAAACATTTTACAAATAACCCCTTGACTTCTATATTTTTTATTTACAATTAGACCCCTCAAAACAAGATATAAATCTCAACAAATCCAATATTTAAAATTTGCCTTTTTTTTTGGTATCATAGATTTGAGTTAAATCCCACTTATATCCGTTATCAGACAGCCCCTAGATTATCAAAGAAGTACTATTAGTTTCTGCTTTTTACTAATCGCCCGAGCATATATTTCTGCAGTATGTTTCCCAAATCAACCCATGAGACATTTGCTCAGAAGTTGTATCAGACCTACAAAGCACATAAGCGTTTCAGTAAGCCTAAACTCGCTCGAACTGCATTCACAATCAACCATTATGCTGGAGATGTAAGCTAAGAAATGAACTGTAGCCATAATATAATCTTTGCGATGAAGAATAAAGATATTCAAAAGTTGAAGCTCTTGTTTTTCCTAACAGGTTATCTATCAAGCAGATTTGTTCCTTGATAAAAATAAAGACTATGTGGTCGCTGAACATCAGGCTCTGTTGAATGACTCAGCGTGCCCCTTTGTTGCTAACCTCATTCCTCCATTGCCAGAAGAAAGTTCAAAACAATCCAAGTTCTCCTCTATTGGTACTCGCTTTAAGGTAACCAGTATTTTAAAAAGAGATTTACGTTCTAGCACACAATTATTATGTATTTACATATCTAAAAAGTTGGATATTTATACTTGTAAAACCATGGTATCATAATCCTATGCATGAAAATGTGTATTTTACTTTTAAAAGGATAGTGATGATGGTATTTGATGCGATGTTAGCAATCTGTGTGGTATGCATGTAAATATGAATGTTTAGGGGTTAGATATGTAAATGCATAAGCATTGTTAGCTCTAGAGAGAATATCTTTAATGTTGATTTTACCGTAACAGCAACAATTGCAATCACTCATGGAGACTCTTAGCACTACAGAGCCACATTACATCAGATGTGTGAAGCCCAACACGGTCTTAAAGCCCGGCATATTTGAAAATTTCAATGTTCTGAATCAACTTAGATGTGGGGTGAGCAAAATTTCTAATTTATGAATTCTATGTTTTAGAACCAAAATGTAAGACCTGAAAAAGTAACCTTTGATATCTTTGACAATGTACCACTTTCTAGGGCGTCTTGGAGGCAATCAGAATCAGCTGTGCTGGTTACCCCACCAAGAGGGCTTTTGACGAGTTCATCGATCGTTTTGGAATGCTCGCACCAGATCTCATTGATAGGTAATACGAGTTCTGACCTAATTAAAATCACCTTCGATGGGTACTCATTCGATTTGATGCTCCTGTGCTTTTCTACTCGAACATCCGGTCATAATTCTACTAGAAAAGTGTTTCAATAATCCTGACTCTTTGCAGAGTTCATTTTAGTCCCAGAGTCTATAAATATGTCCATTTAATCCCCAGACTCTTTTAATATAAGCTAAAATAATCCCTCCAGAGGACTATTTCAGCCTCAATATAAAGATTAGGTGATTAATTTGACACTTTTATAAACTCTGGGACTAAAATGACTCCATGTAAATAATCAAGAGACTACTTGGACACTTTTACTCTAATTCCATTGTTTCAATTTGTGACAGCTCTGATGAGAAGCAGGCATGTGCTGCTATTTGTGATAGAATGGGTTTGAAAGGCTATCAGGTAGATGCACATTAAGAAAAAGAAGATTTATATAAATTTGCAGGATAAATTCTTTTGCAAAAAAGACTTGGTTTTGATATTATTCTATTTTATCAGATAGGGAAGAACAAGGTATTCCTACGAGCTGGTCAAATGGCGGAGCTTGATGCCCGTAGACTAGAAGTCTTGGCGAATGCTGCAAGACTTCTACAAAGGCAGATTAGAACCCACCTCGTCCGAAAGCAATTCCTCATTCTAAGGAATGCCACGATCGAGATACAAAAACTATGGCGAGGTCATCTCATTCTCCACAACTACATTTCTCGATTAAAATGAATCTCGTGAGAGTGGATAAGAATAAGGTTGTCCGTATACTTGCAGGATGGTTAGCAAGAAAGCTGTACAAACATATGAGGAGAGTGGATGCATCAATTCGAATACAAAAGTACTCGAGAGGTCATGCGGCGAAAATGGCTTATACGAAACTGAGGTCGTCATCGATTGTCATACAAACAGGCATGCGCGCCATGGCGGCAAGAAATGAATACAGGCATAGGAGAAGAATGAATGCCGCCATTATCATTCAGGTATGTTTCCTCGATACAGGCAAAAGAGAAGGAAATGCACAAGTCTAATGGTTATAAAATAATTATTTTTTGCATGTTGCAGACACAATGGCGATTATATAAAGCTCGTAAAGCTTATTTAGAAGTGAAGAAAGGTAGTCTTATACTACAATGTCTATGGAGAGGACGCATTGGTAGGAAGGAACTACGGAAACTCCGGATGGTGAGTTTAATACCCCTTATTATATGATTTTATGAAAATATATGCTAAAATGTTGTTCTTTATTGGCGGACTTTTATTTAAGGCTGCAAGAGAGACTGGAGCATTAAAAGAAGCAAAGGATAAGTTGGAGAAGAAAGTGGAAGAGCTCACATGGAGATTAGATTTTGAGAAGCATTTGAGGGTATTGTGATATCATATTCTTGCAACCTGTTTAACCAAATTTCTGTAATCAGGAGAATAAATTTCCACTTAAATTTTAACTGTAGGTTGATTTAGAAGAAGCCAAAGGGCAGGAGATTGAAAAACTGCAATTTTCTCTACAAGAAATGCAAGAAAAACTTGATGAAGCTAATAAGGCAATCATCAAGGAAAAAGAAGCAGCTAGAATAGCTATTGAAAATGCACCGCCAGTAATTAAAGAGGTTCCAGTGATAGATAATGCAAAACTAGAGGTTCTGACAAATAGGAACAACGAACTGGAGGTAAGAAAATGAAAAAAGTACAATCATTTATGATTTCCGCAGAAGTGTAGGACCTTTGGTGTCAAGCACAAATTTGCTTTAAAATGATGAGACATTTATTTTTCTGTAGGATGAACTAAGTGAAGTCAAAATCAAGGCGGCGGAATTTGAAAAGAGATTCTGTGAGGCGCAGAAGCAGACTGAAACATTGATCAAAGAAACTGAAGAATCCCAGGCTAAAATATATCAGCTTCAAGAGATGATAGAGAGGTATCATTAACAAACATTTCCTGATTTTAACCTTTTCTATGCCTATTTTTTATATATTTATAAACAAAATTTCAGTAATGGCATACACACCCTTCATTTGCTTCACACTACTGCAGGCTTGAAACAAATCTATCCAGTCTGGAATCTGAGAACCATGTTCTGAGGCAGCAGGCCCTGGTTGTTTCTGAAAATGAGGAGCTGACAGAGGAAATTAGAAGGTATTATATTACATGAAGTTAAAATATTTCTAAAATTTGATAATTTTGTAAATGTTATAATTATATTTGTTATTTGAGTGGGAAACCTTTACTGTTAGTGGCTTAAAATATAAAAGTGTATTTTGATTAAATTGGTCTCATATTTGCCAGCCTTGAGAACAAGATAGCAGAATTGGAGTCAGAAAACCGGCTACTCCAAAGTAGGCCTGTACAAGTAGTACAAACAACATATGCAGATGAAGTATTACATTCACAAGTTGCCCAGGTATGACATTCTTCTTCTTTTCATTAACTTTTGATGAGTGAAAATTATCAAAATGGTGCCTTGATTCTTTGTAGGGGTCCATTTTAGTCCCAGGGTTTATAAAGTGTCATTTAGTCTCCATACTCTTTTAGTTGAGGCTAAAATAGTCCTCTGTGGGGACTATTTCAGCCCATATTAAAAGAGTCTAGGAATTAATTTGACAGTTTATAAAATCTAGGATTAAAATGAACCCATGTAAATAGTTAGGGTACTGTTTTGTCACTTTACCCATTTTTATAGTGATAACTTTCTTGTAAGTTTCAGACTCTCGAGAATGGGCATCAGGAACCAAGAGAAGAACCAATGATAGAAAATGTATGGAACTAGTTCTTGAGAATTATTTCAATAACATAATTAGTAAATCAATCAAAAAGAAAATTAAGACATGAATTTAGCTTTTACAGGTGCCAGTAGTGATCCCTCTCGCTACTACCTTAAGCAAACAGAAGTCACTGACCGATAGGCAACAGGTATAAAAGCATAAATAAAATCAGAATGTCAATACATTTATTAGGGACATTTACATACATAGCACACAATTCTATTCTCTTTACCTATCTCACACTTATACTTTCATATCTACAAATATAGCACTCAAATCTTTAATATCATATAAAAAATAGTACTGTTACCACCTTTTTAAAAGTGAAATACACATTTCATGAACAAGTTTAAAGCACCAAAGTGCTATGTATGTAAATATGAAAGTTCAGGTCTGAGATGTGTAAATACATAAGAATTTGTGTTAGGTATGTAATTTTTCCTATTTATTACATCTCAAGCTCAACCATAAACTCTTTTCTTGTTCCTATCAACAGGAAAACCATGATGCACTAATTAGGTGTCTAATGGAAGACAAAAGATTTGACAAGAAGAGATCAGCAGCGGCGTACATAGTATATAAATCACTGATCCAATGGCATTCATTTGAAGCAGAAAAAACAAATATATTTGATCGGATTATCCACACAATAAGGTCAAATGTCGAGGTATTGAACAACTCAAGGAGTCTTTTGACTTTATAGATTAACATTGAGCAAAGTGTCAAAACAGTCCCCTGACTATTTATATTGGGTCATTTTAGTCCCAGAGTTTATAAAAGTGTTAAATTAGTCCCCAAAATTTCTTTTATGAAAGCTAAAGTATTCCTCATTGAGGGCTATTTCGACCAATATTAAAAACTTTAGGGATTATATTGACACTTTTATAAACTCTGTGACTCAAATGTAGCCCTACAAAGAACCAGGAACCATGTTGACACTTTCCTCGGTTAACATTACTGACATGCATAATTACAGTAGCGTTTGAATTTACTGCTTATTGTGTGCAGAATCAGGAAAGCATTGGAGAACTTGCTTACTGGCTTTCAACTACCTCAACTCTTCTATTTCTTCTACAAAATACCCTAAAATTAAGAAGTGCATCAATGTCCGGAGCGAATCGTAGACAAAGCAGTTCAGTCAGCTTGTTTGGCAGAATGGCAAGAGTAAGATCTATTTATCGTGGAATAATTTCATCGAACCATATATGATAAAAATTTGATTGATGTTATATACCTTACCATTTTAATGGAATCAATGATAAACATCCATAATTCCAATTAATAATCCTCCGAGTAAAATGCATACAGATTACCCGCTCATCTTCCCCAGAATTAGAGATCTCCAGTGGCTATAGTGGAATGGCCAGCAAATCTGATGGGCAGTCCAGAGTAGATGCTAAATACCCAGCCCTCTTGTTCAAGCAACAGCTCACTGCCTATGTAGAGAAAATATATGGGAAGATCCGTGACAGATTAAAGAAAGATATTAGTCCATTTCTAACAATGTGCATTCAGGTAGATCTTCTACCAAAATATAAAGAAAAACTATATGAACATTCAAAATTGTATCTTTTACCATAAAATATAAAGAAATACAAATAAAAAAACAATAGGAGTATTCAAAATTACACCTTTTACCAAAAAAAATGAAGAAAGGTTATTTGAATATTAAAAATGCAGGCACCAAGGTCTGCAAGAACTCGATCCACACGAGCATCATCAAAGAGTATTCATTCAAATGTAGCGGCAAAACAAGCATCAAGTATACATTGGCAAAGCATTATGAAGAGCTTGGATCATTTTCAAACCATTCTGCATGAAAATTACGTAAGCCATAATTCAGCTATCACTGCTTAGCAAAACTGAAACGAAGATAATTTGCTGATTTGCCTCCATTTGTCTTTTAAAGGTGCATTCCATGATAATACAAAAGATATACAGCCAAGTGTTTGCATTCATAAATGTGCAGCTTTTTAACAGGCAAGTGTTAAAATTTACCGTCTTTAGTTTTGCGTGAGATTAAAACTGAAACCAAGCCACCAAATAAACTTGGACTTCCATTCAGTTTGCTTCTTCGTCGAGAGTGCTGCTCGTCCAGTAATGGCGAATTCTTGAAGGCTGGTCTAAATGAATTAGAGGAATGGTGTTCCAAAGCAACACAAGAGGTTTGTCAGCCTGCTAAATCAAAACAGATACCTTAGCACACGAATCTTTTATTTATAATCACATAATTTTCTGTTTTTATTGCTTTTTTTACAGTTTGCAGGATCTTCATTGGACGAGCTCCAACACATAAAACAGGCAGTAGGGTTCTTGGTGAGAGCAAAATCCAGATTCCACTTAACTTTTGCTTTAGTTTTTGTATCATATGCATGAATCTTTCTCTATATTTAGGTTTTGCATCAGAAGGCTCACAAATCATTGGAAGAAATCACAAATGAACTATGTCCGGTAAGTCAAAAACAAAAGCTTAGAAAATTCATTCCAATCTTCGAAAACTGACAAAATTTTTCTGCGTTTGATTCAGGCATTAAGTCTTCCTCAAATATATCGCATTGGTACAATGTTTTGGGATGACAAATACGGAACACAAGGTTTATCTCAAGATGTAAGACATCGAATATCTCATTTTACAAATGTCCACCCAATTCATTAATAAAAAATCCAGCTTTCATTATTGATGCTGTTTGGTATCCTATGTTAGGCAGGATTCAAGCAAGATTTAGCTTAAATTCTGCCAATAGAATATTTGGGACTTTAAATTCTGCCATTTGATACATTTTATTTCAGTTTTCTTATCCTTTAAATCCACGAATCGCTAAATCCATGATTTATTAAATCCCACAGTTCACAAAATTTAACGGGTCTAAAAATCTCTCCCTCTCATAAATCTAAAATCATGAAACCAATAGGAAACAGTTCATAATAAATTAACAAAATATAAAAATCATCATGACATAATTTCTAAATTCTAATCTGCACGAGACTCAACTAAATTTGGACTTAAAAGATTTATTAAATTATTGATGGAGGACATCCTTGCAACGAAAAAAATTTGCGTACGTAGACCGTACGCAGCGCTGCGTACGGTCTACATGGTACATGGAGGTTATACAGAGAGTTTTCATGTTTTATCTCATGTAATATCTGTGTAATCTCCACGTAACTTCTCTGTTATTTGGAGGGTACATGGAGGTTACATACATATGTGGCTGCCTCCTACTGGTTGGCGTACGAGCGCTGCGTACGGTCTACGTACGCAAATTTTTTCCCCTTGCAACACCCTATTAATTGATTCCAGTGGACATTGCAATATTATGCAAATACATAAGAAATTGGGTGGTTTATACATAAAAGCCCTGTCTAGTTTTACAATATCCCCTGTTCATCGATGTCTGTTTAGCTGATTACTCCATACATTCCCTTATAAACCTAAGAGGCAACAAATCAAACTTGTTATATGCATGGTCCATTATGACAACAACATTGATATTTCACCACAAAAAATGAATGAATAAATAAATAAATAATGGGTTGCACTGATCGCAGGTAATTGGGAAGATGAGAGCCATGATGACTGATGATTCCACAGATATCCCCAACAGCTCTTTCTTACTGGATGATGATTCAAGGTAAAGCCATTTTCTATAAAAATGTTAATAAGAAAATTGGACAAATTAAATAAATTTTATGGTGTTGAAATGTCCACAGCATACCATTTTCTCTGGACGACATATCCCGATCGGGAATCGACATCAACCTCGCCGACGTTGAACCGCCGCCTCTTCTACGGCACAACTCCCAGTTCCATTTTCTTTCCCAGCAGCTTACCAATTGAGTCATTCTTTCTTCCATTTTTTCTTTCTTTAAATATAGAGAGTTTTTTCTTCTTTTTGTGGCTTGAGTGTGCATAGCTTTTTTTTTTCAATATTATTTTTAATATATATATATATATATATATATATATATATATATATATATATATATATATATATATATATAGTTTTTGCAGTATTGTTTTGGTTTGTGAATTGTTTTGTAAAAGAGAGAATAAAGTATTGTATTGGGAATTTGGGATGGGGTTGGCATTGAAATGAAAGGATTTATTCTTGCTTTTAACTTTTGTTGGATTTTATTTAATAGGACCCAATGAGGGATTAGATATATTTTATGAGTGAATAAATTAATATTATATTAGATTTGTAATAGATAGGACCCAATAAAGAATCTAATATTAGACATGGCTAATATTAAACCTACAAATATCATAATTTTATTATTATTATTATATATATATCATTTAATTCTTATGTATTTTTATATATAAAAATACCACTAATATTATTTTTCTTAAAATAAAATATACATTTTCATAAATATTTTCTATGTTTTTTTTTTTTTTTTTAGTTGAAGGAGACAAGGCTCCCTACGCGTTTCATAAGTAAACATACAAAATCGGGAAAGAGGTCCTATCTAACAAACCCAAACAACTCACGCAAAAAATAAGAATCTAAGGTCATTTTTCCTAAAAAAGATAAAATACAACTCAATGACATACACAGACAACCCAAAAAATCATAAATCAGATAAAACAGCATTCAAAAGCTCCTAAGGAATAAGATTATAAATCCATACACCATTAGTAAGTAATCCAAATTTAAATGCCATAATAGTCGCTTTATCGCTATTCCTTCTAAGATGGCATCATTTAATGAAAAGTTCTTCGAAAGTTTTAAAATCTTCTTCAAATAAATAGTAGATAATCAATGAGGATTAATTTGCAGAGATACGAACTTTTCCAAATAATGAGAATCCGTCTCAAGTCTCTATAAATTTCCAGACCATTCGTTTAGAAGTTAACAGAATAAAAAAGACAAGATCAGCCTCAAGAATAAGAGAGAGAGAGCACACTTTCTAATTAGTAACTAACATAACACAAGAAATATCTCTAACAAATAAATATTTTCTATGTGATTGTGATAGTAATATGCTAGTCATATGTTGAAAATTATTAGGTATATTGTAGCATTGAATGCATATTTTAAATCCAAAATTATATATATATATATATATATATATATATATATATATATATATATATATATATATATATATATATATATATATATATAAGGAGATTGTAGCTCTCTACGCGTTCCATCAAAAAAAAATTACAAAACTGAAAAAGAGATCATATCTAACATAACACAAGAAAATAATGTTTCTTTTCATATATTTGAAAAACTAGAACAATTTTTTCTAAAAAGGACACTCAATTTATAAGTATTTACATATACAACTCCAAAACTTCAACTTTTTACATCCATACCCACTAATTAAAGTCTATATGTATATATATAAAAGAACAATCGCAAATGCTCCAATCTTTGAGCTATTAAACACAAAACTGCAGCACAAAAATCAGCACTTCACAGCATCTAAAAAACCAAAAACTAAAACACACAACAAAACAGATCCAATAGATACCCCCTTTCAACATCAAGGCCCTATCAGCTAACATTTCTATAACAACTGAACACAGCTCAATTGATCTTACTGTCTTCAACCTCTATTGGCAGCAGAAATGGCTCCAATGTGCTGACGACGTCTCTCATGAGCGGCCGCGCCTTCGGGTTTCCGTTGAGACAATAGTAGGCCAACTTGGCCATCATGCAAACCGCCTTCGCCGGGTGATCACCGCCCAGCCTCGGATCTACGATGTTCAGGACAGCTTTCTTATGCATGAGGAACGGCAAAGCCCAGTCGGCGAGAGTCTGCTCATTCGCCGGCCGCAATTTTTCGATGGATTTTCTTCCGGTGATTAGTTCGAGGAGGACGACGCCGAAGCTGTAGACGTCGCTCATTGTCGTCAGATGACCTGTATGCAGTGTTACAAGCTGTAATGGTCGTATTTGATGTTAGAGGCATTTACAAAAATTCCACACAGTTCTTTTATATTTAAATATGAAACTTTATATGTTAGATATGTAAACCTTGTGACATGAATGTGAGTTTTCCTTAATGTTAACATGACCAATGTATGTTGATGTCTCTAATATAACATTCTAAGAAGTGTTAAGTAAGACGACATATCCGAACTCTCGAGTCTTTACTAACATGACTTTATTTATTTTTTGGTTACATCAAGAAGTCGAGCATGACGTTCACTCTGCCGCTCGAGCAAATGGTGAATAACCGCTCAATACAAGTGCAATGAAAGTCGCAGATTTAGTTCACACGCATTATTGATCACTCGTTAAAACCTTGTCCAAGTAAATATGTATTATGCAATTACTTCGCGAGCATTGAAGATGTTGATGTTAACATGATAAAATGATGTTAACAACTCTGAAAAAGATTTTAAAACTTAGTCTTGCTCGTGGTTGGCTTGAACTCAATAATAAATGAACGAAATTGAACAATATAGTACTCGACTCGCCCGAGTTCATTCACAACCCTAATTCAAAATTCATGACTACCAAACCAAACAATTTCTACCACCCATTTAAATATAGAAACAAAACTAAATAGTAGCGAATCAAAAGCTCGAAGTTTCCCATCAAATTCCAATCTTCTTTATAAATATAATAAAAAATAAAAAAAAAGTCGAGCCTTAACGAAAACTAAGTTAGAAATTAATGATTAATAGTTACAGTGAGCTTTGAATTTGTGTCTCCTAATTGGAAAGACAGTTCGCTGTCAACTCCTCCACAAGTCGTGCACATAAGCATAACGAGTTGATAAAAGAAAAAAAATAATGATACGAATAATAATAATAATAAAGAGAATATTGAATTAAAATAATATTAAATTATGAGAAACATAATTTAAAAAAATATAGTGGACTTTTTTGCAAAAAAACAGACCTGTCTTCATGTACTCAGGAGCTGCATATCCACAAGTTCCCATAATTCTAGTGGATACATGAGAATTGTCTCCTACAGGACCAGCTTTTGCCAATCCAAAGTCTGAAAGTTTCGCATTGTAATGCTGCAATTTTAACATTAATTAATAAAATAAAAATTCGACAATGAAATAAGTTTAAAAAAAAAAATTAAAAATAAAAATTACATACGTACCATCTAATTCCTATGTATTTAATTTACATATCTCACACCTAAACTTTATGTTTTACATTTATACCATCCGAATCTTTCATATTAAGCGTTAGATAGGTAAATAGATAGGAATTGAGTGGTATGGTATGTAAGCAGATTTTTCCAATTTTAATTTATTTTATTTTTTTTAGGGGTAATTACATAGAAACCACCCGAAACTTGATATTTACGAATCAAGCACCCTCTTTCGTCCGATTTTCAAATTCTCGCTCAAATATCAGAATTCATGGTAAAACTCCGACTCATACTTCTCATTTTCATCAAAATCTCAATGGTTTGATCGTGACACGAGTGGTTAATTTGTAAATATCAATGTTTCGGATGATCTGAATGTAAGTATCCGCCGGCATAATTGAATCGACATATTATTTTATTAGTATTGATTCTTACCAAATTATTCTTTTTAATTCTTTTAATAAAGACATTTTAGTCAACGGTAGATTATAGAGGAAGTTGATCAACTATTAATAACAACAAATGTGTACAAATCGAAGGGAGAAAATAATTATTTTGATTGTGAAGTTGAGAATAAGGAGAATAAAAATATTAAAATATGTAAGTGATGACCATTAAAAAAAATGGAAGATTTACATTCATACCACTTAATTCATATATTTTTGCATTTCTAACATGTGGAGTTCAATATTTACAAAAATGTCACCATAAGCACGAAAAGATGGCTTTTATTTCTTACAAGTGAAAATAGTGATATTTTTGATGTGATATGAAATTTTTGGGTGGTATAAATGTAAAAAGGTAGAATTTAGGTGTTAGAGATGTAAATACATAAGAATTGGGTGGTATATGTGTAAATGCCCTTCCAAATGAAAAAATATTGCATTAGGAGTCCTGATACAATTTTGTATCAGGACTTCAATCAAAGTCTGTCTTAGTGAAAAAAATAAAAAATGTTTAATACATGGTGGTCTCATCTATACACGTAGAGACTCGATCGAGTCTAACGCAAAGCCATATCGTAGACCGCACTTGACATAAGTCGCATCGCACTCGACGCAAACACACACACACTCCTACATATATATATGTAAAGGCATGGTAGGATGAATCGATATAATTAATGCGGGAAAATTAGGAAGTAAAATAACAGGATCAGCAGATCATAAGAAAGTTGTGCAAAAATACATGCAAAATAGGTTTAAGAATGAATAAAGTCCCAAAATAGTCCTATTATTTCCACGGGGTCATTTTAGTCCCAGAGTTTATAGAAGTGTCGAATACTCCACAGACTCTTTAAATTGGGGTTGAAGTAGTCTGCATAGAGAAGAATAAGAGAGTTTAATTTTAAAATACTCGGCGACTATAAACTTTGGAACTAAAACGGTCCCATGTAAATACTCAAGAGGACTATTTTGGCACTTTACTCGTTTTAAAACCCAAAATTATAACTATTGCAGATTTGTAGTCACAATTCCCCTATCAAAACAAGAGAAAACAGCTTGAAAGATGTAAATATTGAGAATAAAGCTATATGATTGAAGGGCATAAACATAATTTTGAAAGGCACTCAAACTCATTCTAAACAGAAAAAGGAGTTAGATAATCCTCCCCTCAAGCTCTTCATCTAAAA
This sequence comes from Papilionanthe hookeriana x Papilionanthe teres, assembly GCA_022702705.1. NCBI lineage: Eukaryota > Viridiplantae > Streptophyta > Magnoliopsida > Asparagales > Orchidaceae > Papilionanthe > Papilionanthe hookeriana x Papilionanthe teres. The sequence continues at coordinate 10,448,524 of CM040430.1, read as the reverse complement.
CTAAAAGTTTTATCTGCAATTTTTAGTAAAGTTGTGGACTTGTTTGCAAACTTCAACAACTTGAGTGTACAAGAGAACAAATTGGATAGATGGGTAACCAAGAGGCTGATTAAAGCCAATAGAGTACATTAAAAGATTTGCCATCTGTTGGTTAAGTAGATAATAAGAATATTTTATGGGGGCTATTTGGTTTGAAGTATTTTGATTCTACTGCATTTAAAATGCAGTAGTAGTTTTTTCTTAAATCGGGATAATTACATACACATCACTCAAAATATTAGTATTTGCAAACTAGCACCCAATGATTTTCTTGAACTACTGAACTGGTGTATCTAAGTGTACCACGATCAAACCAATGAAAATTTGATAAAAATGAAAAAGATGTGTTAGGTATGGCTCATATACAGGAAATTTGGAGTCTCTTGAAATAAAGAAGTGTCTCTCCTGGAGAAAGATAGTGTCTCTGAACTTAATGTTTCGGTGGAGAGAGAGTGGCTTTAGAATTTATCTCGTGAGCTTTTCTATAAATACGCGTAACCCTAGCTGTATGTGAACCGAACTTGTATCTCCCTGAAATAGTGAATTCGCCGCTCTGCTCTCGAGGATGTACGCATCTTTGCCGAACCTCATTAAATCTCTGTGTTCTTTGGATTTGCGTCGATTCTTGCATTGCTTTACCCAAAATTTCTCAACAAGACGGATCTAGCTTTTATTCTAAATTTTGACATTTAAGTGAGAATTTGAAAAATGGATGAAGAAGGATGATATATATATTTGTAAGTAGCAATATTTTGTGTCCTATGTATGTATCTGAAAAAATGAGAGCAACAACTAAAATAAGTTCCACATTTAGAGACCTTCCCTATTGACAAAGTACTTATGCATCAATCCAACAAAGGATTAAACAATAGAGGAATTTAAACATAATTTACCTCATCTAACAAGATGTTAGGTGTTTTAAAATCGCGATAAATAATTGGATCTTTAGCTTCGTGGAGAAACGCAAGGCCCTTGGCGGCGTCATATGCGATCTTCACTCGAACGGCCCAAGAAAGTCTGGGCAGAACTCCTGCAAATGAAACAAAAATATGCAATTATAAAGAATTCACAGGTGCAATATTAAAATTTTAACGAAAGAAGAATGCAATATATTGCATATAAACTTATTTAAACGAAAAGTCTACGTGTTCTTTATTTTGTTTATTTCATAGTTCTTCGATATAGATATGGATAATGAAGATTCAAAGGCATGCTTAGATGATCTATGTTTGAAAATATTAAACTAAATCTCATGAAATAAACAAGATTGTAAAGCCAAATGCTTGCCATGATGAAATTAAAAAATGAAGTTATAATGCTTATATATTTACATAAATAACTCCTAAACTTTGATATTTACATTATAATACTTTCTTGTCATAACCAATGCATGAAAAGTCACTTAGGAAGTTAGCAATAGTAGTACTTTTCATATAATATTAATGATTTGAGCGACATGCTTATGTATAAATATAAAAAATTAGGTGAGAGATATGTAAATACATAAAAAAATGTGTGCTATATATGTAAATAATCCTTATTGATGTTACAGATTAACAAAAATAAGGCACGCCTATACAAGACAATTAAGGAAATTGACTTGCTCTTATTTGTCTTTGCATTTGTCAACTCAGTATGCAGAAGAAGTTTTCAATCGTGTTTAATTTTCTTAAATCTTTTGACCCTGTCAACTTATATATATGTATATATATATTACTTTTAAAACAAGGAAAACGATATTTGACAAAGGCCCAAATATTGGTTTCCCATGCGCTAGGCCTCATGATGAGACTGAATCCCCCCGCGCCACAGGTGGGATTCGAACCCCTGATCTTCGGGGTCTTACAGAAACCCCGTTCCACCAGACCAAATATATATATATAGTGACGTTCATTTTATATATAAATAAAACCCAAAGGCAAGTTGTTATAAACTTGAACTTCAAGTCAACAATATTTTTAAAAACTCCCCATCATAAATTTGAGGAAGAAAGGTTAAAATTTATCATAAGACCCATTTGGTTGCTTCATATTGAAAACAATAAAAAAAGAGTTAAAAATGGGTTAAATTAGATTAAAATGTTTGGGAAATTTACATACATACCTAACAAATCTTATGTATTTACATATCAAACATTCAAAATTTGATATCTATGCATGAAAATGTGTATTTTATTATTGATGTGACGTTAGTACTAGGAAAAATACATTGATGAAGAACAAACAACTGAAAATAAATAATGTTCTAAGAAAATCATATTCTGCCATTTAATGCACCTATTTTCTAATAAATTCTTGCATGCCACCCAATTCTTATATATTTACACACCTAAGCTTTACACAAGTAAGATGATATATATGTAAAAATTGAAATTTAGATATGTAAATATAAAGAAATTAAGGGCATTCATGCAAATCTTCCAAACAAAAATCAGTTCATAGAACAGTTGGTATAATTACTTGAAAACAGATTACCTTCCACACTGCCCAAAGGCATGAACTCATACACAAGAACTCTGTGGCTCTTCTCGCAGCAGTATCCAATCAACTTCACCAGATTTGGATGTGAAAGTTGCCCTAGAAATAAGACCTCCGCCTGCAAAATCAGCATTTTTTATCACCCTGAACCAGTAACCTATCATCTTATGAAGATTATCAAACATGAAGGAGGAGAAGAAGAAGAAGAAGAGTTATTTACCAGCCACTCCCTGTGGCCCTGAAAACTTCTATCTCCATCATGAACTTTAACAGCAACTTGAAGAGATGGAATCCCCTTTCGAAAATCTTCTGTGATTAAACCCTTATAAACAAGCCCAAAACCACCACCTCCGATAATACTTTCCTGCCTGAAACTCCCTGTAATTTCATTTAGTTCATCGAAGGTGAAAGCAATCAATGGATTTGCAGCAGAATCCCTGCGCAGCTTTTCAACTTCCTCGGGAGTGGTTGGCAATATACAGTGTTCTTGCTCCTCCCCCTCCTTCTTTTCCTTTTCCTGCTCTTTCACTAAGGAAAGACTAGTGGCTTTCGGAGATTCTGCCATTGTTTTGGGGCTTTGATTAGGTTAAGAAAGAAAGGGGGAAAAAGCAAGTTAGAAGGATAAAAAAGGTGAAATTTTTTGAAAAAAAATTACCTGATTTTGCATTAGAAGATACTCTGTTAAGTGAAGGAATTCCGACGAAGGCGCAATTGCCCATTATTGATAAAAGAAGAAGAAAAAGGCAGAAGTTTTCTAAGCTGACAGAGAAGCCGACTCCATGAACAGAAGTAGGGAAGTTCAAAGGGGGAGGGAGGGAGGGAGGAAGAAAGAAGGTGAAAGGAATGATTTTTACTGATGAAGAGAGGAGATGAGATCGAAGAAACAACAGAGGATTTAAATATAGAAAATTCAAAAGGGAGATGAGTAAATGGACATTACCCCAAGTCTTCTTGGTGGGGATGACCAGAAAGCAAAAATTAAAAAATTAAAAAAATAATAATGAAAATTACCACCTGCGGTTTCAGTGGGATCATGTACCTTTCAATGTGGATTTTTATTTTATTTTTTTATTTTTTATTTACTTTATAAATGAAAAAAAACTTATTTCATTTTTCATATGGGCATTTACATATATACCATAATTTTAATGCATTTACATAGAAAATATTAATATTTTGATTTTTAAAATGTAAATTACAACTTTGCAAGCATAGGCAATGTATCATATATATAAAAAATGTAATTTAGGGGGTTAGATTAATAAATATAGGGGAATTGAGTGGTATGTATATATGCAAATATTCTTTTATTCTTAAAAGTTGAAATTGTGTTTTTTTAATTTTATGGAAAAAATATTGCATCATGGGTCTTGATGAAAAACTGCATCAGAACTCCGATCACTTTCTACCATCTGTACAGCTCGACCACACTAGATATTAAATTATTTAGCTTTTTTTACTAAAGAGATGTGAATCGTATATGTAAGTGAGCAGATGACTTGAGTCATGATATAGTTTGCATCATGACTCATGATGTAATATTTTTTCATTTTTATGAGACAAAATATTTGGTTGGCATAATTATAAAGAGTAAATCTTAAATATTAGATATATAAATATTTAGAAATTATGTGGTATGTATTAATTCCCTTGTACTTTTTTCTTTTGTATATATACATATTTTTTTTTCCATTTTTCAAAGGAAATTGATATTTATAGTTTACTGGTCCAACTATAAATATCGATTTCCTACGCGTCTATCCGACCCGTCCGCACCACTGCAGTAGGGATCGAACCCGACCTTCTGTGACTTTACAGATGAACCCCGCCTAAACCACTCGTACTACGATCGCCGCACTATATATATATATATATATATATATATATATATATACAAAATATTTTAGTAATTGTGCTGAATTTTTTTAATGGTATTCCAAATATTTACAATTTATTATATGACTAGACATTAATATATTTTTAACAATTGAGGTAATATTGGAAAACTCTTATATTGATGAGTATTGTAAGATAGTCATTATTTTCTTTAGCATATTTTTGCACTCTTAGTACTAATTTCCGGGTCTTGTAATTAAAATGCAATGTTAGGAATCCTTAATGATATCCTAACCTAATTATTTTGAAAAATGAAATAAAATAATAATTATAATAATTTAATTAATAGATTATTTACGTACATACCACTCAATTCCTATGTATTTGCATGTCTAACACCTAAATTTCAATTTTTATATACATACCACCTTACCCATAGATTAAAAGGATGTTATTTTTTATGTGCTAAAAACAATTTGGATTGTTTATAAGTAAAAAAAAAAAGAAATTTTGTATACATTTGATGTAAAACATTTTAATCTTTTAATCCTTATATTTACAACAAACATATATCCACGAGAGAGAGAGAGAGAGAGAGAGAGAGAGAGAGAGAGAGAGAGAGAGAGTGAGAGATTAACATACATAACTCTCAATTTTTATGTATTTACATATCTATCTATTTACATCAAAGTTTAATATTTATTCTGTGTGAACAGATATGTATCATTTAAAAAAATAGTGATAGTAGTATTTTTGATATAATATTAGTGACTTAGGAGGGCGTGTTTGGGGCAGTTTATTTTTTGTGGTAGTATTTTGAAAATGCACTAGACCTATTTGAGTAAATTGCGTTTTAGATGCGTATGCATTTTCAAAACGCTGAAAACAACGTTTTCACACAGCTGTAGCTTCGATCGCGATTCGATTTTTCCAATATATATATATATATATATATATATATATATATATATACTATCGCACCTAACTTATCAGCAGATTATTTTAATCAGCTTATCAGGGTGTTAATTGTTGTGCGTATAAATATGGGAGTTTAGCTGTTAGATATGTAAATACATAAGAATTGTGGGGGTGTGTGTGTAAAAAATCTTTTGATGTAATCATAAAGATTTAAGTGTCCCCCAACACACACAACATTAATGAGATGGAAAAGTAGGAGAAAGTGAGAGCTTTCTTAATCAGCTGAATATAACCTACTAAACTAGCTTTAGTGGGGCTTTTCATATTTGGACATTTTTGGCATTTCCCACTTTCCCTTCAGCTTCTTTTTTGCTTTATGAAAAAAATTAATGTAATCTTTTGTTTTCATGTGGATGGAGTCTTCTTGGGGAGGAAATTATTGACTGGCTAGCAATGGTTACAAAATTTGATTTTGATTTCAATTTTATCCTAAGAATTTCACTTTTAATATTTCCAATAACTCGTTAATATTATATATTGTATACTACGGTTATATATAGATATATATATTATATTTGTAACTCTAATGGTATGTACTGTTTTTCCTGAGGACGTAGGAATCTTGTTGAACCTTGTTAAATCCTTGTGTGTTCTCGATTCTTGAGTTTCTTCACCCTAATTCTTCGTTAAAATAAAATAATAAATGGGACATATTTTGTATTGTACGACAGTCTTTCTCAAAGTCTTGAAGAAAATATTGATTTGGGTGTCAGGTAGTTTTGATGCAATGCTCGCTCATCTCTGATGTCTGGATGAAAGGTTAAGTCTCTAATGTCGGGCGACACATTTAATTAATGAATTGATAGATGTCTTTATTAGTCATGATAACCCTCTCTGATAGTTGTGATCACATAAGCTGAGTTAGGTCATCGTTTTTATAAGAAGTGAATACAACTACTTCGATGAGTTGGCTCAGTTCAACCATTTCGACACGTAAACTCGAATCAATAAAAAAAAAGGTGAAAATTTTGTGTATAACCATATTTATGTATACTCCTTCTCTCAATAGACATGAGTTGGCTCCTTTTTTCTTCATTTTTTTTTCCCTTTTTGGCAAATATTCAAAATGGTAGGTGGACAAAAATATGGTGCCTGATCAATCCCCTTTATAGATGGATTTTAGTTCATAAAAGCTATCCATCAGTTTTTGGTGGCTCAAAGAGATTGCATTCCATTCCTACTTTGGGCGAAACCATCTGAAGTTTTTATGATGGGTATATTTATCATGCCAAATAATTATTTTTAGTTATTTTTAATTTTCTTTAAGTGTTAGGAAAAATATCTATTTACTTGGAGTAAAATTACTTATTTATTTATTTATTTATTTATCTTAAAATTTTATGTTTAATGATTGGCAATTACCTACCCTATAATTCTCCTAACTCAAGCTTTGATACGCCACTAATAAATTTTCATCGTCTGGCACGAATCTCAAGGTATGACATAGATCTCGAGACGATATTTTGAGAACGAAATGTTCAAATCATGATAAAAAAATCATCCAAAGTTTCGATTTCAGGCAAACTTGTAGTCAAACTGACCGGCTCGATGAGACAGACTTAAATATATGAAAGCTAGTCCAATCCAACTCAAATCAAGCCCAGATCAGGTCATTAAATTATTCTTAGAAGATTTCCAAACATATTTAGAAGGCTAAACAGATGCCGACACTAACAAATGAATCGAGCATCTCGACAAAATGAATCCAACGAGCACAAGATCACTAAATTCCGACATAATTAAAGTACTCAAATGTTCATCAAACGTCATATGATTGAAAGAAACTCACTGGACCGTCCGATCAAAATGATTTATATTATGTATCAATTGCACACAGAATACTTTAAATATACCCACACCCCTCACATGATAGGAAGCTGAAGCCTGGAGAGAAAGAGTCTGAGGCATTGAGGAGAAGCTGCAACTTATTATCACCATAAATTACTGTCGACCACCCTTGATCTTCGTCAACTACCGTCAACCACCGTAGACCACCGTAGACCACTGCCGACCCCCGTTAACCATTACTAACTGTGTCGATCTCCGTTAACTTCTGTCAACTGTTGTTGACCACCACCGACCTTCGTTGACCACCATCGATCACCATCAACCAGACATTTCCCATCTGTGAGATAAGGAATTTTTGTAATCATCAATCAATAATGGATTTTTGCAACTGGGCCAGGTCCCCCATGGTTTTTCCCTTTACGGGTTTCCACGTAAAAACTTCTGTAGTCATCACAGCTTGTTTCTTTTTCATATGTGTGTGTGTTGAATTCTTATACATTGTTAAGACAATAATTCATTACTCTACCTCCGTGAAATTCATTTGATGTCAATATTGCTCTTATAAATATGTTAGAGAAACTTTATTTTAACATTTAGGAAGATTTACATACATACCAACCAACTTCCACGTATTTACATATCTAACATCTGACTTTCAATTTTCACACACCATGCCAGCTTGCCTATGTATGCAAATGTGTATTTCAGTTTTCAAAAAGCTAAAATGATGATTTTTTGTATGTGATACGCAAATTTGGGTGGTATAAATGTGAAAAGTAAAGTTTAGGTGCTAGATATGTAAATACATGGAAATTGAGGGTCATGCATGTAAATACCCCTAAAATTTTCTATGCTGGTAAGAAGATGATAGACGCCCACTACTGTAAAGCTGCACTCTTGATAAGTAGAGTCAGCCAAAAATATCTACCGAGTGGGGGCGGTGGAACAGTTTATATCATTTTGATAGGGCAGATGATTTTGACTCAAAGTAATCAACTTTGAATTATTATATTTGACAGAGTTATATCTGACTTGACAATAACCCCAAAAAGATCTTCAGAAGGATCAAAATTATTTAATTTATAGTGTATTTGTCTCCAATTTGTGACTTCTATTTTATATAAAACTGTTGTGTGTGTGTGTGTGTATGTATTTATAGGTACATATATGTCTATATGTATGCATATCAGTACGTACATGCATGCATGTGTGTATAGGTACATACATACATACATATTTAATGTTTCTTAGCGTTGTACGAAAAATCCAACACACACAAAGATAAAACAAGAGTTGATAGAGAAAATACTAGATATTTTTATATGAAAAACTCAGAGCGGGTAATAGCTCGGGGTCTAGCATTGTTGAAATGGTTTCGCTGTTCATGTATGAGTTACGATATTTTTCCAGCCATTGAATAATAAAAAAATTATATTACAAAATAATAGGAGAAATCGACTTAACTCTCACTAATGAAGAAGGAGAAAATATCACGGAGGTGATGACTGGCGATAGGGGATATGTGATGAAAATCTTGATTCGTTGTTATCGATGACGGTGTGTGGTTGGCAATAGTGATCTAATAATAGTAATAGTGATAGTTAGAGAAAAGTGATCCGATGGTGACGCTCTAACAATGGAAGTTTAACTGTGACGATGGCGTTAGGCAAGCACTAATGGTCTGATGACAATTGTGCGGGAGACAATGGCTATTGTAGCGTTAATAAATGAATATTGGTTGGTTGGATGATAAGAAAATGTGGCCTGATGATAGTTGGAAACATGAGATAGTGATCCGTTGAAGTCGATAGTGTTCTACAGACAACAAAAACAACTGCGACATTGGCGAAATTACCATTGTCCAATTATAATAGCTATGGACTAACAACATAGGCAGTCGATGCTGATTTGGCTGTGACAGTGGCTGAATTATGTAGATCTGGTAATGATGGAAATGACAGTGGAAACACATTTAGCTAGGCGACGTTGATCTAATGACTCCTTCGGGGCTTTAACACTGTTTGCTAGGTGACTATGGCTTGAAGGTGACATTGACAACAACAATGCCATTGGTCGGGTGATGATGGTTTGACAATTGCAGTTTACCGTGACAATGATGGTGATGGTTAGATGACAGTGATTTGGCAATGACAGCTGTGTATCACTAGTGTGGTAGCGAACCTAATGACGGTGATCCCGTATAACAGTGGCTGGATGATGGTGATTCAACACAACGATGATCAAGTAACGACGATTCGGCATAATGGCGGCTGGGTGACGACGATTTGACATAATGATAGCTCGACAATGATGATCTAACATAACAACATCTAAACGATGATTATCCAGCGACTGTGGTGATGGTTTGACAATGATAGCCTGATGGAGAAGGTGGTGACACAATGACAATGGTTTGACGGTGGTAATGTTGGTGGCAGCTTGGCATCGGTTAGGTGATGGTGGTCACTTGACAACAATAACCCAAAATCTATGATGGTGGCATGGGCTTTGCAGTCTAGCACAATGAAGGTGGTCCGATGATGGTGGCTTGATGGTGGCAATGAAAAACATACAAAATAGGTCAGATGGTGCGAGCAGTGGCATGGCATCTACTAAGTGATGATGATCCAGTGGCTGCAATAGTTGATAACGGCGATATGCTGTAGTGGCAGTGGTTTGATGTTCGTGGTCTGGATATATTGCGATGACTTATCATTGTTCAGGTGATAGTGGCCCGATGATTGGTATCACTTGACGACGGTGGTCCAACACAGCATCAATGGCCTAATGTTAGTGATCTGACATGACAACAATGACCCGGCATTGGCTAGGTGAATGCACTCTGACGATGGCGTCGGCTCGTGGTAGTGATTTAATGTGGAGGCAGTGGTTTGGCATTAGTCATGTGATCGTGGTTCTAATATGGGTGATAGCCGACAACAGTGGTTCGAGGGTGGTGGGGGCGGCTCGACATTGTAACCGTGACAGTAGTGGCTTAGCATGGTCGGGTAATGGTGGTCTGGTGATAGTGGGATACTACGGCGGTACCCCGACATCGGCCAAGGGACAATGGTTCAATGGGCAGTAGCCCACTCGTGACGGTGGTCTGATGATGTTGGAGCTTAAGAATCCTCAAGAGTTTGGAGCTTCCTCAAGTCTTCACATCCCGGTCTAACCCAATCTCATGAAGAAAGTGAGGGTCTTTTCGTAGATTTTAGGGGTGAGAATTGATTGGACGCTTGCATTGAGAAGATTAGGCTAATGATAGTTGACTTTTTTGAGTAATTCATGTCCCATTAGACATATATTAGAACTAATAACCCTTAAATATTTTGATTTGATGAAATATCCCTCAAAATCATTTTTGAATGAAAACAATCAAATACTGCAAACATTGAACTAAATTTAATATTAAAACTCTTAAGAATGCATTGTGCAAACATATGTATGAAAGTTTTTTCTTTATTTTGTTGTTGATGTGCTGTTGCTCAACATGATAAGAATAATATTATTATCATTAAAATATAATATATTGGTTATAGCTCAAGAAAAAAATTATTACTTATATATTTCTCATTGGAAAAAATATCACGAGAAAAAAACACTTGAATGACTCAATAAAAAATGATACGCTGTCAACAAAATTTCATAATCAGGCACGATTCTTGTGGTATGATGCGGATCTCGATGTAATTTTGTAAGTAAAAAATATTCAAAACTCAATAAAAGTCATCCAGAACTCTGATTTCAACAAACTTACAATCAAATAGACCGGCTCGACAAAGAGAACACAATGTTATCAAAAGTGGTCCAATCCGAACTAAATCAAGCCCAGATCAAACCCTTAAATCACTTTTTAAAGTTTTCTGAACACATTTGAAAGGTCAAACGAATGTTGATTTTGACGAGTCTATAATCAAATCGAGCATTCTGACAAGGCGTTTCCAAAGAGCCAAGACCACTCAATTTTGATATCATTAAGGTACTCAAATGTTCATCAAATGTCAACCAATCGTGGGCCTCCGAATCGTCCGGTCAAAATAATTCAAATTCATGCATTAATTGCACCGAACTCGATAAAAATAAAGGGAGGGAGGCTTGAGAAAGAACTGGAAGCTTTAAGAATGAGTTGAAGTCCTCGGCCATTTCTGTCACCGTCGATCACCGACGACCGTCGTTTACCACGATTGACCGCCATCGATTTAGCTGACCACTATTGACGACCACCAACCGACGTCGACCACCGCCTATCGGCCTCCACCGATTGTCATCGGCTGTCGTCCACTTCTTACGATAAGTTCATTCGCACTTCAATGTTGTAATTCAGAAGACTTTGTAACTCTTTCTGACATGTAGGACAAGTGGTCTCTGTAATCATCAACTTATAGTGGATTTTTATAATTGGGTCAGGCCTTGTGGTTTTTTCTTTTTATGGGTTTTCCATGTAAAGACTTCTGGTTTTGATTGTTTTCTTTTATCTGAGTTTGTGCTCTTAGATGATAATCTGTTACTTTACTGCTGCGAATTTTCTAGCATGCATCAAAAAATAAGCTATAAATCAAATAAAATATCATAAATGCGAAGAAAAGTTTTAAGGGAAAGCTCCAGCCTAAAACGCTTTTAGTTGATATATCATATTTTAAGCCCAAAAAATAATAAAAAGACTCGCAAACAAAAAAAAAAAAAAAGTTTTATCATTGGTTTCATAAGAAGATAAAAATTGTATGCAAATTATTGCAAATTAAATATTAGTTTATGTTAATTAGTATTGATAATTAGCTTTTAGCTTTATGCTTCTTATATATTCTATTATTTATTTGGGTAATACATAGCACCAATTAGAAAGACTTTTCAATGCCAATTATACTTAGAGAAATTTATATACATACCACAAAATTTTTATTTATTTACATTTCTAACACCTAAAGTTTGATATTTACATTTATAACACCTTGGTGTCAAAAACTCTGCTTGGAAGACACAAAAAAATTAGGTATTAATAGTTTTGTAAAGTTTTATTTGCCTATTTGATGCAATTCATCTAAGTATCATATTTAGCTTTAGATAATAGTTGTTAGGATAGATATGATTATTCATAAATTAATGAGATTTTTAATAGCTAGTTAGAATTGTAAATGAATAGAGCTTGAGTTAAGTGTTACATTATTCAAGTAAGTTTATTTATTTTTAGGGTATTTAGGTACATACCCCAAGTTCTTATATATTTAGATATTTGTTGTGGGTTAGTCTCACTTGAAGACTTTTGCCTTCAATGAAAACTGAGAGTTAGTTTTCACTATAAAAAAAAAAAAGAAAAAAAAAAAAGGAAGTAACCACCAGCAATTGGAAGATAAGACACACTGCTCTGTTCTCCAGTTTGATTTTCCTTCTGCTCGAGCTCTCTCATTGTTGTTCGCGAATACAGGCAAGGTTGGCGGCGTCATGACATTTAGCGACAACAATTAGCCTTGTGACTTTGAGGCATTCGATGGTATCGGTTCTCCTTGCGATTTTGAGAGTTTCAGGAAAGCGATGTTAAAGGAAACCATATGGATTTTTGGCTTGCTTTTCAATAAGTAGTATACTAGCCATGTTCCATTAAGGATTATCTTATGCTAGCCAAATGGAGGAGTCCATTAACAACAACAATATAATGATTAAGCTTACGATAACCAATCACTTGATTTGAAAGTCACGTATGAAGGACTTGTTTTGTTGTTTGGACCTAGAAGATACAATTTTGGGTGATAAAGGCAAACTAATAGAGGTATCTTATAAGGAATGGACGAAGTTGAATAGAAAAGTATTGAAAAGATTCGACATTAGGTACACAACTTTGTTTATCAACATGGTGTTAATGAGATTAAAGCCAACAAAGTTTGGGAAACTCTAAGGGAGTTGTACGAAAAGAATAATGCACAAAACAAGGTTTTTTTTCCTTTCAGAAAATCAATGTATTTTAAGTACACTGATGGGACTGTAGTTTATGTTCACTTGAATATTTTTCACGAGATATTGAACTAATTAGCACCATTGGATATGAAATTAGAAGATGATATCCTTACATTGTGTTTGATCAGTTCCTTGCCAAACAGTTGGGAGATTTGTTGTTTCTCTTAGCAATTCTGCTCCAAATGACATTCTTACATTGAAGATGGTGAATGATAGAATGTTGAATGAAGAAAACATAAAAGAAAAGTGAGGGATCACAACATAGATTCAGGAAGTAGTTTCAGAGAAACTTGGTAAAAGCATGAGCGCAAATCATAAAAGTCGTAAAAGTTATGACATATCGCAATGAGCTATTATACAAGAAATGATTTTATATATTTACATTGTGATAAAATAGAGTAGATTTTCAGGTATATCATATGTTCTTCCAAAGTGTATTTATGTTTTAAAAATGATAATCCTATTTTGATGGTTGCACATATGTAGATATAGTCATCATGTGGACTCGAGGAAGTCCGCTTTGAGATACTTGGTTAGTTTTACATGGGGTATATCATGAAAATCTAAACTACAAAAGTGTGTGGTTTTATCAACTACAGAGGCTGAGTATATTGTGGCCACCGTAGCTTGGAAGAAGTCTTGTGGATGAAGAAGTTTCTACAAGAATTAAGCCATAAAGATAAGTTTGTTTTATAATGTGACAGAATTTCATTTACCTCAATATGAACTCCACGTTCCACTCACGTTCAAAGAATATTGACATGAGGTATCATTGAATTTGTGATGTGTTAGACTCGAAGATGTTAGTGCTTGAAAAGATACATATTGATGCGAATGGTTCTGATATGATGACAAAGATGTTACTGAAAGAGAAGCTTATAGTATGCCAGGGAATCACATGTAGGAGAGAGCCATTTCATAATGTGATCGGGAGGGGGAGATTGTTGTGGGTCCCTCCCACCTGCAGGCTTCTGTCTTCATTGAAATCCACAAGTAGGTTTTCACTATATAAAAAAAAAATGGAAGAAGCCGCCAGCATTTCGAAGATATGAAGTACTGCTCCGCTCTACCTTGCGATTATTCTTCTGCTCTATCTCTGTTGTTGTTGTTCGCGAGCACAGGAAGGCCGGAGGCTTCATGACATTCAGTGGCAGCAATTGGCTTTGCGACTTCGAGGCATTTGACAACAATAATTCTCCTCGCGACTTCTAGGGTTTCGGGACAGCAACATGAAAGAAATCTGAATGAATTTTTGGTTCGTCTTTTCAACAATATCTAACTCCTAAAATTTGTTTTTTACATTTCTATCACTCAAATCTTTTATATCGCATCAAAAATATTGTTTCTATAGCTTTTAAAATGTGAAAGTTACCTTCTCATGCATAATAAGATGTTATATTAAGTATAGATGTTAGATATGTACGTGCGTCGAAATTAAGTGGTATGCATGTAAATATTCCCTTTATTTTGTTATTGAGTTCAAAGTAATCTTAAATGTGGCTTGAATTTTAAATCTTATTTCAATTTATTTATTAATTTTCTAATCAAATTTGAGCTGTAATTGAGTTTTAATTAATCTAATTAATTATAATTAATTATTAATCTGATGCTAATTACATACACACATGGGGTGGGATGCATATATCTTAAATATTTTAAAATATTAGAGTCTATATATATGTATATAAATAGAGCAATAACTTCCCAATAACCTCACAATACCCTGAATAACATAAAATATATAAAAGTGAAACCGCAAAGGTTATTGGGGCATTATTAGGAGGTTATTTGCTAACCTCTCAGTAATCCTGAAATACACGATCTCAGAGGTTATTCGATGATTATTTATGGAATCCACACGCAACGCTGAGTACATTGTCCATATAGAATAATTTTCCCTGCTAAAGGTAGGTTCCTTTATCTGCTTTATGTAAAGCTATTTTCATTAAAGATCATGATATTGTAGGTAATATTATTTTAACAAATAAAGTTATTTATGATTTCAATCTTCATAATTATGCTAAGAAGTTCCGTGCTAAAATTAACTTACTTTTTGGGCTTCTCTTTTATTGTTGTTAATTGGATGAAATCATGTACTAATAAAATCAACTTTTATATTAGAATCTATTTAATCTATGTTGATGATCTTCTTCTTTTTGGTAAGATTGATAAATATTATATAAATATCTTTGGTAAGATTGATAAATATAAATATTATATAAATATTTCTCTTTAATATATAAGTTTGGTGGTCTCAGTTTGCTCTCTTAATATGCTATTAACATTATTCTTTATTTAATATATTTGAAGATTCTGTGTTTTTTATAATTTCAATTACTAAGACTACTAATCTTTGTTAGTGTTGAGAAGTTATATTGGGATATCAATGCTCCTATTCAATGCATTCAAGTTATTGATAATATTTCTATTAATAATGATATAATTTGCCTTTAGAATAATATGAATCAATTGTCCCATAAATTCATTTATTGTCATTTACATTATTATTTGTCTTGTGTTGATTGGTACAATTTGGTGTGGTTTAAAGGCTTCTCTATCAAACTTTCAATTCAAGCTTGGAAGATTGTTCAAAATGGCATTAAGCCGTGTGATATTCTCAATACGAGACGTGTTGTTAAACTCAAAATCATTAATTTTTCAACGTCTTTTTTATCATCGTCTTCTTCGTAAATACATATCTGATGGATATTTCTTCATACAATGTAATATCTTTCAAGTTTTTTATCATTATGATAATATATGTCGGGAACACTTTTTGTTTTTTATTTTTGTTTATGCTTTTAGTCTCTTTTGTTTCTATTTTGTTTTTTGTTTCCTGGTTTTAGAAAACGTGTTTGGTATTGTTATGATTTATATATTTTAAAAAATAAAAAATATAAAACATGTTTGTTTGGGATTATTTTATCTTTTAAAGAAAAAACTTATATTTTTTGTTAAATGGTTAGGTCCACGTGCGTTCTAGTATTAAGCTCTGCCGCCCAAGACGTATACGATGTCGACTGGTGTGGGCCGACAGTGGGTTATAACGGAGGGCAAGCGGTAGCGAGAGGTGACGGGTAGGTCTGTAAACGAGCCGAGCATGAGCAAGCTCTCGTGTTCGACTCGTTCGAAATTGCTCGTGTTCGAAATCGTCTCGTGAACAGTGTGTTCATGTTTCAGTGTTGTATATGGAAATACATAAAAAAATTAGGTAATTAAATGTAAATTTGTGCATTTTTTTTAACCTATTGTGCTTAAAGAGTGTAGTATTGTCTCCTAAGCTACGGAATTATTGCTGCAATTGCGTGGATCGGGACTCGGGCCCAAGAATTAAAGTACCACGCACAGACGCACTTACAGTCGTATTTTAATTTTTTTAATTTTAAATGTTTTTCACGCTATGCTCAATTCAAACTGTTCTCATAAATTCAACGAGACAATACTACACTCTTTAAATCTATTTTTCTGTTCATTACCTCTGATTTTCGATATAAATCCGAATGTATTATATCCGACTATAAAGTAAATATTTAACTGAAATTATGTCTTATTTACATTTTATAGGGGTTATCACACGGAAAATGATTCAATGCAGACAACATACTTAGTGCTGCGTACGAAATCCGCTAATAACCAACAAATAATCAGTGAATAATCCGTAATAACTCTGTGAATAACATTAAAATTAAACTCATGTAAGTTATTTGGCGTTATAAAGCAGGTTATCGTAGCATGTTATTCGAAGCAATAACCTCCTAATAAGCCTCACAAGACTCCGAATAACATATAAAAAATATAAAAGTGATCATGGAGGTGTATCGGGCGTTATTAGAGGGTTATTCGCTAGTTATTCGGAATAATACTGCAATAATCTCCTAATAACCTCTCAATAATACTGAAATACACGATATCGAAAGTTATTTGTTGATTATTCGGTGATTATTAGTGGATTCCGTACGCAGCACTGTGTACGCTGTCCGTATCCCTTATCACATGATCCCAAAGGTGAGGTAGTGAAAATACCCCGAACCAACCAACCTCCCCTCTACCCTCTCCCCTCTTTTATTTATAGAATGGAGAGAGCCAGAGAGCCGTGGATAGAGAGAGAGAGTACTACTAACTCCATGAAGCAGCAAATGGCAGCCATCTCCGACGAAGTCTCCCTCACAACCGTCGCCACCACAACAGAAAAAGCCCACATACATCATGCAATATCCAACGGCCCAGCCAAAACAATCCACAGCCCGCTAAACTCCACCACCACCACCTCCTCCTCCTCCATCTCCATCTCCCTCCCAACGCCAGCCACCACAGCCCAAAAAGCCCACACAGATCAACCAAAGTACAACGGCCCAACACTCCCAAACCCAAGCCACTTACCCCTCAAAGACCGCGTAGCCATCATAACCGGCGGCTCCGGTGGCATCGGCTCCGCAATCAGTCTCCACCTCGCCATCCTCGGCGCACGAATCATCATCTCCTATCTCGGCGATCCAACTCCCGCCGACGACCTCCTCCTGTCCATCAACTCCCTCCATCCCTCCCTCCCTCCCCCACGGGCCATCAAAGTAGAAACCGACGTGACCGACGAAGCCCAAGTGACGGCCCTGTTCGACCATGCCCAGCGGACCTTCGGCCCAAACATTCACATTGTCGTAGCCAATGCGGGAGTACAGGATCCGACCTATCCGACCATAATGAACACGTCGTTGAGCCAGTGGGAAAAGGCGTTCGATGTGAACGCAAAGGGGACATTTTTATGCTGCAGGGAGGCGGGGAGGAGGTTGGTGAGGGGGGGAGGGGGGAGGATAGTGACGGTGTCGTCGTCGACGGTGGGGTCGATAAGGGAGGGATATGGGGCGTATTCGGCGACGAAGGGAGCGATAGAGGTGATGACGAGGGTGATGGCGAAGGAGATGAGGGGGATGGGGATAACGGCGAATGCGGTGGCGCCGGGGCCGATTAGGACGGCGATGTTTTATGGGGGGAAGACGGAGGAGATGGTGAGGGCGGCGAGGGAGTTGAGTCCGATGGGGAGGTTGGGGGAGCCGAGGGATGTGGCGGCGGTGGTGGGGTTTTTGGTGAGTGATGATGGGGAGTGGGTTAATGGGCAGGTTATTAGGATTAATGGGGGTTATGTTTGAGGGGTTTTACTATGTATGCTTAATGCTTTTGGGGGTAATAAGATTATGTTATCTTAACATGGAAAGTTATTATTATTATTATACTATGGTGTAGTGTGAGTTATGTTAGTTACCATGATAATCTACTGAATTTTCTTATATTTTTTTTTATTAAGATTGGTTGGTAAATAATTAATGACCTTATCACGAACCTTTTACTCATCATTGATGTGAATAATTCAATGTTATGCTGATATTATCCGTCAAAACATGAGCAATTTTAAGATCAACAACACCGATTCCACCAAAATTTAGATAATGATTCATTCAATTACGAAAAAATATTGCATCAGGACCTACGGAGGCCAATGGTGGGGCGCCATCTGGCAAGTGGGCCCCGCCATCCCATACAATGGAGGGGCCACTTGCCAGGTGGCACCCCGTCATTAGTCTATGCATGCATGCATGCGGAGTCCCCATTACACCCCATTAAGCACACCATGTGCAAAAGTTATGGTAGCAGTCCAAAAAATATTAGATAATGTTGAAAGCCATACAATTTAATATAAGCCCAAATCAAATGATTCTAAAGTGTTGGCGAGGTTGGTGGATCTTAAAATTTGCACGCTTATACCCGATTAATTTCACGTAAGAACATGAAAAGAGAACTTTTACCACAACCAAAATTTTTATAATAATTATTCGTACGTATAGCAGCTATGACAGATCGCTGCCTTCTCCACTTGTCGTCTCTCGAGGGTGTCACATTATCTTAAAGTTAATTTAAATCCTGCAATGTATTTTTTAAAAGATGTGCATACATAACATCAGTTTTTTATGCCTTTAAATTTGTAACATTTAAATTTTAATTTTTTTTTATATATATGCCACCTTAATTATACAAGTACAGTGTATTTCACTTTTGAAATATAAATGGTTGTATTTTTAATGTGGTGTGAGAGATTTGGGTGATGTATCATGTAAGAAGTAAGATTTAGGTTATATATATATATATTGGGTAATATTTATGTAAAATCTCCGCTACTTTATTCAACGGGTAGAATTAAGATTTAAGCCCATTTCAATTAATAATATCTAATCTATTTGTCATGAACACCACCTCTCCAAAATTTTAACTAAAAAAAAAAACTTAAATTTTTAGATAAATGATTGAAAGTTGTTATATCATGATTAATATATATAAATATATTGAAGAAAATTGTTAATTTTGATCAAATTTGGTCAATTTGAACCATTTGGTCAGACACCAAATTGGTCAAAATGTACATTTGGGGCGTCATTAAGCCTCGCCAAATAATTATGATGCAAGTATGTATGTCTATATGTATGCATACACACATATATATTAAAGACTAGCTATAGGAGCTTGAGTCTTTATAAAATATGGATGTATAGTTGACCCGTAAAATCTAATGTGAAGTTAATCATTTGATCTTAAATTAATAAGCAAATCTTATAGAATACAATAATTGTAAGATAGGAGGACCGACGTGAGGTGATTAAATGTAAATTTTGTGCATTTATTCCCAAAGGCTCCAATTTAGCCAGCAAACATATTACACTAGATACATCATACCTTAGTAGAAGAAAAACAAATAAATAAACAAAAGACATTAATATCAGAGAAAATAACAGTATTAAAGGCAATATACCAATAATTATTTCAGCTTCATGATGAAGGCAGAGACATGAATTATACCACTTTGCTGAAATTGATGAACCAACACTGTAAAAGACCTCAGATTTCTTTTGACATATATATATGAACAGAATGGCTTAAAACAAAGGAAAATTTAATCATTGGCTATTTTGCATCAAAATTAGCAAAGCTGGCTGTGCAAATGGAAGGTACCTCCGATTTCAGAGCATGAGGAAAATACTGCTTTCTGTGCTGAAGCAGAGCTGAACTGAGATTTTGTAGCCAAAAATAAAATTGTTTGCCGGTCGAAGGGTCCAAAACATTCTCATATTGCTAAACGAATTGATCCATCCAAAATTCGGGAGCGCTTCTGCACTCGCAAGCTTATTAACACCGATGCTAGAAAGCTGCAACTTAATGCCTTCCAATGGTAGAGAGGGAATGTTCCATTTTAATGCCCGCGATAAGTAACAATCAGAACAGGTTTGTCGCAACTAGTCGCATGCCTCAAAAAAGAGTACTTGGGGTTGCAAATGCCCCTTCTCGCACATATTAATAACATCACCCCAACTGCCGATAACCTGCACAAATCAAATACATTACTTTAAACTTGGGCATTATAATATAGGAAGGTTTACATACATACCCACTCAATTCCTATGTATTTTATTTACTCATCTAACAACCAAACTTCAGATTTTACATACATTCCACCTTACCTATGCATGCTTGAAAAAAACTCTTTCAATTTTTAGAATTAAAAATGCAATTAGTTCGATACGGTCCTGTGGGCTCCAAAAATTCCAACGCCTTCCCGTGAACTCTGCATTTATTTTTAGTTTTGTTTTGAGAGAACTCTAGAAGGTCAAATTTTTAGAAGTCGGATTAAATTGTAGATTAGACACTACCCAGAGATTTTACCCACATTTCGCAAAGATTTTTTTATCTGGAATTCGAGATTTTTCCTAAACGCAAACCCTTAAGATTTATTAGCCCTCCCGATAACGATAGAGCACTTTCAACTAAGGCTAGTTATTAATAATTGAGTATTCAGCGTACAATAACAGCAAACTTAAGATTTAAGTTGTAAAATTTATCACTTGAAACTTAAAAAGGATGGTGCAGGAATGAAGATTAAAACAGATCAAGATCTCGTGGTTCAATTATCCTAGGTCGTCGTGATCTTTGAACTACTTAATCAAAGGAGGTAGTCAACCGAACCTGACAGAAGGATTCTTGTCAACAATGACAGGTTTCGTCGTCCAAGAGATCACTATAGATCTGGGGTGAATATTGATCTAGGGAGACAAATTTAAGTTGATCTAGGTAACAAAGGACTATGTCAATCAATCATACTCTTATGATTCACAACTCAAAGGGAAGAAAGTCATCATAAAACATTCAAGTTGCGGCTGTGACCATAATATAATGGTGTCATTTGACAGCAACTCAGTCCTTGGAAGAAGGATCAAACTAGTTAAGTGGGACTTACGACCTTATCCTATAGATAAGAAGACCTGATTAGCCCGCGCAGCATTCTCGAACATAGTATTTAAGTGTTCAATACATTGGTTGGAGCACATGCAGCTTTTACATTTCATATATTCGGGCACGTCCAAGAGTTTTATATGCAAGTAATTTTGATGATATTTCAAAATATGAATTTGAGAGATAGCTTGTTTCAAAAGGAACATTCACATCAATTTGAAATAAACTGAATTTTAAAACATTCATAGAGACTATTATGATCCTGTACTTATATTCTTGAATTTAATTTTAATTTATGCATTCATATTTAAGCCAATTTGTCGGCATATATATTTAGACCCAATCAAGCTGAGCTCCAATTTATGATATTTATATAGATCATATAAAATTTATTTACATTAAGACTTCAATTTTTTTTTATTTAATGACTTTCAAATATAATTGATTTTGAGACCTTTAATTCACAATTTATGTTTCTTTTATTTTCATTTATATATCTTTTCAAAGTTAAAACAATTAAATTTCTGAAGAAAATTTAGAAGTCTAAATTCACCATAAATTTCGACAACCTCCGCATCTTCCTCGTTCAGAGGGCTACATCGGGGTGTATACCTACTTAGCTGTCTATAAAACGCGTTATTCAGTGTCGTGAGACACTGCAGATGGAAAAAATCTTCTTATCTACCGGTCTATAAGACACGAGTAGGTCTTCGGTTATCCTGCATAAAAAAAGGGAGCTTGATTTTCCTGCATTTATATCTTTGCTTACGAGGTGACGACGTTGGTGACAAAATGAGACTGACAAGCCCACGAGCCTTGTTCGAAACAAGTAGTTCAACAGCATTTGGACCTATGCTGCCGTGAAAAATAGTGGATGGAGTAGCCATAAGGACCAACTTTCACGCTTCACTTGGTCCTTAAGCCAGTGAAGCTTCTTGTTGACAGACAGTGTGGCAATCCTTGGTGATATTGTGGCGACAGCGTGGCTTCAGCGTAGGTGAGGGCTCTAACCCGTGTTGACAGTGTGGCTTCAGCGTGAGGGCCTTCGAAAAGGAGTACAAAGAGAGATTGTGGGAATATGAGTTGTGGTGAGGGCTCTAATGTCAAGCAATCAGAAGGGTTGGAGTACAAAGAGAGATGTCGAATAAGCAGGGAGGAAGACGAGAGTTTCATCTCTCTATACGTCTTAATATTGTCATTGCCTTCCTTGTTAGCAATAATCCTGACTATCTTGCTCGGGCTTCGGGTAGGAGAGGATTTCCAACAAGAAAAGGGAGTTTTTATATCTCTTTGTCGGTAATCCTTTTATTGCTTCTCGTTGGAGTGGGTAAGCGAGGAGCGAGCTGAAGATGAGATTTTTGGGGTCCCATGATCTCGTTGTTTCCTTCCAAGTTAGTGATAATCACGACTGTATCACGAGAAAATCAAACAGAACAGGGGTAAGAGAGGGTCTCTAATGCTGGGAAGAGAGGATTCATCAAGAGTTACCAGTGAGAAAGGAAATTTTGGGGTCTCTATACGCCGGCGATCCCTTCGTTACTTTTCCCGCAAGCAATCTCATCGTCTGCATACGAAAACCAAGAAGTCGTGACTCTCTTGCAAGTGAGGATGGCGGCCTTTGTGAGCAACTTGAGAGAAGTCGAGTGAATAGGAGCAGGGGGGATCTTACTATAGCAATTCGCGAACGGGGGAGGGCTTTCTTTGTGTGACCCACTAGGGCTGGAGGGTATGGACGGAAAGATAGGGAGTTTCTTC
The DNA here is from genome assembly GCA_022702705.1 of Papilionanthe hookeriana x Papilionanthe teres. NCBI lineage: Eukaryota > Viridiplantae > Streptophyta > Magnoliopsida > Asparagales > Orchidaceae > Papilionanthe > Papilionanthe hookeriana x Papilionanthe teres. The sequence continues at coordinate 10,425,428 of CM040430.1, read as the reverse complement.
GATCCTTTTCTTTTCTCACCTCTTCCGTTTTTTCTGTTCTCTCCCTCGAGCCTTTTTTTCTTTTTAATTTTCTTTAAAGCCCTTTGCCCTTTCCTAAACGGTAGTAGTTATATCTTAATTCAAATAAACTAACAAATAGAAAAAGTGGGAACAATTAATAATTTAATCCAATTAATTATTTAAAATTTTCTCTTTTCTAATGGTCAACAAGTCCGAAACCAATAATTGCGATGAAATTGCAATATGTAGGTAGAAAACTCAAATGAGGGCCGCTCTTACGGAATACCAAAAAAAAAAAAAAAAAAAAACAAACAAACAAACACAATGCCACGCTCATGTGTAATTCGAGAGGTAGATCCTCTACACAACAAACCCTAACCCCCTTTTCCTCCTAAACACTCCTCTAGATCCTTTCCAAACTTTTCCCCCTAAATTCCACTTAATTCCCTACCTTCTATACATGAGGAATGGCATCGTCGATTCCTCCTAGTTACTGAGATCGCCCTCAGTATCTCGAGACTGGCCTAGCTGGTTTGGCTTGGGATGGCCAGTCCAGACTAGTCCTCCCTGGACTTGTTACTCTAAAAGGGAGGGCTCGTGCATATCATCACTCCCCGCTCAAAGAAGCAACTTGACCTCAAGAAGGAAGGATGGAAAGTGCTTTTGGATCCCTTCCTAAAGCTCCCACGTAGCTTCATATTTTGACAAGTGTTTCCACTAAAATAATACCACCTTTGCTCTAGTGACCCCTCGATGCAGTCCTTTGAACTCGAAAGGTTTCAGAACTACGAGGGTGTATGATCTCTGATAGCAAGCCTCAAGTGGGAAACATGAAACACAGGATTTATTGTCGATACTGATGATGGTAGCCTCAAACGGTAGGTCGCTGCCCCAATGCATTTTGTAATCTCGTACGATTCAAAATATCATGAAGAAAGTTCTGTTCCTTCTCGCCAACGTTTTCTGCCAATATGGCTTTAGTTTTAAGTAACCATGTCACTAAGCTCCAATTGTATCTCCCTCCGATGCACCTCCGTCTTCCTCTTCATGATTTGTTGTGCTCTCAGTGGATGCCCTTCGAACTCTGCCAATACTCTGTTCCTCTACTCCAAGTACTGGTCAACATTGGATACCGGTGTGATGCTATGCTCATAGTGTATCAGGTGAGGTAAATCAAGCCCCTACAAAATCTTGAAAGAGGTGATATGTGTTTCAGTTGGTATGAAGTCTTACACTAATACTTTGTCCACTCAATCCACTCGACCCAGTCCAGCGTATCAGATACAAAGCAATACAAATATGTCTCCACACTCTTATTGACCAAATTCGTCTGGTCATCGGTCTGAGATTGATCTGAGATTGATATGTGACACTCCTCTTAAGGATTGTTCCTTGTAACCTGAACAGCTTCTTCTAGAAGTGATTGATGAACAACCTGTCCCTATCAAATATGATAGATTATGGTACTCCGAGCAAGCAAACCACTTCCCATATGAACATGTCACCACTGAGACCGCCGTGTAGGAGTGTTATAATGGGATGAAATCTGCTACTTACTCAGAAGATCCAAGGCCATCAGAATCGTTGCAAACCCCTCGGATCAATACAAGCCACTCTATAAAATCCATGGTCACTTCTTCTCAAAACTTCTTCGATAAGGCTAGAGGTAGTAGTAACCCTCCTGACGCCATGGTCAGGTATTTGTGTCGCTAGCACAGATTGCACCACGCCACCATGTCTTCTACATCTTTGCGCATTCCCACCTAGTAAAGCTCTATCAATAGACGGTTGTAGGTCGTCTGGTACCCTTGAATGTCTACCATTTGCACTGTCATGAAACTCTTGCAATAATCTGGGAATGCACTCTGATGCCATCGGGAAGATAATCCGCCCTTGGTAGAGTAGTGCTCCCCTCAATGTGTATCATGAGTGATTGTTTGGATCATGTAGCAACTCTGCTCGCATTTTCCTCAGCCCTTCATCTTGCTCGCTCTCCCGTCTCATTGCTTCCATACAGGGGACCAATGTTGCCGAGAAGGCTGCCAACTAAGGCTCCTCCCCCTTAACAGGGCATCAATAGCTTTATTCTCTAAACCTTGCTAGTACTGAATCACAAATTCATATCCCAGCAACTTGGATAGCCACCTCTGATGCTCCTCAGTCACCATCCTCTGCTCTAGCAGGTACTTCAAGCTCCTCTGATCAGTTCTGATAAGAAAGTGTCATCCCAAAAAATACAACCGCTAATTTTGTAGCGACGCAAATGAAATTTTCTTTAAATTGACATACAATTGGTGCGCTCTCAACTTCTTCAGGACTATCCTCAGATGCTCCACATGTCATCTCTATACGACTATAGATCAAAACGCCATTGAAGAAGATGAGGACGGTAAAGCTGAAAAACCTATTCATGAGGAACTAAAATGTGGCTGGAGAATTGGTGAGGCTAAACAATATCACCAAGGACACGCAATGTTCATGTGTTCTGAAATTTGTCTTGTACACATCCGCTCAACTTATCCTGATCTGGTGGTATCCCAATTTAAGATCGATTTTCAAGAAGATGATTGCCCCATAAAGTTCATTTAGCAACTCATCAATCACAAAATTAGGAAACCAATCTAACACATTCTTGTTCAAAGCCTGATGATCCATGTAGAACCTCCAGCTACCATCTTTTTTCTTCACCAACAGGACTATACTGGAGAAGGGCCTAACATTGGGTCTGATAATCACAGCCTCGAGCATCTCTCTGATCAAATTCTCTATCTCATTCTTCTGAATCTGAGGATATCGGTATGGTCTCACACTGATAGGAGGAATAGACCCCCTTTAATATAATAGTGTGCTTGTGCTCTCATGAGGGTGGTAACCCGCTTGACTGTTGAAAGTCGTCCGTAAATTGTTGTAGGAGCAGTTGGATCCCTTCGGGAAACTCTGCCAACTCGATATCTCTAACCTCCTCAATGCACTGCAACTCCACCAAGCAGCCCATCTCTGCTTCCCGTATCGACTTGATTATGGTTTTTCATAAGCTAACATCACCTTCCTACCCTCCACCTAGGTCCATCATCAGAGATCTTCAATCCACCTTCATCTCGCCAAGTGTCTGTAGCCACTTAATCTTCAGAATCACATATGTGATGCCCAAGTCCAAGAGTAGGAATTCTTCGACCACCTATATGTCATGTAATGTTAAACCTAACCCACCACAAAAATTTCAATTTTCCTGCACTTTCCCTGTATTCATCATGACATCGAAGCTCCCTGTAGTCACGACCCAACCTTAAGATCCAAGATCTTATTTGAGATAAAGATGTGTGGCCCCATTATCCACCAACATCACAATCTATGGTTCCCCGATCCGCTCCCTCACTTTCATGGTGTGATTTGAAATAAATCCCACTACTGAACTAAAAGATACTTCCACTACATCCAAGTGAGAAGCTCCTCCCCCACCGCGTCTTCCTCCAATTCCTCATCCTTTATCTCCTGAAATAAGAGGATCTGAAGGGTGCGCTCCTTGCAACGATGGCCTAGGGCATTCTCGTCAGAGTAGTAACATAACTATTTTGCTCTTTTATCCTACACTTCTGCATTGGTGAGGCACTTGAAATTGCTCCTGGAACGGGTCTTCGTATTCTTCTCCTTCAACGTCTTTGTTCGAAAAGACACCGTCTCGGTCGTTGATGTCTTGGCTATCAAGGCACCCATGTCTCTAGTGTTGTCTCCTTTGCTGATTTTCTTTATTTGTTTCTCGTCTTCCATCGTCTGGGCGATCTCCATCATTTCCCTTCATTCACGCGATCTCAATGGTCGGATGACCACTCGGATGTCGGGCCTCAAGCCTTTCAAGAAGTTTCCACCAGTCCTATTGCAAAAATACCCCTCAATGTCCCTGACAAGAGCGCTAAGTTCTCCTTGTATTCCGTAAATGTCCCCTCCCGAGTTAATGCATAGTATTGCTAGTGTAGTTTTTCTCAAATGGCTTAAAAACACTCCAACAAGCAATCCTTAAACTCCTCCCACGAATGCATTGAATACCTTGCCTCCATCCACTGAAACAACGCTAGAGCCTTTCCCTCCAAATATAATCCCGTTACGACGAGCTTCCCTTCCTCAGTTAACCCATTGATTGCAATGTATCACTCCACCTGATACACTCAACCATGTGCATTTTCCCTTCGAAGATCGCCGATCTTCAATTTTCTGACCCTTGCATCCCCACCCCAACTTCATCTTCCTCCAGTATTTCCCCCCATATGTCTAGGATGAGGGGTGCAAAACTCCCTCCTCCAATCATAGCCATAACCCATTCCCGAATCCCTCTGTCGTATTTTGTGCACTTTCGTGCCCCTTGCACCATCCCTCGCCGGTCATAGCCATACACCACTCCTGAATCCCTCCGTCCACTCTTCTGCTCTTTGTGCTATTTCCCTCTTGCATTTTCGTGCCAACTTAAATCATCTATATGTAAGCAGTGGCTTTGTGAGTCTTTTTTGGGCACTCGGATCGCCCTCTGTATCCCAAGACTAGGCCGACTGGCTTAAACATGCAGCCGACTTGTTTGGCTTGGGCTGGCCAGTCTGAACCGGTCCTCCTTGAACCGGTTCCTTTGAAGGGGAGGGCTCATGCATACCATATTTTTGATGTAACATGAAAGATTTGAATATAAATCAAAATTTAGATGTTAGATATGTAAATACATAAAAATTTGGTGGTATGTATGCAAATGCCCCTCATAATAGAATGATGTAAATTGCGGCGGATTTTTATTTATGGAACCACGAAATTTCTTATAGATAACGTTTATGGTTAAAAAAGTTCACAAACTCAATGCCACAATGCCGCTATAGCCCCATACGCCAATGCCTACTTCAAAAATCCTATAAGTTGGAATAATAAAAGTTTATTTGATTTCTTCTCCAATTCTTTGATCGACGATAACAACAATCTAGCATTTTAAGTGTGAAAAAGTCTTTCATATGCTTTAACAACAAATCACTATCACCTCAGCCATCCCACTCAAATCATCATCCACCGTGCCCAAATCCTTAGTACTTTTGTTTATAGTTGAATTAGGAAAGCGTGGCTTAATTGCCATTTCCATTGCATTAAACCAAGGCAGTCCAAATTATCCATAGTGAGAATTGAAGAATGGCTAAAACCTAGCAAACTGAACTTTTTAACATGAATTATTTTACTTGAAGGTTAGAAGAATATTTAATGAATAATGCCTGAGCAAACTGGGAAACTAATAATTTTTTAATAAATGATGGCTATATATATATATATATATATATATATATATATATATATATATATATATATATATATATATATATATATATATACTGTTTTTTTTTTTACCTTTTTATTCATTTGTCCATTTCGTAAATTATTTATTTAGCACAAAGAAATAAATTATAGAACAAAATTACCTTGACAGTCTGGTCATCGTACATAACCCAATGTTCATGTTCATAAGCAAAGCAATGATAATGTTGCCCATAATAGCACACCTAAACAATGAAGGTGAATAAAAAATTAATAGTATCATGTTGACATCAAACCTAGGAGTCAACAGAATGGCTCGGCTAAGAAAAAAAAATGTCCTGATCAAAATCATTAGCGTTGAGCAGTTGCCCCCACATAGAGCATACTGCAAAAAATAATATATAAGCAATATATTGTATTATTATCATTCAGATATGGTCAAATGTTCTGGTGTATAATTGAACTAAGCAAATGCAAGACAAACATTCTAATGCATCTGTCAGTGCTTTCAACTTATGCCAGTACCTTTTTATTTTTATTTATTTTTGGGTATAAGGAGAAGCTTTATCAATGAATGCACTAAAATGCTATTATATTTCTATAAGATGATCTTGTACTTGCATAAATTATTTATAATTTATGAAGCACTGCTCAAATGGGTAAGTGATGAAATAATTGTTGTTATCCCTTCAATTATTCATAGGACGTTGAAAGCCCAAATTACAAATAATAACAATGATAATGATGATGGTGATGATGATGAATCACACAAACACACGTGTATAAAACAATTAGATGTAGAACACCAACGATAGAAATAAAATCCTTAATATTTTATTCTCAGCAGCGGGACGGAAAAATAAACAAAAAAATAAAGGTATCAAAAGAAATAACACAAGACTACAATAAATCGAGGAACAAGCAATCCTCCACATACAAAAACAAGCAGCCATTACTTCCATATAATCACAAAGACCTTTATTTGAAAACAACTGAATGGTGAAAAGAGTCGAGGCCCATTGGTTCAAACCCCATACAAAAGAAAAAAACTTCAATATAAACACAATTTCTGGGAACAATATGAATATCAATGCAATTTCTGGAAAAAATAATAATAATAATTCTTTGAGTGTAAGATACGCCAAAGGAAACATTCTGAACAGTCGCAATAATTCAGACCATCAGAATTCCAGAAAGGGATGACTGAATATTACTGCAATTTCTGGAATTTTAAAGAGCACCAATTGGAAGGCTGGTCATCAGATTTCCGGAAATGCATTGTTGCATATTAATGCAACGCCTGGAATTTGTAGGCATCATTTGAGGGTTAAGTTGGATCCCAAAATTTCTCAGAATTTGTATGGTGCACCTCAAGCTCAAATATATACTAATCATTTTTAAGTTAGAAATTAAGTAAACGAATTGATCTTTATTAAGAGCTTATGAGAGAATGTCGCAGTAACCTTGATAATCCATTGTCCGGTTATATTTAACCTATCACTGTCAACCTGTGAAGTCAATTTCTTAACAGTGCTAAGAACGGATTAATTATTCACAATGCATCATCATTAGATCTTTAGTGGTGCGATGGAAAAACTTCATTTCTTTTTATTCACAATTGAAAATATATTACACATTTATACACAATCTCAACTCTCTAGATTAGAAATAACTCTAATATAGAAAAGATCCTATAATTAGATCATCTCTAATGGGTTGCCTAATATCAACTTTCCTCATATACAAGCTTTCTAATTAATGACTTTACATAACACCTCAGCTCAAGCTAGAGCATAGATATTTGTCAAGCCCAACATGTTACAAATATAAGTAACGCTAGCTCCATTAAGTGCCTTTGAGAAGCTATCCCCTTGTTTTTCCCCAGTTTTCACATAAGCTATAGAAATTAAATTTTGTTGAATCTTCTCGCTAACAAAATGATAATTTATCTCAATGTGATTTATGAAAGACAAGATTTGAGGCAATATGAATTGCAACTTGTTTATCACACCACAAACTTACTGAAACTTTCATCTTAAAACCCATCTCGGTCAAGAGTTGAGATACCCACATCAATTCACTAAAATTTTTGTGTCATTGCTCGATACGCAAATGCAACACTGGACCGTAACAATGATGCAATACTCAACAATGGATCTTTGATCGATCTTGGAACTTGCCCAATCTCCATCAGAAAAACATTCAATAATTTTATGCCTATGATTATATTATAAAATACTTTGTTAAGAAGTTCCATTAAGGTAACATAGTATTTGTTCCACAGCGAATCAGTGATGTACTTTGGGGGAAGACCTAAATTGGCGTATAGTGTTAACTGAATACGCAATGTCGGAACGTGTTATCGTAAGGTGGTTTAATTTTCTCACTAACTTCCTATACCGCTCAGGACCATTAAAAGCTCTCCATCTTTAGTAAGTTTTTGAACAACAAGCATCGAAATACATTTCTCAATTTCTGTTGACAAATCCAACACATACTTCCGTTGAGAAAGAAAAATAACCTTCTTGCTCCTTTACGCCTCGATCCCCAAGAAGTACTTCAAGGAACTCATATCTTTAGAGGTAAATTGATTTTGAAGAAATGATTTCAAAGATAAAATTCCCTACACACCACTTCCAGTAATAATAATGTAATCAACATAAACCACTAATGGCATTATCCTTGAAACAGATTGCTTATAGAATAAAATATAATCACTTCTGCATTTCTACATCCAAAAACCTTCTACTGCTGAGCTAAATTTTTCAAACCTTGCTCGAGGGCATTGCTTCAATCCATATAAAGACTTCTGAAGACGAAATACTTCCAAGACTCTCCCTAGTCAACAAACCAGGAGGTTGCTTCATGCATAACTCTTCCAAAAGATCATAATGCAGAAAAACATTCTTCATATCACGCTGCTGCAAGTGCCAATTATTCATTGCAGCCCATGATAGGAGTAAGCAAACCAAAGTTAACTTTCGAAGAGAAATGTGTCCCGGTAGTCGATCACATAAATTTGAACATAGCCCTTAACAACAAACTGAGCTTTGAGATGAGCTACAAATCCAACAGATAGAAACCTAATTGCAATGACCCACGTACAACAAACAACCTTCTTGCCAGAAGGCAGGGCAAGTAGTTCCCAAGTTCTATTTTCAGTTAAGGCATTCATCTCATCAAGCATTAGGGAGACGACATACTTCCAAGACTCTCCCTAAGCAACAAACCAGGAGGTTGCTTCACATATAACTCTTCCAAAAGATCATAATGCAGAAAAACATTCTTCATATCACGCTGCTGCATGTGCCAATTATTCATTGCAGCCCATGATAGGAGTAAGCAAACCAAAGTTAACTTTCGAAGAGAAATATGTCTCGATAGTCGATCACATAAATTTGAACATAGCCCTTAACAACAAACCGAGCTTTGAGATGAGCTACAAATCCAACAGATAGAAACCTAATTGCAATGACCCACGTACAACAAACAACCTTCTTGCGAGAAGGTAAGGCAAGTAGTTCCCAAGTTCTATTTTCAGTTAAGGCATTTTGAAGACAACATACTACCAAGACTCTCACTAGGCAACAAACCAGAAGGTTGTTTCACGTATAACTCTTCCAAAAGATCATAAAGCAGAAAAACATTCTTCATATCACGCTGCTGCATGTGCCAATTATTCATTGCAACCCATGGTAGGAGTAAGCAAACCAAAGTTAACTTTCGAAGAGAAATGTGTCCCTGTAGTCGATCACATAAATTTGAACATAGCCCTTAACAACAAACTGAGCTTTGAGATGAGCTACAAATCCAACAGATAGAAACCTAATTGCAATGACCTACGTACAACAAACAACCTTCTTGCCAGAAGGCAGGGCAAGTAGTTCCCAAGTTCTATTTTCAGTTAAGGCATTCATCTCATCAAGCATTGCTGGAGACGACATACTTCCAAGACTCTCCCGAGGCAACAAACCAGGAGGTTGCTTCATGTATAACTCTTCCAAAAGATCATAATGCAGAAAAACATTCTTCATATCACGCTGCTGCATGTGCCAATTATTCAGTGCAGCCCATGATAGGAGTAAGCAAATCAAAGTTAACTTTCGAAGAGAAATGTGTCCCGGTAGTCGATCACATAAATTTGAACATAGCCCTTAACAAAAAACTGAGCTTTGAGATGAGCTACAAATCCAACAGATAGAAACCTAATTGCAATGACCCACGTACAAAAAACAATCTTCTTGCCAGAAGGCAGGGCAAGTAGTTCCCAAGTTCTATTTTCGCTTAAGGCATCCGAAGACAACATACTTCCAAGACTCTCCCTAGACAACAAACCAGGAGGTTGCTTCACGTATAACTCTTCCAAAAGATCATAATGCAGAAAAACATTCTTCATATCACGCTGCTGCATGTGCCAATTATTCATTGCAGCCCATTATGGGAGAAAGCAAACCAAAGTTAACTTTCGAATAGAAATGTGTCCCGGTAGTCGATCACATAAATTTAAACATAGCCCTTAACAACAAACCGAGCTTTGAGATGAGCTACAAATCCATCAGATAGAAACCTAATTGCAATGACCAACGTACAACAAACAACCTTCTTGCCAGAATGCAGGGCAAGTAGTTCCCAAGTTCTATTTTCAGTTAAGGCATTCATCTCATCAAGCATCCAAAGTTAACTTTCGAAGAGAAATGTGTCCCGGTAGTCGATCACATAAATTTGAACATAGCCCTTAACAACAAACTGAGCTTTGAGATGAGCTACAAATCCAACAGATAGAAACCTAATTGCAATGACCCACGTACAACAAACAACCTTCTTGCCAGAAGGCAGGGCAAGTAGTTCCCAAGTTCTATTTTCAGTTAAGGCATTCTGAAGACAACATACTTCCAAGACTCTCCCTAGGCAACAAACCAGGAGGTTGCTTCACGTATAACTCTTCCAAAAGATCATAATGCAAAAAAACATTCTTCATATCACGCTGCTGCATGTGTCTATTATTCATTGCAGCCCATTATAGGAGTAAGCAAACCAAAGTTAACTTTCGAAGAGAAACGTGTCCCGGTAGTCGATCACATAAATTTAAACATAGCCCTTAACAACAAACTGAGCTTTGAGATGAGCTACAAATCCAACAGATAGAAACCTAATTGCAATGACCCACATACAACAAACAACCTTCTTGCCAGAAGCGTGGCAAGTAGTTCCCAAGTTCTATTTTCAGTTAAGGCATTCTGAAGACAACATACTTCCAAGACTCTCCCTAGGCAACAAACCAGGAGGTTGCTTCACGTATAACTCTTCCAAAAGATCATAACGCAAAAAAACATTCTTCATATCACGCTGCTGCATGTGCCAATTATTCATTGCAGCCCATTATAGGAGTAAGCAAACCAAAGTTAACTTTCGAAGAGAAATGTGTCCCGATAGTCGATCACATAAATTTGAACATAGCCCTTAACAACAAACCGAGCTCTGAGATGAGCTACAAATCCAACAGATAGAAACCTAATTGCAATGACCTACGTACAACAAACAACCTTCTTGCCAGAATGCAGGGCAAGTAGTTCCCAAGTTCTATTTTCAGTTAAGGCATTCATCTCATCAAGCATCCAAAGTTAACTTTCGAAGAGAAATGTGTCTCGGTAGTCGATCACATAAATTTGAACATAGCCCTTAACAACAAACTGAGCTTTGAGATGAGCTACAAATCCAACAGATAGAAACCTAATTGCAATGACCCACGTACAACAAACAACCTTCTTGCCAGAAGGCAGGGCAAGTAGTTCCCAAGTTCTATTTTTAGTTAAGGCATTCTGAAGACAACATACTTCCAACACTCTCCCTAGGCAACAAACCAGGAGGTTGCTTCACGTATAACTCTTCCAAAAGATCATAATGCAGAAAACAATCTTCATATCACGCAGTTGCATGAGCCAATTATTCATTGGAGCCCATTATAGGAGTAAGCAAACCAAAGTTAACTTTCGAAGAGAAATGTGTCCCGATAGTCGATCACATAAATTTGAATATAGCCCTTAACAACAAACTGAGCTTTGAGATGAGTTACAAATCCAACAAATAGAAACCTAATTGCAATGACCCACGTACAACAAACAACCTTCTTGCCAGAAGGCAGGGCAAGTAGTTCCCAAGTTCTACTTTCAGTTAAGGCATTCTGAAGACAACATACTTCCAAGACTCTCCCTAGGCAACAAACCAGGAGGTTGCTTCACGTATAACTCTTCCAAAAGATCATAATGCAGAAAAACATTCTTCATATCACGCTGCTGCATGTGCCAATTATTCATGAGTAAGCAAACCAAAGTTAACTTTCGAAGAGAAATGTGTCCCGGTAGTCGATCACATAAATTTGAACATAGCCCTTAACAACAAACCGAGCTTTGAGATGAGCTACAAATCCAACAAATAGAAACCTAATTGCAATGACCTACGTACAACAAACAACCAGGCAAGTAGTTCCCAAGTTCTATTTTCAGTTAAGGCTTGCTGAACAGATCCTAGTACCTCAACCGAGTCCAAAGAAGCAACATACGAATAAGAATTGAAGGATAATTGATTATAATTAACACATGAGGAAATGGAATAGGTGCATTTACTTTTACCTCTTCAAAGAGAAATATGTAAATCAAGGTCTTTGGGAGGAGGATCCGCTGAGGAAAATAATACTAGTTCTAGACTATAGGATCAGAAGAATGACTTCTTGAGTAAACATTATTGAAGGGTGGTATAGATTGAGGCACTGTAGGTGGAGCTGGAGCAGGATCCAAACGTATGATGTGACACATTAACAACTCATCAGAATCATATGAGAATTTAGGTACCCACAGGATCTGAACGTACGATGAGTCACAAGAAATAAGGCTTTGCTTATTAAATCCATCAAATAAAATAAGATAAGGTCCTCACACATCAAAATGAACCAACTCAAAACTACGACCTTTTTATTAACTCTAGGAACATAATATAAACGATGATGTTTAACAAATTAACATGACTCATAATCTAAAGATGATAACTGTTGAAATTAAGGGCACAATTTTTTCAACATTCATAGTGTAGCCCCTGCATCCCCCCTCCTGTGAATCTTATCATTTACTGATAATCTTTGTCGTTATAGGATCCTAAAAAAGACATATTAGAGAAAAATAAGATATAACAATTGAGAATACATGTAATCTTGCTAACAAAGACAAGATTAAAAAAAAATTAATGTAAACCCAAGATAGATGTTAATAGTAGCGTAGGTGTGACATTAATGATGCCAAAACTAAGAAGATTAAAAATATATCCATCTGCGAAGGTGGCAGAAAAAAGATCATGTGATTTATTACACCAAAATAAATAAACCATTATGTGGAAGAGGAAAGAAGACAAGTATGATTATTTGACTCCACAAGGATTATGATTGAGATTTCTTGGATGCTTCTTAAAATTGAATGAATTAAGCATATTCATCTATAGAGAGATTGACTTTGAGATGTTTCATTAGTAGTGACCATATGAGCTATAGAACCCTTCAAGTTATTTTTGACCAACTTCTGACATGTTTTCTCCATATGATCAATTTCATGGCAATAATAAAAAACTACCCTTAGCCTTGATTTCCATAATTCGGAGTTCCTCTTCCATAATTGTCTTGAGACTAAAATTTATAGCTGTCAATATTTTTCCAGCTAATAAGAGAGGCTGTTGTACTGATGAAACCTGAGAATTCGAAATAATATGCAAAACTCTAATTAGGCTTCTCTCAGAGTAATAAGTATTGGGTAATATAGAATCAATGATTTAACAGCTTTATACTGCAAGTAGAGGCCAGCTAAAAATTCATAATAATCATTTGTTCTCTTTGAGTATGCTAAGCTCGGACATCTGTACTAAAGGGCAATAGTACATTCAATTCTTCATAAACACATTTTAAAGTGAATATGAAACATGTTAAGTGATTGATCTTGTCTATCTATATATATATATAAAGCAACAAATATGAATTTAATTAAATAAAATGCAAGAGAAAATGTCTAAGGGGCCATTTGGTTAAGTGAATAAGTGGTGCACTGTAATTCTTGTGCAGAGATTTCAAAAAATTGTGTTTGATTCGAAAATTTACAAACACAATATAAAGCTTTAATGAATTTGAAGTTTACACGAAATTTCATTTTGGCTAAAATTAGAATTCGACCGATTTGGCCGAATTTGAATTACATCGTTCATGCAAAATGTTATAGGCAAGTCGCCGCCGCACACCCCTATCACTGCCATCCTCTTCCAGCCACCTACCGGTGTCGGCACCCGACGAGCAGCCCGTTGCCGCTCCCCGCCAACCACCATCGTCATTGTCACTGTCACCATCTGTTGTCGTCGATATTTGGCCAAGTAACTACATTATTTTCAATCTACTTCGAACCAAACAAAAAAATATAAAATTCAATATTTATTTTACAGTAAACCAAACAACTCAAACGTATTTCAAATACGTTATAATTATAGTACTCTGCAAACATTTTACATTGAATTACATTTTTAGCAAACCAAACGGCACTGAAGTTATTTAAGTTAGATGTAAAATGAAAGAAGTACAAAAATGAATAAAAGCTAATCAAAGTCAATTTGCTATTATAGGTACACTAAAAGAGTAAGTTGGCTTGAGGAAAAGGCCAACCAACCATATTGAGTAGATAGGTAATTATGTTTTTATTTACAAAAGCTCTTTCATTTCTGAAATTACATATTAATGTTTAAATATTTTAGTGTTTTTTCTAAAATGAAAATGATTTAAATGTTTTAGCCACTTCCTTTAAAAATGCAAAATTTCATGTTTTATTTCATTGATTAAAGTAAATGTTAGATAAAAGAAAGAAAGAAAAAATGATACATGCATATGAATATGTGGAGTCACCTCCATATGGTACTACTAAGGAAGCAACATACCCATGCATGTAAAATGAAAACAAAAATGGAAATGATTGCCAACCTTTTTGGGCGGGTTTTAGAAAATGTTATAAAATGTGCCCTTTTAATACACATTTAGACGGCAAATCCCAATAACAAATGTTTTAAATAAAATAAATAAAAATAATCATAAAATTGATTTCTTTATTTTCTCTTTTTTTCCTGTTGAATGACCTTTTATAGAATAATTTTAAAATATAAATTACTGTAATTTAAAGATATTTTATTTATTAAATCGTTTAACTCGTACCTCTAATTGCTAACATCAAGGAAAGGTCCTTTTAGAGTAGACGGATCCTAGATACTATATGCTCATGCATCGAGGAGCCCAAGGAGATCGGTATAATATTTTAATTTTTACTTTTCTTCCAGTTGTAAAAGTTTAAAGTGCAAAGAATGTTTTATAAATTAAATTTTATGAAATAGAAGGAGGGTTATATTTTTGGATGATTTTATTTAAGCAATGAAACTATTTAGATAGTCCTTTCTCTATCTGACTGTCTGATCTCATCTTGATATTCTAAGCACCCAGGCCTCATCATGATAACTTGAGTGATCAAATTGTCATTAAGAGAATCAATGGCTTTTAACCATCATCGAGAGGATACCAAATCAGGCTTTTTGTGAATATTTTAGGCCATATAATGATTAGTTAATTCTAAACAATTGATTGTTATTGCTAAGAGTTAGAAATCTAAGACAGGTTTACCCTATCAACTTCATCTTCCAAGTCTTTATCAACGAAAACATTGTTACCATCTAATTGATGAAGGGTCTATCTGAATTTCTAACTAAAAAAACATGACTGAATATGTGTTACTCTTATCAATAGAAGAAAAGATCTCATGCTAATAGATTCCAGAGGTCCTAGTGATTTTTTTTTGAAACTAAAATTTTGCAGTATCAGTCAACAATTCCATTGGCCTTGTATTTAGAATTGAAGAATCATTTACATCCAACAAGTTTCTTCTCTTTAGAATGATTTAAAAGTTTTCATACACATCTCATTTAAGAACCTTAATTTCTTCATGAACGGCTTCTTTCCATTATGGTATTTTTAGAGCTTACACAATGTTATTTGGAATTTCAATGTTAGGAAGAAGTAAATGCATGAAAAACAAAAGATAATATTAAATGTTTTGTACAGGCGTTGCATACATTCAGTGAACAATAACAATATTCATATCATAAAAATTAAATTTAGTTTGTTAAGCGAATTTAGGATTGGAAAGTGGTGATAGGCTCTATTTAGGTAAAACATAGTCTGGTCAACCTTTTCAGCTGAAGCGACCTTGTCGACTTGAAAAGGCCTCAGATAAATAGAATGGGGAGCAGGAGAAGGAACAAAATAACATAAAATTATTTTAAGGAGTGAGTACCCCTTAATGTGAATTTTGCAGTGAAGAGATTGATTTTCAAAGAATGGTACGTCCATTATGATGTAGAATTTGCAGAGGTGATGTAAAAATTTATTTGTAAGATAAGAGAGTAGCATAGAAAAATGGCCTTAATGATTTTGAGATCAAGTTTGTTTCTTTCAAGCTAGAGAGATGTCGACAAAAGCAAAGCAACCAAAAACCTTGAAAGAGTATCAATGAAACAAGTCTAGGTATAAGATAGGATTGTGTAAGAATTGGGTAAGGTGTTCTAAATTTTTTATGGCATAAAGCTAATACAATAAGCAGCAATGAGGACAGCAACAACAACAACAAAGCCTTAATCCCACTAAGTGGGGTCGGCTACATGAATCCTTTTTCTCCATTGCGTCCTATTTAGTGTCAAATTTTCGTTTAATTCTAATAGATTAAGATCATTTTTTATGCAATAAGCCCAAGTTTTCCTAGGTCTGCCTCTGCCTTTCTTAACATAAGTTGTATTTAAAACATCTACTCTCCTAATCGGATCATCAGGTGGTCGACGTTTAATGTGACCAAACCATCTAAGGCGACTCTCTCTAATTTTATCCGACACTGGTGCAACTCCAACCCTATTACGGATATATTCATTTCGCATTATGTCTCTAAGTGTAAAGCCACTCATCCATCTAATCATAGCAATGAGGACAGCATTATCCCAAAATTGTTGAGAGCCTTGCTAATGAATTATTGATAAAGCATCTTCAGAAAGTGCATGCTTTTCCTTCTACTATCCCTAATTTGTTTAGGGGTATTAAGAAAAAAAAATCCAGTGAACTATTTAAGAAGATAATTTCTAAGGTTGAAATGAAAGTATTCATCAATGTGTATAGTTCGAGTTTGTGCAGCTTTATATTAATGCATAGTATAGAAGAACCACCAGAGAAATAAAGAATAAGAAAAATTAGAGGCCATAAATCCATTACTTAGAAAATACATTTCCCACACATTCATAAATAAGAAAGGAAAGAAATATGTCACGGATTACTCTTTTGACATCAATTTGCGCATCTAAATCAAATGGCAAATAGCTCAAGATAATTTTTTTTAATATTGTAATTATCTATTTCCTATGTAGTTTTATATAAATACCCATTGAAAGAGAGCAAGTTAAGCTTTTCTATCCAATTCTTCCATTAGAATGGGGTTGAGGTTCTATGCTTGCAACATCTAGTCTGTCCATTTTTTCTCCAATCCCCTTTTAAATGGAGCTATCCTTTTCCTATAATTCTATTTGGTTTCTTTAACTTCTTTTCCATAGAGTAAATCATCAAAAATGGCGAAAATCAGACATAAGAAAAACTCCACGGATTTCAAGCCTCGTATCGCTTCAATGGAAGTAGTTATCAGAAACAATCCTCAAACGCGAATACCTTTATAAAAAGAAAAAGCAAAACTCGACATCTTGGAGATCTACCTCCAGAGCCGAAAGACTCAAAAATTATACATTGGGAAAAAAACAAACTCCATGGTCAAGCCATAGTTGAGGAATAACATGATAACAAAAATCAATGGGCAATACATGTTCTTATCTACCTCAACTGAAACTCAAAAGTCAAAGATGTTGCACTAGTCTATAAAATCAAGAACACACCTTCCCAAATTTAGATCCTCGATTCAGGTGCCACTGACCACATGACAAACTTTGCTAACATCTTCTAAACCTACAAACCCAATCCCAATAATGAAAAGATAAATGTAGAATAACTATTGAGGGACAAAACAATATCTATATTTTTTCCCCAACTTTAACCTTATTAATGTATTACATATTCATCATCTTGCAGTTAAATTTTTATCAATCCATTAAACTACTAAAGTTTATAATTGCAAAGTCACACTTTTTTTACTGATTACTATATATTTCAGGATCTCACTACAAGAAGAAGAGTGGACAAACTAGCGAGAAAAATGACCTATGTCTTCTTGAGGCACATAATCAACAATAATGCAAATTTATTTCCACAACAATACTGACATTTAATAACATTATAGGCTACGACATTCCTCCTTTAAAATCCTTTAGTTCATGTTTTTTTTACCATTCAATGCATGTTTCCTTCTCTGTTTTTGAATGTTAACATTAATGATTTTCATTGTCAAAACACTTCAAAACATTGTGTTATTTTCTTGAAAATAATTCTATATCCTCGACACCTTTTGGGGACACTCTAATATCCCAATATTTCTGGTGCTACAGAATTGTCACTTTCATTAAAAATTGCACTCAAATGACTCGAGTTTATCTTATTAAAAAAAAATGATATCAACATTACCCTTTGTAATTCATTGTGCTGATAAAAATCAGTTCAATACAAATGTCAAAATATTTTGATAATGCTCGTGATTATTTTAACCAAATATTACCATCATTTTTTCATAAAGATGATATCATCCACCAATCTTCATTTCCCAACACTCCAACAAAATTGAGTGACAAAAAGAAAAACCATCATCTTCAAGAAATTATCAGCACTCTCCTCCAGCATCCAATGCTAAAATGATACTAGGAAAAATTGTTCTAATTGCCACCAACCTAATCAATAGAATACCCTAAAAAAGGATCGACTCCAAAATCCCTTAAATTACATCAAAACATTATTCCACATAAATCACTTCTTAGAGATTCAACCAAAAGTCATTAGGTGCATTGCCTATGTTCTATCTAAAAATAACACAAATCCGAACGTTCTTAAATGCGTGTTCATATTTCAATGGATGTTACATTTGATGAAAAATAATTTTTTTCAAAACTCATCTAGAAGGGAGAGTGTCCAACTTGATGAAACATCCAATTTCATCTTGATATCAATATAATAAAAAAATCGTAGTACTCTAACACTTCAAGTATAAATAAGCTAATCCTGAATTTACAGTAAGATCAAGTCACAAAACCTTTATCATTTAATAATGCCCATCCCATCACCACTTTATTATACACCATCTCCCAATATACATCCTATTATTTTTTTTACATACAAGGCTATTCTTATAAATATTAGCTCTGATTCAATCACAATAATACAAACCCTATTTGATTATTAAAGAAGAAAATTGTTGGGAGGCTCTAAGAGACGAGATGAATGCTATGAATAAAAATCAAACTTGCAAGATTGTGAACCTACCAAAAGGAAACAAAAAAGAAAAACTATGGGATGCAAATGATTTTTTTTATAAATAAAATATAAAATAGATGAAACTCTAGAACAATATAACACAAGATTAGTAGTCAAGATACACCCAATTCTATGGAATTGACTATCAATAGATTTGTACTATGGTTGCAAAATGAATCCAAATCGCAGTCTGATTTCTCTAGTTGCTATTTTTGGATGATCTATCTAATTTTTATATGAGAAGATTGAAGAGAAAATCTACATAGATTCACTACCATAATTTGAAACTACCTGACAAAAAACAAGGTGCACAAATTAGAGAAGGCTCTGCATGAGTTGAAATAATCCCCAAGGACTTGGTTTGACAAATTCACAAAAGCCCTAATGGGAGTTGGATACAGACTAAGCCAAAGAGACTGTGCACTCTTCATAAAGAACTTCTTCAATAAAAAAAATTTCAATTATTATTATATATATTGTCGATATAATTGTCCATGATGATAGTTAAGAGAAGAAGGTTCTTAGAATAAAAAAACTTGCCAAAAATTTTGAAAACAAATAGCTAAGGAAACTCTGGCAATTTTCAAGCATAAAAGTTGCACAAATTGAACAAAAAAATTGTTGTATCAAGATCTAAAGTCAAATTTGAACTGGATAATCACAATCCAATATAGCATGATCGTGTCAAACATATTGAACTAGATAGAAATTTAATAAAAGAAAATATCAATAATGGATTAATCGACAATCTATATGTCCTAAAAGGAAGGCAATCTATTGATATATTTAACAAAGGATTCAAAAACCCCTCATGCAAGAATATTATAAGCAAACTTAAAATGATAGACCTCTACATCCAGTTTGAAGAGAGGTGTTGAAGAGACGTCAGATCAATAAGATCGAGAAAAGGAAAATTAGATGTTGTTCATTCATTGATTATAAGAAAATATCTCTCACACAGATTCACATAAAAAAAAGGAAAAAATGGCCCATGGATTTGTAGCATTGGCATCAATCGATGGTCCCTAAATAATCAAGCGGTAGGCAGCAAAAGGTGATTTTTATGTTTTTTTTATTTTAATTATTTATTTCTTTTTTGTGAGTGTAGTTACATTGAAAGAATGAACAAGCTAAGTTTCTAGCCACTTCTTCTACACATAGTACAAGAGCAATAAGTGACTTCAAAAAGTTGATAAATTTTGAATTGAACCTGCACTTTTATTAAAGAAGAAACTTATACAACCAAAACAGAAGTGACAATAAGTTTACTTCACATTATTAGGAATAGAGGCCTGATAAGACATAAACTAAGCATTTTCACCTATTTTTCTAGAACAATATTCATTATCTAAGTAGAGAGCAACAATTTCCTTAATATTATCAATCATATTGCATGACTCCAAATCCATAAATTCAAAGTAAGAAGGATAGAATTTAAAACAGTTTATATTTTTTATAGTTTCATCGATTGCTAGTAAATTACAAGATAAGATGAGAACCAAGAGACAGATTTAAATATTGTTGGAAAGTGAGGGTTATTATCCAATGGCACACATTGGCAAATGCAATCCCTATCATGTGCTTTTTAGGACAAGGGTAGAGAATATAAAATAGTCAAGCATTCCCTATCATATGATTTGATGTTTCATAATTTATAATCCAAGTAAAATGTTTTTCAATTATGATTCAAACAGCATTTATAGTCACACCTATTTAAGCAACGAACCATTCTTAATTCATGCACTACAGGAATTGATTATATTGTATTGTTTAAAATTACGAAATTTGAGGTGGCCTAGTAGGTTGCCTCAAGTTGATGCACAAAAGAAGTTCCTTGAGGTTTATGTTCCAAAATGAGAGAAAGTGGGCATGCCTAAACTATTTGTGCCATAAAACGCAAGTAACAAAGCAATTTCATGGATGATGAAGATCCCTTGGTTATTAATGATATAACATCGGATGACGAAAAGTTTCTGGAGAATAAAAAAAATATTTTACCACCATAATTATAAGAAAGATTTCAATGTTCATTTTTTTTCAATGGAAGGAACAAGAACATAAAAATTTTAGAAAAAATACACTATAAAATGATCAGTATAGTCATTTCTTAAAATAATATTCTCATTGGAGGAAAGAAGATTGAGAAAAAGAAAATTGGCATGCTTTTGATTTTAAGAAAAAAAGTAAGACAGAGGCAAGAAAGCAATCAACCATGTTGATAATTCAATTGAATATGCTTTAAGTGATTGAAGTGTGCGACTATTGAAATCAGAGTCCTATTCATAAACAATTTATGTTATGATTGTTTATTTCTTTATTTTAAACTTCTAGTTTATCTTTACTTATTTCTATTAGATTGTTTTTATTGAGTGCACATACAACTTTTAATTGACACTATTTTGACCTTTTTAGATTTTTTACAATTTTTTTCATTTTTTATCATTTCAATTATTTGAATGGCTTAACTGAACATTTATGCTTTAAAATCCTTGGGGTTTATGCCTAGACTTATTAAAAAAAATTATATTAAATACCCAATTGCACAATTTTAAATTTTAAATTGATAAGTAAACATCATTTGTAACATGTCAAATTCTTATAGGTTAAACGGATTGGATTGTAGTTTTATTTGATCATCATTTGTGGCACAAATATCACATCATTGTTCGGAAGTTCATTGCTCAACTTCGTAATAGGCTGAACATGAAGCTTCCAGTATATTTCCTTTATGTGCAGTGATCATACCAACGCCTAGTTATTTCATTTAATAATAGGCTAGTTATTTCAAGAACAATTGTTGTTTGGAAACATGCGTACCTTTTGCAATAAGAGTCGGATCATCTAGGAGAGTTGATATATAATTTTAACTCCATTTTATATCATAAATTTCTTATGACTTTCTTCTATACTTGAATAAATGGTAACAGTTTTATTCCAAAAATTCTTCTTTTGACTTCATCTAGGTTTAAAGTCTGAACCGAAACTTAATGGTTGCATGATTAGGGAATTCTCAATCAAGCTCATGAAATACATTAAATACATAGAGTTGTTGCTAATACCAAGTGAGAATATTATAGAAATAAGTCGCAAAAAGATCAGGTTGTCAAAGATAAATAAGTGCACTTTTGATTTTAAGGAGTCTTATAATATTTTCATTATCTAAGTAGGTCACCTTGGCGACATCAAAGATTTCTTTTGCAATTCTACAGAACATGCAATTTTGTCTAATTTCATCCAAGATATTGGTCACAATTTTATTTATAACTACAGTATAATATTTTTATTATCTAAGTAGGTCACCCTGGCGACAGCATAGATTTATTTTGCAATACTACAGAACATGAAATTTTGTCTCATTTCATCCACAATATCGGTCACAATTTTATTTATAACATCTCCAGTTGAAATTGGGCATCTTCTTTTTTAGCTGGGAAGACACCTGAAGTAAGATAAAGAATCTTGCCTCTTCTACAAGAACATCATTACTGATAGTGTCCAATAAAGATAATTTTGCCCATTCAGTTTGTGCCCAATTGATAGGAGGATGGGTGGGCTTTTCTAAGACACCATTGCCAGTACTATAAATCATCCATTCAAATCTATTCTTTTCTAATTTTTGACTGTTGGAGAAATAAACTTCTCTAACATAAAAAGGCAACACTGAGGAAAAAATAAACAAAGCAGGAAAAATATCAATAGAAAAACACAAGAAAAAAGAAAAAACAATAAAATCAACATACAAGAGATCCTCCACATGAGGGAACCAAAAACCATTAATTCCATGGAATCCCGAAACCTATTTGAAAATGCAGAATAGTAGCTACGCAAATCAGACAACTGTATAATGAATTCCAGAAATCCCAAATTGAGAGAAGGGTATGTCAATGGAAGAAAATTAAATTAGCGGGATCATTAAGACCATTAGAATTCACGAAATATATGGCTGAATATTAATGCAATTATCCTATCCTATCTTCATAGATGGACCTTCGTTCGCTGTTAGATTAGAAGCAGAAAAACAGATAACACTACAGTACTGCAAACCTAATATTAATCTTAAAAGCGTAGGGCACTAAGGGGAAAAAAATTATTTACTGCAGTACTGCATAAGGGGAGTAATGCACATGCATGGGAGTGTATTTAACATTAAAAAAAAAATGAAACATAAAAGCACCACAGCCAAAGTGATGGAGCTGAGATTTCAAAAAAAATAAAACATCGAGAAAAAATAGATTTAAAACCAATCAATGACGGGATGCATGGGGCATCCCTATTTTAGGAGTACCCTGTACTCCTAACTTTGCAAAACTAGGATCTCAGAAATGAAAGAAAAGAAAACAAGGGGAAATAAACAGCATCTGGATACAATGTGCTTCTATATCTTGGTTTCTGCTGGTCCAATGTGAGTGTATAAAGTATAAAAGGCCTCCTTAATGAACTATTTCATGTGAGTGTATCCAGTTCAAGAGATGTCCGAGGATTCACCAACTGTCAGAAGACAAGAACTTTAAGTAGAAAATGTATCCCTATTATGTTGGAGAATAGGCCATAATGAACTACTTCATGGAGAGTAGAGCATAGCATGCATAAGAATAGCTTGGCTCATGCAATATTTTAACGCAA
Organism: Papilionanthe hookeriana x Papilionanthe teres; assembly: GCA_022702705.1. NCBI lineage: Eukaryota > Viridiplantae > Streptophyta > Magnoliopsida > Asparagales > Orchidaceae > Papilionanthe > Papilionanthe hookeriana x Papilionanthe teres. Next base: position 10,402,021 of record CM040430.1, on the reverse strand, counting down.
TAGTAGACTACTTGCTGGAATTAATGCCATAACAAGTTTGACACAAAAATTTAAGAGAAAACAAAAAGTTGCCACATACGGGCCAATATTCATTTATATCCAACAAAAATTGTTGATGTTATTTTCCCATTCATCTGGAACCCATCATAATATTTGAAACAAGGAAAAAGTGCTGCTGGCATTCACCATATGCTGCCCACATCAATACCAATGACAAGAGAGTCAAGCTAAAGGTTAAAATGTCCATTAAATGCCAACATCAATACAAATGCCAATAAAAATATAAACAAATTTATTCCAACACCTAATAAAAAAAAAGGTTTTATCTCCTAATTCATTTGAATATGAGGTAAATAGTAAAAAAACAAATATCAAATCTGCAAATAAAAATCCAACTGAGAAAAAAAATTAAGACATACCATTGATACCAGAGAGTGTATTCTTCCTTTGTTGAGACCACAGTATAAGACACCGATATCTAAGTTAGTTGTGATGGCTGCCAAGGTAGCAGCAATGTCATCTATACTCTCATTTGTATTCTGCCATCCCAAAACTGCAAAAGCAAAAGATTATAATTATAAGCAACTGCTTTTTAGCATAAAGTCAGCATGTAAACAATAAGTGTGGCAAATGCCATGTGTCAAGTCAAGGGCCAAAAATGGTTCATAAAAAACCAAATTTCAAGCTGGCTTTGCCATCTGAACCAGATTTGACCACCCAAATCATGAAGTCTCATCCTCTAGTTCTGGCTTTAGCTCTAATCTTTGCTGTCAATAAATATCATATGATTTCTAGCTACTTTACATTTTCTCAGTTAGACCAATAAACTTTAAGCAAATCATTACATCCATGATCAAAACTCAAAAGTACTCTGAAACAGTCTAGAGGCCTGTAAATTACCCGTTGTAAAAACATGTGGTGGTGCTGCAAGGATATGAAAGATAGAATTCAACTTTCCACATCCACCAACCTCAATATCGCAAGGCAACTGATGATTCATTTCCACAGTTTTTAAAAGCTCATCAAATGAATTTTCCACAGACATAATCTGTACAAACAGAAATAAGAAAATTTTGACCAATCGTCCAGTGAAACCTGAAGTCTACTAATAATGAAAAAAAATGATTGACATAACCGATTGCTAGCAGGAAAAGAAAATATAAATCATGCCTTCATTGTCCTGAGAGCACTCGCGTTGATATTATGAAAAAAAGTGGTATATTTAAGGTGCCTTGACTCCATCCTGCAGCTAGAACAGTTCATTTGTTCGTATATGTCCATTCCAAAGAGATTATGTGCTATACATGTAGAGCTATCACAATCCCAAATGCCCATATGGTTTCTTTCTTCTGATTCAGTGTCACACTGAGCTGAACTTGTGAATGATTTGTGTAAGCAGTCAAATATAACACCTAACACCTCAGAAGCATCATTCATCTGAGCCTGCAAAATTAAAGGCAGCCAATCTTGTAAATATCTAAATCAGAATTAACACGGATAAAATCCACACCCATTTAACCTCTTTAAAAAAGCTTTGAAGTTTAAACATCAGTTACCTGCTGGAAAAAATTGCTGTCAGGATACAAGTTGCTCAATGCTAGCCGCAAATCTGTAGGTGTAACAGCTTCTTGGCTATCCCGAGTTGCTTTGTTCAAAGCAACAAAGATACCATGCAGTGCACAGACAACACAAGGATCCCCAACATGGGCGTGAATTGATGATCTCATCAAGAACTCGTCTTGAAATCTCCTTAAATGCCACAATGACTATTTTGACATAATCAAAGAGAGTAATTAGTCAAACAGATTAACGGCAAACATGGAAATACTGAGATTGCATAGTTACCTGAATAATTACGTTCAGAAAACAATTATATTCACCAATTGCATTCGTCAGACCTGTACCATAGACATCTTTGTCATTCAAAGCATTATCAGTTTCCTTAGCTTCTGAAGATCCTTGCTGAGACGATCTTACTACAGAAGCTTGAGGTAATTTCCTCTCTGCTTGAAAAGAATCTGAAAAGTTTATCAATATTCAGCTACCCAAATAACAAAGGTTGAAAGAACTATTGCAGATTATACACAAGACATCATGGGAATAACAACACACCAAGCAGACAGCCAATAGACGATAATAATAATAATATTATTATTATTAATTGCTAGTTCATGAAATAAGCTGTAACATTTGAACAGTACATTTTTAAGAGATGGAATTAGTGGAAACGGATTGGTTCATGCAAGAAGGCTATAGGCATGGAAAAAAATTATTTTAAAAGACCAAAATTTCATTTGTCAGTCTAAAAGTATACACAGAAAAACACCGCCAAAACAGAAATCACGAGTGCACTAGGTGAAATTTGTAGTAAATTGCCTAATGATCCTTTCTCAAATAAGAGCTCATAAAATTAATACAAAAGCTACTAGAGAGACAAAATTTAACAAGACTAGAAAAACATGAGGTGCTATTGTCGTTGTATTTAGTGGAAACAAATGGGCTCATGCAGGAAGGTTATAAGCATGGAAAAAAAAAATCTTAAAAAACCAAAATTTCATTTATCAGTCTAAAGCTACACATAGAAAAACACTGCCATAGCAGAGATGACGAGGGCACTAGGTAAAATTTGTAGCAAATTGCCAAATGATCCTTTCTCAAGTAAGAACAAATAAAATTAATACAAAAGCTGCTCAAGAGAAAAATTTAACAAGATTAGAAAAACATGAGTTGCTAGTCATTGTGTTTGTAAATGGAGGAGATGCGGAACCTAAGTTGAGTCCAATACACAAGTGCAAAAAACAGCCATATCACACATAGCTCATAAATTTATTATGAAGAAAAAGCAAGCTCGAGAACAATAGTATGACAAAAAATGGGACATAACACACAAGAAAAAATACAACATAAAATAAGCAAAACTTTACATGGTTTAGAAAAGTTAACCTCTATCCAGACTGCAGAGTTAATTCTCAAGCACCCTAGAGATGCAAGCACAATACAAATATTTGACACTCATATTTTCTCACTTTTATTTCATTGGCATTTCTTCATCTGTCTCAATATCTCTCGTCTCCTCTTTTCATTCTTCCTATCCCATTACTTGCTTTTCATACTCTCTTCGCTAGTTTAATAAACAGCAAAAATAACACAATTATTTTGTTTTTTTTTTCAAAACCCACCAAAAGAATAAATTTATATATTAAAATGTCATACACCTTTTAATTAATAATAATAATAAAATTTCTTCTTTATTGGAGCAGCATAGCAGGCATTAGTTTTTCATAGCATGATAATACAAAACGAGCAAGGCTATTAAACAAAGTGTGCTAGCAAAAAGTTACAAAAACAGTAAGCACAAGAACAATAAGTTCAAAAATGAGAAATCCTGAAAATAAAGTAAAAGACAGTAGAGAAAGATATGGAGGGTAAGAAATCTGTTAAAAGAAAGAAAGCATGAATGATGAAAAGGATGGAATAAAATGAAATATTAAACTATCTCTGTCATCCATAGTAGAAAATTAAGGAGTTTATTTAGCATACTTAAGCATACTTAAGACAATCTATTTACCGAGAACTCTGAATTTAAATTATACAGGCTTGAAAATTCCTAACTCTTCCCAACTTATGTCAATGTGATGATTAGCACTTCGTACTCTTAAAAAATATTCATTTCATTTTTTAAAATCTGTTAATCATGCATATGATTTATTTTAAGCAATACAATATTTAATTTTAAGCACCTCATTTCTGCTGGTAAGCACCTAAAGTGGGGGATCTCATGAATTGGTCCCCCATATTGCCCTAAAAGTATTGAGTTCTTTTACAACATTGAATTTACATTCATCAAAGCATTCATTTCTCAAGCTAATAAAAAATTGCTTCGCTTCAATAGTTGGCATTGAGAGTCTTATGAATCAATCGTTCGAGAATGCAAAATTGGCCTGCCATCACTCCTCCGTGAACCCCATGGTTTCATAGGGTTATTTGAGTGCATGCTCGCACAAGTCTCTCTCTTCTCCCGTTGTCCTTGTTAAGAAAAATAGCACTCAAATTACTTCATATATACAATACTCCTTGTGCCTTCACTTGGTTTTTTGAATGCATGCTTGTACAAGTTTCTCTCTTCTCCCCTTCCACGTCAAGAAAAATAGCACAAAAGTTATTTCATATATACAATACTCCTGAATGCCTTTATTTTAATATAGCAGTCCAATGTACATGCATCACAAATCTACCGAGCCTATACAAGGTACAAGCCATTGACTAATAACCAATTGTTGTGAAGAAGATAAAACGAAACCAGTGTTATTGAACTGTTCTTTTGAAGCAAAGCCATTGCTTGACTGCAAAACACGAGATCTAACACATCACGTCACTTTGCATGCTAGGCACTAACTCAAACCGACACTTCATAGTTCAATTCCGTATCCACGATACTAACTAGAGCATAATTGTTTCCACTCTAAAAATCTAATGGACATTGAGGTGTTAATAGTTGGTTCTTTGTTTTCTACCATCAGAGGCTTTTTTGTGGTTTATTTAATTATGCTTACTTGCTCGCAGTTTTCTTATACGATTCTCATTGAGTTTAGTCAATGGAGCAAATAAATTTAAAGCACGCAAGTTTTTTTTTTCTCAAGAATGCTTCTTAGAGAGAAAATATGCAGAAACAGTTCATTAGAAAACTTAATGTCATGAGCGTTCTAGTTAAGAAAAAAACAACGCTTCATTTTATATTTCGCGCATTAAAGCAAAAAAGACCCTTACACGTCACATTATGCTCAAGGGTGTTTAGTATCCATTTTGTTTTCAGTTTTTTTCTTTTTTTTTTTTTTTTTGCTTTCGAAAACAAAAGCCAAAAAACAAACCAAAGAAAAAGTATTTGTTTATTCATTTTTTGAATTATTTTTAATTTTGTTGTTAAAACACATGCGGTGCGTTTTCAAAATATTAAAAACACAAAAATTGTATTTCCACTATTTCAAAAACATGTTTTTAGAAGCTCAAATAATTGTTTTTGCTTTATTCTTCTCTGGCAATGCTTTCGCGAAAGTTCTACATCTCCATCACTCCAACCCAATCCCATTATCTTTCCTCCAAATTCACTCCAGGCCTAGCCCTAGGTTGTTGCTTGACAAAAATAGCCTTCGACGACGTACGATGGATTGATTACGTTCCCCTGCCTCCTGCTTCGGCCGATAAGGTTTGTAAGTAAACCCTCTGATTCGAGCTCTCCTAAAGCCCACTTTCTCCTGCTTATTTCGGGTTTTTCAGGAAGAATGTAGGAGTTTGTTGCGCAAATACACCAAGTTATAGGTATTCTTTCATGTTCGATGCCAACACATGAGGATGTAAGATTTGGAACAGAGGGTGCATGAGAACTGGTGCATTCTAAACAATTTAGAATAATTTGATGCCCTAGTTTATCTCTTTTATGTTTATTTAGAGAGAGGAAACAGTCATTGATACATGTTGCAAAAACAGGAGAAAGAATAGGAAAACAGATAGGGGAAAAGGGAAAAACCGGAATTGAAGGATCAAGAGAATTGTTATTTAAAAAAATAGCAAAAATCCAATCAAACTTGTTCTATATATATTTTTTTTAAATACACAGAAATCATAGAAGTATCAAAAGCATTTTCTAAAAACAGAAAACAAAAAACATAAATAAAAACATAAATAAAAATAGAAAACAGAAAGTGATCCCAAACAGAATTGCTTAACAATTTGAAATAATAATTAAAACAATTAACTTGGAAACTAAATAATAACTACCAATATAAGAGAAAAAAAATAAAATAAAATCACAAGCATAATTATCTCATATGGGAGTAAAGCGCTCCTATTTAGCCTCAACAACTATAAATTTATGATGGATTCTTAGCTTACATGAATTCATATCGACAATAGTAGGAGTAATAAGAGGGTGCATGGAGATTCAGCATAGATAAGACCTCATCAGCAAACATGCAGCACAAAACATAAACAGGATCCCAAGCGAATTAAAATGCAACAGTAGAATTGACTAAAGAGCATCAAATATATTCTCTTTATTGAGTCATAAAAATCTGAATAGATGACAAGTACCTTGCACAGAATTCATAAGATTCAAGTAAAAGAATCAACAATAAAAAAAAGAAAGATATTTTTGTCCAATTTAGGTTTATTACTGTGTTTTTTTTTAGATATAGTTAAGCTTATTAATTATTTGATCTCAAGCCTATTTGACCCTAACTTAAGACTGGCTCAAAGTCATCAATCCAAACTCGACCTGAGATAAGTTTGGTCATACGTTAATTCCATACAATCATGACTCAAACCAGACATGTCTCCATAAATTTGATCCCAATTTAATTCAAGCCAAAATCAATATAACCTAGATTAAATTTTTCACACAAAATAAATTTTTAGTAAAAAAAACGAACATGCACTCAATACATAGATGGACTCATAATTTAAATAAAAAACTGCATATGTGTGTGTGTGCGCGCGCGTGCGCTAATTTGCTCTTTAGCTAGATTGAACTGATTCAGACTAAGTTCAATTTGAGCTGTGCTTGTAGAGTTTAATAGAACCAAAAAGAGATCTAATTTTTAAGGTATATTTAATATTCGATCCAAATTCACAGCCTTAAAAGAAGTCATGTTAACTTGTCAGTGTAAAAGCAAGCAAAAATAGAACATGATAACAAGCTTTGTAGGAATCACAAAAAAGAGTCAAAACAAACAAAAATCTGTAACTTCCAAGAGTTAAATTCAAGAAGCTGATGAATTAGACAAAACAATAAAATATGTAACTTCCAAGAGTTAAAATTTTGGCAAGTTCTTTGATAATTTTTTATAATCATGAAGATATCCTAAAGTAAGCTAAACACATGATGAATGAATAGAATATTGCAGGGACTTACTGCAAAATCAAAGTATGATTCTACATCTGCCTACTAAAATTTTAGATGAAAATATAATACAAAGAATTGAAATAACTTTTACAAACCAAGGCTTTGGCGTACTGCCTTTTCAAGATCTTCCTGGAACCTTATGTCTTCATCATCAACAACAGGCAATGAATTGAATGTCTTCATTTCATCACTTCCTGTAAATAGAAAAATGACAATCAATGAGTATGCATATAAAGTTTAATCCCTTTTACCTCACATGTGCAATATCATAAGATTTCACAAAAAAAGATATATATACAGCAGGTGGCATTGACCGCAAATCTACCCATGTGAAAGATAAAAGGATAAATAAATCATCTCTTTTAAAATATATGATATAGCTAAAAATGGAAAGAAAATGGTTTTTCTATCATACCATTTTGAAAAAATATTAAAACAGAAAACATTATCCTAAAGAAAATGTTCTCAAAGGCATACCTTTCTAACCCTCGCCAATTAATTTTTATTTTCCTTTCCAATACAAAATTATGCGCAAATAACATCAAAATGTACTTCCTTGTAACGGTGCTTTGAACAAATAGTCCAGGAATAATTTTTGACTTCACAAAAGTTATTCTCCACCATCGTCATTTATTTTCTTTGGCCTTGTCAGAACTAGCCATCAACCTTTTAAGCAAATATTAGAATCCTACTAATTCTAGAGCTAGTTTACTTGACTTGCAGAAAGCAGGCAACTAAGAACATGGTTGGTAAACATATAGCATGATAAATGGGGCCAATGTCAACTGATTAAAATCTCATAATAACTAGGGAATGCATTTCCATACAATCAATACTATTACATAAGCTTTCATGCGTCAATGGTATCTAAGGTAGTCAAGTAATGTATTATGAAAATCTTTTATTTTATAAATAAAAAATGACAATTATTTTTCCAACCATAAATGGAGTTTAAAAATAGTTAACAAATTCCGTTTGCATCATTTTGTTGGTAAAAATAGCATTCTCTTTTGACCAATCTTAAATGAAGGAAATATTAGTGTTGAAACAGCTAACAAAATTCATTTATTCCTTAACAATATGATCAAAGCGTGATATCTTAACATTTTTATAAAACAATGGTGATTTTCACCACATTTTGACTACCATGCAGATCTAATCTAAACCGAGGCAAGGGTTAGCACATAGCAGGTGAAAAACTAAGCTAACATCCAGCTTTGTGAAATTGGAAGCTGGAAGCTAATAAAACCGCGCAAATTCTGACAGAATAAAGTACTGGAAACATATTACAAAACCCAATTTTCACCGAAAATAGGGAAACGATCAGCAACTATGTCTACTGCAGATTACCAGTTCTACAAACAGAAGTCTCAAATTAAAAAATAAATGTCCAGATAATCATTTATGTTAATATCATGCCTTTGGTACCGTGTTTACTGAGGGCAGCCCATTTTTTTCCTTCTTAATAACTGCAGTTTAGTACTGACTTTTTCCCTTTCCACTAACAACTTGTATTTGGTTTGAGAGCTGGGCTAACTTTTGCAAGTCATTGCTTTCATTTTTCCGTTAGTTGAATCAGGAAACTTTCTGTACTGCACTAAAGCAAGCACGCCCTGGTCCAACTATTTATGCACCTAGTTTCTTGTAATTGAGTTAAAATAACAGAAAAGAAAAATTTTGCTCCCAATTTTCTATTTTCAACAATATCAGAGTGGAATATTGAAACAAAATGAATAACTACCCAAGATTTAGTTTCTTCAAGCACTTCCTAAGCAACTAATTTTTACAAATATGAAAACGAGGGATTCACATGTATACAATTAAATTCATATATATTTATATATATCTAGCACATACGTTTTTTTCTTTAGTTATATAACAGTCTAGTGCCCAAAATTAAAATATATGCATGAAAATGTATATTTTCTTTAAGTACATTAAGGTTAGTGATACTTTTTATGTGATTTAAGAATTTGAGAATTAAATAAAGAAAATGACTTATTTACTAAATTTGTAAAAAGCAAAGTTTTTCAGTTGTATGTATGTAAAAACGCTATAAAAAAACATTCATTTACTTTTAAATCAAAAGCAACCAATAAGCAAATATAATTTTACTTTTTATTTTCAAAACAAATTCAAGAGCAGGAACAGAAAATATTGTGTGCATCACACTCTCACAAACATGTGACTCTCAAATATCAAAGGGATAGGAAAATTTCATGCCAGAAGTGCCTTGTAAGGGGTGCCAAATGACTAGGGGATCATACATTGCTTCATTGAGTTGCCAAACGACTTGACAATATACTAGATTTCAAATTGCAAAGATAAATATCCCAAAGTAAATAAATATAAATAAGTGGGGAAGTATGTAATACATTGATTCATTGAGTTGCCAAACAACTTGATTTCTAATTGCTTGTGTTAAAGGGAAGAAATTAAATAAGAGTGAGATTTATGAAGTTATGCTTTGGGGTAGATTATAGGTTGATCCAAAAGTACAGGTATTGGGAAATTAAATTGTAGAGGTCACAAGTGGAGGAGGATTTAGAGATGCTTGGGAAGGCTTTGGTTGAGAGTGGAGAAAGTAGTATTAGGATTTAGGACTGAGAAAGAGTAGTGTAAAGGCTTGTGAAGTGATGAAAACAGATTCGTGAAGACTAACTTTAAGATTTTAGTTATGTAAGAGGAGAGACACGATGATGAATAGCCTTAGCAAGTTGAGAGATGATTTCTATCCACCAAACTTTTCCAAAGGATCAAGCAAATTTTGTGATTCATTCAATATTCCACAGTGAGTACAAGCAGCAAAAATAAATTAATTTCCACATTGGGTTCAACCAAGCAAAATTAGAAAGAAGAGTAGTTTCATTGCAATCAGATCTTCATGTCCTTCCGAGTAGCCGACCAAGGGCATTTGAAGAGAAATTTAACTTTAAATTACAAATGTTAATGGCTTGGAGAGAATAGGGTATAACATCAATGTATAACAGGTGGAAATGGATTGAAATTTGAGAACGTATCAAATTTCACCATGAAGGAGCTAGTCAAGTCAAGATCAAGCTCCTTTTCTTCAAAATATGGAATGATGGTGATGATAATGGTGATGATCTGGCATCTTGATGCACTTTTTATAAATACAAACTTTTGACCATACAACATCAAATATTATAGGAACTCGCTCATTGATTAGTTTATGCAATTTTCTAAGTAGATAAAATGGTCCATTCAAGAACAAGACAATTCTCAGACTGCTGGTGTCTTGATCTAATAGAAAACAAAATTTACTTGTTTTGTTAACTACAAAAGTTGGCTATGTCGATGCCGTAAAATGTGTTCCATAAATCCTATGACTAAAGCAATGACTAAAAGATTATGACACTCACCTGGAGCATATAACCAACAAATGCAATTACACGAGCAATTAATTATACAAAGAACCTGAATAACACTCAATGACAAAGCAAAAAGAGACCAAACATTACATCATTAGAAATCACATAGCAAATGGTTATATGCTCAAAAATTAAATAATCAACTTGCAAATATTTTCACTAAAAGTAGTACAACAAAAATAACAACACCACCAAGCTTTTATCCCACTATGTGAGATCGGTTACATGAATCCTTTTTCTCCATTATGTCCTATTAAGTGTCATGATTTCAATTAATTCTAATAAATTAAGCTACTTTTTTAGACAACATGCCCAAGTCCTTTTAGGCCTACCCCTACCTTTCTTAACATAAGTCAATTCTTGAACATCTACTCACCTATCCTAACAAGGTAATCAGATGGTCAACGTTTACCATGACAAACCATCTAAGGCAACTCTCTAATATTGTCCGCCATTGGAGCTGCTTATCACTTTCACAGATATATTCGTTTTGCATTTTGTCTCAAAGTATATAGCTACTCATCCACCTGAGCATTCTCATCTCAGCAACACTAGACTTAATTTTACGTTAGCCCCTAATGTGTTGTTATCGTTAAATAAAAAATCATGTTACCGTCATTCATTTACACTTTTATATTTCATAAAATATTGAAAATTCATATTTCTAAAATACAAAAGTGATAATAACTTTTCTCCAATATATAAAAAGTAGCATAATCATATACAAGCTCAAATACTTTATTCACTTATCATGAGCATGCATACATATATTACAATGTATATATCTCTTATGGTTTAGATCAAGACTAAAACACAAATGCCTTAAATGTCTTGGGTTTTAGTTTTATACTAGAAAGTATATAGAATTGTATTACCATATTTCCGTTCTAGATTCATTTTACTAAAAATCAGGCAGGCCAACAACTTTTTGCATTTACAGTGTTTTTTTTTTCCCTCTAAAAATCTCTATCTTCCTCCACCAAATGCATATGTTCAATGTCCTGAGTTTCACGTTTGGTTGGGATGTATTAAAATTAAACAAACAAACTTTTTTTTTCAATTTGGATAGTGTATCATGGTTTCGGTCAAAACTATCATTTATTTGTCACCCAAGATGTCTCAAATCCTCCCAGCCCCTTCTTTCTCTCTGACAAGCAATACAAGAACTCCATTAAAAGAGATATGATAAGGTAGAATACATTATGAAAATTTCTTCAAAGATATGGACATTCGGGTGTTAATACTCATCTTATTCTTTACCTTTACAGTAACAGATTTTTCCTCTTAGCATTCCTCCCCTAGGACTTCCCTCTAGAATACAAGTTCTAAATGTACAAAAAAGAGGGATAGGAACAATCTTCAAATTCCACATATGATTGAGAATATTAAGGTTCTAATCACTAGAAGATCAACATTCCTATAAAAACCTTGTAAAATCTTCAAAAATGATGCCAAACTTTAATAGTAGATTACGTTTGGGATTATGATATGCATAGCTTGTACAAGGCACCACTTTTTATTTTTTTTTTTCAGCATTAATTGAGGCTTATGTAGTGAATTGATCCATCTTTTCAACTCTAATATAATGATTAATATCAATTATAATATGTCCATATCTTAAATTTATGGAGCATATATTCAATTTTCTCCCATGGATTTGGCATATACTATCTTCAACTTTTCATAAATGGGCACAACTTATGAAATGTCTACAATACTTGAGAGTAAAACTAGATTACGGTAAATCATAAGTAGAATGGTTGGGCTTTGTCCAAGCACATTAACATAACCAAGGATCTAATTATTAGAGCTCTAGTCATCTAGAATTTTCAACAGACAAAGAAGTATTTATCATTTAAATTCTTTCAATGGCCACTTTCAAATATCTTATGAAGGCCCATTTGATACAATTAAAACAAATTTGTTATCCGAAATAATCTTATTTGTAATAGAGTTTTCTAAGAAGTAAACTAACTCGGCTTTGGCTAATTTATAGAAAATAAGAACAACATTACTTTTCTCCCAATCACATTTTCAAAACTTACCATGGAAATCACTTCAATAAGATAGTAAATCATCATCCTATCCATCAGGATTGAGATCAAGATGACAACAAAGAAAGTGAACATATGGTAGTAATTATGACAATGAAGGAGCTTGGACATCACAACATAGGTCTGCTTGCAAACCTTCACATAGACCCAACAGTGATGATACCAACACTAGTAGCAATTACACTTCTTTTAGCATGATGACATTGATTATGATAAGATGATTTTTCAAATGGATTGTATGACACTTGTTTTGATAAACAAAAGACAACTATCAACACAATTAGTTATTCAACTAGGGTACATAATTGCCCGATAGCAATTGAGACAGCAATAAGATATGCCCTTTCATGTGCAAAATAATTTTAAATTGGATGGGGAGCAAATCTCCCATATAAGAGATTAGTGGCCACCTACTAGCATACCATCATAAACCCTATCACATTTATATTTTGAATTTCTTCAGCCATGATATTTTTGACTCTTTGTTTTTTACCTTTTTGTAAGAACTAAACTAAACTTAATACTTGGAGTTGTTTTATACTTTTTGTTCCATTTTTATGATAACAAAAAGGGTATAGTACATTTATGTAATGGAATTTTATGTTAATGGAATATTATTTAGATAACATCTTGTGGAAGGATACTATGAATTACTTATTTCCTATAGCATTGGGTTTCTTGTCTCTTTGCATGATTGTTATGTCGGGAGCCCTTTTTTTATGCTTTTTCTCATTAATTATTACTTATGGCAACATGCCATTGCCATCGTAAAAAGCAGGGGCATTGTTAGCCTTGTGAGCCCAAAAAAACTAAGGGCCCGTTTGAGGCAGCTTATAAGTGCGGTCTCACCGTTTGGAAACCAAGTTTAGGCAGCTTATCCGAAAACACGGTTGGGTTTTTACACTAAACGCAGGCCGCGGGCTGAACCACGCAGTCGACCCGAGGACCGCGTTTCAGGATAAGTTGTTTATCCTGAAATGCAGAAACTGCCCCAAACAGGCCCTTATTTGAAGATTTTCAAGTCAATAAACTTATATTATTTTATTATAATGATTGGTTAAAAATAAGAGCAAGTTCATGCAAACCACTAGAGTTAATTTATTTCATACTAGAATGTATTCTAGTATGAAAATGACCTATCCATTCTACTAAAAGAATTAGTGTTGAAATTTAACTACAACATTAACTAACACAAATATATAAATGTTTTTATGTAATTTTTCATCATTTTATAATAAGTATTTACAATTATTTTATTTTTTAAAGGTAAACCAAATAAATCTAAGAAAACTTGAACATATAAATTCAATAACATATATATATATATATATATATATATATATATATATATATATATATGTTTATTAACTGCTTGAAGTTCATTTTAGTCATATATGGGTTATGTTTGGTACAATGATGAAAATAAAGACAATCACCAATGAATATTCATTAGGCAAATGTATATCTTCACTGAACACATCATTTAAGTCATTCCAAGTAATTTTGAGGAACAAGACTTGGAACTTTATATATGTTTGTGCAAACATATACACACTCCCACTCTCTGTTTCTCAAAACTTCCTTGTGTTAATACGCATTCAAGCGAGTACACAACATTTAGTCCATTTTTTAGCAAAAAGCTAGCGTTTTGCTCCAATTGATATGACATTTTTGAAGATTTTTAGGCAATGGTAAGCGGCTATTTGCCACATACTTTAGCATCATAATTGTCTATAAATAAAGTTACAAATCTTGCTTAATAAACTCACAAATTTGAGCTAATTATTGAGGTATTCCACTGCATTCTTGAATATCCACGTCTTCTTCTCTGCCAAGCCGTTTGTACATCCTTATAGTTGTTGTAAATGTTAGGATGCATACCCAATCTTCTTTCCACTACCTTGCATGTGGTATAGCCAGGCAGCGCTAGCACATTCCTTTAAGCAAAATAGTTGAATTTTCTTACCTTCAATTGTATGGAGCGGATGTGCAAGATTTCTCCGCACGGGTTAGCAAAGGAGGGATATGATGGGAGGCTCAAAAAAAAAATAAAAGAAGGAACTTGGGGAGTAGGCAGATAGTCCAAATTAAGGCTGAAACACCGTACACTCATTTTACTATTATCTCCAAATTTCTTCAAGTTATTGTGGTCATTTCCATCTAGTTGTGCTTTCAGTTAGCTATTCATCTATTAATGTCTTGCCAATCGCAATAATAATCGAATAACATAGAACCAACACACTCGAGTAGAATGAGATTGAGAATTGAAAGATATTCAATAAAACCTAACCGTCCCTCCTATGTGTGTTCCATCAAAATAAAGCATCATGTTTAATTCTGAATATTGGATAACTTGAGCAGCTAGACCACATTAAAGCAAACACGTTAAAGAATAGAAATATGGGCACAGAATTTAATTGAGAAAAATTGTGGCATTGTTTTGATCCCAGTTAATAAATATACTTGAATATTCAATTACAAATTGATGTCAAGAAAATAGAAAAATCATATCAAACAATGTCCTGAAGAAACAAGAATAGACTAGAAAGAATTTTACTGGTACAAATTGGTCAAAGCAAGTTATAATTGCCTGGTTGCAGTTATTCGCTTTGCAAAATTAAAATGAGACTAATTTCATAGGTGATTGTGTTCTGCGTGTGAAAAGCTACGCATGATGTTCCGCTGAAGTTCCAGCCCAACACATTTTAATCAATGCAGTGGGCGTAGAGTACTATTTGGTTGAGGAAAATAAGTTTTCAACACCAGTGATCATACTGTCATAAATTGCAGAAATAAAAACGCTTAAATATTTATATATGTTTCTACAAGAAACAATGAAGCTGCTAGCAGAGAAAACACCATGAAATCAGTGTTTTTCAAATAAGAAAGAAGAAGATAAGGAACATTTTTTTCTCAAAAGAAATCGTAATGCAAAAACTACTATAATAATATTAAACAAATAACTACTCACCATCATAAAATTCATCAGAGGCAATTTCAAGAGGTTGTTTATTTTTTATATAAACTCCATTCGGCATCTTCCCATAGGAGTGATTTTCACGGGACTGTTGCAGAACTCCAATATTTTTATCAGGTAACTGTACCAAACAACAGTCTCCATCTGCTTGTTTACTAATTTGGTTGTTAGATGGCGCAAATCCATTTTGTGAATCTTCAACTAGATATGAAAGGGACGGCAGAAGACTGTTAAGGACCATGCTATTGGATTCTTGAAATTTCAAATAACGACATGACATGGGAACAAAAAAAAATATTTGCCTGTAAAATTATTAAGTCTAACCTTGCTTATATTTTGAATGGGACTGCTTATCTATATTCTTGCCCTTTTTTGCATTAGGGTGTGTAGAAGATTTTCCAGTGGATGCGGGTATAGCTACACCATTTAGTTTAACATCACCTGACCTATTCACACTTTGAATGCTCCAACTAGAAGTCTGCATCTCCTCAACACCAGTTTCATAACTGTTATTGTAGTTACCCAACCTCTGTACTTGAGGGTATAACAGCTTCTCTTCACAAAAGGTATTAGACATACTAGATTGGGGGTTCTGATGATCCCTTACTGTAGCCTCAGAACCAAAATCTCCAAACTGTATGTCCTTTAAACAAACTGCAGCAGCATTACCATGCAACATTGCCCGGTTGTGATCATTAGATGTCAAAGTATTGGCATTTGGAACTGGATCAAGAACAAATGATTCCTGAAAGGTCACTGGATGATTCCCAGAAGAATTCTTTAATTGGTCTGCAAGGTGCTTCTGCTTTGCTTCATATTCTATCCGCCTTTGAAACTCTAGAGTTTCCTCCAACTTTCTTTCTTCTTCCTCGAGCTCCACTTTACGTTTTAGTTCTTCTTCTTCTTCCAAATAATCGTCAGTTGTGGTAGACTCAAAATAAACAAGCTTTCCAGCATTTGAAGCAGTAATCTCCCTACGGATAGTGCAAGAAAAAAAAAGGCAATTTAACTAACAGCAGAATGCATTGAAAATGAGGAGGAAAGGCTGGGGAAAAAACTGAAAATGAGGAGGAAAGGCAGGAAAAAACTGAGGGAAATACTGTAATGAAATAAGCCAAACCACTATATTGTCAGCATGCATCCCCCAGAAATTAAAGAAAAAATAAATGGAATTTTCAAAAAAAAAAAAAAAAAGGAAAGGCTTTACAAGCACAACTGTCAAATTATAATGTAGTTTCTGCTTTATTTAAAAACAATTAAAAAATACAAACAACCCTAAATTAAAACATGTCAATACCTGTGTGAAATCACACAAAATCAAACAAAAAAAAAAAAAAAATAATAATACAGGGCAATATATAGCACCTAAAATTTGATATTTCTTTAAACATGTCAGTATCAAAATCACATCAAAACATATGTATGAAAAGGTGTATTCACTTTAGATTAATATTGGTGGTGCTTTTCATGTGATGTAAAGGATTTGAGTGTTATATAAGTTAAAATTGATATCCAAACATACAAGGATTGTGTGGTATGTATGTACATAAATCTGCAAAAATATTGACTTAATGAAGAGAGAAGAAAGGAACAATGTTAGACAAAAAATTGATATTTTAATTGCTCTTAAAGCAAACATGATCACATAATTACACAATAAAAACACAGTTTGATGCCTCTATTTTGCAATAACACATCTACAAATCTTTATAAGAAGGTATAAAGAATGTGATAGTAATTATTTAAAATTGAGGATTTTTTTGGGCAACCATCTAGTGGTGATACACTGCAATTATAAGGAAAAAAGTGGATAATGTTTCCCCTTTATTTAATACCTGACAATAAGGCCGTGTCTTCTCTTTCATCCTTCCCAACCTCTCTTTATCGATTCCTACACTGCTATTATAAAAGAAAAAGTGGATAACGTCTCCGCTTTATTTCAAAACTGAGAATAAGACCCTGCCTTCTATTTAATCCTTCCCAATCTCTCCTTAGTGATTCTTGCAAAGAAATCAATCCAAGTTCATCATTGTCATTGGAGTTGTAATTGTCTTCTACACCATCATTATTCTTTATAAAGCCATCATAGCATCATCCAAATATTTTCACTCTCTACATGGTGATTGAAATAACTAAAGAAAAGGGATTTTTGAGCTGACCCAACTAGGCAAGCTTATCATTATTTGAGCATAGCCTCCTCAAATGAGATATGGTTATTCCCTCAGGATTATTATAATTGTTGAGAGAGGTTTTAGAAAGAATGGAAATCAAATGGGACAAAAGTTGGGCCTAAAAAACTATATAAGTTTTCAATACAAAACCTTAGGTTTATGGATAAGCACTAACCACTTGGTATTTAAACACGGATATGGGAACAACATCTAGTACTACCATGTAGCTTAATAAAAAGTTATGTTTATCTTTGTTTGTGGCCAAAGAGAAAGATAGACTAGGAGTCATGCTGCCTTCTTTTACTTCTTGACCTCGTTTTTTATGTAGACTCAAGCTCGTGTGAACTATTTAAACTTTCTACAACATGAAGAAAGTTGCAGCAAACTTCGTTCCTCAACTGCATCATCTGGTCAAAATTACAGTATTTCTACTTAATCAAGTGCCTTCGTTCAATTGCCCAACGATGAAGCATTGTTGTCATCAAAGTTACTATTGACTTTTTCAAATTATTTCCTCTTAGTTGTTCTTATTTTAACCTTAATATTTATACTCAGAACATAAGTTGGTCTCATTTAATTGCCAAACTTGTCGAACCATCTTGCTGGAGCATTAATGTTTTTATCCTCAACTTGGTGATAATAATATCCCTATCATAGACCAGCTCATCATATCTTGAGGTGTCTATACCTTTCTAGCAAAGTTATTGATCCCTTGACAATATGATAGGTATTGTTTACCTTTGTTAGTCACTAGGCTTTATTGCTACAGAGCACGAAATAAGTCATACTTCCTACTACTGCTTCCTTCACAACCTCTCTTCGTCCATTAAATTTTGCTACAATGAGTCACTCAAATTAATCTTCTTCACTTTTTTCTTTTTATATCACATTATCCATCATAGAATCAACATATCTACTCTTCATGAGCACTGAAAACAATATGTTATCAAACAAATGGTGAAGTATCATGGGTCTTTCCAGTGCTATCATTATGTTATTAGAATTGTAGTAAAACAGTCATTGTCAAATTTGCAAATGCTTGATTCACCTTTTTCCCAATTCCCCACACCATTTTCCCTCAAAAATTCTATTCTTTGAATGCACTTCTTGCCTTCCTCTTTTGTATTAACATTTTTTTTTCAAATTTTCTAAAATTCCATTTTGTTTTACAAGATAAGAGTTAAATTTTTAATTAGTTTGATCTTAATGGTTAAATAGGTTTGAGTAAAAAACAAATCAATCCACCTCCATTTCCTTCATTATCTCTTCCAATCACACAAATCCTTCCCAAATTTCTAATTGTTTATTTTATTTTAGTGATCAAAAGATTAATTATCGGTCAATTGAATTAAAACAAAGAACAAGTTATTTGTTTTTAAATCATTGTTGTATGATGAGCTCCACGCTTAGATTAAAATATGTTCATGTTGATGCTAGATTAAAGAATCTAATTGCTCAAGACTAAGTCTCATTCTTGATAATTGTCTTTCTTACTGTGTAAACGAACTTCAAGTCTGAATTGTACTCGACAAGAAGCTTTACAGCCTAGGTTTGGGCCACCTCTGATGTAGATCTACATTAAGAGTTTTGGAAAGCAGCCTATCTAGTTTTTTTTTTTTTTTCCGAGGTAGGTTCTATTATATCTAATTTAATCTACCATCAAACATTATCCAAATTAGTTAGGATAAGAATTATCAAAATTAATTCTCCATTCATTCCAATTCCATGCTATTTATTTTTGCATAATTAAAATTAATGTTAGCCTTGGTCCACCCATGTCCCTTTATAAAGCTTCCAAACTAATTTAGTATATCTTTGTTGGTGTCTCTTCTCTCTTTTAACATACCTGCCAAATCACCTAAGATTTGTACCATAATAGTCAGATTATTTTTATTGTAATATTTGTTATTTCTCTAATTTCACGAAGCCTGATCACTTCTCGATATTTCAATTATAGTTTTGTAATAATTTCAACTAAAAATTCTCATTTTTGCAACACTCAAACTTAGCGATCTATGACCTCTTTATTGCCCAACACATTGTATTCAAAAAATATAATTAATCTAAAGGCAATTTTATGACAAGTCATGATAATCTTTTACAGCATTAATCGTCAATTTTTTATATGCTATAACTTAGCATTAACTTTCAAAATTATATCCGCATGTAATTAAAGAAAATAAAATCAAAATGATTAAAAATATCGAACCTAAGTATCACAAGTCATCCAAAGTAATATTAACACCTAATTATCGATTCACATAATCAAAAATTGCAAAATTTGTTCTTTTATTTGAAAATTTTTCATTGATTCCCATAAGAAAGTCGTTAATTAAATATTCATTCATGTTAGCATACACTATAAGACATCACTCAACTACAAATTGATAAACTTATATAATCTCTAAAGTGATCATACTATATTAATAACTCTACAATCACTCAACAAAATATATATATAAATTGTAATTTAAATTAATAATTTATCAGAAATATATCAGACATATCTTAAATATGTCTTAGTACCTATAATTTTTTACTTTGCTCATCAAATTAGTTCTTATGAAACTCTATCATATACTTTCTCAGGAAAAAAATCTTATCTTTACTCTTTACAACATTAATTACAATAAATAAATTCATATTGATTCTCTCACGTCGAAAATATATAGTTAAGTTTACAACTACATCACAACTTAATTGTATAACTCATAAATTTCATCACACTATCTATATCATAATCTTAAATAATTTCTTCATCACAAAGTGTCAATATCAAAATGCCTCTCCTAAAATCATTTAAATCGCCTTAAATCTTGAGAATTTCATCACAAGAATTTGTTAACAAAACCACTTCAATATAGCTCATACACTTGTAAATTTCAAAAGGCACGCCATCTAAAATAATTTTTTTGTTTTTATGAATCTTCTTTATGTCAAGCTCTATTGTTTATTAATGTATGTTATAGTTCTAATCTATCTCTATATTTTTATCAATTTATAAAACAACTTTGATCTAACACTATTTTATTAATTAAATTTCAATAATCTTGCAGAAATATCATGTCCATCATTTTTTTATCATTCATTCTTAAAGAAGACATCTATATTGAAAACAAAAAAAATATAACCCCAATTAAAGATAAGCATAATGAACAGCATCATAATGTACATAACAAGTTCATACCAAAAAAAAAAGGCTCAATTAGTTTTGAAGACTGTTAGAAGTATATACTATATTTGAGTTGAATATCCCGTCTCATGAATTTTTTTATAACAAATTATAAGTAATTGACTTTTACTTTATATTTATCTGTCTTGATGCATATTTAAAGTAGTGCTGTAATTTAATGTGTTCTAACTAACCTTTATTTGGTGTTGATTCAATTAATTTCAAATGACAATTGGAAGTAAGCACTGAATCATAAAGTAGGTGACTCTAGTTAGAAGTTGAATGTATCTTTTTAAAGCATGTCCATTGGCATTGATTATAAAGTTATTTTTATTCATAAACATCGTAAAAGAATATATATTAAGTCTTCATCTTTTTCTTGATTATAAGTACGTATGTAAGTCCGTACGTATGAAATTGCATAGATGTAGCATTTATTACATTGACATTTTATAGTGTACAAGTAGCATTCATTTGCACATCACTTTTCACGTTGCATGGATATCTTTTTCCTTTTTTAAATATTCACATTCTCCCTTAGCTTTCACACATTGCTCCTGACATCTCATTTCATTAGAATTACTTACAGTTGTGTTAGACAAAAAAGATTGGCAATGGTATGCTGAAAACTTTAATTTTGACATATATTCAATATGATGATTATATGCAGAAAGGTAAACAGAATTCATCAAGTTGACAACAATCATCTTTTAGATTAAGGATAATATGAGAGACTAATGTAGTATTATACGATGTCATTGATAATCATTCCTCAAGTCCGTAGACACTCATTATTAGTATAATTTCTGCATGCATTGGCGTCATGCTTAGCATGCCATTTATGATCAGTTTTGCAAACATCAATATTAGATCATTTATAAAAAGTTAGTTGAAATAGGGATTATCTACTAAATACGATCTAAAATTAATCAGCTTAGCATGACATTGGCACCATGTTTATCTACAATTCATAAATCATGATCAATTTTGCAAAGATCATCAACTGAATTAATGTCAACTAATGTATAAAGACATTTTATGATTTTATATTTCTGTAGTTCCCATTGTACAGTCGGTATGTCCCACATATACTGTCATTTATTCCACAATATATACAAGTTATGTGCCAAGATTGTTTTGCAAGCTCGCAACATAATAATATTGGAGATCTAGCTTGCTTGACTGGTGGAATATCAACACAAAAGCACATCTTCAATTGTAGACCAATTAGTATAGATAGGCCTTTCTAGTATTTTCAACACTCAATTATTTATGCTAACAATTTATCACGTCTCTAGGTTTATGACTCGTTACATTTTCTCTTTAATCAATAATCCATATTCCAATTCCCTTGTGATTATATTATTATTCATTGTAAATTCATTTTTGTACAGCAAAATAATTTTACTTTGAGTTAACTCCCATACAAAACTGTGCTGGTAGGCTTCATTATCATCATCGTTGGGAAGTTACACCTTTCCAGCCCAATGCGTGACAATGATCAACTGATCGCAATAAAAAAATCAATAAGGAGAAGCCTTCAAAATCAAAATTGTATTCTAAAAGAGTACTTTTTTCACTTGATTTATTCAAATTAAAAGTAAGGTAAATAATAACTAGCAGTTTTCAACAAATCTACAACCAAAAAAAGGAGATTTCCCTTATTTTTTCTTTGAGAAAATATGAGGAAAAATAACATTTTCATCAGTGTCTCAAGTCCGGGATACAAAAAGTGGAGAGTTGGGTTAGATAGTCAACAACCAATATAAAATTATTTGTCGAAAACCTATGATAGAAATTCAAATCATCGTGGCAATGCTACAGCATCCCATGGAAGTTGCATTGTATCACCTGAATATAGAGAAAAGTGTGCAAGGATCGTTGCACCCAAGTTCAAGTGTAATATTGAATAAGGAAGGATTTTCACATTATGGACAGATATGGGCAAATAAATTAGTACAAAAAACTACTATAGGAAATGAACTTTAAATATGATACTCTCCTGGATAAATTAATAAAATTGGTAAATATTATGCTTCATTGAATATAAATATCTTATTCTTTCAAAAAACTGCGTTAGAAAAAAGGCTAAGGACATTGACAGCTTTGGTTTTAAATTTTGGTATTCAAGTAGAAGTCATACTAAGAATAATGGAAGTATAATTATAGACGAGTTTAAAAGATAATAATGTAAAAATTAATGAATTGAAGCTTGGGGCACTTCCAAGCACTGTATTAATGGGATTACTATCTCGATTTCACGTAAATCCGTCAAAACACAAATTTTGGTGGCGCTAAATTTGATTGTCCGCTAATTCCAATACTTCCTATGTCGTAAAATAAATCTCGGGTTTACTAAATCCGTTCGAGAGTTAGATTTAAAAGATTTAAAGAGAGTTCAAATAACAATGTGTTAAAGACTAATAAAATATCAAACATAATAGATGAATTTAAGTGGTTTTAAGTTGAATCATACCAAACATCTTCTAGGATTTAACAATACTGGATTTTATAATTCTGTAAATCCTACAAGGATGAAGAGTTGTAAAATAAAGAATACTAGATTTTAAAATGAAGAGTTGTAAAATAAAGAATACTAGGATTCAACATCGTAGAATAAGATGGGGGCACCTAAAAGACACTAATAAAATTATTTTTATGAGAAAAATTTAAGATTTAAATATTTGGGATGTCCATGAAGACGCGAATGTTATGTGGAAAAATTAACTAATACTATTAAACAAGCTAGTAAAGATGTACTTGAAGAATCAAAAGAAAAAGTTTCATAAATAAAAATAATTGGTGGTGGAATAATAATGTGCAAGAAAAGATAAAATATAAGAAGTTATGTTATAAAAATTGGTTTAAATGTAAAAGCGTAGAATCGAGAAAAAAATAAAACTACTGCAGTGAAGTCTAAAAGAATAATTTATGACGCTAAAAATTCGCTTTTAGTGATCTTTATAACATGTTAGAATACTAAAGACAAATGAAAAATATATGTATAAACTAACAAACAAAGAAAAAGAAAAGTAAAATTTAACTCAAGTAAAGTCGTATTAAAGCATTTAAAATCAAAAAGTGTTTTTCTTGAAAAAGATATTCAACATAAAGTGGGTGAGTTATTTTGATAAACTTTTTAATGAAGATGTTGAAAGTACGATCGACCTTAGTGATCTTAATATCGTTAATAATAATAAAACTTTTCATTTTTACCGTCGCATTAGTAAAAAAGAAGTTGATGAGACTTTAAAGAAAACCAAGGGAGGAAAATCTGTAGGACCTGATGATATCCCAATTGAAGTGTGGAAATGTTTAGGTGATTTGGGGGTTTCCTGGCTTACTAAACTTTTTAATATTATTTTAAAAACTAAAAAGATGCCCGAGGAGTGGAGAAAGAGCATTTTGGTCCCCATTTTTAAGAATAAAGGAGATGCACAAGAGTGTGCAAATTATGAGGAATTAAATTGATGTGTCATACTTTAAAATTATGGGAGAGGTTAATTGAACATAGGTTAAGACGTATTATGAAGATTTCTCATAATCAATTTGGATTTATGCCGGCAGTGTCTACCATGGAAGCTATACATTTATTGAGAGGTTTGATGGAGAAGTACGGAGATAATAAAGAGGATCTACATTTGATTTTTATTGATTCGAAAAAGCTTACGATAAGGTTCCTAGAGATGTTCTTTGGAGAGTCCTCGAGAAGAAAGGTGTTGATATGACTTATATTCAAGTCATTAAAGATATGTATGCTAGAGTCGTTACATGTGTTCGAACCGAAGGAGGATTGACCAAATATTTTACTATTTCGTTGGTTTACATCAAGGATCGGCTTTAAGCCCATATCTTTTTGCTTTATTTATGGATGGTCTTACTGGGCATTTACAAGAGGATGTACCTTGGTGTATGTTTTTTACTGATGATATCCTCCTTGTGGATAAAACAAGAGAAAAAGTCCAGGAAAAACTTGAATTATAGAGGTCTACATTGGAGTCTAAAGGTCTTCGTTTGAGTAGAACTAAAACTAAATACATGGAATGCAATTTTAGTAATAGTAGGTCTAGTGACAGAAGTGTAACTTTGGGTGATCAAATTATTAAAAGGTGTGAACGATTTAGATATCTCGGGTCCATTGTTCAAAGCGATGGTGATATAGATGGGGATGTTAATAGTAGAATTCGAGTTGGTTGGTTGAAGTGGAGGAATGAGTCCGGCCTATTGTGTGATAGAAAAGTACCGCTTAGACTAAATGGAAAATTTTATAAGATGGTGGTGATACCTTCAATGCTCTATGGTGCTGAATGTTGGCCTTTAAAAGAGAAGCATAATGTTAAGTGTTGCCGAGATGAGAATGATTAGGTGGATGAGTGGCTTTACACTTAGAGACAAAATGCGAAATGAATATATCCGTAATAGGGTTGGAGTTGCCCCAGTGACGGATAAAATTAGAGAGAGTCACCTTAGATGGTTTGGTCACATTAAACGTCGACCACATGATGATCCGATTAGGAGAGTAGATGTTTTAAATACAACTTATGTTAAGAAAGGCAGAGGTAGACCTAGGAAAACTTGGGCTTATTGCATAAAAAATGATCTTAATTTATTAGAATTAAACGAAAATTTGACACTAAATAGGATGCAATGGAGAAAAATGATTCATGTAGCCACTTAGTGGGATTAAGGCTTTGTTGTTGTTGATTAAATCCTACTTGAACAAAATCTTACGTGCAACCAAGCACCCCCCTAAGAATGATTATTGATACTAAAATTTTTAATGTTATAATTGTTTATGCTCCTCAAGTAGATTTGGATAAATGCTCAAAAGAAAAATTTTGAGTTGACCTAAAAGAATTAATACAAAGAATATCTCTTGAAAAATTTTTTAGTGAAGGAAATATAAATAGGCATGTTTGTAATTTGCTAGAAGATTTTAACAATATTTGTGGTGTCTATGAATTTTGAGCGACTAATGCAGAATGCAGTCATATTGAATTTTGTTTTAGCTTATCATTTTATTATTGCTAATATTTTTTCAGGAAAAGAAATGCGTATATTATCACTTATAAGAACCGGTAAAAAAAAAAGATTATTTTTTATAAAAAAATATATATATATCATCGATATTTTAAGGATTGTAAGGTCATTCAAAGTGAAAGTTTAATTATTCAATTTTGATTATTGATTTTGAAATTTAAATGAATGATTTGAAGATAAATAATACAATGAAAAATACTATCATATAATTAGATTGATGTACTTAAAAGACACATAAAATTACTCTTGAGTATACTTAAAAGTCTTAAAATTTAAGTTGTTCATGAAGAAGTTAATAATGAATGAGCTACAATAACAAATTCTATTAAGCAAGTTGTAAAAGATATGCTTAAAGAATTAAAAATGAGAAAACTCTAATAAATAAAAAAAATTGGTAGTTGAATAATAATGTGCAAGAAAGCATAAAAAAATTAAAAAAAATTATTATAAAAATTGATTTAGATGTAAAAAATTAGAGAATGGGAAAAATATAAGGTAGCCCGTAAAAAGTCTAAGATAACAGCTTGTTATATTAAAAATTATATTTTTAGTAATTTTTAAAATAAATTAAATATAAAAGAGGGTAAAAGAAATATATATCTATATATAAACGAGCCGAAAGAAAAGATACTGAATTTAAAGATTTAGTTCAAGTAAAATGTATTAATTATGAAGATTTAAAAGTAATTTTCTTATATGGGGGTCTTCAACATAGATGGGTGAGATATTTTGATAGTTTTTTCAATGAAGATTATAAAAATAGGATCAACATTAGTGATCTTAGTATCATAATGAATCGCATATTTTTTTATTTTTATTGTCGCATTGGTAATATAAAAGTTGAGGCTTTCAAGAAAATGATGTGCGAAGAAACATTAGGACTAAATAGTATTCCAAAATAAGTGTGAAAATATTTAGGAGATATAGGAATTTCTTGACTTACTAAACATTTTAATATTATCTTAAAAATTAAAAAAATATCCTATGAATAGAAAAAGAGTCTATTGGTTCTTATTTATAAGAATAAAGATGATGAATAAGAGTGTGCAAATTACCATAGAAGTTATATATTTATCGAGAGATTTGATAGAGAAATAATAAAGAGTAAGAAAAATCCAAATAAATTTTGTTTAGTTAAAAAATCTTATGATAAGATTCCAATAGTACTTTAGAGAATTCTAGAAAAGAAATGTGTTAATATTGCTTATATTCAAATCCTTAAAGATATATACACTATAGTTATTACTTGTCTTCAAACACAAGGAGAATTCACCAAGCAGTTTCCAATTTCAATTGGATTACATCAGGGATCAGCTGTAAGCCCGTATCTTTTTGTTTTAGTTATGGATGTCCTTCTTGGACATTTATAGGAGGATGTACCATGGTTTCCGTATTTGCTGACGATATCCTTCTTATGGATAAGACTAGAAAGAGTTCAAGAAAAACTTGAATTACGAAGGTCAATTTTAAAGTCTAAAGGTTTTAATTTGAGTTGATCTAAAATTGAATACATTAAGTGTAATTTTAGTAGTAGTGGTAAGGTTATAATAATGCGTGATCAAGTCATTAACGTTTTATATATCTCGGATCTATTGTTCAAAGTGATTGTTATATAGATGAAGATGTTATTAGTAGAATTCAAGTTGGATGGTTGGAGTGGAGGAATGCATCAGGTCAATTGTGTGATAGAAAAGTATCAATTAATCTTAAAGGAAGATTTTTATAAGATAGTAGTGAGACCTGGAATGTTTTATGGCGCAGAATGTTGGCAGTAAAAGAGAAGCATAAAATTAAGTTTAAGTGTTGCTGAGATGAAAATGCTCAGGTGCATAAGTAGCTCTATACTTAAAGATAAAATGTAAAACTAATATATCCATAAATGGTTTGGAATAGCTCCAGTGTCGGGCAAGATTAAAGAGATTTGCCTTAAATGATTTGATACATAAAGGTCTACCATCTGATGACCCAATTAAAAGTAAATATTATAGATTTGACTTATGTTAAGATAGGTAGAGGCAGACCTGAAAAGACTTGGGCATATTGTATAAAAAATGACCTTAATCTATTATAATTAAAATGAAAATATAGCACTCAATAGAGCACAAAAAAGCAAAAGAATTCATGTAGTTGACCACCACTTAGTGGGATAAAGGCTTGTTGTTGTTGTTGCTGAGAAAATAAGAGTGAAATATAGCAAACAAGGTTGTTTTCACCATTATAGCTGTCATCATCACATCAGTAGCACTGTCTCATATATCAAGACTTAGCTTTATGAATTGCCTATAGTGATTGTATATGTGAATTAAACGTTGGCAATAGTGAATGGTCTTGTTTATATAAATAAGCCTTCTAACAAAATTTCTAGTTATTTTTCTTTGTATTCCTTTTCCAGAGTACTGCTATCAGGGGACCTTTTGCTCTCTGGCATACATTCCCAAAATACAGGTTTGTTATCAGCAATAGGCGTTATTCACACTCCCCATAATATAATCACTCTACATTTCAAGTTCTATAGTATTGTGATATTTTTTTTTTGTCGCATCGAATAAATTCAATAGCATAAAAATGATGACAATTTACATAACACCACACAATTCCTCATCCTTATACTTATCTTTTCCAGTTACGTTACTCATCAAATGGTAATCTATATATTCATTCTAGCACACCCATTACTAACTATCCCAATAGCTTCTAAAATGTCTCATATGTTTTAGGTAATCTGCAAAATCAATCTTTTTGCCAATCAACTACCAGCAAAGATTCCTTAATGAACATTTCTATCAAACCAACAAGTATCCTGATAATCAGCGGAAAAAAAAAAACTATGATTATTTTGATCTGCTTTTCATTTACATTACAGTAATAAGTATGGCTAGAAATCCAGCCGCTGCACCGAAAAAAATCTCTTTGTTAAGAGTTGAGATGACGCAAGTTCCCTGAGTAACAAATGAACGAAGCCCACAAAGAAAATTATTGATTACATAAAAGCATGACTGCCCAAAAAAACACCGGCAACATCATTTAGAGAGAATATGATTTAAGATGATGAGACAAGTCCCAAAAGAAATACAAAACACTACAGTAGAAAGCAATTTTGTCAGTGGTGATACCAAGACCCTATTTGCAAGACCTACATGGTGCAAGCAAACAAAAGAATAGAGAGAGAACTAGGACTCTGAAATTTCACTAAAATTAATTTTAAGTCCCAAGATTGGCTACATCTCTCTCTTGAAATGACCTAGTTCTGCATTATAGGATTTTCGCGCTACAAGAGTGGCTACATCTAGAACCAAATAAATAAAAATACATAATTAGATATAGACACAAAGACATCAAAGTAACACTGCAGTCAAGAGAATTAGAAAAATTCGTCAATCATGTAGACAAGGCAATTGACCTTCAGAGGAGTGAGATGACTTAAGGGTCCATTTGGGGAAACTTATTTAGTGCGGTGGCGTTTTGAAAAGGCACCTGGCCTGTTTGGGTAAACTGGGTTTTGACAGCTTATGCGTTTTCAAAATGCATAAAACAGTTTTTTCACACCACACCCATCTAAGTGCAGTGGCAGCTTTCTGGCAAAGGTCTGGCTTTTCCAAAAAAATAAAATTTTGTAATAGCGGCGGCACCTAGCTTATCAACAGATTATTTTTAATCAGCTTATCAGCAGATTATTCAAAAAGCTGCAGCTGCCCCAAACAGACCCTTAGAGAAGTGTCTGGCTGCATGCTACGGCGAGTGGCTCCTATTAATATAGATGGATGACTCTAACAAGTGGACCAACAGGTTGAGCTTGTGGCCCTAAGAAGTAAACATGCGAGCTTGGCCTTAAAGCTAGGCAAACTTTAACAAGTAACTCTAAAGAAGGAAACTGTAATTTGGGCTATTGGCCCTAATAAAGGGACTTACAAAGTGGGTGAATTGCATTAGGCAAGTCACTCTGACTAGTGGACCTGCAAGCTAGGCAAGTGGCACTGACACGTAGATTGATGAGTGGACCTTCAGGTTGGGCTAGTATTAGAGCATACTGGATAATTCCTAGTGATTTTATCAACTTGTGAATTTATAACTGTCCTGGCAAGTTTCCAGGTTATTCACAACCAAAGAAAGTTCACATTGATCTAGGTGCGTTTAGCTCTCACAATTTTAATCTAGCTGAGTTGTCCTGAACCTATCCGACCAAACTTCAAATGATAGATAGAATAGTTGGGTATAGAATTATCGTGTACATTTGATTACATCCTACACACAAAGGTGCTCTTCCAGAAACTATGTTTCACCAAATTTTAAAAGTTCTTCTACTTGCATATCAAATTTGGCACCAACAATCTTGCGTACCATAAGCACAACATGGATATTGAAGAGTGTGTGCTAGAAAAACGTGTTCATAACTAGCAACAAGTAAAATGCCAACACCAGCAATACAACTAATAAATAATCAAAAATCAGTAGCATGCGATAATGGATCTAAAAAATGCAAAACTGACGAAGTTAGCAAGAAAAAAGAAATTTAATGATTCCAAACAAAAGTAGAAACAGAACTTTTGGAAAACAAGGAAGCTATAAAGTAAAATACAATATCAATAAACCGTACAAATGTTCTGCAGTTTCCTCGTGAAAGTTCCGCTGCTCGTTATAACCTGCAGTCTGTAAACATTCATAAAAATCAGCAATTGAATACCAATCATTAACGCTCGGCTAAAACAAAGAAATAGATCCCAGAACCTTTGCGTCCTTGGCTTTTCTGGAATCTTTACTCTTTTTCTTATCCTTGGCCTTCTCATGTGCTTGTCTGGAATCAACTTCTTTGTTAATGTTCTTCTTCTTATCAAGCTCGAGTTCTGCCAAAAAGGCTTCTCTAGCAGCATCAGACTTCTCAGTGGCAGCTTTATCTACTAAGGACTCCAAATGTAACTGGCACCAAAAAACAGGTTCCATAGCAATACAAAATGTTAAAAGTCAGGAACTCGAAATGCATAATGTGTGAGAACAATGTACTAACCCGAAGAAAAGACCTCACTAAAGGTATAATAATTGTCTGATAATCAAAAGCTGAAGCAGGGCCAAGCTTCGCTTCTAACTGCTGCATGCCATTCATATTATTCATTATCTTTGCATCAAGCTTGTTGCACTGCAGAAAAAATAAATAAATACAGATATAACTGCCATATGACGGGTTAAAAGAAAAATTGTCCTTGAAAAGCATAGAATTGCCATGCTTTCACATAAACTTCACTCAGCATATTAAATAAGCATACCTCAAGAGATAATTGTTCTTTTTGTCTCTGAATTGCTAATTCAATACAAGCATCAGCTTGTTGTGCATACTCATGCATTCTCCTCTCATCATTATCATAGTCCAACTCGCACAAACGAGAAGTCACACTGGACAGAGTTTCATCATAACCAAATTTAGATATGCTCAAGCCCTGTGATTCCTTGAGAACATTGGATATGGCATCCAATTCAAGTCTATTACTTGTATACATCTCATCATTCTCTCTTTCAATAAGTTCTTCTTGTCGCTTCCTAAGCATAACCTCATAACTTTGGGAAGCAAAATTCTTAGTAGGATCCCTTTTCTTAAACTCTTCCATGCAAAGGTTCTGTACAGCCTGCAAGGCCTCCTCATAGCTCAAATGCTCGCATTTTCTATCACACATGCTTTGCAAAAGGTAAATCTCCTTGTCAAGAATCTGAAGGGTTTCCATGCCCTGCTGAAATTTCTCTTCTTTCCTACGATTCCAGGCAGATAGTTCGTCCTCATGTGACGAACACAAAAATAGCCAGGAAACAATAGCATCAGAATCAGGGATAGTGTATATATCATTAACAAGAGATGGTGTATCAGATTTTCTATAACCAGTTTTTGAATGGAATACACGACCATCTATAAGAAGCCTAGCCGAATCACAGGTAAGACTGACTCCCTGTAGAAGGTGACCACCATTATCTGTCTTGACTGGGTCACTAGCTGCATTATCCTTCTCACTGTATCTGACTAAGCCACATGACTGAGACAAATCCTGCAAAAACTTGAGCACCTTCCTAAGCTGGGGTGCACCCAAGAAACAAATGCATACAGGTGACTGGTCAAGTTTACTATTCAGCAGCAGCGAACTAGATAATGAACCTTTAATATCTTCCACTGCAAATTGGATCACCTTGTTGAGATGGCTAACACACAGGTTCTTATGTTTAATGAACAGATGAAACATTCCCTGAATCCTTTCAAGAAGTTTGGCTCTTTCCAAATCATCAGACAATGGCCATCCCTGAGATGAATCCAAAAGAAAGGTTGAGATCTCATTCTCCCTCCCTGCTGAAACATACCCATTCCTCTCATGCACATGATCTCTCTGTTGTGGTGCTGAGAAAGAATCTGAGTTATCTTTTGAACTCCAGTATTCAGATATGCAATCCTTATCGTTACTAATCCTAGCTTCAGAGTTTTCATCATCAAGAGCCAAATGCTTCTTTTCAATAGCATCTTCTAACATTTTCACTGCTGAAGCTGAATCAATGGGCTTCCAACTCCAATTCTGAAGCATCTCAATCCACTTGACATCAACTTCTTGAGGCAAAACAGATCGCAACTTGGGCGAAAGGCTGCCTACGTGCTCCTGCATTATATGTTGGACATGAGTATCAGAATCTGTGAACTTCTTCATACAGCGGCAGCAAACCCAGTACTTCCATGTACCATTGGAGCTAACAAAATTGAGGGCCTCAGAGAGAACATCTGCTGCGAGGCTATCCTTTGATGATGTTGCATAGTGCTCCTTAAGATCAGCAACCCTCACTGAGAGAAACTCAAGTTTCTGGTCAGCACTCATGGAATTCCAATGGGAGCGTGCCTGCTCCATTCTCTCAGCAGAAGATGATTGTCGTCTTGAGTTGTTTGTCCGGCGACGCTCTCGACTACCAGATGATGAAGGTGGCTCATTGCACCGGGTGTCATCCTCAACTGATGCGGGTGAGTTCGACTTGTGCTGGAGCAGAATAGCAGCTGCAACACGTACTTCAATGTCCTTACGGCGCTCCTCAAGGGTCTTAGTGGCCTTCTTGATTTCATTATGTCTGCGAGTTGGTATGACAGTGACTTCCATGGGGTCCTCCATCAGGGGTCGCATAGGAATCAATCTAATATTCTCCTCACGTCCAGAGCCATTGCCTAAGTTCTTCACCCAAGTGGAGAGTGAGGCGAGGTTGGACTTCTGAATGAGAGAGCGAAGCTCCTGCTGCACGTGAGCAATCCGGGCCTGAGCAGTGGTGAACTTCTGTTGGCATTCTTCCTGAAGGCTCTCCTTGGCAGGATCTACAGGGTCCACAATGGCAAGCGCGCGTTCGCATTCCTGGACGACTTCGTCATAAGCGGGACCGTCATTGGCAGCCTCGTAAAGAAGGTTCGCGTAGAAGTGAGCAAACTCAATCGAGTTTGGGGATAAGGCGACGGAGCGGCGAGAGGAGTCGATCGCACTACGCAAGTGCCGGAGCTTGGTGTTAGGGTCATCAAGCAGGGAAGCAATCTTGAAGAAGATGGTGCTGTGGACGCGGTGGAATAAAGCGGAGGATTCATAACGCTGATGCGCATCCTTCATGAGACGGAGGGCCTTCGTGTGGTTTCCCCGGCGAAGCGCTGTCAGCGCACGCTCGCACTCCGCCTTCACGGCTGTAGAATCCGATAACGACTCCGCCGGCGGAAGCTCCGCCGGGGGCGTGCGCGAAGATCGATGGCTAGGGTTTCGTTTACGGACCATAGAACAATCTCTCGTGGTCGCTCTACCTCTTTCAAAGCCACGATTCCAACTCCGACTCCGACCCTCATCTAATGAAGCGACCTAGCTATACAGAGGAAGAGCAGTGCGGAGAAAAGATGCGTACCAAAACCGGAGAAGGAGAGAACAAGTGACGGCGGCTGTGTCGGCAGATCGTCCTCCACCGTAGCAGGAAAATGAATTGCAGGAGCTCGATAGATTTTCCTTTTGGGTATTAATGGAAGGCAACGTAGGAATCCATGGATTGGAGGAAGAGGGCGGGGAAGGAGTGGAGGAAGAAGCCGGACTTCACTAGCCTTACGAGATAAAGGGCGTGCCACCGTTTCTCTCGGTGAATAGCTGATCTGCATTATTTATTTTGTTTGGTTGATAATATATTTTTGGGCAATTACGTAAAGACCACCCAAAATTTACTATTTATAAACCAACCCCCCATTTTCATTCATTTTTCAAACACTTAGTCAAATGTCAAAAATCATGATAAAACTCTAACTCATATTTTTATTTTTATAAAATTATCAGTAATGTAGCACACATAAATATATCAATTTAATAGTTCAAAGAATAAAAAATATTAATATTTCAGATGATCAATACTTAATTATTATAATTTTTTTTTGAAATAATTACATTTTGATCATATGAATCATTTTTATTTACAAGTCGATATTCCAAGTAAATTTTGATATTTGATAAAATTTGAAAATTGAATGAAAGAGGATGATTAATTTGTAAATAATAAATTTCTGGTGGTTTGTATGTAATTGCTCCCTTTTTATATCATTTTTGCCCGATTTGTAATTTATGGCTGATGCGTGCTAGAAAATTCACGACGGTAGAGTTGTGAATAGTCTTAGAGTTGTACGAAAATTCAACACACATACAGATGAAAAATAAGCGGTGACGACTCCAGAAGTTTTTACTTGGAAAACCTGTAAAGGAAAAACTACGGTGCTAGCCGAGTCATGAGAATACTACTATTGATTGATGTTCTACGAAATCACTTGTCACGTGATCAGGAGAAGTAATTATATGTTTCATACAAAAATGTCGACTGACGGTGTCTGGTTGGTGGGGATTAACGATGATTGGCGGAGGTCCACAGTGACGGAGGTTGACGGAGGTCCACGGTGACGGAGATCGACGGTGACGGAGATCGATAATGACGAAGGTCGACGAAAGTCGGCGGTGGTTGACGGCAGTAGGCGGTGGTGCTAAGCTGCAGCTTCTCCTTAAGGCCTTAAGTTCTCTCTCTAGGTTTCCCCCCTCATTTGAGGGGTGGATGTCTATTTATAGGGTTTTATGAGCAATTAATACAATTATTTTGATCGGACGATCCAAAGGACTTCCCTTGATCAAACAGCGTTTAAGAGGCATTTGATGGTCTTAACGATGTTGGAATTAAGTGATATTGGGCTCGTTGGATTCGTCTTGCTGAGATGCTCGATTTGATTATAGCTTTGCTAGTGTCGGCATTTGTTTGATCTTCTAAATGTTTCTGAAAATCTTTTAATAATGGATTAATGAATTGATCTGATCTTGATTTGACTCGGATTGGACTAATTTTGTATCATTAGATTTGGCTCATAGAGCCGGTCAGTTTGACTATAAGTTTACTGAAATCAGAGCTCTGGATGACTTTTTATTGAGATTTGAATGTTTCATATTCAAAGTATTGCCTCAAGATCCGTATCGGACGATGAAAATGACGTATCAATGGCATTTTTAAAACTTTGAAATATTAAAAAATTAAGAGTGAAAAAAAAAAAAATTTTGATGGCCAAGAAGTTGGAAAATAATATTATTCCCAGTACAGTAGTTTATATTAAAATTTTAGCAACAATTACAAACATACCGTAGAATTTTTCTATATTTATAAATCTAACATCTAAACTTTCATATTTACATGCATAACCCTGAATCTTTCACGTCAGATAACAATATCAATATCAGTACTTCTTTAAAGTGAAATATCTTCATGCATGTGTTCTTAACGCTAAAATATTTATACTTAAATATCAAATTTTAGGAGTTAGATAGATATGTAAATACAAAAGAATTATGTGTTATGAATGTAAATGTCCCTAAATCTTAAAATTATTGAGTTTTAAGATGAGTGTAAATTAATATTGTTTCACTCTTGTCAAAATAATTTAATAAATTTTAAAATTTAATTAATAAAAATTGATCAGAATATTTTTATTTTATCTATTTAAAATAAATCATGTGGCATAATTTAATTAAAATAGTTTCCTTCATATGAGCTATGTATTATTTATGACATTTTGTATAACTATGAAAAGGTATTAATATAATGTATTAAGCATAGATTATAGAAAATGATATCCATTATAAAAGGAAAGAGCTTTCGAGCATTAGAGTTTTCGTCAAAATGTGCTCATTAGTATGATCAATTGTTCATATAAAAGGGTGGATCGATAAATAGAAAGGTAGGTGTCAATCTTGAAGAAATATTACGTCAGAACTCTGCACGTAGAGCTATGTGCGGAGCCTGATCTTAGCCACACATCAACCCCGCCTGAACTGTTTTTTTTTAATTATAGTTGGGTCCACTCTCATACATTCTTTGGTGAGTGTGTGGTTGATGTGCTGCTGAGATCAGGCTCTTCACGTAGCTCTACGTGCAGAGTCCTGAAGTAATATTTATTCATTAACCTTCTTGATGAGAATAGTTTGTCAACCTCGATTCACTTTTAAGGCAACTACTGTGCTGCTAATGCATCAATTTTGAGATCCGCCTAATGCTCGCATAAAATTTATAGAATTATTTAGGCATATTTTGATTTTTTTTTCTAATTTATTTGTTTTATTTATTGGTATTAATTTAAAAATAAATTTTCTTAAGTTTTATATGTTGAAGATATGTATCATTTTATTGAAAAATTTCCTTAAAAAATATTGATATTTAAAAATTTTCTTTAGTCTTAAGTTAACTAGTAAAAAATTTCTTTTTTTATTTTTATTTTAATTTAATATTAAAATTAATTTAAGTCAACTTAGGGGTTAAGCCAAATCTAAGAGGATGCTCTGTGGATAACTTTGGAGAGGGTTTCAAATTAATTTAAAGCATTTAATTGACAAATTAATTTATTCAACTATTTTAGTAAAATAATTATTTTGAAATTAAAATGCCCACTTATTTCATTTCTAAATGACATGAAAAAATTCTCAAAGGCCAGTGCTGACCTAAAGAAATTTCAAAGAAAATTTGAGTCAATTGATTTATTTTATTCAATCTTGACATTTCTTTAATTAATTGAAATTTACCACATAAAAATTAAAATTTTATTTCTCTTCTTAATTCTACACAATTTGTTGAATTTATGCAGTCTTAAGCTGTATTTTTTTGTTCATATTATATTTTATATATATTTTTTTTGAAGTAATTCATTATTGTACATATTTTTTTTATTTTTCTATTTATCTTTACATAATCAATACTAATTGGACCTTACTTTACATAATATTGTCCAATTGAAGTATTTGATCTATAGATGGGCCAAGCTATAGCTAGAATTAGCCCAAGCCATTCAGTTTGAGATCAAATAGCTTAGATTTATCGTGCGATTTAGCACAAGGGCGGTATAATTTTTTTTAAATGATTTGATCATAGTCTACTCCAAATAAAAGAAATGAAATGCTTTTAAGTTTGTCCCTTACCTCTCATTAAGAAATAAAGAGCAATGAATGAAATAATCATTGTCAAAGGGTTCCTGTGAGGATCTCCTAAATCTCTGTCTCATAAATGGATTAGAGACACCTAAGGTTTATATCCTATGGTGTGATTCGACTAAAATCTATGTTTTCCTCACAAATATTAATATTAAGACGAAGCTAGGAAATAAACAAAGGAAGACATGGATTCATCTCTATTTTAATTTAATTGGCTACTTAAAGAGCTTCTTACCCATCCCACAAGCGTTGTGTTTCATAACACAACATTTGGGAGGGTTAAGTGAATAACTCAACCAAAGTCATGAAGTATTAAATAGGGTTTGTCATTCTTGGGCTCAAGGAGCTATCAAGTGGAAAGGAAGGGTCTTTGAGTTCCTAAAGCTTTATAAAAAGAGAGGAGTGACAAAAATTAAGTATATTATCATTATGAAACTCAATAAAAAATGCTTTCTTTTTATGAGTATGCCTCGCTTAATTGAGTTGTGCAATGACCACCCACCCTTTTAAGATATGGGAGTGTTTGGGATTACATTCAATTGCCCATTAGTTTTTAGAAGAGCTAGAGGAGGTTGAGAGTATAGGAATGATGTAGTGAGGACTAACACACTTTTGTTTGAGCTAGGGGAACAACAATAGGTTTGGGTAGACCCTAAGGACCGAAACTGGGTTAATGTTGGTGTTAATTTAACAAGGTTTTATTCGATTGAAGCAATTTTAAAAAATAATGGCTTAAGTTAGACTTGGATAGGCTCTTCAGAATCTTAATTTCCCTCTCACTAAATTTTGTTAAGATTAAAATTAATTTTAGTGAATATAGCTCGTCTGAATATAAATTTGTCAATTTTTTTCCTATGTCCAATTAAACCCAACTAGGGACTAATGGCAATTGGCCTAGGCTCAACAACCAAGGATTCACCCAAGAGGGTATCCAAATAAGTTCAATTAGATTGAATGTTCAATCAAATTAATATGTCCCATATTGACATATATTGGTCAATGTTGGTTAGGCCTCAATTGGAGGCCTCAATTGGACCTAATTGAGTCTAATAACCATCACATTGGTTTCTATAGCCAAATTTTAGCCTAAAACGATGTCTAGGCAAGTATGACTAAATTTGAATTTAGTTTAATTTGATTTATCTAATCATTTCCTAAATGGTTACATAATAGAATTATGACCCATTAGGCGCAACCAAGTCTCAATAAACATGAAATTTGTTAGATTAGTTAAGAAATGACTTGAAAATGTACTCGCCACCCAAGTTTTGTAAAATTTGAATTTGATTTGAGCACCTTTGACCTGTTGTAGTCATATGGGGTTATAATTGGTTCAAGCTTCAAATTAATTTAATTAAGGTTTGAATTTCAGTTGAAAGATTAAAAATTTTATATGTTTTTATGTTAATTTAGGACTAATTAAAAGTTACACCTTATAGGAGAATTTGGATTTAGTTCAAATGACCCTTAATTAGCCTTAATAGACATCTTGGTAAACTGGTCTTTCAAGTCAACTTGGATTGACCTAAACTTCATATTGGGATCATTAGTTTAATCTGAACAAAATTGGATTGACTAGGATTGATTTAAATGATATTTTATTAATTGGAATCTTAATAGGCCACTTGGTCAAACTAAGTTGACCAAGGACTTCAAAAGCTCAATTCAATTTGGGAATGATCATTAGTTATCTCAAGACATGTTGAACCATTAGGAAACCAAAATTTGAGAAATGAATTTGCTTGATTTTCTTGGTTCTCATATGTTCACAAAGGGTTAATGTGGTCAAACATGGTTGATAAAACTTCCATAAATCAAGGGATAGTTTAAGAAATAATTTAGGGCTATTAAAATGGCTCCTAAAACATTCAGTTAAATTTTAGGCTCATTGGTTC
Source organism: Papilionanthe hookeriana x Papilionanthe teres (assembly GCA_022702705.1). Lineage (NCBI taxonomy): Eukaryota > Viridiplantae > Streptophyta > Magnoliopsida > Asparagales > Orchidaceae > Papilionanthe > Papilionanthe hookeriana x Papilionanthe teres. Next base: position 10,362,951 of record CM040430.1, on the reverse strand, counting down.
CAAGTGTCTTATAGTGCTCCTAAGAGTTAAACAAGGCCTAAGTGGGGTTGAATTGGAATTAGCTTCCATCATTCCAACATGACATATTCATTAACTTACTAATTGTATTCAATGAGTTAGAGTTCAATTTGATTTCATTTGAAACTATGTGAAACCAAATTTGATTTGGCTAAATCATTCACTATAGTTAATATAATAATTACTTAAAGCCCATTAAGGAGTCATTAATATAGACCAACTATTGCATTGCACTATTGAACCAAGCAGCTATATGTGTCATCCAAGTAGTAAACATGACAGATTTTATGTATCAATCTCATGAAGAATAAGTGAACTTCTAAAGTTCAGAAGAGTTCTAGTCCATTAGTTTTGAGTCTAACTTGAAGGTTTGAAATTGGATTATTTTAAAGCTTCTAAGCCTAATATATGTATAAAGTAAATTCTACAACTAATTTTGAGGTTAAACAAGTATAAGTAAACCTCCCCTAAATTAATCCTATGCCATTCAGATCTATCATAATGATTCTAATGAAATTGACAATCAGGAAAAACCGTGTTCCTTAGCCCTCTCGGTGGTCATAAGAAAATTGAGGTTTCTTATTATAGTTAATCTCCTAACAATGCAAAAACCCCAATATTTGCAAATTTCACTATAAAATTGCACCATCATAACAGTAAAATTTTTACTCTCTTAGGGCGGTATAGGTTAACCTAATTGTTCTACTACTCTATTTCTTTAGTACTAGATCATAACCTATTTTAATTTTTTTATGTGATTAGTTCAGGAGTAAATTAAGTTTAAAAGGCTAAAATATCAATTATGAGATTCAATTTATACAATCACCTAATAAGGACGATTCTAATTTACATAAAATCCATTTTCATAGGAGAAATAAATCTAAGCCATGCACACATTAAATGAACAAAGCACAAGTCTATTGTGAATTTCAAAGTAACAAAGATAGAACGATCTCGCCAAGGTTCTTCGCCAAATTCACGATGTTATAATAGAATGTATGAATTTTTCACACACAACACAAAATTGCATTTGCTCTCTCACAAACAAACTCTCATGATAACTCACATTGTTCAAAGATTCCTCCAATGAATTATGACATTTTTTTCTTCCTCTCGGTGTCACTTCAAGGTTCGAATGTTCTTCTACTATGGAGGAGTGAGGCCTCATTCCTTAGAATTCATGTCTTTTATAGCCACATATCACCAATGGAACAGAATTTTCATATGTTGACTTCATTTTTAGACATTTCTTTTTCCCTCCATGTCATATTTCACTAAACTTCGCTCGAGCTGGATTTTGACCTGTTTCCCTGATAGGCAGAACCCTAAATCATCATTTTCTCTCCCAAAATTATTGCACTGCTCAAAACATCACTTGGAAAGTTGCATGATGTTTATATATATATATATATATATATATATATATATATATATATATATATATATATATATATATATATATATACATCGCATGCACCAAAAATTATCGGTACAAATCTAAATGCAATTTTACGGTCGGGAATAACGATCGGGCAATCCGAAAATCAGACTAAAGGAACACAACCTGAACTGACCCTTCGATGATTGACCACTCAATCAAAGTCAATTAACAGATGGTGTCGATGGATCCCCTCAGCAGGCCACTCTTACGGACCTAGGGGCATCCAGTCGCAACAGGTCAACAAGCTGTTTCCTCTTCCTCCCAAGGCGGTTTCCATAAGTGTTCTCTTCTCTCTATAATTATTTGAATAGGGCTCCTATAAATAGGGGCAAAAAGATGAATTAATGGACCCAGATCTGTGGACTTTTCTCTGGCCTCTCTACTAAGATTTTTCTAACGCTTTCTTCTCTCTCTCTCCTCTTTCTCGGGCTCTAACTCTCGAGACGTGTATTTTTTAAAGATAATTCAGGATTCAACATTTTGAAAGGCAGTGTGGTGAGCATAGACATGCTCCAAATGAGAAGTAGAGCCAACTAATAAAGAGAACCTCACAGAGAGAAATAATGCCTATGAAATTCAATAGAGAGACAATATGTCGACACATACAAGAAGGGATTCAAGGGCTGCAACGAAAATTAAGGATCAATTTGAGGTCCTCCAAGCTGTTGTAACGTAGAGGAACATCCAATCACTACCTTGGGAGGGAGAGGCTAGAAGAACTCGTCCTTAGAGAGCTTTCCTCAACATTCTACCAGTGCTCAATGGTCAGGCTAGTGATTGACTGGCAGAAAGGCAAGCGGACTCCCAGCACAATAACAATGCAGGGTCTACACAGATGGTCAGGAACTGAGTGGACCGAGGGGGAGCACTCGCCATATCGATAATAGGCAGTGCATTCTCTCGGCAAATACTGAAGACTATCCCCTAGTAAAGCTAAGGATTCCTCACTTCTATTCTTATAAAAGAAAGAGTAACCTGACCAACCACCTAACTTCTTTCGAATCATTAGTGAGAGTTCTACAGATCGATGATGCCATGAAGTGCTAACTTTTTCTAACCACACAGAAGAAGACACACTCCATGGCTTAGTAGCCCACTGGATGGAATCATCCCGTCCTTCTTTAAATTTTGAAAGCTATTTCTGGTGCAGTTCACTAATGTTAAAAATTTGAGGAAGGATAAAGAGACCTTGCTTCATATCAGGCAGAGAGGGAATGAAATCCAAGGGGTCTACATCACTCATTTTTAGAAATAAATGTTAGAAGTGAAGAATCTGAAGCCTCTCATCGCTTGCATCACCCTGAGGTAGGGAATCCACAGCAAGTGATTCATGTACATCTTGAACCTACTCAAACCAAGGACATTCACGAAGCTCTTGGAATTGGTTAACAACCACATTGCTGTCAAGGAAGACCTTATGTATTCCTCAGAAACTAAATTGGAGCCATTTGATCGTCGGTCTTCTAAGCAGAAGGGTTAAGACAAAGAAATGAGAATGAAGAGCGGTCGATTCCCTGACGGTCGGCCAATTAACAACCCTTGATCTTAGGATGATCGGAGAGGTAACCAAGGGTCAGAGGTACCGTCATGATCAGTGGTCAACTCAGTACTATGAGCGATCACATGTTCACTGAGAGATGTAAGGATTGACACCCCTAAATGTGTTGATGGCCAAGCTGGTTAAGACCATTCAAAACAAGGCTTATTTCAAGAATGATAGTTCATAATCTTTAGGAATCTGCTATCCTTAGGATAGGACTTCAAAATATTCTTTCTGTGACAATGATATCAAAAATTTATGAGGACAATTTACAACCTTAATAAAGAGTTTTCTTAAGTAATTTCTAGATTACTTAAGATGTAACTAACTATAGAGGCTTGCCCTTATGGGAAGAAGAGAACCCCAGGACAGGTACAATAAATTGAATCTCTGGTTGTGGGATTGCTTTCATTAGGTCTTCTTCATGAGTATGCCTCTGAAGTGTCTTAAAATCATACAATTCAGAGCTATCTATGCAAAATCCACTTCACGAAAGCTTCCCCATATGTTTCTTTTGTTTTCCCCAGTCATTGTATGCCTTAGCCCTTTGGTTCCTTCCCTCTTTAGATCATCCACACAATTAGAGAGAGAGAGAGAGAGAAAGAGAGTTCTTTGGAGAGAAATGTTTGTACGATGGGAGACAAATTGGTGACTCGACGACAAGAATGACAGCAGCACGATGGCGTGTCCATAGCACAGGACCGGGCAATGGGCGGCGAAGAGGTAGATAATAATGGTTCGACAACAGTGGTGTACCATGACGACAATAGTGGCAATCAAAACAACATCATTGTACCGCAGCAGTAGCAGTTTTTAGGTATTGATGATCACGCAATGAAGTCAACGATGGTAGCAGTGCATTTTTTTCACGATGATAATTTGATAATTATAGTGGGGTCCAACAACATTAACTGAGTGATAGTGGTTTGATGGAGATGGTGTACAACAAGTACGGTGGTGGCCCAATGATAATAATCTCGCAATATAATAACCTGATAATAGTGTTCCAAAATTGCAACAACCTAGCAATAGTGGACCTATAAAGGTGGTTGGGGTTGAGCAATGATGATCAAGTGATAGTAATGACATCAGCTAAGCAATGATGATGAACAAATAAGGTTAGTGTAGCATTCTGATGTTGATATAGTGACAAGGATGGTATGCCATAAAGTAGTGGCAGTAAGACAATTGTGGCTTGATGTTGGCCGGGTGACGATGTCATGAGGTGGTGACAACCCAACAACGATGGTCAAGCAATGCTGGTCTAACGGTAATCAAAGTGAATTGATGATAATGGAGGCACTAGCTTGGCATCAAGTGGGAGTTGATGATATGGAAAAGATAGCGACAACTGCTTCGTTGGCATAATAGTCCAACAATAACTATTATGGTCCAATGATGTTGATCAGGTGATTATGGTTTAACAACAATAGCTGGAGATGGTGATACAACATTGGTGGCAGCAATGACATTTGTCAAGTGATTATGATGGGGTTCTATAGGAGTCACTAGGTGATGATGATCTGATGAAGACATAGGCAGTCGAGCAATAGTGGTCTAGGGACAATAGAGATGTCAAATATGAGATGGTAACCCGATTATTATGACAGTAGTAGCAAAGGTTGCTCAACACCAGTATGAGTGATAACCTTCCCCCCAACATAAATTAAATTATTATGTCTTGAAGAATGATAATTATTGAAAAATGATTATAACCAAGTAGTAGAGGTTATGCAAACTACATTTCGGTGAAGGTAGAAGAGTAATAGGTGAGCGACCCAATCATTAAATAATGGCAAAGACGCAACATTGTGGTTTTCATTTGATAATAATATCGAAGGAAATCCAACAATGACATTTGACCAATATAAGGTTACTTGTTGGAGTCTTACTCGACGACCTTAAACCGTGTTGAAGACGTAGAAGAAAATCTATCAAGGATGGTTGATCTATTTGAGGTTATTTTTTAAAGTATTACCTACTGATGTTGGTCTATATGAAGGCTATTCATTAGAACGTTACTCCATTATATTAATTTGTATGGAAAATATCTTGGAAAATTCACTTAGGATGTTTGATCTATCCGAGACTTTATGTCATTAGCCCATGCGGAAGAGGTTAAAAGTCGTTTGTCGGAGTGTTACTTGATGATAAAGGTCAAATTAACTCCCCTAAGGATCAATTATACCATGATTAGGAAAGGAAAATTGTCACATGGATCCCGAATTAAAGGTAAAATTAGTTTGTATTTAAACTGTTATTGCCTTTCAAGGTAATGGCTACATTCCCATCCATCATGAAGTAGAGGTCTAACTAGGGACTATATGTAGAACTTCAAATATTATTTATTTATGAGAATATATCAGAAAGAAAGTTGATAATATTATCTTTAATTCTGAGAACTTATTTAATTATGGTCATGTTTATGATGTTGATATGAGTGACTCAAAGTTGTATTGAAAGTTACCTCCACCGGTCTGAAAATAATTCTCATAAACTTAATATCCCATCGGAAGGCAAAAAGACTAGACGTATCAAGTCTGAAGCACAGAGTCAAATGAGAAACGGCTCGAGTTTGATTCAACTCATTTACCTCAAGCTTAATATATTATATTTGATTGAAAAAAATATTCATAAAACTAGAATAATGAGATTGTATTGATAGATGACACCAACTCAGTTTAGGTGTTAGTTATATAAATTCATATGAATTGGGTGGTATGTATGTAAATGCTCATTTTTTCAGACAAGTACAACTAAATGATTAAACATTGACTATATATATATAACAATTTATTTATATTAAAATAATAAAAATAAAATTACATTTGAGAGATAAAGTCAAGTACACTATTTTTATGTATTTACTTTTAAAAAGTATAGATTATAATATTTTTATGTGATGTTAGATTAAAATGTTACATTTATAAATATGAACATTTATAAATATGAGAGTTTAAGTGTTAGATGTAAATACATAAAAATCGTATGGTAAGTATATAAATGCCATATTATAAGAACAACACATACTGATACCAATATACAATAATATCACAATTCTTACATATTTACATATTTAACACAAACTTTAATTTTTGCATAAATGTCATCCCATTTATGCATGAAAATTTATATTCCACTTTTTAAAAATTATAATAGTGATAGTTTTGATGTGATATGAAAGATTACGAAGGCGTAAATATAAAAAGAACGTCTAAGATGTAAATACATATCAACAGACTCGTATATAAACGGCCTCTTCTGTTTTTGGGGAAAATTGCATACATAGCACCCAATTCTTATCGACTTATCTATCTCACATGTAAACTTTCATTTTTTACATACATAGCACTTTTTCTATGAATGAAAAGATGAATTTGATTAATTTTTCATTATATGATATTATTTTTTATTATTATGATATTTATAATTATGAAAGTTTAAGTGCGAGATAAATAAATTGATAAGAATTAGGTGCTATGTATGTAATTTTTATGAAAACTCACTTCACCGGAATCAAATCAACGGTGCTGGCTTCCCCTGCCTCTCCACCTTCTTCCTCATCTTCCTCACCCTCCACCATTGCTCCCTTATACCGATAAAACTTAGCACAAACCAAAAAATACAGAAAATTCAGCATCCCCAAAACCGCAATGAGATAATAATAATAATCCAATCTCCCCTCATCCAAATCATCTTCCAGCCAACTCCTCCTCCCTTCACCACCCGTCACCTTCCTCACCACCCAAACCAGAAACAGACTCAGATAACTCGCCCCTCCAAAGCACAAGAAAACCAAAGATCCTCCAATGGTCATCAAATGCTCCGGGAACTCCCGATTATAGAACTCAATTTGCCCCACATAATTGAAAGCTTCCGATACTCCCATCACCATCAGCTGCGGTGAAAGCCACAACACCGACATCATCGTCTTCCTCTCCCTCCTTCTCCACTCCACCAGCCCAGCCAATACCATCGACAGTACTGACAGCAAGAGCCCCGTCCCCTGCCTCTGGAGCAGAGTAATCCCTTGTTCCAGCTTCGTTACCCTTCGCAATAACGGCACCAGAAGCCGATCGTAGATCGGGAGGAAGATAGACAGTGCAAGCAAGTCGAATGGGCTTATCGCTGCCGGCGGGATAGCGAATCGGGGGCCAATGTGGCGGTCCATTTTCATTGACTGAAGAACGATGAAAGTCCACTGTTGGGACAACACGGTGAAGAACATGACTCCAGAGATCCAAATGGGGATTATTCTTATCAAACATTTGACCTCCTCGATCTGCTGCACGCTGCAGAGCCTCCATGGACGCGCACAAGAGCCATCCTCAATGCGCACCTCTCCGGGAAGCTCGATGGCTGCGTTGTTTAAAAATCGGAACTGTGGGGTGAGGGGGAGCTTGGTGATGAGGTCATGGTGCGGAGGAGGATTGTGAAGCAGGGCGGTGGAGGAGAGGTGAAGGCGGCGCTTACGGAAAGCAGCGACGAGGACTTGAGCTATGCCAAAAAAGATGCTGCCTTGGGGAACGACGTGGGTGTAGAGAGGGGTGCCGAGGAAGAAGAGGATGACGGCGAGGAGCATGAGGGCGGCAGGGATACCGAAGCCGATGGGCCAGGAGATGGAGTTCTGGATGTAAACAAGGACGGTCATGGAGAAGAAGAGGGATAGGGAAGTGGAGAAGTAGTACCAGTTGTAGAAGCTGTTGAGGGATTGACGGCCGTGGTTGGTGGAGCGGTCGAATTGGTCGACGCCGAAGGGGAGGCTGCAGGGGCGGATTCCGGCGGCGCCGATGATGAGAAGGGCCATGGAGAAGTAGAGTGGAGCGAGGTGAGATGGGGAAGGGGAGGGGCAGCGGTCGGTTTCGGAGCATTTTGGGGGACGGAGTTGGGGTAAGGTGGCGCTCAGAGTGAGCATCACTATTCCCTGGAGAAAGAAGAGGGGGTATAAGTGTATGAATCTTTTTTTGTAAAAAGAGAAACATTGTTGGGGCTACAAATTTTGTTGGATGGAAGATAGTTCAAGGAAAGATAATAAAGATTTTAAGTCTTAATTTTACTTGAATTTTGCACATGAATCTTATATATATATATATATATATATATATATATATATATATATATATATATATATATATGTATGTATGTATGTATATATATGTATGTATGTATGTATCATTGATGAATAATATTTTGAGCCAAAACGAGCCAAACACGAACGATTTAATCTCTGTTCGTGTTCGACTCGTTAACTTAGCAAACAAGCCGAGCACGAGCTTCTTAACGACCCGAACACGAGCTGTTCACGAATAACGAGTCATTTTGACGACCCTAAAGAGAACGTTGTGTCAAGTTTGTTCCTAAGCTTAAAATTTGATCACAGTGTCCATTGTAGCCATTAACTTAAGCTAGCAACCATCATCTTTATCAATGATTATCATTGCTTGCAATAAATTGATGGTAATTGACGAGCTATTAAATTTTTCAAACGTTTCATTTCCTGCTCCTTATTTTATGTTAACATTTATAATTATATTCAATAAAATGAAAATTTTAACAATTTGTATCATTTATCATTTTGTCATAACATTTTTTGTATCACCATCCTAATACCCCTAAAGAGCAAATTAATTATTCACACACACGCACATTCTAATAATGTAAATTTTGAGTAGGATATTATGAGCAATATATAAAAAGGGTATACACACCTAGAATGTATGGCATGCATCTCCAACCTTGCGGCTCTCTTTTCTTGCGCGGTTTCTCCTCCGCCTCCGCCTTACGACTTTCCGCAATCATCTCCACCAACGATTCCGACATCTTGCCAATTATGAATCTCCCTTCCTCACCTCTTTTCAAAATTTCTGATTTTCTCAACTCTTTGCTTACTATTTGAAGCTTGATTGATGTAAATAAACGTATCAGTTGAAGACGAAGAGCAAGTTGGGCATGAAAGGGCTCTTTAACGACTTTTTTGATTAAAACCATAAAATATATATTTTTTGGGGAAACAATCATAGGACAAATAAAAAAAAGTCATTTTTCTTCACTGCATTTGACATTTATATTGTTTGCTATGCTAGCTTAGCTTGCTAGTGATTGGTTGATGTTTATTTTTGAAATTGTTAAATAGGTGGTCTTCTTAAGAAAATATTATTTACTTTTCTCCATACTAAATTCTAAATCTTTCTTTTTTTTTTAGTTTGATAATTTTATTGATAGCAACAAATAATATATTATTAAATTGGTTTTTCTTCATAAGAAGCAAAACCGAGCCTTTCAAACCGAGCAGACCATCCATAAACTCAAGATTATTCTTTCCAATACTCTCAACCTTGCCAATATGAGGCTATTGAACACATGAAACATTTGAAACACTTTCAATCCCAATCATTTCTAGAGGTTCGTATGCTTACAAAACACTCAAGCCTCGTAAGTGAAGCATTCAAAACTTCAAATTTGTCGTAAGTGAAATTGTTAAAGCTTCGAGTTTCTTTTTTCTGACTAGATACAAATATTTTCGATTTTTGACCACCTCGAAGCACAAAAGCTTCAGATTCCCCACATTAAAGTATGAAAGAAAACATCAGATTTTTCACCACTTTGAAATATAGAAAGTTTCTGATTTTTTTTTCAAAAGAGAACAAAAACAGACCCTTAATTAGCTAAAACATTTGAATACCCAGGAACTTGAAAGTAATCAACCCAAAAAAATGCAATGAAAATACTTTCAAAACAACACAGGTGTATAACTCGAGAAAGTGTATTTAAAAACTTTTCCAACATAATAACTTTCCAGCCCCAGATATCTTTAAAATATTGTTTGAAACAGCGAGCATTTAAGCTCACAGGACGTCTCGTAAAATTCTTGAATTCAACATTTAAAACATTCAAGCATTTAAGAATTCAGCAAAGCATTTAAGCATTTAAGCCCCAAGATATCTTTAAAATTCTTGAATTCATCATTTAAGCATTCAAAACAATTACTGAATTCAGCAAAGATGCATTGACACTTCTCCAAAATAATAACTGAATTTAGCCAAAATTATTTAAAATTTTTAAAATAACAAAATATTCAAGCCAAAGGATACACTTAAAACATCCCCACAACTGTGATGCATGCGATCAAAAGCAACAGTAGAAGCACTTAGAATAGCATGTGTCTCAAATCCAAAACAATGCAATTTACAAACTCAAAACAACACTAATCATTTCATGCCAAGACCAGGGTGCTACCCTTTTAGCTTTTTAACAAGGTGAAGCATGCATTTTCTTAAGTAAGATGACATGTATGAATTCAAGAAATCCTACTGCACAAGAAAGTTATTTATATTTTTTAGAGTAGTATTATGATAAATCTAATAATACTCTCAAAATGTTCTATCAGATGGTCTACATTGATTTCCTTAATCAAAAGTAATTTTTTTTATTTATTTAAGTATCTTAATAACTTTAGAATTAGATGATCTTTGGTGTATTTAATTCTTTTAATTGAGACGCTCGATTTGACTATGAGTATATTAAATTAGGAGTTCATTTGATTCTCCAATTCGTATGTCAATCTTTTGTCTGTATTTCAAATACTTGATTTGAGCTTAATTGAATTCAGATTGAGTCACTCAGTATCCTTTGTTTTGTATTTTTAAGTTGCTCAGTTTAATTATAACTAGTGAAACTATAACTTGGATGATCTTGAATTTAAATATTAAAAACTTCTTATCAATAATACATCAAAATTCATGTTTGATCATAAATTTCTTGGTAATGTATCGAAACCCAAGTTATGTCATATTTAATGATATTCGTACAAATTTCTAAATGGAATTTTTCGGTGCAGTGTCTAACTTTTTTTAGCAGTCATATTCAACGTACTACATATGCTCCTCTCGCAACCCAAGTTCACTTTGCATTTTCGGTCCTTATAAAATGCTGGTATGGTTGATTGTAAACCCATCTCCAACCCTCCCTATTATAACCAAGCAACTTAATAGACTCCTAAAAATCTCTTGGCAACCCAATTCTTTATAGACATGTAGTGGGATAATTTCAATACCTCAACTAACTACACCTAACATAGTCTTTGCCATCAATACAACATTTCCGAGCATCTTCATCATCCATTTCGCTTTTATCTTTAGTAATTAAACGTCTCATCCGATATATAAAAGGCATTATCAATTTTGATCCTCTATCTCTACACACACACTCAGATTCTAATTGGGCTAATAACTCGATCGATCATTGCTCTGCCATAGATTACTGCTTCTATTTGGGCAAAAATTTCAATTTTTGGCATGTCAAAAAGCATCCAATGGTTGCATGTTGCTCCTTTGAAGTTGAAGGCCGAGCCCTCTCTTGAACTGCCTCTGATATCATCCGTCTTCTATGTCTCGTTATTTTGTAAAGAATTAAAAAATTATTTTGTAGCTGTAGTTAGGAACATAATTTTAAGAAAAAGTTATAAGTGATATGAGTAAAACTATTTCATAAAATAGTAAATGAAACTTAATCTAAATTTAACTTAAGAATTTATTTTTTGTTGACATATATTTTAATATATATTTATATTATTATTATTATTTTTTTTTTTTTTTTTTGATTTTATGGGTTTCTTTGCATCTTATTAAAATTATTATTACTGATATTTTATCAAAATCTAGTTATCAAGCATAAATTTCGATACGTATCAACTTGATAACTTTCCAAGTCAAGTTCCAGATCACTCAAATTCTTATTTTAGTGAACTTATGAACAAAGTAAATCCGGATTTATCAAAATCATTTTGACCAATACAAAACTTCTAAGCCATAGAAGAATAAATCTCGTAAATTCACCCGTAACTCGGATTTAATAGAGCTAGATTTTCGTCAGGAAAAAGACAAGACGTGAGGAAAATACAGACATAATGCAAGAGCATTGGATTTAAGGTTCACTATTTTGGTGTTTGGCTAGATTTAAATTCGTTGTTAAATCTGCCTATTAATAGGCTACCAAACACAGCATAAAACAAATACAAAATCATAAAGAGACATGAGCATAGATATATTAAGCATTTAAAGTATGACTGAAAATTTTGTGAATTAATTAAAGAATCAAATGATAATTAAATATTGCATGCTCTCAGTCAAATTGAGCTTTTATAATTAGATGAATTCAACCATCTAATATCTCTTAATTTTGATATCATCGTTGTTATGTGCTAGAAGATTAATGACAGTAGAGTGATGATTTAATGTTTTAGCATTGCACGAAGATCTAACACAGAGACACAAATGATAGAAAATAGTAGGAGGATACATCAAGATTTTTTACGTGCAAAAGTCTTGTAAAGCAAAAAACTCATGGAGTGTATCCTATTCAATGTGATTCATTATATGATCATAAGTACATATATGTCCACTTTATCTTGAATTAGAGAAGATGAAGTTATAATACTTATATTGCATATGTACAATAGTAGTGTAACTATAATAGCTGTAATTGGGCTACAACAAGTATAATTGATCATGAAGACTATAATTGATTGCTACAATAATGACAATTGGTAACAAAGGTCGCGGTTAGGCATTTTATGCTTTCAAGTAATTGGTTACAAAAGTCATAATTGATTCTTGCACAAATAGTACTGAGAGACAAAGGCCACGGTTAGAGTTGTAATATCATTAGTTGATTGCAAAGACTATAGTTGGTGACTGCAATATAATCAGTTGGACATATAAGTCATAATTGGTGATTGTAATAGTGTTAGTCACATAGGCTGTAGTTGGAAGTTGTAATATTAGTAGTTGGCCATATATGTTGTAGTTGGTGAATCCAAGATCATCAATTGGCAACATAAGCCACAGTTGGTAATTGTAATAGCGTCATTTGGCCATAGAAATCATAATTGGTGCCCATAACAAAGTTATTTGACCACTAAGACTGTAATTGGTGATTATAATAAGTTAGTTGACAACAAATACTGCAATATTGTCAGTTGTCCATGGAGGTTATAGTTGGTGATTGTATTAGTGTTGGTTGACCACAAAGTCCTTAGTTGGCCACAAAGGCCTTAGTTGGCGACTAAAATAGTGTTAGTTGGCTATTGAGGCCATGTTTCTTGATTGCAACAATGTCAATAGGCAACAAAGGTCGTAGTTAATTGGACTGTAATAGCATTAATTGGCCACAAAGGCCATGATTGTTGACTACAATAAAGTAGTTGGTCATAGAGTCATAGTTGGTGATTGCACTAGCATTAGTTGGTCATATATGTTTTAGTTGGTGACTATAAGATTGTTAGTTGGCCACAGAGATCGTAGTCAGTGACTATAATAATGTCAGCTACCCACAAATATCGTAATTTATGATTACAATAGCAGTAATTAGCCATAAAAGTTGTAGTTGGTTGTTGTAATAGTAGCAGTTGATCATAAAGATGTAGTTGGGAACTGCGACAATATTAGTTGGCCACAAAAGTCATAGCAGCCGTCTCGATCCCTTCCCTAAGGGAGAACAAAATTATACTTTTTTATTAAATGCATCATTTGTCTTTATACAACCCAAAAAAATACTTGTACTAGAAGCAATCATCATATTTTACCTATGTTGGTTGTATGCAGTGATCAAAAGTGGCTAATGATAAAATCATGTCTGTGGTGATGGCTGACTGTGACGATTGACGGTGGTTGATGGTAAATGGCAGCTATGGAGGCAAATACTTATCGTCAGCTCTTCAGTTCACTACAACCATATTTGGGATACCTCATATGCAAGCAAGGGACATCGGTAACTACGGAGGATGGATATTATCGTCGAGTTTTCAATAAGATGTTTAAAGTTACAACTATATTTGGGATATGATGTTAACAAACATGTGTTGCCAGTGTTTATGGAGGTCGAAAGATATCACCAAGTCTTCAATATGATTGTATGTTACAAACATATTTTGGATACATCAAATAAAATCAAAAGGTTACCAATTACTATATAGGTTGGATGTTATCAACAGGTCTTCAATACAACATTATATGTTATGACCGCATTTAGGATATAACATTAGAAAGTAGAGTTTGTTGACAACCATGAACATACATGGCCGACAGTGGTTGATGATGACTAAGAGACGGTGGTTGATATCTACTAAGGCCAAAAGTTATTGTTAGTTATTTGGTCCATACCAACATTAAATTTGACTCCTTCTCCTACCCCCTCTAGGTGAAGAGTGGGGTCTATTTTGGCCTCTAGGGGAGGGTCATTTTGTTCATTTGGTGAATTACTCCCATAACTACCTGATCGGATGACCCATATTGATTCCCTTTGATCATAGAGAATTTTATAAATATTTTAGAATCTTAATGACCTTAGAAGTAAGCAAGCATAGGTTCGTTGGATTCCACTCTTCGAGACCGTTGATTTGAACTCCAAATGTTCTATAATTGGTTGATTTCGACTTGATTGGACTTGGATCAAAGGAACTTTGATATCATCAGGTTCTTCTTGTCGAGATAGTTAAATTGACTATAAAATTGCTAAAATCGGAGCACCGGATAATCTTGAATTTGACTCTAGAACATTTTTTATTAAAAAAAAATACCTTAAAATTCATGTTAAATGATAAAATTTGTTGGTGACGCGTCAATCATGGCAATAAAAAACTATATAAATATTTTGCAATTAAGGAAATTATTTTGAGTCATCATATGAGAGTGCTACAGATTCTGGTGATTTTTAATAATATATCACTGCCAAAAGTATAAATTAGCCTCCATTATTTATTTAATAGTGACATTAGTATTAATTTAAGAAAATATGGAGATTTGAAAACTATGGAGCTCAGCCCAAAATTTAATATTGTGATCGCACATTAAATGCAATTCTCATACTCTCATCGACCGCCACCTTCAGACTACTATCACTCTAAATGCCATCGCTCAGTTTTTATTCTTTGTCCATTAATGATCATTGTCATTCCTAAATGCCATCACTCAGTTTTTATTCTTTGTCCATTAATGATCATTGTCATTCTAACACCATCGATAGATTATAGTGTGAAAATTATCATATTTTATCCATCAAAGATCATTGTCCAATTCTTACCACTCGACTGTCGTTATCTATCCATCATCAGGAAAGTACCATCATTTTCGCGAGTTTGAAGTCAACCAACTATTATCTTCTTGATTGTGCTCATATGATCTTCAACACAACCACCAGTCGAAGCCCTACTAGTTTCACCATAATCATCAAAGAAAAAACAAGTATAGTTTGTATAATTTTGTAATCCAATTAAAAGGAAGAGTAGGTCTTGTAATCTTAACTAGTATAATATATCATTTTCATGAGCCATATCGAATTTTCTCTTCATTGAGTTTTCAATGTAAGAATTTTGTTGGCTTATGTGCTCATTTAACATCAGTTTATCCATGGCATCTTCATGAAAATTATGACTTGAAATTTTTTACAGATTTTTTAGCATGTAAGAATTTAGCACTCCTGAAAGCCAAAGAGATGAATATCCACATATATGATATTTACCATAGCTCGCGGTCACCATGATGCATCAAAAACTTGAAAAGAGAGATTTTGGCCTTGCCGCACCTTCAACAGGATTCGATTGCGCCCTTGCCTTTAGCTGATTTGGCACACCCCCGCTCCTTTGTTTTGTAAAGCAGATTCGCACCAGACCCGTGCTGACAAATAGAGAAGCATGAGTGACCCACAGTTGTAATGAAAGTTGCCACCGCCGGTCTCAAATTAATTCTTCGGGACTTATTCTCTCATCAGAAGGCAAAAAGACCATATATGTTGATGTGAATATTTGTTCAAGATTGTTATGATCATTAAAATAATTTTGTTAGGACGTCTCAAGTCTGAAGCACAGAGTCAAACAAGAGCCGGCTCGAGTTTGATTCAACTCATTTAACTCAAGCTTACTATACTATATTTGATTGAAAAGAAATATTTATAAAACTAGAATAATGAGATTGTATTGATAGATGACACAGATCAGTATATTGTCGCGCTCAAGAAAATTTCTTAAAGAGGTGGGCGACCGAAGACATATCACCTTATCGGCCTCACACTTTAAATAAGTACAGCCGATTCTCCTCCCTTCAATCCATTGACGCCTCGTAACGGGATTGAGTCGGCGGGTGCCTCGCGTGGAGAGTCCGCACCGGCGGGCGGTATCACCCGTTACGATCTGTATGGCGCTCACAGCGGCTGCTTTTAGGTGTGATACGTCTCCGGTGTTGCGGCAATAAACTTCACTGTAGTTGGTTGAATGGTTATCACAGTGAACCTAGTTTTCTCTTTACCAAGCTTCAAGATGCTTTGTTTATAATTTTGATTTATTCTTTAATTTCGTGATTATCACTTTATAGTTGTAGTATGGCACGCAATCTCATAATCTTGATAACTTTTAAAGATTTGGATGGTGTAAATGTAAAAGGTACAGTTTAGGTGTTAGCTACATAAATTCATATGTACATATGTGTGTATATATGTATGTATATCTGTGTATACATACGTGTGTGTATTGATGAATAGTATTTTTAAAAAATTTAATTGACTGCAAGGTTACAAAGATTTATAATCAATTAAAAGTAATAATTGGGAAAATAAAATAAAAATCATTAAATTAGATTCAAATTATGATTTAATATAAAATATAATTTTTTAATCTTGCCCAAACCATTAATATCTTATGATTAAGTGATGAGATGTGAGCGGTAGTGTTCGACACCATTATGAATAGTAAATTTCTGACGCTCCGTATTTAACACATAAACTTTAATTTTTACATAAATGTCATCTCATTTATGCATGAGAATTTATAAAATATTGGGTGGCATGCCTGTAATTTTTTAAATAAACTCACTTCACCGGAATCAAATCAATGGTGCTGGCTTCCCCCGCCTCTCCACCTTCTTCCCCGTCTTCCTCACCCACCACCATTGCTCCCTTATACCTATAAAACTTAGCACAAACCAAAAAATACAGAAAATTCAGCATTCCCAAAACCGCAATGAGATAATAATAATAATCCAATCTCCCCTCATCCAAATCATCTTCAACCAACTCCCTCCTCCCTTCACCACCCGTCACCTTCCTCACCACCCAAACCAGAAACAGACTTAGATAACTCGCCCCTCCTAAGCACAAAGAAAAACAGAGATCCTCCAATGGTCAGCAAATGCTCCGGGGTGATTATAGAACTCAATTTGCCCCACAAAATTGAAAGCTTCTGATACTCCCATTACCATCAGCTGCGGCGAAAGCCACAGCACCGACATCATCGTCTTGCGGTCCCTTCTCCTCCACTCTACCAGCCCAGCCAACACCATCGACAGTGTTGACAGCAAAAGTCCCGTCCCCTGCCTCTGGAGCAGAGTAATCCCCTGTTCCAGCTTCGTTACCTTCCGCAATAAGGGCACCAGAACCCTATCGTAGATCGGGAGGAAGATGGACACTGCAAGGAAGTCGAATGGGCTTATCGCTGCCGGCGGAATAGCGAATCGGGAGCCAATGTGGCGGTCCATTTTCATTGACTGAAGAACGGTGAAAGTCCACTGTTGGGACAGCGCGATGAAGAACAGAATACCGGAGATCCAAATGGGGGTTTTTCTTATCAAACATTTGACCTCCTCGATTTGCTGCACGCTGCAGAGCCTCCAGGGACGCGCACAAGAGCCATCCTCAATGCGCACCTCTCCGGGAAGCTCAATGGCTGCGTTGTTTAAAAATCGGAATTGTGGGGTAAGGGGGAGCTTGGTGATGAGGTCATTGCGCGGGGGAGGATTGTGAAGCGGGGCAGTGGAGGAGAGGTGAAGGCGGCGCTTGTGGAAAGCAGCGACGAGGACTTGAGCTATGCCGGAAATGATGCTGCCTTGGGGAACGACACGGATGTAGAGAGGGGTGCCGAGGAAGAAGAGGATAACAGCGAGGAGCATGAGGGCGGCGGGGATACCGAAGCCGATGGGCCAGGATATAGAGTTCTGGATGTAAACAAGGACGGTCATGGAGAAGAAGAGGGAGAGGGAAGTGGAGAAGTAGTACCAGTTGTAGAAGCTATTGAGGGATTGACGGCCCTGGTTGGTGGAGCGTTCGAATTGGTCGACGCCAAATGGGAGACTGCAGGGGCGGATTCCGGCAGCGCCGATGATGAGAAGGACCATGGAGAGGTAGAGTGGAGCGAGGTGAGATGGGGAAGCGGAGGGGCAGCGGTCAGTTTCGGGGCATTTTGGGGGACGGAATTGGGGTAAGGAGGCGCTCAGGGTGAGCATCACTATTCCCTGGAGAAAGAAGAGGAGCCATAAATGTATGATTATTATGATGAATGTTCTATTTTTGTAAAGAGAGAAACATTGTTGGGGCTACAAATTTTTTTGTATGGTAGATAGTTCAAGGAAATATGAGAAGGATTTTATGTCTTAGTTTTACATTGATGATAAGCCGAAAAATATAACTATGGATAGTAAAAATGATAGAACTACATTATGATAAAGCAAGATAAAGAAAAATATGTACCAAAAAAGATATGATTGATGTCAAGGCAAGCGTGTAGAATCTTCCCAAATATGCATCAGAGATAAAAGCTCCTACAAGCGGCGCAAAGTTTGAGGTGCCAACGAAAATGTTCACCACATTTGTAGCCTTCACTTGCTCCATATGAAATACATTCACCAGGTACACCGCCAGGTTTATCATCAGCCCCGAGCTCGCCAATTTTTCAAACGTCTCATTTCCTGCCTCCTTATTTCATTTTATGTTAACTTTTAAATTGATATTCAATAAAATGACAATTTTAACAATTTTTTTCATTTATCATTTTCATAAATTTTTTGTATCTCTATCCTAGTACCCCATAAATATATATAGACAATCACACACACTCACATAATGTAAATTTGAGTAGGATATTATGAGCAATATATTAAAAGCGTTTTACACACCTAGAATGTATGGCATGCATTTCCAACCTTGCGGCTCCTTCTCCTTGCATGGTTTCTCCTCCGCCTCTGCCTTACGACTTTGCGCTGCCATCTCCAGCAACAATTCCGACATCTTGCCAACTATCATCTCTCGTCCTCACTTACCTCTTATATTTCTCCCAACTCTTTGCTTATTATGTGCGGCCTGGCAGATGTATATAAAAGTATCAGTTGAAGACCAAGAGCTCATTGGCCATGAAAGAGCCAATTGCGACATTTAATTCATTAAAATCATGAAATATATTTTTTTTGGGGACAAATCATAAAATGCGCCAAACTAGTAATTTAGAAAGTCGACGTTAATTTTATTGCTGGGCTAACTAAGTTGCAGTGTGATTGGTTGATGATAAGGTTTTAAATTGCTAAAGATATGGTCATTTTAAATAAAGTATTATTTAGATTAACTCAACGTATATTAATATTTCAATATTGGCTTCTACTTCTCTCAATATTAAATTCTACACCATTTTATTTTATATATGTTTTTATTCCTTTATCTTTTCCCATTTTAAAGGAGTCGTCGGTTTATCAAAATCGTAATATACTTTTTTTTTTTAATAAATCCTGCTTCGGTGTGAATGATCAAGAGAAGAGAGTAACTAGGAAAGAAGAACATACGATAAAACCGACAAGCAAGAGAAAAAATGTAGAGAACCAGACCTCCAAACTACCTAGCATCTTATACCCAGCCTAACACATCAAAAATACTACATAATATTCTAGACCTAATATACTATTGCACAAGTTAGATCACTTAGATTCTTTACACATTCATACTCGTGTTAATCACGATGCTTTAACTCTTATTACTCGTCGGGATCAACCCGACAAGTAATGCTTATTAAGGCATCACGACCACCATGGGGTCTCTCGCCTATCAAGCCTGGCTCGCTATCCAATTATTGAAGGCAACGACTTGAAGAATGGCGCATCGTGGAGCGGCGCCTGGAAGAATTAGACTCTTTGTGAAGCGACCAACTTTGAAAATAGATGTGTAGTGGAGGTGGTAACTCAAAAGAGTGGGTGTGTCATGTATCGTGGGGGTAGCTGCCCCAAAAAATCATTGTGTGGTAGAGGCAATAACCCGAAATATGACTATGCACAACGAGTAGTGAATCTGGGGTAAACCTTATTGTAATCCAATGTTGTGGCATAGAAAAGAAGAGAAGTGATTTTGTTCGGAGAGAATTACGCATCAGGGTACTTGATAAGCAAGTCGTCCCTAACATAGACATGTGGGTGTCCTGGGTGGGTCTGCAAGAGCAGTGACCCGAGCAAGGCTCAAACATGCGGAACTATGGACATATAGGATGACATGCAAAGCGGACATGTGAGAGTGCAGTAGTGCAAGTGCAAATATTTTCAATGTGGGGGCACCGTGACATAAAGATTTCACGGAGTAAACATGTAGAGTAGCGTGCCCATGAGGGACACAAGTACTCAATATGGGCATATGAGGGCATATGCCCATATGTGCATAACAAGAGTGCAAGTGATGAATATGTTAATGCAAACCATGCAAAACCTATTGGGTTAACCTAGGTGGTCAACTGGGACAAAGTGATCTGTTAATGGAGCCGGGTTGGACGATCAGACCAAAATGATTGATCAACCGGGCGGGGGTGGCTGGTTAGACCCAAGTTGTTGGTCAACCGGCTGGGGTGGTCGGTTAATCAGGCCGGGGCGGTCGGTCGAGCTAAAGTGGTTATCCGATGCAGTTGGAAACAGCGCAATCAAGTGATCGGTTGACCGGCGGGCTATAGATCTGACCAAAGTAATCGGTCAACCTGACTAGGGTGACCGGTCAGTTCTAAGTGATCGGTCGACCAGACGGGGTGACCGGTCGGACCTAAGTGATATGTTGACGGGCTCGAGGAGGCAGTCGAACAAGAGATCGGTCGGCAAGGCCAGGGCGAGGGCGCGATCAAACCAAAGAAAGGTTGATCGTCCCAGGGCAACTGATCGAACCCAAGTGCAATGTGCAAAAATTAACATGCAACATACATCACGTCAAAACATGCAATGTAATGTAATCATTGTGCGCCAATAGCGAGCCATGGGTTTAGCTCTTGGATTCTTAACACACGCTACCTCATTTTGTGAAGAATTGTGACGAACTACATTCTCTGATTTCTCTTAGAATATTTCCTTAACCGTTAGTAGGGACAACTAGCTACAAAAGCTTTTTCTGCTCTGCAAACCTCCCACAATTTTGTACTTCGGGATAACTACAAAGCTTTTCTCATTCCTTGAGATCCAACTATTCCAAACCCTCCAAGGAAGGTTGGAAGTGCCAAAGCCATGGGAAATTATGATTCCAGTCCACTTAGATTTAAGTTTAAATCTTGCAATGGAAAGTCACTCAGCATCGCAAGGGATTGACCACGAATGTGATTCCTAACCACAAGGTTTCTCATCGGCTCGCCTTAGCCGAAATCCGCAAGCTCGGTCGGCCAACTCGTCTCATGTGGGCAACCAAAACCACAACACCTAACCGAAATCTGTTCGCAAGTTCGCTGAAAATGGTAGGGGACGCTGATCTCACAGCAATGGCAGTAATGCATTTACAGACAACGATAAACTCTTGTGTGGGGATGCTCCAGCACTGTGGCAGATAAAGAGCCTGTTCGAGAAGTTCGAGCTCGAGCAGTCTGGCTAAAGTAAAACCCCAGTGTCTCTCAAACACAAACTGGTGGCAAGCAAGAACCGGATCCCGGCAACGTGCGCCATCAAGTTGACCAATAACTTTGGTCGATCGTCGAGCTTCAAGTAGTTGATGTTGCCAAATGGCACTCGAAGCTAAACTAGTCGGTCACGAGGTTGAGGATACGAATTGAGCCAAGCTAATCGTCGACTACATTGCGGGTATACGATCGATTCTACGTGATTGGTCGACCAGACAGGGTGGCCTGTCGGACCGAAGTGATATGTTGACTGGGCTCAGGCGGCGGTCAAGCCAAAGGGATCGGTCAGTTGGGTCAGGCAGCTGATCAGACTAAAGAAAGGTTGATCATGCCGAGGCAGCGATCGAACCCCGAGTGCAATGCAAGGTATCATGCAACATACATCACGTCGAAACATGCAACGTAATGAAATCATTGTGCATAATAGCAAACCATGGGTTTAGCTCTTGGATTCTCGACATAGCTACCTCCAACTTTGGCGAACGTGACGAACTCCATTCTCTGATTTCTCATAGAAGATTTCCTTCACCGTTCATAGGGCCAACTAGCTACTAAAGCTTTCGTACTCTGCAAACCTCCCACAATTTTGTACAATGGGATAGCTACAAAGCTTTTCCTATTCCTTTAGGTCCAACTATTCCAACCCCGCTAAGGAAGTTTGGAAGTGCTAAAGCCATGGGAAATTAGGATTCCATCCCACTTGGATTTAAGTTTAAGGCTTGCAATGGAAAGCCACTCAGCAGCATAAGGGATTAAACTCAAATGTGATTCCTAACCTAGGGCTTTCTCTAAGAAATAAACAACCAATCCAAGGGCGTGTGGTTGTGTTGACTAGCATCGTCCAGCCAACTCGCCTCATGGGCAACCAAAACCACAACACCTAGCAAATTATATTCATAGGGTTAGCTAAATAAGATAACGTGAGGGACCTTAGAGAATCTCACGAACGTAGTTCTTGATGTCCCATTTCTTCACGTAGGATGAAGCTCTCTTAGTGGTAGAAGATTCCACTCCTTCTCCAAAGAATAAAGAAGCTCTCATTTAAAAAGAGAGTTCAGTGAGACTCCAGTGAAGTTCTGAGCTCAGAAAAAAATTTTGGTGGTGCTCCGATGATCCTTCCATGAGATAAAATGAAACTTACCCTTGGTGTATGAAATGAGACACCTTGCATCCTTGCTAGTCAATCTCTTCTCCACAAAACTCTCCTCAAACACTCAAATTAAGTGATGGAAGAAGAGGAACAAGATGGAAGAAGAAGGAAAAGTTGGGAGATAATCAATTCCCTTGAGCTTATCTTTGAGGAGGATGAAGAGACTCCCTCTTTTTTCCTTGTTCCAAGCTCTAAGCTCCTTCGAGAAGAAGATCGAGTTTTTCCTTGAGTTCTCCCAATCTCTCCTAACTAGCCACAAAATCAAAATGAGAGGAGATGGTTAAATTGAAGAAAAGAGGAAGCTTAAACAAGACTCCCCTTGCAAAATTCCTAAAGTGCACCTTAATTAAGCAAAAAATGGCTAATCAAGGGTTAATCCCCGGAACTTTTCATAATCCTAAGGAGATCTACCCAAGTCCAAGAAGGGCATAAAAAATTGGCTCTAGGGGGCACGCCTCCCAAGGGCCACCAAGCCAAATTTTAAATTCTAGGCGGGCTGGCATGGTTACACAGACTCCGTAGCGTAATTATGTAAGGCTTACATTCTTGTAACATGGTCACGTCGCCTTCAGGCATGTTATGCCAAAGGCAGCCTTCTCGTAACTGCTAGGAGGTCCAACGTGGCCACTCTGTCCCACAATGTAATTACATCATCAGCTTTATCTTGCAGTGTGGTCATATCGCCTTTAGGTGTGGCTACACTAAATGAAACGCCTCCTCAAACCTTGTGGAGAGGGGTTAGGCGTGGCCACACCTGATTTTAGTGTGGTCATGTCAGACCATTATGGGACATTTTTTTTCTCTAGTGATCCGTTAAATGCATTTTGTGGCACGGAAAGCTCTTAATAACCAAAACGAACCGCACGTGCATTAAAATGAACATTTAGCTTTCCTTTGAATGGGGAACCAACATGGATCAGAGGTAGTTGGTATTGGGCATGACCAGGATTGGGTGAACCTAGTTCGGAGAAGGCATGCATCGGGTAAGGTCCCGATGAACTCCTTGAGCTACGAGAGGGCACACATGACTGTTTCATGCTCCCATGACATCACAGGCCGTCCGACATTTTTGGCATCAAAAATTGATGCCAACAAAGAACCCCTAACAAATGTGCTACACTGTTGATGCACAGTGCATTTATTGAAAGTAGCCTGATTTTTTATGGAACCAAGGTTAGCCATATCAACATCATAAATCGGTCAACCATAAAAGGGGCATCATATACTAGGATGGAACACTGCGAAGGACATATCAATCCAAGGGATTTAAAAAGAATGCACACATGACTTACATTCAACTCAAGGGACTGGTCCGGAGGCAATAAAGGCATGATGCATAAGTGGTTTAAAGGTTATACAAGCATGGGCACAGAGGTGGGTCTAGAGGCTGTAGAGGAATGGTCGAAGGGGTGGTCTGAAGGACGTAGATACATGACCATGAAGTTGGTCCAGAGGCTGTAGAGGCATGACCACAGAATGAGTTCAGGGGTCATAGAGGCGTGACTCAACGAATGGGTTCAGGGGCCATAGAGGCATAACTCAAGGAATGAGTTCTGAGGCCACATAAGTTTAAGCCAACCCCGATTGATGCAGGGTCGTAGAGGCATGAGCGTGAAAGTACAACTACTGGTCACAGAGGCATGACCCGCAATGCTAATCCAGAGAGGCAGTCGAGGCATGACCATGAAATGTAGGTCCAGGGACTACAGAGGCATGACTCACAATGGAGATCTTGAGGTTGTCGAGGTGTGACCACTGAATAATCAAGGTATTAAAACTTGAATGTTTATATTACATCGATGAGGACTATCCTAGGGCCTTACTTCGCCCTTCAAGAGGTAGCTTGGTTGGCTAGGGAGCCACCCTCTTCTTTAATGAGGAATGTCATATGACCTTACATTGCTCACTATATATGTTTGATTTTTCTATTTTTTATTTTAAAATGATTCATCTGCTTGTTGATCATTGTATACTTCCATGTCCTGGATAAATCTCTCTTCTAGATCATATGAATGATTAGGAGAAGGAAGAAACTAAAAAAGAAGGGACATGTGATAATGAAGACAAACATGAGAAAAAAGAAACGTGGGGACGTGTGGTAAACCGTCAAGGTTAAGTCAGCAAGTTCACCTGAAGAAGATCAGACGGAGACCTCTGAGCAATATCCGCTGAAAGAATGCATATGTAGACTACTCATAACTAGAGATTCAAGTATATGTATATGTTCTAGGGTCAAGTGCACTCCTAATGGGACATATTCCACTTACTTAATTACATATGGGGGATACCCAACAATACTCTCAATAAAAGGTAGTTTGTTTTATATTATCATAGGCCTTGGGAAATATATCATCAAAGGAATGTTATTTCATGTGGAAATGCCTGTATGCTTCGAAGCTCTGGCTAAATCATTAGACATAGAGTGAGTCTCTCACATTCCAAGTGGGTAGCGAGCATGGAACCCACGGAATAACCATATACATCTTGGCGACGAAATTCCAACATGCAAAAGCAGTTCTGAGCCATAAAGGCAGAGGAAAAATCATTGTATCCCAAACGGACACAACTCATCGACATCAAGAAATCAAGATGATATCGATGAAGTCAAAGGAGCGACAAGGCTCAAAGGGGCTCAACATCAAAAATGGTACAATAATCCTAAAGGTAGAGTTAGTTGGGTCGGGGTGCCACGAATCAATCATCACGGCAGCTGGGAATGCAAGTCGCTCGGTCGTGAAGGTAGTTGACCGCTTACATCACGAGATCCTAGTCAAAAATCCATGAATCACGCATCATCACGCGTAACCTTTTATAAGCGTAAAGTCGAATATGAAGGAAACTACATCATATTTATAAGTTGGAGCTCCAAGTGATGGAACTCACATCTACCAAAGTGACAAGGATACCTCAGAAAGGAAGAGAAAAGTAGGTTCAGCTACAAAGCTAAAAACACTGCCAACAAAAGGAATAACACCCCATTTGGACGAGGGGGCAACCATCACCGCCTGCGCGGCTGAAATGACCACATGTAGAAAAAGGTATGTTGGGTTAGTCGAGTTTAAGAAGCGCAGGAGCTTCTCCTCGGGACATACAATATGAATGCAATTTTCTAGAGTGGTACTTAGTTATTATGGAGGCCCTATTAGATAGACTTAAATGATATCCATCTTTATGAAACACATTTGAAGTACGAATTCGTGAGCAGCGTAGGAAAGTAAAAGTGCATATTTTAAAATCCTAAATATTTTAATCCTAAAAATTCAATAACTTGAATATTTTATCTAGGATTTTGTCACAAAAATTTAGGATTTTAAACCCTAAAGAGCCTATATTATATCATGATTCCCAAAAAACCGCGAGAAACAAACGATATTTGTATATTGTTACGCGGTCCCGGATCTTTCCACAAACAGCTATTTGCATGTTGGGCCGATTTGCCTTTCTTCTCGAAGGATTTACAATTAAAACTTTTGAAAAGCTACACAGTAAAACTGGAAGTCTCTAATGGAAAGCCAAACAACTTGGTTTCATTGAAAAGTTTGAAAATAGAGATCGGTGAAAGCCTTTGAGAAGAAGTACGGAATTGTTGCAATAGCAAAAAAATGATAGATGATGCAAATACAAGTTGAACAACGTCAACGAGTTATCAGCCTTCTCCCAGTATGGTCAACAATTATTTCAACTGAGGCCTTTTTCGATGAATGGAATGCGAAATGCGACAATAAGCGAAAGCTTGAATAAAGTGCGCCGCACTGAGAATGAAGCGAGTAGGGAAAATGTTTCACAATTTGATTAAGAAGTCGATTGAAGTTCCCAAGTTGAAGAAACAAAATAGCGTTGATAAGAAAAATCATCCATTATATTATTATACCACAAATTAATTGGACATCACATAGAAATTTGTTTAGCTTTAAGGATTAACTTGAGTAACCTTAAGAAAGTGAACATAACGTGCGAAAGTATATTTAAAAGAACGTGGGGATGTTATCAATATGATTTTTTGGTCGATCCGATTGTTCAATTAACTCTTATATGATCGATGATGGATGGAATATGGTATGAAAAAAATCCTCAAGTAGATATTTGAATAAAACTTAGGCTGGCACCGGGTGCGAGCTTCGGTTGAAGTTTAAAACATTAAGTCGGTATTATTAATTCCGATGAGCCAAGTGCCTCGGAAAAGACGTGAAGCTGAGAAGAAGAAAGATCGAGCGAGAAGAGTAGAGCGAGGGTTGCATTTCCCACGCGCAATATGAATCTGCCTGTGGGTATATTCGGGAATAACATAGTTTTGGCCAGAACTCCATCTTAGAGTCTTTAACCACCAATGAGGCAATGCCTCCCCGACTAAACGCTCACAAATTTTGTCTTCGGAATAACCATAGCATTTTTTGAACAATTTATTCATCTTTGCTTCTTCTACGGTTGATTTAGCATTCATGAATGTGGTTCTTACGATTTCTTTTAAAGTACGGGCGAGGATCGTCTTTCATTCGAGTTGAACGTACGCATAGCAAAGCACTAACAAGTTCACATTTATTTTTCATTAGCATTGACTTTATTTTTCCAAATTCAATGCTTTGGTTACTTCTTGTTCCCGCCTCTGCAATTTTCTCTTTCTTTTCTTTGTAACAAGATCCTTTTCTTTTCTTTTGAACTTTAATACTAGCTTCTGATCATGGACTTCTTCTTGATTTGCTATGTTCAACGATGCTTCCTCATATTCTAATTAAACTTTTCAACTTCTAGATCAAAATCATATAGCTCAACTAGTTTCTTCTTATCCGGTCGAGGCCCGTGTCATTCTTGAGCGAATCGGTAAACCTCTGACACCTTCACAGCCAGAATAGGGAGAGAAGTCGGTGTGGTGAACAAAGTAGAATAAGAACAAAAAGACATTATTTATTATAAAATTTTCAAGGGAGTGTTTTTCTTTCCTTTTTTTCTCTTATGTATGTATGTGTATATATATATATATATATATATATATATATATATATATATATATATATATATATATATACACACACACACACACACACACACACACATATATATATATTATAAAGATGCAAGATCTCGTTCTAAATTTATTTGAAAAATGATTGTTTGGAAAAATAGATCACATTCTAAGTTATAACCACAAGTATCATTTAAAATTTTCATTTTTATTTCAATAATTTTATTACAGTTTTATTTGGATCCAGTTGAGACAATCATTACGTTGGTGTCCTTAAGAACCAAGTTTTATTTTTAGAGTCGTTCCTTGAAACATTATGATGCATAACATTTTCTTAAACATTGTCCATTAATGGGGAGCATGTCATTCTCCCTTGTGATCCACTATTGTAAGCACCTTCCAAATTGACTCTCAACCACGAAGCACATCCTTCCTAAGTTGGTTCAATTTCTCCTTATTTTTGCAATGTGCGGGAACATGTCTTTTAACAATAAACAAGTCAACGACTTTCCTTAGGACATACTAGTCTATCATGGGCTTGTAATATAATTTCGGAATTTTGTTGAGCCGACGAGACACTTTCCTTCCGAATTTCTAGTTCTTGAGTTGAAGCTTAGCATTTTCTTGGCCAGTGATTTTGATTATCATAGCAACTCAGAGACCAGGAGTTGTATCTCTAAGAAACCATAGCCTCGGGCACTTTATACAAAAGAACATAAGTTGTGGTAAAGTGGGAGTTACGATGTCATTACGTAGGCCCTTAGCTCTTAATATTTCTTTCATTACTTATACTCCTTTAATCTCTTCCAAATGTTTCTTCTTTGAAATTTAGACAAGGGAAGTCTTATTGACCTCGCTTTGACGAGGACGCGTTTATAAATCGTCTTGAAAAGTACCATGTTGACCTCTTAAACCTTTCCAATGGTCACTAAACCCTAATATTTAGGGTAAAACCCTAATGAAGACTTTTTAACCCAAACCTTAATGATATCCTAAAATGATCAAATCAGCAAATAGCAAACACGATACGATCGGCCCTTGACTTAAAATTTTAAATTTGGTGAAAATGGTCGATCCGGCGACGATGACCACCATTATTAGCGAGTCGCTCTTGTGGTCGCAGGTAGTCGCCAATGTCCAATCAGCAATCTGATGACCACCACATTGACCAATGGTCAACTCTTGACCAAAATAATTAAATTTGGTCGAAATAATTGATCCTTGACCCCGATGAGCTCACCGACGAGGCGGTAGAAGCTCTTGATCAAATGGTGAATTTGGTCGAAATAATCGATCCATGACCCAATGACCACCACATTGACCAAACCGGCTAACCCTTGACCCAAATGGTTAAATTCGGTCAAATGGTCAATCCCTTAACTTGACCAATACCACGATTGACTAGCCCAATTGACCCACGACCCAAATAGTTAAATTTGGTCAAAATGGTAAATCCATAGCCCAATGACCACCACATCGATCAATATGGTCGACACGACCCAAATGGTCGAATTATGTCAAAATAGTCAATTCATGACTTATTGATCACGGCATTGACCCAATGCCAACCCAGGTAATACGAGTCAACCTAGACACCAAATTAGTCAATCGACTCATTGATCGATCTAAGACATTAAAATGATCAAGCATAAGTCTCATTACCAAAATTAATAACCCCATGATTAAATTAACCATTACAAGGATAAGAAGACTCTCTAAATAGACACACAGATACTAGAATTCGGCCTCTATTTATAGAGGTAGGCAAATGTCCAAGGGGTGCTTAAACACCTCTTCAAAAAGCGTCCAGGTTCAATGTATTTTGCATTTTGAACTGTCTCGCCGTCGGCGGGAAACGACCTCGTCGTCAGCGGGGCTTGTAGAAGGTCTTCAAACCGCGCGATCTCGCCGTCGATGGGCTCGGGCTCGCTGTCGGCTAGGTAGTTGCAATTCCTTCAGAAATTCTCCTTATGATCTCGCCGTCGACGGGCTCGATCTCGCCGTCGGCAACCTAGTTCATTTTGCATGAATTTCTTCCTTTTTGATCCAAATTTGCTCCATTTCATGCTTTTTGCTTCCATCACTTATGAATCTTCATTCCTGCAGTAAAATAAAGAAAATACATTTCTTTAAAGTGCAATTTCATCAAATATAGATATGAATTTCTTAATATATTTTTCTGTGATCATATATGTGTCATGCCATCCTAAAATGAAGAATGACATGTATGCATAGGTGGAGGACACCTCAAAACCTAGACGATGGAGAAGAGGTTTGGCTTAGATCACCATTAAATCATGGGATGAGCTCATGAACACCAAATTTTGAAAATTAAGAAAAATGGAGGTTTATGTGTCATGCTTTCCCAAAGCCATGGGTGACATGATGGATGAAGGATAACTTACCCATTTTGAGTCACCATACACTTCTTCCCCCATCAAATGGACATGAACCAAATCCATTTCATTAAATGGAAAGTTCATCATGGCTACTTATGGAAATAAAACAAGGATGAGCTTATGTGTCATTCTCCCTTTACCCTATTGAATGAATTTGTAAACATACATGGGGGAGGTTAATCCAGCAGATTATAACCAGACATATCCACCTCTTAAGCTAGCCAATGGAGAGAAGCCAAACCTAAAACTAAACCTTCACCATAGTTGAGTATACTAGGGTTTAATCTTGGGCAGCTCAACAATGATCACCCCTTAGCCAAAATTTCATCCCCAAGGCATCACGAGGTTGTTAGCTTCATTCCCAAGTAAATTTCATACTCATCCAAGCTTTTTCATGGCCTCTCCATGGCTATTTAAGGAGCCTAACCTGAGAGCTTACCATGAGAAGGGAGACCCAACCACACTGCCCCATTCCAAAAGCTTTCAACAATAAACTTCCTCCCCATCCCATTTGCAATTGATTCCCCAAAGAATCAGGACTTTAAACCCACTGTCCTCTCCCAATTTAACCACCCCAAAACACCCCAAAACATGACACATTTCGGGTCCTACATAAACCTACCTCAATCTTCAAATTAACAATTCTTACACCTTCCCTGAGGTGTATGAAGAAGATTCCAAACAAAATTGGATCTTCTAGAAGGCTCCAACCTAGTTCCCCATCAAGCCGTGAACCCATTTTGATGAGTTCATATCTCCATCCAATCTCATCTTAAATTGAGCATAGGGAAAGCTTCGTAAGGACCTGACAACCGTTTCTGTCAAGCTTGATTGAAGCTTCACTTCGTCACGACTAGGTATGGCCATTTTAACCTAAATCCTGTTCAGGTCTGAACCTTTTTGAAGAATACCAATTCAAAACACCCACATATCGGTATGGATGTGTTCGTTATGACACGGTTAAGCTTTTGGAATGATTTCCATGAACTTTCATTAAGATCAGAGCGAGATCTTGTGTCTTAAAAGCGGACGATCTGCAGGTTATAACGCCATTAGAATGATAACTTGATGCCTTCCATTTCTGTGTACTGGAAATGAACGTCTTTAATCGAGTCGGAGTTCTGTTTTATCCATATGAAACAGATAAAACAACGGGCCAACTTAGCGCTTGAGTGGATTAGTCCACAAATCAAAAGCCGCCGCATAGGTTTTCGACACTTCCGAGGTTTGGGTTAGCGCTGAGTCATATAAGTGGATAAATAGGAATTAAATAATTCCAAAAAATGCTATTAAACTTTAAAAATTCATATCTTTGCATAAAAAAACCACAAAAATAAACAAAAAATATCATCGACGGAGGTCGGCGGTGGTGCTAAGCTGCAGCTTCTCCTCAAGACCTCAGGCTCTCTCTAGGCTTAAGCCTCCCCTCATGCGATGATTGGGGGTCTATTTATAGTATTTTATGTGCAATTAAAACAACCACTTTGATCGGACGGTCTAGAGAGTTTCCATTGATTAGACGACGTTTAGGGGGCATTTGATAGCCTTAACGATGTCGAAATTGAGTGATAATGGGCTCGTTGAATTCTTCTTGTCGAGACGTTCGATTCGAGTATAGGCTTGCTAATGTCGGCATTTGTTTGACCTTTCAAATATGTCCGAAAATCTTCTAACAATGGATTAATGGCTTGCTTTAATCTTGATTTGACTCGGATTAGACTAGTTTTTATATCATTAGGTTTGTCTCATACAGCCGGTCAATTTGACTATAAGTTTGTTGAAATCGGAGCTGTGAACAACTTTTATCAAAATTTGAATGTTTCTTATTCAAAAGATTGCATCGAAATTCGTGCCGGATGAAGAAAAATATTTGATGACGAATCAAAAACATTATATTTTGAAAATTATTATTTTTTATTTAATAAATGTTGAGTTCTTGAAGTTTTTTGTGGGGAACAATCTCTATGTTTTAATATTAAAGTTCTCTGTCCATATTAATTCTACTTCAGATTTTATTTTGAACTAGACAAATTCATCAAATCCCTTTAATATCATTATATTACACATAATTTTGGTATATTCATATTAATCTTATTACTGTTTAAAATCCAAACATCTTGGACTTAATTCACACGTAATTAAACTATTACATTTTAGAAAGATTTACATACATACCACCCAATTATTACGTATTTACATAACTAACGCCTATACTTTAACTTTTACATATACGCCTTAGCTATACATCACAATGTGTATTTCACTTTTTTAAAATTTGGTATGGAAAATTGGGTGGTAAAATGTAAAATACAAAGTTTAGATGGTAAACATGTAAATATATAAGAATTAGGTGGCATGTATGTAAATGCCCCTATATTTTAAACATAAATTTCACATCATAAATCATGAGAAATATAGTTATTCTTTACAAACCAAAAGTCAATATATATTTCGCCATCAACTTTAGCCAATTTATTATTTAAGAAATATTTTCCATACTTAATCTATTTAACACATATTTAAACTATATTTATCTAAAAATATTTTATTTGCAAATCCTTTGTTGTTAAGGGGTTATTTGCACAATAGTACATAGAATAGCTAAATTATTTGGGGCTTCATCATTCTCATTGGCATCTATGTTTTGATTCTTAGAAGACCCAAATTGAGAAAGAAATAATATGCACTTGAGAAGATAAATATTATACAATAAATAGACAAATTTATAAAAGAGATATTTAAATGGTTTGGGCTTATAATATATGTTTATTGTGCTATCTATGGTCAAGATTGTGATAATTGGATCAGACATTGAATCGGAAGAAAATGTTCGATATTTATCTTGAATTGGCGGATGAACAAGATGACGTAATAAATTATAAATTTATTTAAATATGACACAAATGTATATCATAATAATATTTAATTTCTATTCATTATATATAATGAATAAAAATTAAATATTGTCATAATTTAAGAGAATAAAATCTCACAATATGTGTTGATTTGGTTGCTCTTCCTCCCATCCCTAAATGTGTCATGTGGTATTGAGTAGATTTTTATTCATGCACAATCATTTCTTCCACCAAACTCCATTTATTACCCTGCTTTATTTGGTTTTCAATGCCTTTCCTCTCCATCGGAAACTTCTCTACAAAGCCCTCCTTATGTTTGCAACGCCACTTAAGTAAATAAACATTGAACCGGTTCACTTGTCCAATGGTTGAACCATCAGTTTAACCGGTTCTGACCAGTTTGCACCCAAAAGTGATTTTGTGTGCGATCCGGACCAGACTGGCTACCGGTTAATGATCAAATCAGTCAAACTGACTAGTCCAGTTCAATTTCTAAATCTTGACTATGATACATTACTTTAACGAATGATTACAACTTCTCACTCCAATGAGATAAATGAGATAAGACTATGAGACTATGAGTTTAAAATCACTTTATTCTGGCATTCTTATACTCTAAGATGTCTTTAAAATATTATATGATCAAGTGATCAATTATGATTGTTCAATGGAGTGTCCTCATTATTGATAGAAATAATTAAAATTATTTCTCACGATGGAGACAATAATGTGGAGGCCATAAAGAGGTGCTAAGAAGGATTCCGCAGGAAAAAGAAAGAGTAAAATTCTAAAGCAACGCATTTTATCACCCAAGTTCACCATCGACTATCATTGGTGCTGGCCGTAGCGACCAAGGTTGGCACCCCACAATGCTGACCCCTAACATTGTCATGATATGAATGTACATTATAAAAAATGTGGTGGGTGCTAGTCATCATGACTAATGTCGACATATATAGTGGTTCATAATGCAAATGTCAGTTGCCCCCAATAAACATCACAATGACGTTAATATATGCCATAGTTGATAAGATGGCAACCTACTTTTGCCTCCAAGGATGATGCCCACTATTAGGGCTGTCAAAGTGGCTTGTTGTTCGCGAACAACTCGTGTTCGGCTCGTTAAGAAGCTCGTGTTCGATTCGTTCGCTAAGTTAACGAGCCAAACACGAACACTTTTGTTATGCTCGATATATAAATGAGCCGAACACAAACAAAGATTTGTTTATTTTAGCTCGAAAAATTACTCATCAATTATATATATATATATATATATATATATAATCAATTAAATTAGAATTATTAATTAAAAAATATATGATAAATATATTAAAATTATTAAATAAAAAAAATAAAATAAAAATATATTAAATTATATTTAAATGATATTTTAATATAAAAAATAAGATTTAAATATTACCCCAACTCTTAATATCTTATGGTTATCATGATTAGAGTTGTTAAAACGATTATTTGCTCTTGAATAACTCGTGTTCAACTCGCTAAACAAACGAGCCAAACACAAACACATTTTATTGTATTCAAAATAGAAACGAGCCTAATACGAATAGTAATATTTTTTAACAGTATCTAACACCAGTTGATCCTGAACTCGTTCGTGTTCAGCAAGTTTATACCCTAACCACCGTTACAAATAAAACTAGTGTCTGATTTTGTTGACTATCTTGTTTTTGCTACCATTGATAAGATTAATGCATGTTTTTGAATAAACTTATTTCGTAAATAAATTAATATCAAAAAATAAAATCCTTTTTTTTAACTTTAAAAGATATGTCAAATACCTTTTTCTCAATATTTTTTATAGGTTTTAAGTATTAGGGTTGAAGATTTATTAAGAAGGCAACACATTGACTTATTTATTTTGTAATATATTTAAAAAAATATTAATCTTTAGGTTGGACAATAATCAATTATTAATTTCTTTATATCACCGTCTTGATGGTAGTTGACAACGACTCATTTTCTTTAATCTGATAATTATTTTTTTTAGATTTTTTTTTTTAAAAAAAGAATATATTCTTTATCGAACTACCCTCTATTTATTTATTCAAGATTTTAATAAAATATTAAATTAATAATTTTATTATCCTCTCTAATATTTGAATTAGGGCTGTCAAAACGGCTCGTTGTTCGCAAACAGCTCGTGTTCGGCTCATTAAGAAGCTCGTGTTTGACTTGTTCCCTAAGCTTAATAAGCTCTAACGGACCGAACACGAACAAAGATTTGTTCGTTCGTGTTCGCCTCATTTCAGCTCGAAATACTATTCCTCAAATATATATATATATATATATATATATATATATATATATATATATATATATATATATATATATATATATATATATGTATGTATGTACGTATATGTATGTATGTAAGTATGTATCAACATCTCTATAAGTATGTATGTATGTATGCATGTATCTATATATACATATATATGTATACACGCACGCGCGCACGCACACACACAAATATATATATATATATATATATATATATATATATATATATATATATATATATATATATATTAATGAGCATTATTTTTATAAGATTTATAATCAATTAAAGTTATCAATTAAGTAAATATACTAAAAAATATTAAATTAGATTCAAACGATGTTATAAAATAAACTATAATTCTTAACATCTTATGATTATGTGATTAAGATTGTCAAAACGGTTCTTTGTTTGTGAACAGTACGTGTTCGACCGTTAACGACTCGAACACGAACACACTTTTCGGCCGAAATATAAACTAGCCGAACACGAGCTGA
Organism: Papilionanthe hookeriana x Papilionanthe teres; assembly: GCA_022702705.1. Classification (NCBI taxonomy): domain Eukaryota; kingdom Viridiplantae; phylum Streptophyta; class Magnoliopsida; order Asparagales; family Orchidaceae; genus Papilionanthe; species Papilionanthe hookeriana x Papilionanthe teres. The sequence continues at coordinate 10,327,131 of CM040430.1, read as the reverse complement.
GTCTTGGCTCGCTCGTGTTTGGCTCGTTTACACCCCTAATTTGAATATATAATAATATTATTAAAAATGAAATCATAGCATCACAAGTTAAAAGTATACCCTAAAGGGTCAAATAATTGGCAAGAATGTTTACAAATGAGGATAAAATTTAGTGTGTTATTTAAATAATATTTTTTTCTTAAAATAATATGATATATCTTCTAATTTTTTATTTTATAATGTTATTTATAATATTAGAAAACAAATCAATCCTTAAAAAAAAATGATAATCACAATCCGATCCGTCTTCATCTCCCCCAAATCCGCACCTCCGCCGGTCTTCCTGATTCGGAGCCCGCCCACGGCCCGATAACCGTATCGAGAAACATAACTATACGTTGTCCATCACCATCCGTTCACGATCAAACGGTTGATAAATCTTCTAACCGACAATCCTTGCCTTTGTCGCGGTCCCCACCCATTCCTCATCAATCAAAAAGATCCTCCGCCGTTCCTTTTTGGCAAGCGAATCCAGCGGCCGTGATCGCATCATCACTGTTCGCCGCTAGGGTTTCGGCTGTTCCCATCAACGTCGTCCTCTCCTACCGCAGGAATCGGCATGTCAGCTTCCTTCGCCGGCGATCCTCAGAACCATGGCGGCGATGCTCGTGTTCAGTTGGACGATGGCGTGCCGGCCGATCAGGATGGGGAGCAGGAAGCAGCTGATGCAGCGATGCAACTTGTGAGCTCGAACCCTAATCAGCTCACGCTGTTGTTTCAGGGGGAGGTCTATGTTTTTGACTCGGTGACGCCGGAAAAGGTAATGTGTTGCGAAGATTTCTGTTGATTACGCTTGTTTTTTAATAATGGGATTGGGAACCTCTAGCTTAGTATGAAACCGTTTTTTTTTTTTTAAATCAAACGGTTATATTTGTCGTATTCAAGGAAGTATACATTAGAGAAATTAACTGAAACTTGGTCCTTGCTTCGTTAATTTTGTTGTTAGTTTTTTCCATTGGATGACGAACAAGTTGGATTTGTAGTATGGTAAATTTTGTAGGTTTATAATTGAAATTTACACCTACGTGCCGTTCTTGCCACTTATTTTGCTCATAGCCAACGGAAATAGGATTTTAGTGTAGTGATATCAGGTTATAAATGTAATGTGTAGATTATAATTAGATTAACATATTTTTGTGTGCTGTAGTATATATGTAACTAATGAGTATTATGAGTAAATAAGCGTTTATGAGTCTTTAGGAGTCTTGTATTTTTATAAATAGCCTTTATTTTGAGACATTAGGATATGCTGAATGAAGTGAATTGAGCCTTCATTCTCTGAGTTTTTGGTCAATTTCTCTCCCTTAATCAATTTTTAGAGTCTTAGGAGTTACCTACATCTAATAATCTGATATTTATCTCTCACCCAACAATGGATGGGCATCAATGATGCTCTTAGTGAGAGTTGTCCTCATTGGTGGTCTTGCCATAATAGGTAGTTTCGAGTTTGTTAGCAACTTTAAGTTGACGTTGAAAAGAAGGGATCAAAAAACATAGATAGGAGTTATTTTATTTCATTTATTGTTTTCTTAATACTCCCAATAAAGCATATTTATAGAATTACATGGACTCCTAAAGGCACATTAGCTATAAATTAACTACTTACACTAATCAAACTATCTATAATTACGTAACAATAAAACCAATTAATCATAACCCTATAATTACTCAGCTCTTTAAATTGAGCTTATTCTTAATGGTCAATCAAGTAAACATAAGAATTGGACGGTGGTGAGCAAATTTGGGCGGTTGTAATTGGATCTAAGCTTAGATGGTGAGATGATCTCATTATTGGGTATGCAACAAATAGTAGATTTAAGGATGTTAATAACTCCAATATCGAGTGGAGAATTAAATGGATTAAAAAGTACTTAGAGTAGCTATTTCATTTCATGCGTTTGTTCTCTTTAATAGTCTCAGTAGAGTTTTTTTATAGAATTACTCTGAAGATCACATTAGCTATTCATTAAACTCTGTAGCTCCAAAAGTCCTTACGTTTAATGCCAAAGTTTAGGTTTTCACTCTAATACTGAGTTGACTTAGTCTTAGGTGTGGATCTAATGCATTTAATTAATGTGGCTGGTGATTGAGGATGTTTGGTAGGCTTCGAGGAGTGGGAGAATTTTATGTGGGGTTTAGTCTAAGGAGAAATGGTTGGCTAATGGCTTAGGTTCAACCAACTCTAGGACTGCTCTTTAAGGTTTTATCTTTAGGGCTATGACATGGAGGGGGGGTTTGGGCATGGATTCTCTTGGACGTTTTAGGGAAAGTTTAGCATATGTGATACGATATATTTGGAGGTAATCTAATAGGTATAAGGGTGTTTAGTGGGGCTTATGGCAAGGCTAGTTTAATGTTTAATTTGGATTGATTTGGCTAGTCTTGAAATATGTGATTAAGGAAGGGCTTGATGGTGTCTTTAAAGGATGGGAGGATTGGGAAAATTTAAGGGATCGATGGATATCTATGAAGCACGGATTTAGACACGATACGAGGACACGATATAATTTAAAAAATAGGACACGAAATGTCATGGACACATTTTTATATTAAATTAATTATTAATATAAAATATATTTTTCATTATTCTTAATTAAAAATATCACGACATAAATTATGCATGAATAAAGTTTAACTTCATAAGTTTAATTTAGATCATAAAACCCCATGCTTATGAAAATTAGTTTTAAAGTTAGATGTAATATGTTTCAAAAGAGTTTCATTTACCTTATAATTCAACTTATCTACTAAAATTTAAAAAATCTTATCATTACAAAAAGGATGTGTTCGTTCCTGAAAAAAATTCGACTTTTCAATGCACTTTTGGTGCTCAATTTTGATAAATGTTAAAGAGAACTTCAACATGACAAGTGATGGGGCGATTTCGAGCATGAGTTATGATTAAGGCTATATGTATATTTATAATTTTCCAGTTCACGCGTCTCATCTTCTCGAAATAGTGTTAAGCTCACGTCCAATGTGATGTTGAGGTGCGTCCCAGATATGTTCGTCCCTGAAAATAATTCAGACATATATTTTATAATTTCAGGGTCTGTTGGAGAAGTTTCAGGGCTTGTCGGACAAGTGTTGGTGTCTGATACGTGTCTGACACTTGTGCTGCATATTTTTAAAAGTGTCGTTGCTACGTAGGTGAATCTGACACTCATGCGGCATATTTTTAGAAGTGTCAGTGCTACATAGGTGTATATTTGATCTAGATCTTTGATTGGAATTCAAGAAGCTTGGAGAATGGTGGATGTGTAGAGTCTAACTAGTTGGAGAATGGTTATGTTTTAGCCAATGACTTGTGAGAGGCTTTGTTTTTTTCCTTCTTTTTATTTTTTTATTATTATTTTTTTGCTATAGGGGATGGGAAATGCTTATGAAACAATTTAGGGAAGTTATGTAGAGATTAGGAGATGTTGTGAGAGGTTTTAGTGATTGATATGAAGGATGTCTAGAGCTTCCATCAAGAAAATCCAAAGAGATCTATCATCAAGCACACCAGTAAAAGTGGTTGGTTATCAAGCATGATGCCCTAAGTATTTAAATGTTAACATTTTTCATGTATCAAAGGCCGAATTTCATTAATCCAATAAAGTTTATAAAGCAACACATCATATCTTAAATGAAAATAAAACTCGAAAGGAAGGAAATCTCAAAGCAAGGAGGGAAGGCAAGTGGGGCCACACTAATTTTGGCTCCAATTAAGGTGTCGCAAAACTCTATCTTCCGAACTAGGATTGAATAAAGTAAAATTGTTAAACTCGGTTTCCTGCATGGAAGGTAAGCTTTAAAATTCAAATATTAATAGTTAATATTTGTATGTAAGATTTAATAATGCATATAATCACAGACCTTTCCAAAATTGCACTTTCTCAAATTTTTTAATATTGGATGAATCTCTCATGGCCTTTGATCTTGATCTTTTGATGGGGCTATAAGAATTCTCTAGTTGATGTTCTGCATCAATAGAGGTAGTTCATACTTCATAGTCTTATTCTCATTGTTTCTTCCTTTGCTCCCAAGTTTCATACTTGCACTGCTCTACTTATCGTTAATAAAATAAATAAATGATATATATATATATATATATATATATATATATATATATATATATATATATATATATTAAAGGAAATCGATATTTGGCAGAGGCCCAAAAATTGATTTCTCATGTGGATTCTAGTCCCATGATGACAGCCAGTGGGATCGAACCCCTGACCTGAGGGGACTTACAATGACTCCGCCACCAACAGGCTAAGGTATGCGTAGTTGAGACAAAATATTGGTATATTTAGAAAGGAATATTTGTGGAATATCTTATCTAGGCAATACTTGTTTATCTCATCATAAGTATGAATATTCTAATTTACAAGTACTTGTTCTCAAATTATAAAGCATGATAATATTCTCTCAACACCATCATTCCAAGGTGGAAAGGTTCTCAATAAAAGTTACTTTCACAATGTTTATTACATGTGTTGTTGACTTTGTGGGAATTGATGTGTTTCACAATGTTATATAATACCAGTGGAGTTCCTTACAGGATTTGTAGTTTTAATTGTGGATAATAGCACAAGTTAATCTTTGAATTTAATAATCAATTTCTAAAAGTCAAACTTTATTTTTGTATATTTTAGAATCAAATGAGGCTGATTTCTCACACATTATCTACTAATATAGAAATGAAAAATTTTTTTATAGTTTTTCTTAAGCATGTAATTTTTCATCTTTTGTTGGAAAAAAATATTCCAATTTTCAATCTTGTGTGCATGTTTGTGCGGTACAATTGCGTCCATCTAATTTTGGGAATCTCTGAGCACTGGTAAGAGGCCTTAAATTTTTTCTGTGTTGAACACTTTTTTTTTCTTCCTAATTTCTTTTAAATATCTTGTCATTGACCTGCTTGAGTTTTTTATTTCATTCAACTTTGATCAGCCAGAATTTTAATTGTTAAAACATTAAGTTGCTAATTGATTTTTTTTGTGATTTGAGCTTATCGTTGATTTTTTTGGATTTATTTAATCATTTCATATCATTTGTATTAAAATTCTCACATTTCTAGATTTCTTGCATCATTCTAATTGTATTAGGAACTCTAAAAGTCTAAATTCTTAATCATCTTGCATCAATGTCAATAATGTTAGTTTTGTAGTACACAAAATCTTGTAGGTCTGTCATTGGAGTTTTCGCTTAAGTGTTGTTCATGCCGTTGGTTTTGCTACCATCGTAGGCACGATGAATGGAATGTGCAGGATAGTGTTGAAAGATATTGACATCCTTGGAACAGGTTAGTGCTTTTCTTTAATAAGTGAATTGGTTTTCATAAGCACTCAAAATAAGTCTTGGGTGTTTTGTATTCTTTAAAATATATTTATTTTTTCAACCCAAATCTCGATGTTGGTGAGTGGTTCTTGAGCTTTCTTCTTTGTCGAGGGCTCGTAAACTGGGCAATCATATTCAAAGATTTGAGGGCATAGAAGATGGAAACAAGTTCATGAAAATTGGATGACCGAGGATACAAAAGTCAAAGATGAGACAACGGAAAAGGAATGCCAAGCTTCATCTCAGTCTCTTTCACCGATCTCCTTATTTGATTCTTTGCTTAATGTCCTTGGACGTATTGATGGTGTCGGCAACATGACCTTAGTCAATGATGGTGACCTTTGTCAATGATGGTGTTGTTTTGTGAGGATATTTTGGTAGCGGTAATGAGACTCACAGCCTTCGTAACGCTCACTGTTCGCCTCAATTTCTCTTTTATGACTTTGAAGTCATATCCGGGACAGAGTGGAAACATATCTTTAAAAAAAATAAATAGGAATAACTATTGTATTTTATTAAACATAGAATACGAACAAAATAAAAGCAAAACACAATGAATTCAAAAACAAAAAGATAAAATAAAATGTGATGCAGTCTGATTTTTCCTGCATCTTTATAAACACATAGTTACAGGATTTTGCTGTACAATGCGAAAAACCTATCATTTAAATGAAATGGTGTGCCAACTCTAACGCTTCTTCGCTTTATCCTCAACTATTTCATTATCTCTTACTAAAAAAGATGGAGCCCATAATGAACACTGCATTTTGACATGAAGCAAAGATTTCACATGTAAAATGTAGCATCTTACTCAATTGTTGCATTACCATAAACAATTGCATTCTTTCTTTATATTTCTCTTGAAAAAGACAGTTATTTACCATTGTAGGCATTGAACAATTTGGGTTTGCGGTTAATAGTTCAGCAAATTCAGTCGGTTGGTTAAACTACTTCAATGCAAGCGAGATGTCTTATATTAATTTATTGCTTATATACATAGAGTAACGAGGGAGGAACAATGATAATGATGCTTTACTAAGATTGGAGGTGGTGGATTTCTATTGTCTAAACATTTAGTGGAAGAAATGGTTTTGTGGTGATGAGAATGGCTGTACATGGATTGAGCATCGCAATGAAATGTTAGGAAATAACAAATCAACAAAAGAGGTGAGGAGGATGGTGACCAACAGATTTAGTACCTTGAGAAGTGGAAGCTATTCTATTTATTTGAATTGGTTGATTTCTATTTGTACTTCCTCAAGTCAAGAAAACAAAAAAAGAATAATGGAAAATTTGTTGGAAGTGAGCAATTTCATGAAACTTTCTGCTAGTTGTGTTTAATTTTGAGGCAGATTAGATAGAACATGATAAACTCATTAGTACCAGTGTTATCATGATTACGTTGTCTTTACCATATCATTTTAACACCATTCAGGGAAGTGCGTTTTATTATGTTTTCTTATTTTTTAAGGAACATGCCAAATTTTTTAACCTTTATTGCAAATAAGATCAGTAAACCAATTCAATCATGAATTGACCCCTTGAGTGGTTCAATCCGCAATTAAAGCTACTTTAACTAAGAATTTGATTAGAAATGTCTATTGGACTATGAACCGATAAACTGGTTCTTTAACTAAGAATTTGATTAGAAATGTCTATTGGACTATGAACCGATAAACTGGTTCTTTCAAACGTTAAGTTTGTGTTATGATCAAATTATCATTGTTTATTTTAATCATATGGCTAAAACTTAATGTTGATATAGTTCATTTTGAGCTTAAACTTATTAAGTCATAAAACTATAAAATTTTCTAAAAAAATTGAACATTATAAAATTGGCAAAAAAGATGTTATTTATATAAATATAGAAGGTAGTTAAATTTAAAACATTCTTAAGAAATTTCTTTTAGTTTTTTTTGGTGTGTATATTTTCATCATTAGTGCATCATTTAAATAATAACTAAATAATTTTAGTATTTATTTTATCATTTGGTTCTACTCTAGTTAAATTCTAATTGAACGTTGAATACTTTTAATTCAATATTCATTCAATGTTCAATCTGATTTTAAAAACCCCATGCAAATTTATTTATTATATACAAAAAAATTTCAACAAATCTATAATTCAATGCTTTTGACTCTTTCATAATTGTTTTTCTTTTAAAGAAAAAGAAGTCATTGCAATATTTATTTCTCTAACGATGTTTATAAAATGTTACACTCAAATTTTGTATCCCCCTCCTCTTGCATTATGAAGTAGCAAATTTGTCTTTTCATGATTGTTATTTTACTTTTTTTTTATTATTATTATTTTATTTTGTGATTGTTCTCTTGTTTGTTTTTTGAGTTACACTATGTATGTGTAGTCTTTGAACATTTGAATTAAGTGTAGCAGGCGGCAATAGTTGTAACTCGTAAGGTGTATTTCAAAATCAACCAGATCGATTATAAAGATAATTTACAAAATTTGAATTAAGTGACGAGTTTCAAATACTTCAAAATTTGGCATTGTGTGTTCTTTTTTTTTTTTTTTTTTTCAACTAACCAAACGTTAAATTATTAAGAACCCTTTGAAGTGAATGCGTTACATCAGTAATTTAAGAAATAAAGCTTAGTTTTTTTAACTTTCTTTATGCAAAAAAAATCTCTGAAAGTCTGTTTGGTTTTGCAGATTTATCTTAATATAATGCTCTTAGCTGTGATTATTCTTGTATTCTTATTTACGGTCTTTTGTACTGCAGGTGCAAGCTGTACTGTTACTATTGGGAGGGTGTGAAGTGCCTACTAGCATATCTAGTTCAGCATTTGCCTGCAACCAGGATGATAGGGTATGCTTAAAAATATAATGGGCATTTGCATACATAGCACTCAGTTCTTATAATTTTACATATCTAACACTTAAAATTTTTTTCTTACATTTCTGCCACCCAAATCTTTCATATCACTTAAAGAACACCACTATTTTAACTTTTAAAAGTGAAATACATCTTTTCATGCATAGGTAAGTTGGCATATATGTAAAAATTGGAGTTTAGGTGTTAGATATGTAAATACATAAGAAATGAGTGGTATGCATGTAAAATTTTCAAAGTTTTAAATGCTTCATCAGGTTACAAACCAGAAATTGTGTTGATATTTTCCTTTTTATTTGTAACCAGGGAATGGATGATATACTAAGGAGAACTAATATTCCAGCAAAACGGTTAGCTTCTCTTATCAGGTTCCGTGAAAAGCGTAAGGAACGATGTTTTGACAAGAAAATTCGATATGACGTTAGAAAAGAGGTTGCTCTCAGGTATGGGAGGTTCTGTTTTTCATAAAATCCCTGGCTTTTCTAATTATGCGGAAACTAGGATTTTGTGTTTTAAAGGCACTATTTTTACATTTTAACCCATTTTTTGGAAATTTTGGACCTCAGTCTTTGGAACCATCTAGGTTTTGTTAGCAGTGACCTGAATAAAAATGAAGGGGCGAATTTGATATTACTTCAGTTCTGAACTTGTTTATGTGTTCTCATATCAATTTAGAAGGGATGTGATTCAATTTTCCTGATAAATGCTATTTTGTTAAAACAATCCATTAGAATGTTTTTATTTTTAAATTTTTTGTCATCATTCATGATGCCTAAGATAAAAATTTTGCAGGGAAAGAATTAGTTTTTGGCAAGCATTTGTTTATGTGTTCTTTCGGTGGCCCATTTTCTAACTTGTGTTGTAATCGTTATTTCTTAGTCTATCCTTTATTATTTTATCCCACATCCATCTTAATATTCTCATTTTTTCACAGTCAATTAACCACCCAACCTTTAAATTCATACAATATCATCGGTTTAATTCTACTTTTATAGAAATTATCTTTTTAGTCACCAAGACATCCTCTTATCACTTATTAGTCTTGAGATACTTCTCCATTTAAATAATGGGGCCTTAAGCATTAAGCAAACTTATAGCCATATTGTCCTCTACTTATGCCAAGTTTATCATGGCAAGGCAGCAACATGGCTTTCATGTTGGAATTATTCAAGATTGGATGTGGATATAATTTCATATTAGTGGCAATCAATAAAATTTTTATAGGTACATTTTGTTACCTATTTTAAGGACTGCTAATGCCTTTTTATGTGACCAAGTTATTTTTAATCGGAAATTATTTGTCTACATGACATCCCCATTTTAATTTTATTGAAAATGTAAGCTTTGTTATTATTTTTACAGAATTTTTGGAACAGCTGAAGTATTTATATACCTTTTACCTTTAGAAAGATTAACTGGCAAAAATTGTGAATAGGAGTCCAAGAAATGTGCTGCATTGTCTCATCGCAGTAGTTTAGGAAATTGGATTTATTATTAGTTATAATATTTGCCTATTACAGCTCTGTCAACACTAACATTGGATAACTATCCTTCGAAATGGTACACGGGTCTTAACTGCATGCATGTATAAATTTTGCTGCATTATATGTTGGATGCGTGTGTAAATTGCATTCTGATGTGAAAATGTCAATTGATTTGAAATTTGCCGATTGAGATGCATAAAATAGTAACTGCTCATAGGCAATCTCAAAAACAAAATGAAAGTAATTATGTGCTAGTTTGTTTTTTCACTGAAAGCTTCCTTTATAAGACATTTAAGAAACTTTCTCCTTTGGCCATAGGCTTTTATAAAATACTTGCAACTTTTTTCCAATGAATATATTATTGATTTGTCTACTAACATGATTATTAGTCCAACTATCAATGCTTTAAATTTAATTATATTTAGAGTTGATTTTGAGCCTGTAAAGTTTCCATGAAGTATATCCATGAATGGGGTTTTTGCATGCTCACCAACAACACCAATTTCTGTGTTTTCACCATCATCTTCCCTAGTCCCAGTTGAGATGAGTATGCTTAGGTGGATGAGTGGCTTGACGCGAAGAGACAAAATGCACAATGAATATATCTGTGATCAGGTTGGTGTAGCTCCAGAGGCAGAAGATTAGAGAGAGCTGTCTTAGGTAGTTTGGTCACATTATATCGACCATTTGTTGATCCGGTTGGGGAAGTAGATGTTTTAGATTCGACTTATGTTAAAAAGAGGCAAGGTTAGACCTAAAAAGACTTGGGCATATTGTATGAAAAATGATCTTAATCTATTAGAATTAAATGAAAATATGACACTCAATAGGATGCTATGGAGAAAAAGGATTCATGTAGCCGACCACACTTAGTGGGATAAAGGCTTGCTGTCGTTGTTGTTGTTTCTTCCCTAGTAGCAGTTGTTGAGCAGATTCTCTGTGATTAGGTTATATTGGTTCTTTTAGATCAGCAATATTATTATTAAAGTGCCAAATTAGTCCCCCGACTCTTTACATTGGGCTATTTTAGTCTGAGAGTCTATAAAAATTTGAAATTAGTCCTCAGGCTCTATTAATATGGGCTGGAATAATCTCCTTGAATGATTATTTTAGCTCCTATTAAAAGAGTCTCTGATTAAATTGATACTTCTATAGACTCTAGCTAAGATGATCACCTAACAAAAAGTCAGGGGTCCTTTTTGACACTATTCTCATTATTAATTATTTGGGTGACTCACAACAAATTTCAACACATTTTCTCCAACCTTTTAGATGTGTACCTCCGCATAACTTTCCAATGAAGAGTTCTTCACACCCCAGAAGAGTTGATGACAGTCATTTGACCCAAAATTCTACCCAACATCAAAAGCTTGATTAATTAAATATCCACTTACTTTATTTATGCTTTGTATTTACGGAATATTTAAATTTATTCATTTAATTTATTTATTTCCTAATTTTTTTATTAGGAATTTTTATCAAATATTTGTTTCTTTTTTTTTTTTTTTTTTTTTTTTTCCGACTCCTTGAACCTTTCTCTATAAATAAGGGCTCATAGAGCTTGGCTGATTCATTCAAGGTTGAATTGATTATTGAAATTCCTTTTCCAACATGATCTCAAGAGATCTATCGGTGTCAATATGTCTTCCATTGTTACCTATCGTTAGAAGTTCACTGGTAGTAAGTTCAATATAAATAGTGTGTTTATTCAATATTGTTTATATATTGTCAAGAATTTATCACACGTGAATCTATGGAGGATGGTACCTATGTGATGTCAGGATATAACATTAGAACAACTAGAACATGGATTTTTTATATTTTAGTTGTTTCATGAATTAGTGTATGATAATATAAAACTTTCATCAAAAAAATAACTGAAGCATAATTTCATATTTTAATTTGCTTCATGTTCTTATCATACTGCGTAATACCCTACAGGTCAAGAATTCTAGTTATGATTAAGCTTGCCCTCCAAAGAGGTCGAGTGCTTAAAACCTTTCATATATAAAAAAAAATGCAAAAAAGCCAAACAAATAAAATATAAAAAATAAATTTAAATAAACATAACAAAACATTGACATTGCTTTAATAATACAATGTGCATTATTACCAATATGATGTGATAAAGTTTATAAAAGCATCATCATCATCGTCTGTATTAGCCACTAAAATATTTGGGGTCAGAAGGATACAAATTACAGCAGCCATGTGTGAATTATAGGGAAGATAAAACTATGAATGACATTATAATACGTTACAGATAAGCAGCAAAATCTGTGTTTGGTTAATTGTCATGGCAGGTTTTATACAAATTGGTGAGTATCCCAGGCATCCCGCATTTTTAATGGGGCATTCTTATGTATTTACATATCTAACACCTAAACTTTGATTTTTACATTTGTATTATTTTCGTAGCACATAAAAAATATCACTATTTAACTTTTAAAAAGTGAAATACACCTTTTTATGCATGGCCAAGGTGGCATATATGTAAAAATTTGTTAGATGTTAGACATGTAATACATAAGAATTAAATATTTAATATGGGACATATTTTTTTATTATCCCAGTAGTTTAAGCATGTCCAAAGCAATACTAGAACTTTTCTTAGATGTGACTGCATTCTTGGTTGCAAATAGCTATAAACACCTTATATTTTCTTGTATTGATTTGTTAGTTTTATTTTTACAGTTTTATGATGCCATCTTTTACTCTTAAAAAACACATAGGATGAAACGGCGAAAAGGTCAATTTGCGGGGAAGGCCGATCCTGAGGATGAGGCATCGCCGTCTTTAAGTTGTGATCCACCTTCAAGCCAAGATGATACTCCTCGTGAAACAAAGTATGTGATTTTTTTTTTCTTACAAAAATAGTTACAATGAATGATTTGGATGTAATTCCTAGAGCCACATATTGCATTTTCATCCTTGATTTTTTTTTTCTTTATTCATATGTTATTTATGAAGTTCCTGGTTCAGTATCTTTTGTGGAGATCATTTGCCCTCATGTTATCTTGTTCTCTCAGCTGTCAGAATTGTGGCATAAGTGCAAAGTTAACACCGGCGATGCGTCGAGGTCCGGGTGGTCCACGGTCACTTTGCAACGCATGTGGGCTGATGTGGGCAAACAAGGTTATGACTTACTTTTTCATCATATAAGGGGCTGTTTGGTATCAGTTTTGTTTTTATTTTCTATTCATTTATTTATTTTTTATTTTATTTATGTTTTGATTTGAAACAAAATATTTTTAGCATATTTGATTAATATATGATTATTTTTAAAAATACTCAAAACAACTAAAAATTATTTTTAATGTTTTAAAGAACACATTGAATTATTTTTAGAAACAAAAAATAAAAGCAATTAAAAAACATACTAAGCAAAGATGCTTTTAAAAATAAAAGCAAATAAATAAATAAATAAATAAACAAAAAAGCAAAATTGAGCCCTAACCTTGTATAGGTTTTCCTGTTAGTGTCTTTCCCACTCACTTTTTTTAAATGATTATATTATGTTGAGTGCTTGTAAACCCAATAGCACTTTAAACTTTTGAATAATAAATGACCTATTGATATCATAATAACCAGCTTGACATACCAAAAATCCTTGCCTGTTACACGAGAATTCTGTTATTGGACGATCAGGAGTCTCTGCATCACCTCATAAGTGTTTACTATTATGGAACTTTTACCTGCATACCACCCAATTCCTATGTATTTACATATATAACGCCCAAACTTTACTTTTTACCTCTATACCACCCAACCCCTTCATATCACATTAAATTTATTACCATACTTCTAAAAGTGAACTACATCTTTTCATGCATAAGTAAAGGTGACATGTATGTAAAAATTGAAGTTTAGATGTAAGATATGTAAATACATAGGAATCGAGTTGTATGTATGTAAATCTTCCTACGATTAATTTTATTTTCTGGTTGTGCTAAGTAGACCTTGAAGTATTCTTTTTTTAGTATACTGTCTTGTACCTTTTTCGCCAAGACGGTATTGGTGAATGGATATTTTGTGATCTAAGCCACTTTAATAAGTCCTACTCTCGCCATTGTTCATTCTTAATTCGACCAGATAAACTACACTAACTTTAATCTGGTACGCAGTTTCTAACTGTTTTTTTGCCTTTTATCTGCAGGGAACTTTGAGAAGCGTCTCTCGGCCACCCAAAATGTCCACCTTAGCTCTCCCCACCTTAGCTCTCCCCAGTCAGAATGGAATGGTAGGTACTTATTTATTTTTAAGTTTCAAAATAGTCCCCCAAATGTTTACATGGGAGGCCATTTTTGTCCCATGAATGTAGGCTATTTTAGTCCCGGAGTCTATAAAAGTGTCAAATTAGTTCTCAGACTTTTTTAAATTGGGGCCAAAATAGTCTTCCATGGGGATTATTTTGGATATTAAAGAGTCTAAAGATTAAATTATCACTTTTGTATACTTTATGACTAAAATGGCCCCCTACTAAGTGTCAAAGTTCTCTTTTGATACTTTTCTTGTTTATTGTTTGTTGTTGCAAAACTTTTCTCACTTTTTGGTTTTTACTCTCACGGCCCAACCTGGATTTTAACAGTCTTGTCAGGTCACCCATGAGCCCACATCTTGTGCAGCCACTGAAAGTCCAAAAACCATTATTGAAGCAAAAATTCTATAAATGGCTTTCTTGAAAGAATAAATCAAGCACAATTAAACTCTACCAAATTGCTATGTGCTATAGATGACAAAGTAATTGCAGTGCGTTATGTGGGTTATCACTCAATTAATTGTAATAGGTATTTTGTGCGGTGTTAGGCTTTATATATAGTTAAATAAGTCTTAGACATTTACAGACTTGCCCCTGAATTCTTATGCATTTACATTTCTAACAGTTAAACTTCAAAGTTTTCATACCACCTTTTCTATGTATGAAAATGTATATTTCACTTTATAAAAGTTAAACTGGTGGTATTTTTTATGTGATATTAAAAACTTGGGTGATATAATCATAAAAAATAAGATTTACTTGTTAGATACGGAAATGCTTAAGAATTGAGTGGGATGTATGTAAATCTTCTTTGTCTATAAATCTTGCCCACTGAGTAGTATCAAGTCATGAATGAAGCAATGAATTAGCCCCTTTGCTCTTATGATTCTCCTCGGTCCTCTCAATCTCCCATGTTTTCGATTTTTAGTGCTCTTGACTCCCTTTTATCTTTCCTCTTTACTCTTATGTTGCTGTGTCGTGCAGTGGGTCAGAATTACGGGACAAATGCATGCTTTAGGCAGACTAGCTGCGCATTATGCCGTCTGAAATTCTAGTTTGTGATAGGTTTGATGTTATGTGCAAATCCGTATTAAGAATGTAAGCTGAACTACAATTATGGTTATTAGGGGCATAACTGAGCCAAGCCGATTAGTGAACCAAATTGGGCTCAGCTCGAGTTGAACTCGATGAGCTTACAAGCTAATTTTAAGTCTGCCCTAACTCAAACTCGTAGTTCATGAGCTTACTCATTTTAAAATTAATTAATATAAAATATTTTCAAACTTTATTAAAATCCAATACTTTTTCTTTAAATTATTACAAATACTTAAAAAAATTGATATTCAATATTTTATATCAAATGATTTCTTATTATTTATCTTATAATTACTCGTTCTATTTGTCATTTTATTATAATACTAGCTTTAAACTATTATTATTCTTTTTTCTTTTATAATAGACATGCTGGCTCATGAGCCTGGACGAACTCATTGAATTAAGTTGGAGCTCGAGCTCGACTCAACTCGGTTACACCTCTACTGATGAGATGACCCGCTTTTTATTTTCACTGACTTATGCTTGTTCTTCTTCAGGTTCCAGCAAATTCAGAAGTTCGGACCGATATCAAGCCACCTATTAATTCAAACAACCATAGCTCTGGTGCGGCCACCTCCGAAATGTATGCTCTACACAACCTATGGCATCTTAACTATTAAAAAAAAAAAAAAATTCAATGGGTTTCAAAGTTGTTGAATGCAATATATATGAAAATTTAATCAAATTTTATCTTGCATTAAGCTCAAAGTACATTCAACAACTTTGTAGCCCATTCAGACCAAAAATTACACGGAAGACTTGCACACATTCCACCTAATTCTTATGTATTTACATATCCTGCAAGCAAAACTTCAATTTTTATATATATACCATCTTATTTATGCTTGAAAAGATATATTTCGCTTTTTAAAAATGTTAAAATTATGTTTTTTTTCTTATGTGATACAAATGATCTAGTTGGTGTAAAGTTGAAAAGCAAAATTTAGGTGTTAGCTCTGTAAATTCTTAGGAATTGCGTGGCATGTATGGTAGTTCTATCAAAGCCGTCAAATATGTTTTGAGATTGGTGCAAGGCCGGAAAAAATCAATCAAAATTAAAATTGCTCTCATCTCAATGCAAATCCAACGGTTTTGAAATCAATCCTAGCCGAAAATTGAATCAGAATATCCCAATTCAATATTTATTCGATAATTATCTCATGTTCAGATTGGCGCAAGAAGCTGAAGTGGAGGTGCAAACAGGAGAGCAATGAGCCACTAGTGCTTTCTACTAATGTGAAGCAGCAGCAGCAGCAGCAGCAGCAGTATTCTCATGCCTTATGAGTGCTTAATTATGCGATTTTTATTTTCATTTTTTTACAGTAATATGACACTTATGTTTGCCTAATTGGCGCTTAATGTTAAAATTACTTTATTTATCTAGGTTTTATTTTTGGGGCAATTACATACATACCACCTGAAACTTGCTATTTACAAATCCATTCTTCAAATTCTTACTCTAAACATCAAAATTTGTAGTAGAACCCCAACACATATATTTATATTTTTTTTATCAAATTCTTGATATTGATCGTTTCACGGGTAAATACATCGCTTCTTCGAAAAAATTAATTGGGTGGTTAATTTGTAAATATCAATGTTTCGGGTGGTGGTATGTAATTATCCCTTTTTTTAAAATTAAAGCAATGTTTTCTTCATCTTTTGGCTATAAAATGGAGTGAAGTGTTGTTGATTTGGATTTTTAACTGAAGTGTTCAGTATCATATAAAGAAATTTTACATATAAATTCTGGATATGAAATGAGCTTCACTTTAATTCCTTTTTTAATCCTTTGAATTGTGCTATAGTTCTAAGAAGAGAGACTGAAAAAATGAATTTAAACTAATCCACAACTGTCTATATATCTTTGTATTTTTATATGCTGTAGTGGTGTGAACGGTCGGGTTGAGCTGGAGTCTTCCTCAGCTTGAGCTTGAGCTTGATTTAAGTGTTACATATGTAATGAGATTAACCGAGTATTTTCCTATTTCATTACTACATTAGAGATCGGCTTTAAGCACATATCTTTTTGCTTTTGGTTATGGATGCTCTTAGACATTTTACAAGATGATGTAACTTGGGGTGCATTTCGCTGATGATATTTTTCTCTGTGGATATGATGAGAAAGAGTTCAGGAAAAAATTAAATTATGGAGGTCTACATTGGGGTCTTAGTGCATCCTTTTGAGTAGATCTAAAATTAAATATATTGAATATAATTTCAGTAGTAGTAGTAGTTCTAGTGGCAGAGTTGTATTATAGGTGATCAAATCATTAAAAGGTGTGAACGTTTTAGATATGTTAGGTCTATTATTCAAAGTGATGGTGATATAAATGGAGATGTTATTAGTACAATTCAAGTTGGTGGGTTGAATTGGAGGAATACATTGAGCTTATTGTGTGATAGAAAGTACTGCTTAGACTGAAAGGAAAATTTTATAAGATGGTGGTGAGACCCGCAATGCTCTATGACGCAAAATATCATCCTTTAAAAGAGAAGCATAAAACAAACTTAAGTATTGTTGAGATGAGAATGCTTGACACTTAGAGACAAAATGCGAAATGAATATATCTATGATAGGGTCTGTATAGCTCCAGTGATACATAATATTAGATAGAGTCGCCTTAGATGAATTGTCCTCTTTAAATGTCGATCGTCTGAAGATCTTGTTAGGTGTGTATATATGTTAGATTAGCCTTATGCTAAGAAAGGCTGAGGTAAACCTAAAAGAACTTGGGCTTATTGTATAAAAAATGATCATAATCTCTTAGAATTAAATGAAAATATAGGAGTCAATGGAGAAAAAATGATTCATGTAGTCGACCCCACTTAGTGGAATAAAGATCTGTTGTTGTTTGAGGGTAAAAAGAGTTATTTGGTTTAATATTACTTAGTTAATCATGTTACTTAATCATAATGATATTTCAATAATAATCTTATTTATCAAATGCAGTTTATATGAAAAAGGATATTTTTTTTATGTTAGAAAATTACGGATAGGACGATGTTATTATTGTTCGCTGTCCGAGTCAGAATGCGATAAAATCATAATATATGATTAATTAATTTTAGTTTAATTATTATATTAAATACAATGATTTAAAATCCTATTTTTATCCTTTTTTAATGTTAATATTTTGACTTTTAACTTTTTTTTTTGGTTTTTCAGTGCTTATGATCATTATAATTTATGTCAATTTTTAACAATTATTTGTGTTTGAGTTTATTTTATTTTATGATTATTCTTATTTTAAAAATTCTGTGACATTTATTTTTCTCCTAGAAGCAATTGTTACTTAATGCCATCTAATTTATTTTCTCTCCATTCATACTAAGACAACAAATGTAATCTATTTTAAGCTCTCTTTTTTCATAGTTACAAGAAAGATAACTATAAATCAAAAGAAATGGTTGAGTGCAATCGAAGATTAGCACGAGAAAAATTATAAGAATAATCGAATTCCCTCTCGAAGACAAACAGTGAAAACTTGCTCTAATGCATAGCACAATACTAGAAAATAAAGTGAAAGAATTATAAGTTGCTAAAATGTTAGATTCGAGCGCTCAGCCAAAAAAATAAAAATTAATAAAAGTTTTTTCTTTTTTCAAATGATTTTTTCATTATTTTTTAATGCTATAAGTTGTATTATGATTATATTTAATTTATCCTCAAAAATGTTAAATCTCTTCTAACATTTGGTAGAATATAAACACATTTTATTTCTAGGTTTAAAATATCTTATTGGCTTCATTGCATAGCATGTTCTCCTTTTTTCCTAATTAAGAAAATACAATGAGCATGCATACAAATAAATGAACTCTTAAACAGAAAGAGAAACAATTGAATTTGAATCACACGAACTAATTAATGTGCTAATGTTTGTGGGCCCGTTTGCAAACGAATAAAAAAAAAGAACCTATTTTAAGTTTTTTTTTTTTTAGTTTTGATAAAGATAACTGTAAGTCAGAAGAGCGTAGTCGAAGATTAGCATGAGAATCAACCGCATTCGCTCTCAACTAGGGGTGTAAACGAACCGAACACGAATGAAGATAAGTAGTGTTCGTGTTTGAAATGTTCAAACACATCACTGTTCGTGATTCATTTAACAAACCGAACGAAAAAAAATTGTTCGTATTCGTCTCGTTTGTTTATCGAACGAATCAAACACAAACTTCCTAGCGAATCGAACACGAACTGTTCGCGAACAATTAGCTTTTTTGACAGCTCTAGCTTTGATATCATACTTCCTCAAAATGAAGCAAATTGATCAGGTATTCCGTACACATCACGTAATCCATACTTACTCAAAATGAAGCAAACAGAATAAGGCGTTTAGGGTTTTGTTTAGGGTTTTATTTTAATATATAGTAGAGTATATTAATTATAATATTATAATATTTATATTAATATAATTAATACTATATTATTATTATTATTATTATTAATTTATCATATATTATAATTTATAGAGTTTAATTAGTTAAAATATTATAAATTTTTATAATATATAATTATTTTTAAAATATCATAAATTTTTTATATATAATTATATTAAATTATTTTATATTTCCAACAATAACGAATCGAACACGAACGAACACATCATTGTTCTTGTTTGGTTCGTTTAACAAACCGAACAAAAAAAATTGTTTGTGTTCGTCTCGTTTACTTATCGAACAAATCGAACACAAACTTATTGGCGAACCGAACATAAACTGTTTGCGAACGACGAGCTTTTTTGACAGCCTTACTCTCGACTGCCCTCTCGACGGTCCAGCAGTTGCAGCAAACCTCGTAGTGGGGAGATGTCGGAGAGGTGAAATCTCATAAGAGGGGAGACGTCGGAGACGTGGCTCGAAAGGGAAGAGTAAAAATCTTCTAAGACTACTTAATGAGATATTCAGTGATGCAGGTGCAGGTAGAAGAAGGAAGACAGAAAAATAATGCACAAGTGACTTTTAGCCAGATTTTTTTTTAAATACATATTTTAAGTTATGTTTTAATTTTGTTTATGATGTTACTCGTGATATTTTTCTAGGTGTGAGATATGTAAATACATAGGAACTGTGTGCTATGTCTGTAAATCTCTCTTTTCAAATTATATTTTGGAGATTTTACTACTTTTAGCTTGTCATAGATTATAGAGTGCAGTTTCATATTATTTTGAGTTTATTTACTGTTTTATAGGTAAATGCAGAGGTTTAGGTATGAGATTTGTAAATATGAATGTTTTGAATGTTATCTATGTAAAAATCACAAAAAGTTTAATTATTTTAAATAAATTTCATCAAATAATTTTTAGAATTTAAATCCTTAAATCTTATATATTCTTATATGTTTATATCTCCATCTTTACATTTTTATATATTCGATACTTAAAATTTATATTTGTTTATATAACTCAAATTCTTAAATTGCATGAACAATATTAATTATTGATGCATGCTAAAAAATTCACGGCGGTAGAGTAGCAGATTATTGTCTTAGCGTTGTACGAAAATTCAACATACACACAGATGAAAAATAAGCGGTGACGACTCCATAATTTTTTTACGTGGAAAACCCGTAAAGGGAAAACCTATGGGGCCTGGCCCAATTGCGAGAATCCACTATTGATTGATGTTTACAGAAATTTTTGGTCCCACAGACGGGAAAGAGTAATTATATTTTTCCGATAACAATATCGACGGATGGCGTCTGGTTGGTGGTGATTGAAGATAACTGATGGAGGTCGACGATGACGGAGGTCGACGACGGTAGGCGGTGAACGATGACGGTAGGCGGTGACGAAGGTTGACGGTGACAGACATCAACGATGACGGAAGTTGACAGTAGTCAACGGAGGTCAGCGGTGGTCGACGACGGTCGGTGGTGGTCGACGGTGACAGAGGTTGACGGTGACGAAGGTCGACGGTGAAGGAGGTCGACGATGACGGAGGTCGACGACGGTAGGCGGTGATCGATGACGGTCGACGGTGACGAAGGTTGACGGTGACAGACATCAACGATGACGGAAGTTGACAGTAGTCAACGGAGGTCAGCGGTGGTCGACGACGGTCGGTGGTGGTCGACGGTGACAGAGGTTGACGGTGACGAAGGTCGACGGTGAAGGAGGTCGACGATGACGGAGGTCGACGACGGTAGGCGGTGATCGATGACGGTCGACGGTGACGGAGGTTGACGGTGATGGACATCAACGATGACGGAAGCTGACAGTAGTCAACGGAGGTCAGCGGTGGTCGACGACGGTCGGTGGTGGTCGACGGTGACAGAGGTTGACGGTGACGAAGGTCGACGGTGAAGAAGGTCGACGATGACGGAGGTCGATAGTACTCGACGGAGGTCAACGATGGTCGACGGCGGTCGGCGGTGGTTGACGACGATCGACGGTGGTGCTAAGCTACAGCTTCTCCTCAAGACCTCAGGCTCTCTTTAGGCCCCCCCTCCTCTTACGTGAGAGTTGGGGTCAATTTATAGGATTCTGGGTGCAATTAATGCTGTCATTTTGATCGGACGGTTCATAGGGCTCCCCTCGATCAGACGGCGTTTAAGGGGCATTTGACGGCCTTAACGATGTTGGAATTGAGTGATCTTGGGCTCGTTGGATTTGTCTTGTCGAGACGCTCGATTCGAGTATGGGCTTGCTAGTTTCGGCATTCATTTGACCTTCCAATGTATCTGAAAATCTTCTAAAAGTGGTTTAATGACTTGATCCAGGCTTGATTTGACTCAGATTGGACTAATCTTTATATCATTAGGTCTTTCTCATCGAACTGGTCAGTTTGACTATAATTTTACTGAAATCAGAGCTTTGAATAACTTTTTATCATGATTTGAATGTTTTCTACTCAAAATATCGTCTCGAAATCCGTGTCATACCTCGAGATTCGTGCTGCATGATGAAAATTTATAGGTGACGTATCAGTTGCCCCCCTATTTTCGGGCGAGATTATACTCGTCGTCCGAAAATATCCAGATATAGAATTACTTCATTTTTGTTGCATAAAAGTAACATTTTTAAACCTGTTTATAGATAAGAATAAAATAAATCTTTGTATATAAAGAAGAGTGTTTTTAACTCGGTTGTTATTCTTTCTTTCATGTGGGAGTTTGGGGGTTCAACTATTTCTCAACACATAATTAAAATTTTTACTTGGCCCAAAAATCCAAAAGAGTGGCTAGAAAAATCGAAAACTAAATAGTTATTTTTTTAATTTATTTTTAATGAGCTGATCTTTTTTTTTTGTTAATTTTTTTTAATAAAAAACTGTTTTCTTGAATGAAAAATTATTTTTTTAAAAAACAGTCATTTTTCTTTAATAAAGAGCTGTTTTTTTTAATGTAGAGCGGTTTTTTTTAATGAAGAACCGTTTTTCTTTTTAAAGAAGAACAGTTTTTCTTCTTAATGAAAAGTCATTTTTTTGTTATTTTAAATAAACAACTGTTTTATTTTATTTTTAAATGAAGAACTGTTTTTTTAATTAGCATTTAATAACCAAAAGCTTTTTTAAGCATATAAATAGGCCCAAAGGAGAATGGTAGAGTTGCCACAAGCATTGCGGCGGAGCATCGTGGTGGTGCGTTGCGGCGGAGCGTCGCGGCGATGCAATGCGGCAATGCGACGCACGACGACGTGTCGCGGCGGTGCGTTGTTGCGGCGTGGTGCGACGAAGCGTCACGGCAGGGCGTCCCCGCGGTGGGTCGCCCGCGGAGTGTTGCGGCAGCGGGACGCAACAATATATTGTGGTGGCGCGTCGCGGTGTGTCGTTGCGGCTCGTTGCGGCGGCGCATCGCGGAGAAGTGTTGCGACGGCGGGACGCAACAACATGTTGCGGTGGCGCTTCGCGGAGGAGCGTTGTGATGGCTCGTCGTAGCGGCGTAATGCAGTGACATGTTGTGGAGGTGCGTTGCAGCGGAGCGTTACAACGACGAGGCGCATTGTAGAGAAGCCCCGACGTTGTGTCTTAGCAAGGTGTCGCAGCGACGCGATGCGGAGGAGTGTTGCGACGGGACGTCGCAGCGACGCGTTACGGCTGAGCGTCGCAGAGATGTGTTGCGGCGGGGCGTCGTGGTGGGGCGTCGCAGAGATGCATTGTAGCGATGCGTCGCGACATTGCGACGATGGGACGAATTGCGACGGAGCGTCACTGCGACGTATTTAGGTGGGGCGTCGTGGCAATATATTGGGCGACGTGTTGCGGTGGAGCATCAAGGAGACACGTTGCGGTGGAGCGTCGCGGTGACGCGTTGCGGCGACACGACACGTTACGGCAGTGCGTTGCAGCGACACGTTGTGGTGGTGCGTAGCGGCGACGCGTTGCAACTGGCTGTCGGGGCTATGTGACTCGTAGCAGTGAAGCGTCGCGCAACGACGTGTTGCGGTGGATCTTCGCAGAGGGGCATCGCTACTACGCATGGTGATGAAGCATCGCAGATCGTGTACTTGATGTCATGTATTCCGGAGGAGATTCCCGTGCCACTTTTGCATGTTCTGAAGGTGATGAAGAAATGTTGTAGTTTTCTCGTCATGCCATGAGGGGAGGATTTTCATGCTTATGTGGTCACAATATCCGGAGACCCCTTGACAATCATCAGAGGTAATAGAATTTTAGGAAGACGATACCAACTTTAATTGAAGATGAATTGATTCGTTGTAGCTCTTGTACTAATATATGTTGGTATTTGTAGCCTTTTTAATCATCAGGTAAAATTGTAGATGATAATAATGTATTTCTTTTATTGCTTCCACGGTTGTAGTGGCTTCTTAATTGTGCAACGTTCTATAATTAAAGTTAGCACACAATTTATAAAATGATGAATCGTGTACCTTTTAAGGCTCTTATCTTCCATAGTCATTCCTTCTCGGGCTTATGTATTATAGGAGATTGAAATGAACTAGTACCTTCCGAGGCTCGTAGCCTTCTGAGGAATTTTATGCAGTTGTGTCTTCTGAGGCTTGTAGCCTTTTGAGGTCTTTGAGTGTATCTGTGTCTTCTGAGGCTTGTGGCCTACTGAAGTCTTTGATGTACCTGTGCCTTCTGAGGCTTCAAGCCTTCTGAGGTCTTCGGTGTACTTGTGCCTTCTGAGGCTTGTAGCCTACTGAGGTCTTTGATGTATCTGTGCCTTCTGAGGCTTCAAGCCTTCTGAGGTCTTTGAGTGTATCTGTGCCTTCCGAGGCTCGTAGCTGCCGAGGTCTTCGATGTACCTATGCCTTCTGAGGCTTCAAGTCTTCTGAGGTCTTCGGTATACCTGTGCCTTCTGAGGCTTGTAGCTTACTGAGGTCTTTGATGTATCTGTGCCTTCTGAGGCTTCAAGCCTTTTGAGGTCTTTGAGTGTACCTGTGCCTTCTGAGGCTTGTAGCCTACTGAGGTCTTTGATGTACTTGTGCCTTCTGAGGCTTCAAGCCTTCTGAGGTCTTTGAGTGGAGACCCTGTCAACCACTTGCTCTCATGGAGTTTTTCTAGTGAGGACCCTGTTCACTATTAGCTTCCCATCGAGACTTGCCTCTTGGGCTTGTCTTCCAGGGGCATGGTAGCTTCTCATTGAGTCTTGCCTCTTGGGCTTGACTTTCAGGATTACCGTATCTTCCAATCAAGTCTTGCCTCTTGGGCTCGACTTCTAGGGGTATGGTAGAAAAGAGAATTCATTAAGGATGTAAGACTAGTTCTGAGTTGTATCACCGGAGATGCTCGACGGTAATAACCAATAATGAACTGAGTCATATGAAATCCACTGAGAATGGTTGACCTATCCTAAGTTGTTGGTCGAAGCCTTTGCTTAACGACCATAACCTGTTATGGAAGTGGTCAAATGAAATCTACCAAGGATTTTTAACCTATCTGAGGCTGCACGTCGAAACTTTTGCTTGACGACTGTAGCTTGTAATGGAAGAGGTCGAATCGAGACCCCTTAGGATCGATTAAGCCTAAAATGAGGTGTCAAAGATGCTCTGTGTTTCTCGAGACTAGAGAGTAGATTGCAATAAATCGTATGTTTTCTTGGAAATATGGTTGCAGTCATACTCAAGAGTAATATTTGGCAACTTGTCAGTTGCTATTTTTGAATCTTTTGCCCCCCCAGGCGGGGTGTTTTCCATGCGAGCTTGCAAAAGAACACATGTATTGAGCCTTGAAGAGATCAACTTCCTGATCTAGTTGAAGAGGAACTCCAGTACGATGAGGGGGCACTGAGTAAGCGTTATTTGCACTGAAGACAACCCCCAGTCCAGAAGCGATTCTTGTAGACTTGTAATATCAATGAAATATGGGATGACATCCTCACCACAGTCGTGCCCAAAACGTTAACATGAACAACCATTCGAGACTGTGGTGAAGGTTGCCCCCCACATCGAAGAATGCTCCAGAGATGATCTTCAAGATGCAAAAATGATTCTTTTGCCCATTGGATGAAATAAATCATTGAGAAAGAAAGTAGGGGCTCGGTGTCTTAGAGTTGCAGACAATGTCGAACGAGACTTCGTTTCCCATATACGGCGCCAAACTGATGCGTGCTAGAAAATTCGCGGCGGTAGAGTAGCGGATTATTGTCTTAGCATTGTACGCAAATTTAGCACACACACAGATGAAAAATAAGCGATGACGACTCCAGAATTTTTTACATGGAAAACCCGTAAAGGGAAAAACCATAGGGCCTGGCCCAGTTGCGAGAATTCACTATTGATTGATGTTTACAGAAATCCCCGGTCCCACAGACGGGAGAGAGTAATTATATTTTTCAGACAACTATATCGACGGATGGCGTCTGGTTGGTGGTGATTGACGATAACTGATGGAAGTCGACGGTGAAGGAGCTCGACGAAGGTCGGCGGTAGTCGACGACGGTAGGCGGTGGTCGATGGTGACAGAGGTCGACGGTGACGAATGTTGACGTTGACAGAGGTCGACGATGACGGAGGTCGACAGTAGTCGACGGAGGTCAACGGTGGTCGACATCGGTTGGTGGTGGTCGACGGTGGTCGACGGTGATAGAGGTCTACTGACCGCTGAAAAATTTATTAAGAAATTCATACCTATTTTTGATGAAATTTCACTTTAAAGAAGGGTATTTTCTTTATTTTGTTGCAGGAATGAAGAATTTAGGTGATAAAAGCAAAAATCATAAAAAGGAGCGAATTTGGAGCAAAATCATGCAATTTGTGCTGAGTCGCCGACGGCGAGATCGAGCCCGCCGACGGCGAGGTTACAAGATGAAAATTTTGAAGAATTTATAACTGTCTCGCTGACAGCGAGCTAGAGCGGTTTGAAGATCTTCTAGAAGCCTCGCCGACAGCGAGGTAGTTCGTCGCCGACGGCGAGGTAGTTCAAATGGCACGGATACATTGAACACTGGACACTTTTGAAGGGATGCTTTACGCACCTCTTGGTCCTTTGCTTACCTCATATATAGAGGCCGAAAATCGATCTTTTGTGTGCAATCTTTTAGTCTTTTGTCTAGTTTGTGTGCAGTTGTGTGTCTTTAGTGAGTCTTTAGTGAGTTTAGTGAGTAATTAGTGAGTCGTGTCTGTCTTGGAAGGAAGAGTCAAAGGAACTACGATGAGTACGTTTGGGGATAAATCGAGATAAGTATTTGTATTTATTGTTTTTAACTTTAAATGAAATCCATGCTTAGTTTAGTTCCCATGCATTCTGAGTAGTTTATTAGTCTTTCTCCCTGTTTATGAAATTAAGTGACTTGATGAAATTTAAATAGAGATACTTATATATATTAATAAATTGTGATAATTTTTACTTAAAACTTAATTTACTTTCAAACTGGCCATTTGATTTGTTAAAATATGTTGATTATCAACTATATTAAAAATTACATCTGATATTCGGGAATTCAAAAGCCTTGGAAGAAGGGTGCAAATAAATAGGGAAATAATATCCATTGGGCGTAGAATTGAGCATTTTAGTGTGACAGACTAAAATATTCAATTCGGTCCTATTGTTTGAGAGTCGAAGTGTAGATGTTAGCCTTCGGGCGAGGGAACGTGGGAGCTGCGAAGTGGCGATCGGTATCCTCCCGACTGTAGCCGTGCATTCGGTAATCAAACATAGGATTAGTCAATATTCTTTACACCTGGACCAAAGGGTAAAGAATAGGAATGCTCCTATTTGTCACAATACCTTAAAATTATCTATTTAAATTCATCAATCACTTAAATTTCTAAACAAGGGAAAGATACTTTTCCGAATAGTAAAGACTTATTTAGCAATTAGTTTAATTTCCCGCATTTTCAATACGTATTAATTTCCTACTTAGTTAAGTTACCTAATTAAAATACTCGGTTACTTTATTGCGCTCAAATTTAGAATTCCAAATTTTCGTATACTATTTTAAAAATTATTATTATTATTTTAAATTAGTTGTTATTTAATTTTCTCTTTCCCTGTGGGATCGATAACCGGGACTCCACTAGAGCCTCGTATTACTTCGATACGATACGTATACTTGCGTAGCATCCACAACATAAACAATTACAATTCTATACATATAAATAGCGGGGTCAAGTTTTTGGCGTCGTTGCAATTAAATTAAAAATATCATAATAAAAAATTGTGGGTCAAGTTTTTTGGCGCCGTTGCTGGGGAAAGTAAGAAAAATTTACTAAAGTAATCGAATTATTTTAAAATAATCATAATAAATAAATTAATATCTATTCCGAAATTGTATGCGCAAATTTGGAAACGAAAATTTAATACCTTACGATTCGAATTAGAGCGTACAATTAAAAGAATTAGAAAACAAAAGAAACAAATTATAAATTTAACACAAATGGCGAATATTCCCGAAATTCAAAATATGAACCAACAAAGATCATTAAGAGATTATGCCAACCCTACATCGGATGAAATTCATTTAACTATTCAAAACCCCGATGTAGCTCGCTTAATTCATTCGAACTTAAACCCGCAATTATCCAAATGGTACAAAACAATCAATTTAGTGGTTCACCTACCGAAGATCCTAACTTACATCTTCGCTAGTTTTCTAGAACTTTGTGCTACTTTTAAATATCAAGGAGTATCCGACGATCGTTATAAGACTTAGACTTTTTCCTTTTTCATTAAGGGATAAAGCTAAAATGTGGTTGAACTCGTTAGACACCTGGATCTATTAAAACTTGGGGAGAATTATCACAAAAATTTCTATCCAAATATTTTCCACCATCTAAAAGCTGCTAAGTTTAGAAATGATATAACTTCTTTTTGTCGATTAGATGGAAAATCAATATATGAAGCTTGGGAGAGATTTAAGGAACTTCTTAGGAAATGCCCACATCATGCGCTACCGGATTGGTCGATTATTCAAACTTTTTATAATGGATTAGTAGGATCCTTAAGATCAATCATCGATGCTGTCGCTTGGAGGTTCATTAATGTCTAAACCATTTGATGAAGCTTATGCACTAATCGAAGAAATGGCAACAAATAATTTCCGATGGCTCATTGATAGAGTAAATCCGAAAAAGATAGCCGACATTCATGAAAACGATGCAATATCTATGTTAGCTTCTCAAATTCGTCGCTATATCTAAGAAATTAGATCATTTTGGAATGAACTACTCTCCTACTTTAGAAGAAAACTCATACTGGACAAATCATAGAATCTCAAACTAATTATGAAACTTTAAATGCTATTAATAATAGAACTAATAACCCTTATTCAAACTATTATAATCCTGGTTGGAAAACTCATCCAAATTTTAATTGGAATAACACATCTAATCAACAATGGATGAATCAACCTAATCAAGCAAATCCAAACTATAAACCTAATTACCCACTCGGATTTAATAACGGTAACCCTCAATTCGAGGATAAGAAATTATCCATGGATGAATTAATTTTGAATATGGGTCATCAACTACAAAATCAAGGAAATCAACTACAAATTCAAGGAAATCAATTACAAATTCAAGGAACATCTATTAAAAATATCGAAACTCAACTTGGACATATTGCTTCTTACGTTAAATAATAGAATACGGAACTTTTCCTAGTAATGTGGAAATAAATCCTAAAGATCGAGGAAAAGAACAAATTAAAGCAATACAACTAAGGAGTGGAAAAGAATTAGAACCTCGAATTCAAAAAGAACTTGAAAGCAAAAAGAGGAAGTGAAAATTGAAAAGAAACACTTAACAAGATTCACACTTAGAACATACTTTAATACCTATGAAAATTTACGTTGAAAAACCTCACCACCATTTCCTCGACGACTAGCTCAACATAAAAAAGATAAACAATTTGCTAAATTCCTTGAAATATTAAAGAAATTAACAATCAATATACCTTTTGTTGAAGCTTTAGATCGGATGCCAAATTATGTAAAATTTATGAAAGATATTCTAAATAAGAAAAGAAAATTCAACGATAATGAAACGAGTCGCACTTAGTGAAGAGTGTAGTGCTATTATTCAGAAGAAGCTTCCGAAAAATTAAAAGATCCCGGTAGTTTCACTATACCCGCTCTATAGGAGAAAAATTTTATGGAAAAGCTTTGTGTGACTTAGGAGCAAGCATCGATCTAATGCCTCTATCGATTTTTAAGAGATTAGGATTAGGAAAAATTACACCTACTTCGGTAACCCTTCGATTAGTCGATCGTTCGGTTACCTATCCTAAGGGAGTTATTGAAGATGTGTTAGTAAAGGTGGATAAATTTATCTTCCCAAGTAGATTTTATTGTTTTAGATATGGAGGAAGATAAAGAAATTCCTATCATTTTAGGAAGACCATTTTTAGCTACTTGGAAAAGCTATGATTGATGTTCGAAAAGGAGAATTAACTATGAGAGTAAATGACCAAAAAGTTACATTTAATATTGCAAAATCGATGAAATATCCTGCGACTAGAAAAAGATGATGAATGTTTTCGGATGGAAATACTTGAATATTTACAACAAGAACATTTTAAGGAATATTACGAGGATAAATTAGAAAAAGAAAACAACTGAATTAATTGAAGATAATCATGAAGAACTAGATTTTATTCGGGAAAGATTTGAATTTTTGGATAATACTGAAAACAACTGACAAGAATATAGTTCCATCAATTATTAAACCTCCTGAACTTGAGCTAAAAATATTACCCGATCATTTGAAATATGCTTATTTAGGTAATTCTTCAACTTTACCGAGTTATTATTTCATACAGCATTAAACGAATCTCGAGAACAAAAACTTTTAGAAACTTTACAAAAATATAAAAAAACTTTTGGTTGGACTTTAGCGGATATTAAAGGAATTAGTCCTTCGATCCGTATGCATAGAATTATTTTAGATGATGAACATAAACCTAAAGCGGATCCCGAAAGGAGATTAAACCCGATAATGAAAGAAGTAGTTAAGAAAGAAATTTTAAAATGGTTAGATAATGGTATTATATATCCTATTTCGACAAGTGCTTGGGTAAGCCCAATTCACTGTGTTCCTAAGAAGGGAGGAGTGACCAGTCACTTCGCCAATGAAAATAACGATCTTATTCCTATAAGACAAGTTACTTGGTTGGCATATATGTATTGATTATAGGAAATTAAATACCGCAGCAGGGAAAGATCACTTCCTTTACCATTTCTAGACTCGGATGTTAGATAGATTAGCCGGACATAAGTATTTTTGTTTTCTAGATGGATACACCGGTTATCATCGAATACAAATTGCTCACGAGGATCAAGAGAAAACTACATTTACTAGTCCTTATGGAACTTTCGCTTTTCGAAGAATGCCTTTGGATTATGTAATGCACCAAAGAACATTCCAGAGATGTATGATGTCTATATTTAGTAAATTAATTGACAATGTAATAGAAGTATTTATGGATGATTTCTCTCTATTTGGAACATCATTTGACACATGCTTAACTCATCTTGAAAAAACATTAGAAGTATGTGAGAAAACAAATTTAGTTCTAAATTGGGAGAAATGTCAATTTATGGTTGCGGGCGGCATTGTATTAGGGCATAAAATTTCGGAAAAGGCATGGAAGTGGACCTGCAAAAATTCAAGTTATAGCTAAATTACCACCTCCAACTACGGTAAAAGGGGTAAGAAGTTTTCTTGGACATGCTTGGATTCTACATACGCTATATAAAAGATTTTTCAAAAATTACTAAACCTCTATGCCAACTTCTCGAAAAGGACAAGAAATTTGAATTTACGATCGAATGCTCGAATGCTTTTGAACTCTTAAAAGAAAAATTAATTACAACACCTATAATAGTTTCACCTGGCCAGGAAAAACCATTTCGAGCTTATGTGTGATGCTAGTGATTATCGTTGTAGGAGCGAGTTCTTGAGCGAAGATATGAAAAGATTTTTAAAGTTATATACTTATGCTTAGTAAAACTCTAAATGATGCTTTGAAATAAATTATACGATTACGGAAAGAGAACTATTAGCGGTAGTATATGGTTTTAATAAATTTAGACCTTATCGATTGGAACAAAATGTATCATGCATACCGATCATTCTGTCTATCGAATATTTAATGCAAAAGAAAGATTCCAAACCAAGATTAATTAGATGGATGCTATTAATGCAAGAATTCGATTTTGAGATCGTTAATAAGAAAGGAACCGATAATCGAATTGCGGATCATTTATCGAGATTAGAAAATCATGAATTATCCGATATTGAAAATGAAATTATGAGACGCTTTCTCCGATGAAATACTATATAATATCAATGAGTGGAAAATACCAGTGGTATCTTTGATATAGTAAACTATATAGTTAGTAATATTTTACCACTCTATGCTAACTTTGCAACAACATAAAAAATTCATCCATGATACAAAAACCTATTTTTGGGATGAACCATATTTATATAAGCAATGTAAGGATTTAATTATTAGAAGATGTGTACCTTATGAAGAAATCGAACCAATTATTCAAAAATGTCATGATTCTAATTTTGGAGGACATTTTGGGACCGATAAAGCTCGCTTATAAGATTCTACAATATGGATTTTATCTGCCTACTCTATTTAGAGATGTATATAGATATATTAAAACTTGCGATAAATGCCAAAGAGTAGGAAATATATCTAGAAGAAACGAAATCGCCTCTAAACTTTATATTAGAAGTTGAAATTTTTGATGTTTGAGGATTAGATTTTATGGGACCTTTTATTCCTTCGTTTGGAAACTCATATATATTAGTAGTTGTTGATTATGTTTCCAAATGGATTGAAGCACAAGCTTTACCTAGGTGTGATGCTTAAGAGTGTTTCGAAATTTCGATGAAAAATATTTTTACTTAGATTTGGAATGCCGAGAGTGATTATCACCGACGGAGGAACTCATTTTAGAAATAAATACATTCACAAACTAGTAGAAAAATACAATATTACTCATAAGATATCCACTTGCTTATCATCCACGATACTGTAGGATTAGGCGAAGTATCTAATCGTGAGATTAAACGTATTTTAGAAAAATCTGTAAACCCAAATAGGTTAGATTGGTCCATTAGATTAGGCAATCGCATTATGCGGCTTATAGACTACTTATAAAACTCCGATTGGAATGACTCCTTACGAAGCTTATATATGGAAAAACATGCCACTTACTAGTTGAATTAGAACATAAAGCATATTGGGCGATTAAAGAATTTAATTATAATATGAAGGAAAGTCTGGTGAGAAAAGATTCGCTGCAATTAAATGAATTGGAAGAATTAAGAAATGAATCGTATGTAATGATCGGATTTATAAAGAAAAGATTAAATTATGGCATGATCGGAAGATTAATCGGAGAAATTTTGAACCGGGACAGGAAGTTTTGCTATATAATACTAGATTGAAATTATTTCTGGAAAATTGAAGTCTCGATGGTTAGGACCTTTCACCATAACTCAAATATTTTCATACGGAACTATAGAAATCGAAGATCCAAAAACCTGGACATAAATTTAAAGTTAATGGACATAGATTAAAACCATATTTCGAAGGTATAAGACCTAACTATAAAGAGGTTTTAATGCTTAATCGACTTCGATTAATAATTGAAATTAGGTCGGGCCGACGACGTTAAACCAAGCGCTTTATGGGAGGCAACCCATATTAGTTATCCATTTTTATTGTATCTTAATAGTTAGTTTATATTATTGAAACTTTACTACTCAATTATTATTAAGAATCATCACATATTCGAACCATTATGATGAGAAAAGAAATTATTCGATTTAGAGCGAAATTGGACATTATTTTGAAATCTCGCCGACGGCGAGGTCGATACTCGCCGACGAGCCGAGGTTCGCGCTTAATTTAATTTAGTTTATTTATAAGCTCGCCGGCAAGCGAAAACGAGCCCGCCGACAGGCGAGATCTCGAAAGGCGGTTTTATAACTAAGTCGGCGACGGCGAGAAACCTCCGCCGACGGCGAGGAAGTTATAAAAATGAGTTATATATACTTTAAATGCTTGATCCGGACGGTTTCGACACCAATTCCTTTGTGAAAACCCATTCTAAAACCATTCTAAGTCCTGCCTTCTTCACTAGAATTCATTCCATTCACCATAATGGCCTCCAAATTCTTAGATTCCTCTAAATCCGGAGTGTTTAACCGGAGGAAATTTGTGAGTGCGGAAGCGCGGCGGATCTTCAACAAGGTTTTGGTAAAGAAAAGAGTTATCGAGGAACGGGGATTTGTCGATCGAGGATTAGAGAATTCCACTTACTAAGATAGAAGAAACGATCGCACAGTGAGCATCGGGAGGTATTTTGTTACACTACGTCTGCATTGTTGTTATTCCGAGTTATGAAAGAGTTCTACTCTAACTTACATGCGATCAACAATGGGAATATCTACGTCCGAGGAAGATGGGTGACGTTTACTCCATCGAAGTAAATGAATTATTCTCTATAGAAAACACCCCGGTATGTCACTATTCAAATTTTGTGCCTTCTCGATATAATATGAATGAGATATTTCAATATCTGACTGATGAACCGGAAGATTG
The DNA here is from genome assembly GCA_022702705.1 of Papilionanthe hookeriana x Papilionanthe teres. NCBI lineage: Eukaryota > Viridiplantae > Streptophyta > Magnoliopsida > Asparagales > Orchidaceae > Papilionanthe > Papilionanthe hookeriana x Papilionanthe teres. The sequence continues at coordinate 10,293,106 of CM040430.1, read as the reverse complement.
GGAAATGCGTGAAGACGGGTATGTTAGTTTCTCGCATCACTTTTGAATCTCGTCTCAAAGCACCGACACTTTTTCATCTCATCTAAATTGTTACCTACTATGAGGGTAAACAAAGTTTCGAAAGGAATGCGCTTATATTGAATTATTGTATTCAAATTGGATTGCTTATTGATGTTGGATCAATAATTGTTAAGTACGCATGGGTTTAATTGTGCATGGGTCGGTTCACGGACTAGGACACCCATCTAATATTTTTGCATTATGCGATCGGTACCAAGTTTCTTATGAAGCTTGGGAAAAGGTTCTCGTTATCTTGGAAGCCGCTTGATCCTACGGATATGTTCCTACTTTGGACAATAATGAAGACATTACATTTATCTTCGATAGAGCTTCACGAGAATAATCCTATAGCAAGGCCTATTTCGGATAAAACGGAGTTACTTATGAAGAAAATTAATGGAATGGAGAAAGAACTACAGAATGTGAGAGATTTAATCGACAATATATCCGATTTATTCGATCACATTGATCTGGAGGATGAAGGAACACTTCGATCATTACTGGACACTTGGAAGCTAGCTTTCTTCATTTAGCGAGACAGAAGGGTTGGATCATCGAAGAATCTGCTTTAGAATTTCCCTTCGAGCCTTTCTATAACTTATTTGTACATCATCGTCATATAGGAAATATCGGAGAAGATGAAGATTCGACCTCGAAGAGTAGTAGTAAAGATTTTCATAGTATGTTTGTATTTATGTTATTTGATTTGATTTAGATTTTATTATGTGTGGAGTGATGATTTGAATATCTCAAACTTAGTTGAGATATGCGTCATAGTTTTGTATCAGCATTTAGTGTGTCGTGGATTGGTTTGCGATGCTAATTAGTAGTAAGGATTGAAGTTTGAAGTTTGATTATAGAGTTTTAAATTATGTTAGTTTGTATGTCTCATGGATTTCAATATTAAAGTTAATTTGTTGTGTTGTGTGAAGTTGTTTGTGTATAAGTAGCTAATCTTTATATTAAATTAATAAATGATATGATCGTAAATATAATATAAGGCAAATCGAGGTTGAAAATGATTGACGAAATTCAAAAATTGAAATTTTTAGGACCTCGCCGACGGCGAGAAAATCCCGCCGACGGCGAGATCGATCTCGGCCGACGAGCGAAGAATTACTCGCCGACGGCGGATTTTCCCGAAACTTTTGCCTTATGGAATTAATTAGCTCGCCGACGGCGAGAAAAATCTACCGACGGCGAGAACGCGAAAAGACCCATATTTGATCGGTCAACCGACACTATTCATCATCCCTTTCCTAAAATTTTTGAAAAAAACCGACCTAGGGCTTGAGAGATCTTGGATTTGAAGCGATTTCAACACTTTTTGACACCGGATTTCATCTCCCCTTGGTAAGAGCTTCACTCCTATGCAAAAATTTTTGATTTTCACCATTGATTTCTTCTACATTGGGATATTTTGAAAAATTTTTGAAATGTGAAGAAAATACTTGGAAGAATTTCATAGAAATCGATTTAAATGGATTTTAGTTAGTTGTGGGAAGCCTTATTAGTAATATTTTGGAGTTTAGTTAAAATTTTGTAAATTTCACGAGATCGAAAAATGGCTCGACGACAAAAACGTCGAGTAGAGTTCGACGAAAACCGATTCATCGATGCACGAAGCACGAGCGAAATATTTTGAAAATATACAAGGAAGAAAGTGCATTGCGGATCGAGTATTCGAGAATCCGAGGAGGAGAAGTAGAGCGAGTTATAAAGGAGCGAGGATGGGAAAACTTACGTTTCGTTCACAACGTGAGCGTGTTGTAGAAGTTGTAAAGGAATTTTATACAAACCTAACACAAGCAGTAAGATGCACCTGGTTAAAGTTAGAGGATTTTTCGTAGATTTCAGCGCTGCTAGAATAAACGCATATTATGAAGTTCAAGACACCTGGAGCGAATATGAAACTTTTGGAACTATGGAAGGACCATTAGAAGAGGTGATTGACTTTCTCACTGATGGGAAAGGAGTCTGGAAGATAAAGCAGCGAGAACGGGTAAACTTCCCTCTTTCTATGCTAAATGCAACATCAAAAGCTCGACATTATTTTATTTGCTCTACTTTGTTACCTACTACCATCATAGATGAGGTAACAAGAGATGAAAGCAGTTACGAATTTCGTATTCGGAACCGAAGAGTATTAATGTGGGAAGTGTTATATATAAAAACATATTAGCCACTGCTTAGAAATGAAAGTGGAGGAGGATTAGGACATCCCGGTCTTATCTATGCACTTTGCCGATTATACGGGGTAGAGGCAAGAGATGATGAGGAATGGATAGAGCCTATGAAACCCACTAACTCGAGCTAATATAAAGAAATATGAATCCCACGAAAGTTGGAGATCGGGAGTGAGAAGTTATTTCACTCGAGTCAGGTAGAGATATACCCTCTACTAGCTATGAACCTCCCGAGCCTACCACCCCTACCCTACAAGATCCGATGAATGAATTGACTGCGCATAGGAGGAGTTTTGAGCGGTTGGAGAAACCATGGGGAGAAGATTTGATCATTTTGATCGAAGGATTGATAATACGGAGAGGAGACATGATTATGATAGTGAATACTTCCAGCGACATTCGAATACGAAATTGCATATTATGAAGTTCTGGACGTCGTTATAGGAGTGGAGATTTAGATGTTGTCTTTCCGGAATGCCCAGTGTACACTCGGTATCACCTCGCTCGGTCTTCTCGACGACTTGCTGGATCGGGGAGGAGATGATATAGCCTGGGACTTTAAAGTTGAAGATTAGGACTTTATTTGTTTGTTAGTTTAATATTTTAAAAAACTTTTATATGTTTGTAATATTCAGTACTTTATGTTTTAAGACATTGGATGTTAGTTAGATTATTTGCTTGGATTGTTATAGTAGTTAGTTTTTGTTTTTGTGTTAGTTAATTGCATTTGTTTTTATGTTAAATAGGATGTTAGTTTTTCTTTAATTTGTTTTATTCTGTATTGTTTTAAGTTTTAAAATTGTTAATCTGTTAGTTCAATTGTTTTAATATGTTAGTGATTCATAGGTGTAATGTAGAGTTAATTTTAATTGTTGTGTTTAATACTTATCTCAGATTTTATCCCTGCATTTTTCTTGTTATATATATATATGGAGAATACTAACGATACGAGGTTCGATGAAAAATGAAAAAGCCTGCAAAAATTTCAAAAGAAAAAAAAAAATACCTAAACTTCAAAGGTATGATTTATTTACTCTCCTTTTTCATTATTTAGAGTAGATATAAAAATTTAAGTTTGGTGGGGGGAGTAAAATACAAATTTAGTTATTAACTTGTTCTCAATTTCTATTTTCAAATTATTATAAAAATGATTTTTATAGCAAATTTTTCAATTTGATTTAATATGAATTATTTTATTTAATTATTATAAAAGGTTAAATGAAATATTTCTAAGTACTTTAATTAATTAAATAGAATAGAATATTTGGTTAAAGGGAATAAGAATATAGTAAACTATTTTTAGTAAGGAAAACTATATTTTAAAATTAAAATTCTTAAGTATTCGAGTGAAAAGAAAAGATTGAAAATCAATAAAGTAAAAACTATGAAGTATATATAAGCAAAGAAATATTCCTAAGTTTCGAATTTAGGAAGATAAAAATGAAGTTCAAAATTATTAACGTACTCTCCAGGATACGGTAATCACTAAAAGAAAAAGAAAAGAAAAAGAAAAATAAAAAGAAAAAGAAAAAGAAAAAGAAAAATGAGGAGAAAGCTTGAGGAGATGCCTTATCAAAAATTGACTTCATTTGAATTAACCTAAAGGGAAAAACTTAGATATTTCCAAACTTATGTTTATGGATTAGAATTTTACCTAATAGTATTTTCTTGAATTTCTTATCATATGAATATCTTAAGTAGTTATTCTTTTAAATATAGTCATTCCCGAAATGAATAATAAGTTTAGAAATCTTAGACTCGATAACTAAATAATTTATTTACTATAAGATTAATTAAATTACATGAATTATTTTTGTTTAACTTTATTATGATATTAATTAATCTAATTCATAGTTTATTTAAATTGAAAAATCTTATTATAAAACTCATTATTTTTATGTAGTACTTAAAAATTACTTGAACGCAGTAATAAGTAAGTTTGGGGGATTTTGATCGCCGAAAAATTTATTAAGAAATTCATACCTATTTTTGATGAAATTGCACTTTAAAGAAGGGTATTTTCTTTATTTTGTTGCGAGGAATGAAGAATTTAGGTGATAAAAGCAAAAATCATAAAAAGGAGCGAATTTGGAGCAAAATCATGCGATTTGTGCCGAGTCGCCGACGGCGAGATTGAGCTCGCCGACGGCGAGGTTACAAGATGAAAATTTTGAAGAATTTATAACCGTCTCGCCGACAACGAGCCCGAGCCCGCCGACAACGAGCTAGAGCGGTTTGAAGATCTTCAGAAGCCTCGCCGACAACCGAGTAGTTCGTCGCCGACGGCGAGGTAGTTCAAATGGCACGGATACATCGAACCCGGACACTTTTGAAGGGATGCTTACGCACCTCTTGGTCCTTTGCTTACCTCTATATATGAGGCCAAAATCGACCTTTTGTGTGCAATCTTTTAGTCTTTTGTCTAGTTTTGTGTGCGATTGTGTGTCTTTAGTGAGTCTTTAGTGAGTTTAGTGAGTAATTAGTGAGTCGTCTTGTCATCGGAAGGAAGAGTCGAAGAGAACTACGAGGAGTACGTTTGGGGATAAATCGAGATAAGTATTTGTATTTATTGTTTTTAACTTTAAATGAAATCCATGCTTAGTTTAGTTCCCATGCATTCCGAGTAGTTTATTAGTCTTTCTCCTCGTTTATGAAATTAAGCTGACTTGATGAAATTTAAATAGAGATACTTATATATATTAATAAATTGTGATAATTTTTACTTAAAACTTAATTTACTTTCAACCGGCCATTTGATTTGTTAAAATATGTTGATTATCAACTATATTAAAAATTACATCCGATATTCGGGAATTCAAAAGCCTTGGAAGAAGGTGCAAATAAATAGTGAAATAATATCACTTGGGTGTAGAATCGAGCATTTTAGTGTGACGGACTAAAATATTCAATTCGGTCCTATTGTTTGAGAGTCGAAGTGTAGATGTTAGCCCTCGAGCGAGGGAACGTGGAGCTTCGAAGTGGCGGTCGGTATCCTCCCGACTCTAGCCGCGATTCGATAATCAAACATAGGATTAGTCAATATTCTTTACACTCGGATCAAAGGGTAAAGAATAGGAATGCTCCTATTTGTCACAATACCTTAAAATTATCTATTTAAATTCATCAATCACTTAAATTTCTAAACAAGGGGAAAGATACTTTTTCCGAATAAGTAAAGACTTATTTAAGCAATTAGCTTTAATTTCCGCATTTTCAATACGTATTAATTTCCTACTTGGATTAAGTTACCTAATTAAAATACTTCGATTACTTTATTGCGCTCAAATTTAGAATTCCAAATTTTCGTATACTATTTTAAAAATTATTATTATTATTTTAAATTAGTTGTTATTTAATTTTCTCTTTCCCTCGTGGGATCGATAACCGAGACTCACTGTAGCCCCGTATTACTCGATACGATACGTATACTCGCGTAGCATCCATAACATAAACAATTACAATTCTATACATATAAATAGCGGGGTCAAGTTTTTGGCGTCGTTGCAATTAAATTAAAAATATCATAATAAAAAATTGTGGGTCATCTACGGTGATGGAGGTCGACGATGACTGAGGTCGACAGTACTCGACGGAGGTCAGCGGTGGTCGACGGTAGTCGGCGGTGGTCGACGACGATCGATGGTGGTGCTAAGCTGCAGCTTCTCCTCAAGGCCTCAGGCTCTCTCTAGGCCTCCCCCCTCTTATGTGAGAGTTGGGGTCTATTTATAGAATTCTTGGTGCAATTAATGCAGCCATTTTGATCGGACGGTTCATAAGGCTCCCCTCGATTAGACGGCGTTTAAGGGGCATTTGACGGCCTTAACGATGTTGGAATTGAGTGATATTGGGCTCATTGGATTTGTCTTGTCAAGACGCTCGCTTCAAGTATGGGCTTGCTAGTTTCGGCTTCCATTTAACCTTCCAATGTATCTGAAAATCTTCTAAAAGTGGTTTAATGACTTGATCCGGGCTTGATTTGACTCAGATTGGACTAATCTTTATATCATTAGGTCCTTCTCGATGAACTGAGTCGGTTGATTATAAGTTCATTGAAATCGAGACTTTGGATAACTTTTTATCATAATTTGAATGTTTTCAACTAAAAATATCCTCTCGAAATCCGTGTCATACCTCGAGATTCGTGCTGCATGATGAAAATTTGTAGGTGACGTATCAATTATATCAATTTTTTTAAAATGTTGCAATTGAGGGAATAATAAAATGTTATACAAATAAATGTTTTAAAATTATAGTATAAATTAATAGGAATTATTCTCTGCATAAATCTCCCATTTATTAAAATTGAATTTATAAAATGGGGAATGTACCATTCAGAAAATTTAATAATACTTTAATTAAAATCATTCAGGAAAAATCGCCTTCTTCTTTTATACTCCTCTTACGGTTGCCCGTCGCTTTGCTTCGAGCTGCAAAGTGGCAGAGGCGCTTTCTCCCTGTTTTCTCCGATAGCTTGCGCAGCTTCCGTCTCGAGATCTAGAGCTATTGTGTGAATTTGGGGTCGACGAGGCGTAGAATTCTTCTCAGTGATGGGGCAGAAATCGCTGATCTATGGATTTGTGGCTCGAGGAACGGTGATCTTGGCGGAATACACGGAGTTCACCGGGAACTTCACGAGTATCGCGGCACAGTGTCTTCAGAAGCTTCCGTCGAGCAACAATAAGTTCACATTTAACTGCGACAACCACACTATCAATTTTCTCGTCGATGATGGATACGGTTAGTCTGATATTTGTTTCGTTTTGTTCTCTTTTGTATGCTTGTTTGGGTTCGCTTCATTGAATATAAAGAGTTAATGTTAATATTGTTTTGGTTTTGTGGTAGTCTTTGGTTCCATTCTTGTTTGATCTGGTGAATTATGTGTTGTTTTTTATCTCTGGTTTGGTCTCTTTTTGATGGGGTTTATTTTAACTGGGGACATAGATAGGTGCCTGTCGGTTCATTTTAGAACAGTCCTTCTAGTTTAATGAGAGAAATAAACAAGAAGGCAGAAGCTGTTATTTCTTATCTTAGGGCCTATTTGGTTCAGCTGCATGTTATTCAACTGTCATTGCTGTCATTACTGCTTGCGGGAAGCATTACTGAGAAAATTGACTATCTGTTTGGTTGCATATGGGAAAACAATTGCTTTGATAACTTTTTCTGTAAAATATGTAGCCTCGCCTCGTTTATTAAAAGCTGTTTGAAATTTTCGATTTATTTATATGATATACAGGTTTTGCAAATACAAGATTTTTTTTAAATTTTTATGTTTTAAATATTGAAAGTAATAAATATAAATTTTATGTTTAAAAGTTTAACGCCAAAATTTTGATTTTTTATTTTAACACTCAATCATATATTTAGTGCTTATTAATATATTTATAGTTATTAACAATTGCTTTTAAAAATATATATTTTCATATATATATTTAAAGTTATTTCATATATATATAATTTAAGCTATTTCATATCTATATATTTAAAAGCTAAAAACGATCATATATTTAAAGTTATTTCATATCTATATATTTATATTTTTAAATTACTAAAAGATGTGTTTAAAAATATTTATCGATTTATATGTACATATTTTAATATATCTACGTCCTTTAAAAGTATTAAATTTTTTACTTTAAAATAATCTAATTGTAAATAATTTGAAACAAAAAACATGAAGATAACGATTGCATATCCCAAAAAAGTCATAAAGTCTTGCAGATGTACATCGTGTCCTCTCAAGACGCGTCTTGAGTAACGATACAATGAAAACGAACCGTAGGACAATTACAACAACAACTAACACGATAATAATGTTCACTTTAGTTTCGAGTTCCCGTAACTCCCGTGTCACACAATCTTCTCGCGAAACCGTCCACTCCTCAACGATCGGACTCTCGAGAATCCGATGATCGTTCGCCCATCGGAAGAAACCGCATTCGTCGTGAAATGTTCCGAGGCAACGAATAAAACTTTCTGCGAAAGTCATGCGGTTGTCGTGATGTTAAAAGCGATGTTTGGAGGCCACGATGACATAAAACTCGGTGAGAGGTAGCAGAACATGGTGGAACTCATTTCTTCCTGAAATGCAAGCGAATATATAAATTAAATACTTTGATTGCCAACTGCGCAATTTCAAAATCAAAAACTAAACTAAACATCAAACATCACCAACATAATCATCAAACCACAAAATTTTAAAGAAATACATTACTTTTACATACCACAAAATTTAATAAAACTCTGATACAAGTCAAAATAGAACTAATCCAAAAATCTCGCTAAGGAGATACAATTCTATGCCATATTAACCAACGCATTTGTTATTTCTTCTCGAAGCGATGCCATCTCTTCAGCACCTTCGCCGTCCTTGGTGCAAATGTTAGACTGTTCGCTATCATCAGTTACAGAACCTACTTGGTTTTCTCCGATTGTCAGTGCATACTTCTTCATTTACTTCTACATCGTGAAATCAACATCGAATCTCGATGGATGACGCCTAATGTAATTATGCAGCGTCATTGTTGCTATAACGATCTGCATCTGTTTAGAAAACGGATACAAGGGCATGTCTCGCAGTATAACCCATTTTTTCTTCCAAACATCAAATGTCCTCTCGATCACGCCTCTTAAGGAAGAATGTCGTTTGTTGAAGACCTTCTTCCGGGTTCGTGTCACACGTTGCTTCTTTCTTTCAAAGTCCAGTATATGATACCTTGTATCCAGGAATGGTTTCATATAACCTCTTTCAGACGGATAACCGCATCCACCGGATAATATTTTCTCGTTTAAAATTTATAAGTAATTTTTGATGTATGAAGATCACATAATCGAATTTTGTTAGAATACACATACCGTTTGGTGGATGCGGAAAATAGTAGCGTTCATTTCTCGTTGCACTTTTAAATATTCTGTTGTCATGTGCACTACCCTCCCAACCAGGCATGACAAATGTAAAAAACATGTTAAAATCGCATACCGTCATGACGTTTTGTGTTGGTATTCCACTTCGGCCGATAAATGCAACTTTCTCATTGTTCGAAACACGTGCATCGACATGTGTTCCATCAATTGTTCCGATACAATCTTAACAATGTTTAGGCACATTATTTATATGTAGATTCAAAAAAGAACAATGAATTGTAAATGAAATACCTTAAAGAACGGCATGTACCGAGGATCGTTACGAATCTCTCGTGGTATTGGTGCGAATGTTGGATCAAGTGGCTTGATAACATCTTTACCTAAGTTAAGCAGAGCATTCAAACCCACTGTGAAGTACCTACTAATTGTTTCTGAAGAATGTTGAAACCGTTCCATCGCTGAACGCATCGACTCGTTCTGTGAATGTATGTAAATAGTGATTGCTAATACCTCCCGATTTGTTGTCCTCGTAGACCCATGCAGTCCATGAGAGTCAACAAGCTCCGCTAAAAGATCTTTAAATACTCTCGACTCATTCTAAATATGTTGCGGAATGCAGTTGGATGTTCTTCTAACATCTCCACAACCCATTTTTCCCCAATGTGTGCCGATGTGTAACATCGGGGACTGGTCAAGTAGGTGTTGTAGTAGTCGATCGCCAAGTTTATTCGTCGCGTTTCTCCTCCTACGACGACGTTCCTCAGGATCCATACTAGATTTTACTCTGAATTTAAAAAGAAAACCAAATCAATAAGCAATTCATATGCATAATTTATCCCAAGTCACAGGCGTGTTTTAAACACTTATCAGAACAATATTGAAGGAACGACGAAACAAAACTGCGTTGTCGAAATATATCGTTCAAAGAAACAACCAGACAATCATAAGTTTAGAACAAATGCATAGTTGTCCAAATGTGCTATTTAAACTACAAATTGAACCCAAGTCACATGTTCCTCCTATAATAAAAATGTCGTAGGTACTTCACCCTATGTTTCTTAGATATTGCCATGAAGAAGTCCCTGTGTACCGAATCCTGTAGCAGCTCAACTGCGAAATAATACAGGTCATCATCAGCTGCAATGTCTTCATCATCCTCCAAAATTGAAACCACATCATTCACCGAGGATTTCTGCACTTTATGCGGTGCATCATTTGAAGATTCGACCAAGTAGGAGAGTTGAGCCCTGTATGATGCAGCTCCACTCTTCTTCCTACCTTCGAAGCGAGGACGCTTTGATCGATTCGTTGACTGTATCTCGGTATGTCCAAGGCTAGGTAGTACAGGAGAATCATCGGATAGACTGACAGCCACAGTCTCCTGGGTCTCAGCAAATCCAACCTCGTTGGGTGCACATGCATACTTGCCAGTGGAGACGATACCCTTAAACATCCGATCCATCCTCTCCTCGAGTTCAGGTTCAATTCCAGCCAGTTTAAACTTCTTTGCAGTGGGAACAACCTGAGACAAAAGTGGATCTATTAAAATTAAGCAAGAATTGTAAGAACTTTTGAAATTATGAAAAAATCATGTATATACTAACCGCAAGTCGTTGTGCCCACCACTCCTCAGATGCATCTATGGTGCGCGTAGCCGGATTCCAACCGAGACCTGTACACCCATTTTTCAAATCTTTCCACGTCTTCCAATCCTTTTTCAGCTGATCCCATTTATTTTTAAGTTGCGACCTATCATACGTCCTTCCAGTTGCTTCTTTAAAACACTTAATAATATTTTCCTATCATTCTTTATTCAGAAATGTGGACGGTCTATTTCCCAACTCTATCTCTTTTATGCATAGATCACAAAAGAGATATTTTATGTCCCTTTCCCATATTGCAGGTACAACAATTTCCTTCCCCTTATTGGCCATGTTATACTAGGCTAAAGCACATATAGAAATGAAATATATTTAAATTTAAAATTCAGCTAACATTTGAAATAGATTATAAGCTTTAAAAACATCAACTGAAACATAAAATTAACTAAAAAATTGCAAAAAATATAAAAGTACACAAATTGTTTTACATGGTTCGTTCAATATGACCTACACGAGAAAGAAAGATTGAACTTTTATTAGAGGATGAAAGAAGTAGTTACAAGGCTTTCATTCATACATGACTTCCTCCAATATATGATTCTACATATTTTTTTTAAGGACTTCCATAATTTCATTCACTGCAATATATAAGACTTCACCAAACAAGCAAAGTTACAATAATACACATCTTAGGGACGCAATGAGCAAGAATCTGTAATAATACATAATATGACAAAAGCATCAGACCATCATCATGGACTTGCAAATAAACCCCACACTTGTAAGAGAAAAACTTCTACAAAACATAAATTTCCAAAAATGCACAGAAATAAGTTGCAGGCATGTGTAAAGCATGGGGAAGGCTCCCAAACTTTTCATAAACCAAATCCAGTGCATAAACAGCAAAGGGAAAGCTCACAGTCAAGCAAAGTAGCCCTCAGCACTTTCCAGACACAGCATATTGTTAGTAAAGAAAGAGAGGTAAGGCAAATTTTTGCAAATAAACCATCCAAGATAACTTAACAAGGCAAATTTAACAAGTGCAGATTTTTTATTTTGGCTAGAGCAGATATGATAAAACAAGCTAGACCTCAAGCCTCCCTAGCATAAATATTCAGCCAGCACATGAAGAACAAAGAGCCTTATGAATAACATGTGAAGCCATCACAAAATGCTATGTAAAACTTTCATAAAATGCCATGTGATTTTTTTCATTAAATGCCATAGGAAGCTTTCATAAAATACCACATAAAACTTTCATGAGATGCCATTTAAGTCTTTCACAAAGTGCTATGTCAAACTTCCTAAAATACAACATAAAACTTTCATAAAGTACCATGGGAAGCTCTTATCAAATGTTATATGAAACCCTTTTAAGATTAAGCATTAAACATGGAGTTGTTTTTTTTGCTAGGCAAAGTGTGCAAAAAGCCTTCCTATATACCACATGACATAGCAAAACCATTAACTACCACTAATCTGAAATTTCAACCAAGTTATGGAAGAGCATTTAAACATGCTTAGGGAATAAAATCGAATGATGTGAAATCGATTTAAAAAAATTCGGCAGCATTTACCCTGTAAATGGGGATTTTACACATTTTCTCCAAGTGAACCTACATGAGAAATAACATATAGAGAACTCAAGCAATCATGTAGGAATTTAGGCTAACATGTAGGAGACTTACCAATATGTAAGAAACTAATTAATTCAAAGTAGCGATTGCCGCCATTGGCTACCCCTAATATGTAGGAGACTTACCAATAGAGAAATAAACAAACCGAACATGAATAAATATGTAAGAAACTAATTAATTCAAAGCCAAACTAATCAACATATGAGCTTCGCTAGCAATATGCTTGTCAATCAAGCAAAGTAGCGATTGCCGCCGGACACGAGGGCCATCCAAGCTACTTATTGCCGTAGGATGAGATGGTGATGAAGCATGATAACCACTAATAGCATAGGCAACAAAAAGTGAAATCCAACTTTCGATATGAATTACCCGAGATGCTCGAATCAAAAAGTTCAATAGATAGGAGCGATTCATAACAATTACCCAGCATGCTCGAATCGGATCGATCATTAAAATAACCCAGCATTCCATTTCCATCTTAACAAGCATATCACCAAGCATAAGATCAGTGTAAGAAGCATATAGCTAGGAATAACAACCCCAAATCTAGATACTCATGACAAAGCCAACCGATCGTAATGTAAATGCATAAAATATGTGTTAATCCTTAGCAGGAAGCAACTAGCAGAAACGGGAAGGGGAGGTGAACGAAGCCCGTAAACAAGCATGGAGGGAAGAAAAAAATGCCCTAACATCCGCAAGCAGTAAGAAATGTCTCAGGTTTACCTGAGATCTGCCGATTCACGTTGCTAGGGAAGAAGAAATGCCTCAGATACCTGAGATAAGCAGCAGGGGCAGGGTTAGGGCAGAGAAGGGAGAAGGGCAACCGCGCGGGGTAAGGATGAGATAAACCCGCTTTCGAAGCCGGGCCGTGGGGATATTGCCGCGGCCGGCTTCCCGTCCGCTTTCAAGGGACTTTCACCGCGCCGCTGCAACCAAACAGGCGAGATCGTCGACGAAGTCGCTGCGACGCCCCGCGCCGCTGAAGAAAGTGGCAAACAAACGGGCCCTTAGTTGCAGACGCATAGCTTAATTTTTTCGCTTAGGATGTTCAGAAAATTTATTGTACACGTAGGTGTTGAACTTTATCTTATCGATAAGTTGAATGCCTGTTTCTATACTGTTCTGGGTTTGGCAATTCGATCTAGATCAGGCATAAAATAGGAAATGCACACAGTAAAGGTAGGCTTGCTGTTGCCTTCTTGGTTGATTGATCCCAGAAGCTTCTCAAGCTATATGCCTGATCAGCATAAGAAGTTATTTGGATGGTTCAAATGCTCTTTTTGTTGATCAGAACAAACAGTCGCAGCTTACAGTTCTCTTATTTTATTTTCTTCAAAGTCATTCTCTGCTCTCAATTATTGCATTTGAGTTGTTTTTCCGGTCTTTCTGTGGCAAGAGTTTTTTGTCACATGTTCCAGTCGATTGTTTAAAATATTTCAATCACGTGAGGAACTCGATGTTGTCTTTTCTGAAAATATTTTGTCCTGGCTAGCCGGATCATTAGATGCAAATTGATTATGCATCCACAATAATCGAGAGCCTTAGAAATCTATGAGTGAAGCTCTAACCGAAGGGAAAAAATTGCCCAAGTCAACCGAGTTGCGTAAGTAATATATTACACGGGAGTTACAAGCGGATTATAAATCCTTTGTACCCTCCGTGTAACTCCTCTTAACCTTGTAATCTCTGTAACATACAAATAGATGAAATAGAAGTGCACGGGTTATAAGTGAGTTACGGGAGAGTTACAAGGAAGTTATAACATGCTTGTAACTCCGCTATACCATAATGTAATCTATTACAGTTGACATACACAATTTTTTTCCCTAATTTAAGTGCGTATGATATTTGGGCTTTTCCTTAAAAGGTCTCGTGCTCAAAATTTATCGGAAAAAAAAAAAATCCTAATCGCAAGTTATTGGCGCTATTTCCAAAATAATATTATAATGGCACAAAATCTGTACATAATAATACCCTAAACCCTAAATCCTAACCCTAATATTTCTGGGTGATGGCGGGCAGTATTTCTATGATGAGCAACTCACAACACAAAAAAATTTACATTCTTTTGTGATGACACGTGGCGAACAGTGTCCTGTGTCATCCATCTGACCCCACGTGAGATTTGTTTTGTGATTTACGTTGGTCAACCAAGTATTTATTGTTAAATAAGAGTTTTACTCGGCTTCAGCATATTTTTCTAGATTTAGTAGCACGCCTTCTTTGATTGATTTTGAGTGAGGTGCTGCCGAACAATCCTGCTACTGTTTTGCTTTAGTTCTTGGTCAGCTATCCTCCACACTGATTTTCATCTCTATGTCGATAAATAAAATTACCCAAATCATTTTTTTTTCCTGTCATTTTGGGGCCACGTCCTACAAATTGAGAAATTTGTGAGCGCAGTGGTGCAAGATGTGCACGAGGCAATCCTAGGATCTAGTGGTCCTATGAAGACTCCTTTTGAGCTTCTCATGTTAGTTTCAACCTCCTGAAGGTACGAACTCTCCATGTAGAATCCAAAAGAAGTAAAGAGGTGGCTTCAAAATTCTAGAACAAGTCAGGTCCCATTGCTAAGGGTCTAAGATAGCCGAAGAGAAGACTAAGTAAAAACTAAGGAAAAACTAGACCTCGATAAAAGTGAGGTCAACATATCAAAATCTTTTTTAATAACTGATCCAATATTTTTAAACCTATCAAGTCTTGGTAGCACTTTACCTTCTAATAATATTGATTTATAATTGCTATCATCACAACTGCTCCGCTGAAATTGCAATTTATTTGCAATTTTTTTGTTCTATCAATTCAAACTTCTCTATCTTCTAAATTTGTTTTCCATTATTCCATCTTCTCATTTATTTTACTGGATGTATTAGCTATTATAATATGTCATTTACCAGAAATATATGCAAACGCTTCTTACCCTAAAATTCAACTTTTGTAGCTCAATAATTATGAAATGATTATGAATTTTTCCTTTGAAGAAGATAAAAAAATAATTCTTGAAAAATTTAGAGCAACAAAAAAAGTACGAGAAGTTAAATTATATAGATTCCAGAGTAGTTATATAAGATTCACAACAAAATACTAATAATAGTTAAACGTCTCACCTGAGCTCTTGACAATTAAAGATTTCGAAGACATTATGGATTGTTCAGAGGAGAAATTGGCTAGGAAATCTAAACGGATGATGATGCATGGTGTAGAATGAGCCTTGGAAAGTTTTGAACTGGCTTGTATTTAACTTGCTCTGGATGTGAAAGAAACCTGGAACTGTTTTGTACGTTATGCAATGCTGAGGTTATTCCTGTTTCGTTCTGGAAATTAAACATGTCTGCCCATTCATATTTTGGCTGTTTGATTTCAGTTTTTGTCTATCAAATATTACTTTTGATTGTTGTTCTCCTATTCCCAACCACCACCTCCACCATTTCTCTCTCTTCCTGCCTTTTGTTATGAAAATCATAGAAAAAAATCCCTTAAACGTAGATTAAATACTTCACTATAAAAATCAGATAAAAGAGTTTGTATGTTCTTATCTCGTTGAAGTGCTGACATCCTCGAAAATGATTCTCTTGATTGTGTTCCTGCTTGTTTTGAGCTGGAGGGACAGCTATTTTTATTGATGAATTGTACTTAAATTTATCTTGCCACTCTTCTCCATTTTAAGTTACATAAATAGTTATTTTTGCTTCCACTTCTCAACTTTGGTAGCAGAAATTTCCATTAGAAAAAGATTGTAACTTTCCCCTCTTTTTGTGTTCTACAGCATTTTGTTTAGTTGCTGATGAATCTGTTGGCAGACAAATTCCCATGGCTTTCTTGGAAAGAGTCAAAGAAGATTTCAACAATAGATATGGGGGTGGAAAAGCTGCAGCTGCCACCGCCAATGGTCTCACCCGGGAATTCGGGTATTTTCTTGGAAGATTTATATACATAACGCTCAATTCTTGTCTATTTACATATCTTACTCTTCAACTTTTACATATATGTCGTCTTATCTATGCATGAAAAGATGTACTTCATATTTTACGAGTTAAAATTAGTGCTACTTTTTATTT
Organism: Papilionanthe hookeriana x Papilionanthe teres; assembly: GCA_022702705.1. Taxonomy (NCBI): domain Eukaryota; kingdom Viridiplantae; phylum Streptophyta; class Magnoliopsida; order Asparagales; family Orchidaceae; genus Papilionanthe; species Papilionanthe hookeriana x Papilionanthe teres. The sequence goes on along the minus strand of CM040430.1, from coordinate 10,276,700 downwards.
GGTATGAAAGATTTGTGTAGTATAAATGTTAGAAAACTTGTTTAGATGGAGTTGAGTGGTATGTATGTAAATGGCCCTCTTCTTTCACTGATCGAGCACTTGCTCCTGCTTGATTGGTGATTCCTTCGTGTTAATCAATCTTCTAATGCTCAGTTTTGCTTAAATTTCAGTCCAAAGCTGAAGGAGCACATGCAGTATTGTGCTGACCACCCAGAGGAGATTAGCAAACTTGCTAAAGTAAAAGCTCAGGTATCAGAGGTTACGGGAGTCATGATGGAGAACATTGAAAAAGTGAGTTTTCTTCTTAAAATGTGCGTTTATCAGCTCTAGAATCCACAATTGTTGACGCTGGACTTTCCTTTGCTTTTCTGATTTTTTTGATTCTTTCTAGTTCTCCAAGTTCCAACTACCTTGGGCAAACTTTTAACTCTGCTTTGCAGGTTCTGGATCGTGGAGAGAAAGTTGAGCTCCTTGTTGACAAGACTGAAAATCTTCGCTCTCAGGTAAGGTCTTTATGCACATATCCTTTCCAGTAATTATTGCAATGCTATTTTTCTATGGGTCTGTTTGGGCCAGGTTTATTTTTCAGAGCACTGCCTCATTTCCATTTCGCTATTACCTTTTATCTGCGAAATATTTTTGTGGTGGGAAATTGATTTTAACAACTAGATCAATTAAAATGTGGTAGCTGTAAAAAAGTTACTGATTGGTTTTTTCATGGCATTTCATAGCACACAATTCTTATAAATTTACAAATCTCGCACTTAAACTTTCATATTTACACAAAGCCGTCCCAAACTAAGGGAATGTTTCGTAGCACCTTTAAATAGGATTTATCACTGGATTTATGAAATCCACTCAAATAGAAAAATGCAAGTGTTCCGTAGATTTTCGAATTTTCAGATTTAAGGGCTGAAATTTTGCCTTCGATTTGGCTTAAAACTGGATTTACTAAATTCACATAAAGGGAGTCTTTAACGATTTACGATTTTCAGATTTACTAAATCCAACTAATGCCAAATCCTACTGGCAGCCAAAAAACCCCCTAATCCTAAGTCTTATAAAGCAGTTAACTTATTATAAATTTCACCTCCTCTCTCTCTCTGTTAGGCCCAAGATTTCAGGCAGCAGGGAACGAAGATAAGGAGAAAGATGTGGTTGCAGAACATGAAGATTAAGCTAATTGTTTTAGGTATCATCATCACCCTAATACTCATCATTGTCCTATCAGTTTGCCATGGCTTCAAATGCTAGTTTGGATCGATATTAAAGAAAAAGCAACACAACACATCCTTCATGCTTCACTACTGCGTTTATTCCACTGGTTATTTCACTATTGGTAATATTCTTCTGATGATTTGTGGTGTTATTGATCTGGCTTAGCCTCTCTCTCAAACTCCACAGGGTTAGAACACTGCTCTCCATGTAATAGTTTGCTTACTTGCTTAGATTCTTTATTGCTATTATAGTAAAACTCATGAAGATTTAGTATTGTTAAGTTTGCTTCATGTATTTGGGCTAAAGAACATAGTTATACTTGAAGCATGAATTTATTGAAGAACATCATAATTTTACATTTAAAACATCAAGATCTTTTATGTCACATCAAAAATATCCCTTTTTTAATTTTTAAAAAGTTAAATCACTTTTTTATGCATTAGAAAATAGTATATATATGTAAATTTTGAAAGTTAGGTGTTAGATATGTAAACACATAGTAATTGATTGGTACATATGAAAATCTACACAAAAAAGGAAAAAAAAAACACTTTAAACCACAAACAAAGACAGGAAAGGCGTCATTGTGCCATTCAGAAAAACTATGCTACATTATAAAAGATAGAAATACAATTATTTCTACAAAAAAATTCTTTTATTTTCACACATTTCAATGACGAACAGGAGGTGGATAATCTTCTCCATACAATTCATGGTTATTTTGTACCCACACAATTAGCAATATCCGAGCTGCAGGAATTAGCTCATTGCATATATAAGAACGCAACAATCCAAGCACCAGCAATGCTATGTCAAATGAAGCATTGTTATGAAGTTTACTCCAACTTTAGGACAACGTGGAAGCCTCTCTAGAAAGATTACGGTGAGAATTAGCCGAATAAGATTTAGTCGAAAGATCTGCCAACAAAATTTGAATCATTTATTAGTATTTTCTGAAAAAAAAAATTAAAGATAGTTGGATTTACATATCTTAACCCTAAACTTTCATGTTTACATGAATATAACTTTGGCGCATCAAACCTATGCAAGAAAAGATGTACTTCACTTTTAAAAAGTAAAAATGTTATTTGTTATGTGCTATTAAAAGATTTGAGTGGTATGTTTGTAAAGATGAGAGTTTAGGTGTGAAAATGTAAATACATAAGATCGTAAGAAAAAAAAAAAAAACCAAAGGAAGTTGGATTTTCTTATCATGCCTTGGCACCTCATTATAGGTGGAGGTAGTAGAGCTCACTCTTGGACGTTGTTCTACGACATATGAAAGGCCAAGTTCACAACTGACATTATAACAAGTAATGGTCCATGCCGGCTTGAGTTTGACTTCCAGGAGGTGAGCAAACAACAACTTTATCATGGCATCATTCTTTTTCTTGACTGAAATTGATAAAAAATGCTAAATTTTAAGAAGCTAATAAAATATAAAAAAGTATCAAAATAAACCTGTGAAAAGAATATCCACTAAGGTCTGAGATGTAATACAATATTAAAGCAAACAAATAAAATTATACTCTATTTTGGGGCTTTTGAATTAATAAATAGTTTTTGAACAAGAAATATTGCAGAGAAAACTTTTTGCTAACCTGGTTGAATCATTGTTCAGTCAAGCGTGCGCAAAATTTTTTTAGCCAACTCCACTGAGCGGGGAGGAGGAGCATGGATACCACTTGCGAAGGGTATCCTAAAACCTTCATTGTCTGGTGCGTTTAAATCAGTGCTTCGTCTGTGTTCTTGCCCAACAAAGTGTGATGATGAGATATCAGCATGAGTTATCAAATTTAAATCCCACAAAAGAGGTTTATGGCGAACTCTCCGTGCATTATCGAAGCATCCGATACCCCTATCCGAGCTTCTTCGTTTAAGTGCCTGGCCATTGGTTTTAAAGACAAATTTAAAATTTTTGTAATAAAAATCAGGCATATATTGCTTCACAGAAAATATGATAAAATGATTCATCTTCAGAAAAATAAGAATTAAAATCGTTTGAGGAAATAGAAAATAAAAAATCTACCCAAACAATTGCAATTTTGTCTTAATTTATAAACAAATGTAGATAACAATTAAAAGAAAAACAGGACAAAATAATCATTAAAAAGAATATTTAATGCATGGAACTCTATTGATCATACAAAAATCTATCACACTCAGGTTAAACTACAAACAGTTGATCTCAACTAAAAGCCCGCAATTTTGCACCAAAAAGCAATTAAAAAACCTCAAACAGTAAAGAATAATAATTCCTCAAACATAATATTGCATAGGTACTAATTACGTGAGCATGTGCTTGTCTCAAATTTGTTGAACACTATAAATTATGCCAACATCAGCAAATATATATATATGCAACTCAATATACAAAAGCAGAAACAACTTACAAAATTTCCAATGCCAGGAATCTCAATTGTCAAAGCTATCATACAACATAGCTTGCCTAGCATATATTGTTTGGTATGCATAGCTTTTAAAAAAATTTAAAATATACAATGTAAGAATGAGATTGTGAATTTACTAAAAGATTGAGGATTGCTTAAAAATCAACTTAACTTTCTAGCTTGGATCAAAGTGCAACTCAAGTTAAGCTTTGATTGAGACAAGCTTCGATTAGATCAAATTAAACTAAAAATCTCATAAAAATGCACATGCATATAAACTTACAAATACTTTACACTTCTAATTGTGTATGCATTTATATTTGAATTAGCTGCAGATTGTTATTAATGTGCATGCACAAACACATAAGCTTACACGTGAATGTACACACACTACATACACATAGAGAAGATAGAATTTTACCCATTTATAAGGATAGAGCCACATAATCTCGCACATAATTTATCACTCATCAAATATTTTAAATTATTATGATTCACATCTATGAGATATTCCTCGTATTACTGTTAGCTTCTAATTACTTTAATTATAGTCCTTCAAAATGTATAAAGGACATGGGAAAGATAGGTAAGGATGACTAATTTCTTCCTCTTAAATATAGAATAGTATATACATATCGACAAAATTATTGACTAATAACTATTATATACTTTAATTAAAATTAATGAAATAAAATAATTTATAAACTCCTTAACTATCTAAATAACCTTAGCTATTTATATTGAAATGACAACCTTAGCTAAAAATATTTTGTGACCATTGACCCTTACTGAAATGACAACCTTAGTTATTTATATTGCAAGCTTGTGGGATATAATTGGGATTACTTTGATTAACACATAGCTATTGTTTTAATTTGGGTTCTAAACAACTATTGTAAAATATTATTTTGGACACATACTTCAAAAGAAATACATTTATCAACTTCTCAGTGTATTCAACAACATAAATGCTATAATGATTATGATTCCTAAATCAAAACTATAATACATTATTTTGTTGAACTATCTATACTATGCTTCTCTGCATGTTTATGTAAGAAGAAATATTACATGACAATGATTATCTTATAATTCTATCTTTAATCACGTACTTATAAGTTGAAATTGATAGTGCATGAATAGTTTGTCAATTAAAGTTTAGTTTTTAAGTTGTGTGATAAGAAGGGCTTTTAGGTTATTTAACGATATAAAACCACAACACAACCAATATAATACGGCGAAATCAATTTTTAGACATGAAATATTGCTTTAGCCACAACACCTTTCCACATGAGCTTCTTGCACAACAGCTTTGCAATAAATTTACAAACTATAGTTTCCATAAAACCCTTAGTGTTAGCTCATATAATCTCAAGTAGGCATGGAATGGCAATTGAAATTTTGAGATTGAACAAAAGGAAAAAAAAAACTCCTATCTAGTGAAAAGTAATTGAAATGAAAAAGTTTATTTATTATCACATTGCTCTATATAAAGTATCTTGAAGGCTCCATTGATATAAGTAAGCTACATCGTTATGTTATATCACAAGTTGTATGCTATTTTTCAAAAGAATATAACTAACATTGATTATATAATTTCATATTTATTTTGGTTGATCATTTTTGTTCCCATGTTTACAGAAGTTGAATGTTTAAATAAATCAACTCACTCTACCATATCTTCCAAGCCTCCATTAATCCAGTGCATATCTAATTTTTCAATGCATGATGTTACGTAAATGTGCATAATATCAGCAAGTGTTTTAATCCATTCATGTGTTAGATATCAACTTCAATTCTAACTTTGCTTAGGTTGATGCAAGTTTATCTGATCTGTAATTCCAAAGAAGGGTGGTATGCTCCTTGGAAATGGTAATGGCCGAGTAAACCATTGGTGTAACAAAAATCTTTTTCATGTCATCGAGAAAATCTGAAATGGATCCCAAAAAGAATTTATACAAAGCTTGTTATTTTCACATATATATGGAACCATGCATATGTCCATATGCTCATGCATAGCCAGAACTCACAAAATAAAAAAGGTAATGGCAGCATTAGAAAATTATTGTTCGTTGTTTCTAATGCCTCCTTTCTAACAAAAGTTGTATGTTGTGCCACCATACTAAAAAGGGAGAGGAAATAAGTTGATTGTCTTTCACAATGGTACATGATAAAAAGAGGAGAAGAGATAAAAATTTTGAAGTGCATATTTAGTGGTATGTGCTTTATTCTTTTGTCTTTACTTCAAATCTCTCAACCATTAATTCATAAGGTTATGAACATAATGCACTTTTGCTCTAGTATTGGGTTAAGGCCAATAAGTATCACCGATGCATCTTTCAAGGGCATCGTGATAAGCCCTCCATATTTATTTTGATATGTTAATTTGTAGGAATTCCTCTCTTAGACTCATACACACCTTTAAGACAAGGTGAGTGTCCTCCTGAAATCATATACACGCTTTCAGTGGCGCATTTTTGAAACTCATACAATGTTATTTTATTTTATTTTGATTTTCAAATAATTACAGGAGGTTCTTGATGACCTCTAAATCATGAAAAGGAGATTTTGCTTTAGTATGTGTGCCTCATGCCCAACCAATACATTCTTTTAATAACATGTTGTCATCTAAATTTTATATATGATGTCTTCTAAATCACCCTATTTTACTTTTAATAATATAGTGGGAAATTTTGATGCTTTTATAGAAAACTCATAAGAAGGGTTCAGAGGAAGATGTGCCAATATTATTGTAAAATTCAGGCTTTGATAAATCTTACCATGAACTATGAGTATGTCGTGCAAACTGCTATTGAGATGACTAGTATAGGGCATGAATAACAACAAAACAAAGAGAGAACAAAACTCAAAAAACATCAAACAACACAAATAACAAAAAAAAGTACTAAAAAAACAAACAAAATAAAAATTGACTCAAGCGTACTCATTGCCATCAAAGGACAAGAACATACTAATGGTTAAGTGTCAGGTCATATTGAGCAACGTGCTTTCAAATCCCTTATAAGAACACAAAGAATTGGGTGAAGTTCCTTAATCGTTAAAACAACATATGAGAGCTTAATTTATTATCCCATATATTATCTCATCTTGATCACATATATGCCCACAAATGGTCTCGTATGGAAGCAGCATACATTTCCCAAGAAAATGTTTAATAGCCCAAATGGACACATGTACACACATGCAAACGCAAGTGGGAATGCGTGTACTAGTCACACCATTTACAATTTTATCATATGATTGATGAAACTTCATGAGTTTGATTTGAATTGTAGTCATTTAGTTGCAGTTTAAATCATGTCAGTCAATGAAATATATACTTCATTAATGGAGTGTTGTTATATTTTATATTCAACCATCCAAAGAAAAAACTATACACGCTAATCAAATCAGTAAGGCTGAAAGGGCACCTGCTAATAGAATTCCTTAACAAAAGTACAAAAAAACTAGAAAATACAAATTTTTAACAATAAATATTCATCACTCTTTAAAATGGGACTTAACTAAACATTACATCTTGTGTTATTTATAGAATGATTGAGGTGCATGCAATATATGGCTAGCTGCAGATAAGTAAAGCATTGTCATCCTTACAATGAGCAATACGGTTTGTTATGATTTCTAACTCGAATATATAAGAATAATAGTTATTATCTATAGTTGTTTCAACCAACACTAAACTTATTCGCCCATACAAGTTGATAGTGATAGAGAGTAGAGAAATGAGGAAACTGATAACTTAAAGAAAATTTGAAAGCAATAAAAGCGTGTACCCTAGTTGTTCATCTAATAAGGCCAACATAAAATTAATTAAATTATAGTGTTGTTCAAACCATTATTTCTATCTAATAAAAACAAGACTTACCAAAGCTTCTATATAAATATTCTATTGCCAAATATTTCTATAATGAATTGGAGTATATGGATGGTAGGTACATAATCTTCTTAGTATGATTTATGGTTGTTTTGTTCCCATGAAATCAATTATATTTGAGTGATAGGAAATGGGTTCTTAGACTACATAACAGCAATAACAAAGTCAAATCATAAGTGATGCTTTGCCAAATGAAGCGTTGCCTTACATTTTTATTTTAAATCTTAAGAAATTTTGAAAGTGTGTTGAGAAAATTACAATGAGATTTTATAGATTAAGATCTAGATTAACGAGAGCCTAGCTATGAAACAATGACCGGTGACTATGCCAATAAGATCCAAAGTCATTTACTAGTTTTATTTAAAAAAACAATAGTGTATAAAATTGGACCATCTACAAAAACAATGGTATTTCCATAAATTTAATTAAACATAAATGCCTATGTTTATAAGTGAAGAAGATGACATTCTAAACTACAATCTTTAAAAACGAATATGATGGATTACATACTAAAATATTTATTTATTCTTTGAGTATGAGTGAAATTTGACAAGATAGGTAGTACATATCTACAAAATGCTTAAAATTTGAAAGTAGTGTTAACAATAGCGTTTGGGCAAAAAAACTAAATTCTTTTAAATGATAGGCGAAGCTAGATTATCTAAATGAGATCAATGAACATTAAGAAAAAAATATATATAGGACAAAACATTAAGAAGAGGAACTACTAACATGTCCAAGGCCAAAATGCCTAGCAATTGATGATACAATTGGCTTTACGTTGTTGTCCTTATAATTAGTATATTCCTGAAATGGAAACAACATGAAATAAGATGGTAGAATAAGCCGATGATATATAGTTGTAAGAGAATTATTAAGCATTAAAATTAAGACATGAACTTGAAATATAAAGTGCACAAACCTTGGGATTAGCCAATATAGAGGATCGCTGACATGGATAGCGAGGTAATTCACACCATCTTGAATTGCCTCGTGACTTTCGAGTCATATAATTATTTCGAATATCTTTAGAAATTAAAGGAAAGCATAAAGCAGATTTGGAAGCAATTGCATCATTTGCCAATTTACTTCCAAACTGAGCATTATGCTTAACACATACTTTACTTTGTAGCCCAACAACAGGAGTTGCTTCCTTATTCAAAGAATCCACTATTGCGGAGCCAAAACGTTCCTCACCAATCTGCAAACATCACAAGGCAACAAGCAAAATTTGATGTGATTTAATAACTGCAAAAGAAAATTAATGATCATTATCTATATATAAGCTCTATAATACAAAAAATAGAGGAGAAATCTCAATTAAATAACCTCGAATAAACATATTAATCATATAACAAAAAAAAGAAACATATTTTTATTCAAATAAATAAGCCATTTAATTAAGGAAGAAATATAAAAAATTTCTTTATTGTGATGATACACCAGTCTAAGAAACAAGTGTCCTAAGAGATTGGTGATTAATGAACACACTTCATTTGCATTATTAAAATATTTTGGCAAGCACGAGCACATGATCAAAAAAATTAAAGATTACTAATCTTATCACAAAAAATAAAGTTTAACAAGCTTAAAATGTTTGATAAAAGCTGGATAAAAACCAAATTGAGAAAAATTAGAACAGATGAACAACTATGTTAAATATAACTACCTAATAAACTTAAAAAATAACAAGACTAGATAGCAAATGAACATTAAAAAAACAAAAATGTGTATTGTGCAACACAAGCAATAACATGACCTAGTTCTCGTGAACTAAAATTCATGACAATGAAAAACTATAATTAGTAGTTTTCTTCAATGAATAATAACAATCATGATATCATTGGTAACAATGATGACAATTATAGCCAATTTAACAACAAATATGAAATGCACAAAAAAAAATAGTGGTGGAAGTAGTAGCTATGGTGGAGTGAAATAACTATGATGTTATATGGTTTTAAAACACAAAAAAGAGCAATAATCAAATCTTGCATTTGAACAAAGATGTATCGAGGAAAAAGAGATATCTTAAGATAGTTGTGGCTTAGTCAGCCTGAGCATATTCAAAAGAAACCAAGGGCTTAAAAAATGTTTAGAATCCTTAATATCGATCATATAGATGAAAAAATAAACTAGATAGCTTGAGTTAGATGAAAGATCATAAAAAAAAATAAATTAGCCAATGACTAATGAGCCTCAAATCAGCAAAAAAGGGTGGCAATGGGCGAATGATAGAATTTATACAATACTAAGTACCAATAATACAAAATCCTTTTAGAAGTTGAACTTAACTTTCGCATTATATACTAAGTTGTCAAATTAGATTCACTAAGAAGAGCAAAAGCTAGGTTCAATATGATATTGCATAAATGCACTTCATTAGCGAGTAAGGGTAATAATTGCATTATGTAACATATGATAGGAATAATTAACCTATATGAACTCTATCATAAGTGAAAAACCAATGAACATGACAGAAATCTATATGAAAATAATGTTGATGGCATGTTGTACTAAGATGTAAAATCTAAAGATAATTGCACCATATTGCAGTAGGTTAGTTCAAGGTACAACAATATAAGATAAGGACCGAGATTTATATACTACAAAGGAATGCAATGGATGAACGAAATGAGTAACAATGCAATATTCTACAGTATGCTAGCAGTCATGCCAGCATGATTCTAATCAATGATATATGTTGAACCTTTCAGATTGGTTTAAGCCCTATAAGATGATTATGATTGGCCAGGATTACAAGTCGACTAAAAGTGGCAATGGACGCATGTTACTTAATATATAGGAAGATGAAAAAAAGCTATTTAACAAAAGTGCTAAAATAGATAATATATGGATGATTATTAGCAAATGCATAATATATGAATAAGAAATTGATGTGTCAACGAAAGAATATGATCTTTATGGTGCTATGGATAGAAATAAGAGAAATTAATCAAAAAGATAGAATCGAAAAAAGATGAGAAAAAGACTTTGACCAAAATAAGAAAGTCATAGTAGAAAGACAGCGAGGACAAATAAGTAGATAAGAATGTTGATGAGCAAGTTAATTCAATAATCATTCATAATGTCATGATGCGTATGCAGAAGGATATGGGAAACCCTTGAATAGGGTAAAAGTTCATGATATAAATAATAGCATGCTTGTTAATAACATAAGAAGTAACACTTGCTACAGAAGAAATAAATAATGACACAATTGTATTGTGCTCACCATCAACTCTTGAGAGGTGCAAAAATCCTCTTATTTAATAAGTTGAATATTTTTTGTCCGTGAAGAAGTCTTTAAAACATGATTGTGCACCTCTCTTTGTACGCAAAGAGAAAAAATTTTCAAACTCACATGCAAGATAAAAATGAAGACATCTATCTCCAATATAAATTAATGTGGATACAAAAGCATTTGATAGTATCATGAAAAAGAGATGAGAAGCAATTTAATGGAAATTAAGAAAGAAAGTAAAAAATAATAATTTGATCCGAGAGACCATAGTACAAGTAAAGAAAAAGAAGAACATGATAGAGAGAAGGAAAACAAGCAAAATACTACTATTATTCATTCTTGTCATCAAAATGCTCGATATAAGATCTTAGAGTCCTTTATACAAATGAAGGCTACATACGATAAGAACAACCACACAATGACTAATAAAAGTGATCGAAATATATTTTGCTATATAAAATAAACATAATGTAATATGACAATAAAAGTTGATAATCGTGTTGTGCTACGTGGCATAAATGCTTGTGGTACAACCCCATAGAGCACTTCATGTCACAATAATAATGATGTGTTATATGGACTAAAACAGTTATAAATAATCATAGTGAAGTATCATGAATAGCATATGTGATTACGTTCAACATGAATATAACATAAATCTTACATAAACAAGAGATGATAATACTTTTTATGTTCCTTGATATGTACTTATAGTGATTAAGATTGAATAGTTATTAAAAATAACCTAAACAATATCAATGATATTGAGCACTTTCACCAACATTGATAAAGAATATGCAAACATTGTAAAAGTGCTAAGGAAACTAAAAGAAAATTAGAGCATTTATTCACTTACATTGATATTTGCTTTCTTTTCCTTCTCATTTTCAGCAATTTGATGTGATGAGCATGGATTCATACTTGAATTCTCACACTCAACCCTGATCAAAAAAAGAAATACTATTAGATGAAAAATATAGAAGGAGAACAAGAGATAAAGAGAAGTAATGAAGGTAAGACTAAAAAAGTAATAAACATCAAAATAAGCAATTCCCAACTATTTCCCATGGCATTATGAAGCACCCTATTGCACTCTTGTTGATGGAAACATAAGGTTTTTAATTTATTTTGCTTGTTTTTCACAACATCTAGCCATATTAGTCTACCAATTTTAATTGACCCCTTAAACCTATCACCTTAAGAGACATAAAAGTTTTCACCCTTAGTGGCACGTTTGCCTAAATCATCAGTTAATTTTTCATTACTTTATCTTCAATAGATATTATCATCTCTCTCTCTCTCTCTCTATCTCGCTAGATAACAATTAATTGTATTATTCCCGAAAGGCCACAACAAAAATACATCTTATAATAATAATATCTCATTAAATAAGATGACAATATTGTAAAAAGTATTTGAATATGCAAAATAAACGAAAACATTAAAAATATTCTAATAAAAAATTTGCAATGTTACAATCACAAAATTAACTGGTCTTTGAAAACAAAAGTAATTAAAACAAACAAGACAAGATTTAATAAAAATTCTTAAAATTATTTACAAACTTTTTAAACATCACTATTCATAAATGCTTCAAATGTTAACAAGCACATGTTATAGGTTCAGAGAAACTTTCCTTAAAAATTCATTTTGGCTGACTAGTTCTTCACATGGAACAATTGCATCAATTGTCGAACGTATCTCTCTCTTAGATTTAACGCTTCCATCATAGTGTATCGAGAGTGTTATATCAACGGTACTTTCACCTCGCTCTCCTACTTCAGGTGAGGAATTCTGTATGTTAATCATTCAACACCAAAAATTAAAACTAGATAATAACTCAAAACCTGCTGTAAAAAAATAGTTGTAAAAATGTGCCAAATTGACTGCAACATTATAATGAAAAATGCCTTCAATAAATTTTTTCGTCCCATAAGAAAGTGGAAAATACAAGTCACAAGTAGTATTGGTATTAACCTTAAAAGCAATGGTAAAAGGCTTGCAAATGGTTTATCCAACTAAAGCATAAGAATCCTTTATAATAAAATGTAAATTTGCGAAAAATGATATACCAATGAGATGTAAGGAAGTTGCAAAAGCATAGATAATCAAAGCATGCATAAACAAACAAGCATAGAAGAAAAAATAATAAGAAAAGCATCATTTTCAAAATGCCTACAAAAAACTATGCACATAACTGCACCAAGAATATCATCCAGAATAGTATAAAATGCAAATATCAAGATGCAGTGAGAAATTCACAAAACAAAACTAAGTATCAAATGATAAATTTTCATTTGATAATTCCTAAAGAAAAAGTAATCAAGCTACTCTAACAACTTCTCTTATGTTATACCACAAAATCGTGTGCAATAAGGAGTTTACAGAGCATTTTATTCAATATCTCAAGCCACTAAAAATAGAAGTAGACCAAAAAATATATATTAGCCAGCTTGCAAAAAATTGACCATCATGAAATCTCTTTCTTTAATATATCCCTGTTAAATAAACATTATTCCTATTATAAAAAAAAAATTAGCTTTCAAAAACTTCAATTAATAAACATGCATTATTTACACATGTAGAATAAATACATCTAAAAATAAATAAATAAATAGAAAACATGTTTAGAAATATTGAAGTACAAAAAACAAACCATTTTTGGAACTTGCTCGACGGTATAACTGTTTTCACCTGCATGAAAAATGATGGTAGTTAAAATACCAATAATAATATATATATAAATAATATAGCAATCATGTCATAAAACTAGCATTCTAACACAGATCAAATTCTTTTTTAAGAATCACAGTGGCAAAGGGCTAGAGCAACCATTCAAGGATTTTTAGATGTGGCAAAGCAAAGAAAAACTATTAATGTAGAAATACATTATCCCATTGAAGGATTTTATACCATTCAATATTAACAAGTAGCTAGCTAAGACAATTTAAGAACAAGTAGCTAGCTTATTATTCCTAAGGATGAAGTACAAGTAGCTAGCTAAGACAATTTAAGAATTGTAGATCACATAAACCATTCAATATTAACAATTTAAGTTATTCTGAAAAGGCCATGATCCATAAAACTATAGAATAAATTTACAAGCAATAAAACTATAATTTAACTATAATTTAAATATTTACATACATATACAACACTCATCTTCAACATCACATAAAAAATACAACTTTCCATGCCTAAGTTTATAAAGCCAAAGTGTTAAATGTTGGATATATATGAAAATTGATAAGAATTGTGGGGTATGCATGTAAAATTCCAAATTAAAATCATCACAGAATCGGAAGCCAAACAAAGCAACCTGGAGTAGCAGTAATGCCCTTGCGGAACACCGATGAGAAGAAGCGAGAGACAGTCCGACCAAGAAACCGAGCTGCGGGATCAACGAACCTCGACAACCACCGTCTCCCTCCCGCGTAATTGGTCCGTGGAACCACCGCCGGCGGGCTGCTATAAGGAGTGAAGCGAGCTCGATGCAGCGGCCGTTTACAGAATTTTCCTCCAGTTCTGCTTTCGCAGGAGGTGATCGACATGACTGTAATGGATAGAGAGGTGAAAAAAATGTAATGGAATGGAGGAGATGAAGAAGAAAGAGGTGAGTTTGGGATATGGCACTGTGGGTACTTATGAAGCAATTTAGGAGTTGGAAGTGAAGCCGAGGGAAAGCAACGAAACCCCGAGTTCTATGCCGCTCCCGCCACGCCCGTTGCTCTTACGAGTACCAACCGTTCTAACTTTTGATTTAGGATATACATGTCATTAATTAAAGTTATTTTATGATTATAATTATTTTTAGTTACATCCATCTAATTAAATTTTAATAATTAATAAATCTGTAATCTGACATTTAAAGTTTTCTTTATATAATATATATATATATATATATATATATATATATATATATATATATATATATATATATATATATATATATATATAAATTTTATTTTGATAGATTCTTGCTTTTTATATGTGGAGTATGTGATATTTCAGTTCACCAGCTCACCAAAGATAATAATTGTCAAGTTTCTAATTCATAATCTGAGAACCAAGAAAACAGTTTTAACTCAAGTTGTTGATCAATGATTGTATCTCATAACAGCACTTCATACTATCAAAGGTCTCAATATTTGAAATCATAAATTGGGTCATCCACATGACAATATTATGTTTATGGTTCCCCGCACTTAGCCTCAATTATATTAAGTCTTAACTCGCAATCTGATGATCTAAACCTTAGATCATCAGCTTGAAGGGGGGTAAAAGGCTACTTACCTGATTCCTTTCAAGTTCAGCATAGATCTGATGTTGGATGTTCTACAAATCTCTTTCACCTCTTCTTGTTGACCTGATTCATCTCTAAGGGTTTCAGTTGAAAAGAATAGGCTTTATATCATTTATATACACATTGTATTATGTCCTTTTTACCCTTGAGTTATTGACAAGCGTGCCACAACTTACTTATAAATAAGCCTCAAGTTATTCTTATATACGATGTATGAAAAATTAAACAAAGCTCCACTTATCTGTTCTTCATACTTCTCTATCAATTCTTCCTTCCTCTTTTGTTCTTCTCATACGTGGAAGGTTCAAATTTGGGGTTTAGGGCTGCTGCAGAGTGATATTAAATATGATTTAATTTACATTTGTGAGAGGAAAAAATATATAAATCTTAAATTTTAATTTGATAAATTTAATTTTTTCTCAATTCCTCTAAATTCAAATCTAAATACCAGATTTATTAAAAATGACGACATTACATGCATACGGACCAATTCTTATATATTTATCTAACACGTAAGCTTTACTTTGTTTATTTATACCACTCAATTATGATCATCATTGAATGCTCATGAAATTGATTTAAATGTGAGTGACAAAAGGTGCTCAATTTTAATATTTAGAGTTCTAGTATAAAGTAATTTTTCAAAATTGAATTACATCTTTTGATGTTAGAAATATAAATGGAATCATTCTCTTCCTTTAGATGATTCAATTTTATGAACCATTTATAATAATAAGGGCATATTTTAAGTAACATAAAAGCAATATATGAGCAAAGCTTAAGCCATGAGAGGGACATTTCTTTTGCCCATTCAATCACTAGTTTCATGATCAAATATCTCTACATAAAGTGGCCATTTAGAGTGCACTTTACCCAGAAGAGAGGGTCATTTGCATACATACCACCCAATTCTTCTGTATTTACACATCTACCACCTAAACTTCAATTTTGTTGATTTATACCGCCCAAATCTTTCCTGTCACTTCAAAATACCCTTATTTAAACTTACTTCCCTCCATCATCTTAAAGTCCCACATACCCCAACCCTTATTCATGAGACAAAGTACAATGCATCAGAACTATCTGATCAACATCATCCTATGTACATATATATAATTACAGCATAACCAAAACACACTTAGCATGCAATCCCATCGCTTTGATGGCTAATCTCCTCAATAATAGCACTGTGATCAGATATAGATTCTAATGGAGCCCATTAATTTAGCAGAACACTAATCTTCTCAATCACTTCCTCCTCCATGTTCTCCCCTGAGTTCTGACTACCAATTTGTGAATGCGACTCGGTTTCGTGGAGCAACTCTGCTGCTCGTTTAATGATCTTGCCATCACTCGGTGATGCCGGCAGCCTTCCACTTAGGACGTCGAGAAGAATGTTCCGTGCTTCCTCGAATCAGCCTTGTTTGATGAGGCAGAGGTTGAGGTTGCAGGCTTTGTTGGCGTCGTTGTCGATCATTTGTATCTTAAGATAGAGTGCTTCTGATGCCCTGTATTTTCCTTGTTGCATGTATGCCCACCCCAAGTTTCCCTGAATTCATATGTTTGATGAGTCTACAATTAAAAATAATAAGAGCAAATATATCATTTATATTAATTGTATAACATTGGAATCTATCAAGTCATACAAATATGCGGTCTTAGATTGTGCTAGTTTAAGGAAATATTTGTTAGTCCTTTTTGGAAACAACACCTAAAATTATTTCAAAGCCTTAAAACAGGGGCATTTACATATGTAGCACCCAATTCAAATTTATTTACATATCAAAAGCCTAAATTTTGCTTATTTAGATTTATATCGCCCAAATCTTTCACATCACATCCAAAACACTACCATTTAATTTTTAAAAAGTGAAATACACCGATTTCATGCACATCTAAAGTGGTATGTGTGAAAGAATTTGAAGTTTAGCTGTTAGATATATTAATACATAGGACATGAGTTGTATGTTTATATGCAAATCTCCCATTACAATAATTCTCCCCCACAAGGTAGTTTAAGATTAGGGGTGGTTAATTCATATGTTAATTATAGTAATTAGAGTTAATTAGCAATGATTAAGATTATATACCCATGAAATTATATTTGTGTGGTACACCGAGAAAAGAATTATAATATTCTAACATGGCTTCTCATATGCAAAGCTAATGATAAATGCAGCATGGAGAAGACAGAGAATAGCCAACTGCAAAATATTTATTAAATGAGGGCTATTCATGCATATATAAAATTAAGTCCTACCTAATAACAAAGCTACTATCAATCTCATTTTGTTAATTACTGAGACCACACGATAAAACAGTACAAAATTTGATAAGAAGCATAAAATTTTGTAAATTTCAAGATTTTGTGAGACAAAAAGTTATGTATGACATTTAACATCAAAATTTAACTGTTATGTATGCTAATGTCAAATACACACAAGACAAAGAAACCAAAAATACATGATGTCTTGGGTTGTGACATCAAGGAAATTCATGCAATAATGTTTATCATATCATTTTTAATATCTAAAATGTGTATTTTTTCTTTGTTAAATTTTCAAAGTTTGTTGGGACATAATTTTCAAAACTTAGATGATCTAATTTGAATATTATTCAAAATCAATGGAGACAATAAAGCATGCGAAGTCTCGTACCAACACACGAGAAGTCTCTTGGGCTATTGAGACTTGAAACTTTTCCCCATTAGAGCGAGCAGTTTTAGTTGTCTTTCAATTGAAGGCCTCGCCATAGTTTTTTTTTAGCACTTCAATATGCTCTTCTATCATCCCGCATTTCTAGTCATGCACGAGACCAGCTGTTAGGATTTAATATTTCATATATATAATATAGACATTATATATGTTTAGAAGAGGTATAGTACACCCTGTAGAGGTCAATAAGGACATTGTCTAGGGATTCTTGTGCATACTTAGAACAGAAATGTCGAAAAGATTTGATGGCTTCGATGGCTTCTTCAGGTTGATTTTGTTGCTTCATAACCAATGCCATGTCCTTGGCACCTCATTACAAGTGGAGGTAGTAGAGCTCACTCTTGGACGTTGTTCTACGACATATGAAATGCCACGTTCACAACTGACATTATAACAAGTAATGGTCCATGCCGGCTTTGACTCCCAGGAGGTGAGCAAACAACAACTTTATCATGGCATCATTAGTTTCCTTGACTGAAATTGATAAAAAATATTTTAACTTGTAAGAAGATAATAAAATATAAAAAAGTATCAAAATAAACCCGTGAAAAAAACATCCACTAAGGTCTGAGATGTAATATAATATTAAAGCAAACAAATAAAATTACACTCTATTTTGGGGCTTTTGAACAGTATTTGAATTAATAAATAGTTTTTGAACAAGAAAAATTGCAGTGTCAACTTTTTGCTAACCTGGTTGAATCATTGTTCAGTCAAGCGTGCGCAATATTTTTTTAGCCAACTCCACTGAGCGGGGAGGAGGAGCATGGATACCACTTGAGAAGGGTATTCTAAAACCATCATTGTCCGGTGCGTTTAAATAAGCGCTTTGTCTGTGTTCTTGCCCAACAAAGTGTGATGATGAGATATCAGCACGAGTTATCAAATTTAAATCGCACAAAAGAGGTTTATGGCGAACTCTTCGTGCATCACCGAAGCATCCGATACCCCTATCCGAGCTTCTTCGTTTAAGTGTCTGGCCATTGGTTTTCAAGACAAATTTAAAATTCGTGTAGTAAAAACCAGACATATATTGCTTCACAGAAAACATGATAAAATGATTCATCTTCATAAAAACAAGAAATAAAATAGTTTAAGGAAATGGAAAATAAAAAATCTGCCCAAACAATTGCAATTTTGTCTTAATTGATAAACAAATGTAGATAAATATTAAAAGTTAAACAGGACAAAATAATCATTAAAAAGAATATTTAATGCAAGGAACTCTATTAATCATACAAAAATTTATCACACTTAGGTTAAAATACAAACAGTTGATCTCAACTAAAAGCCTGCACTCTTGCACCCAAAAACAATTAAAAAACCTCAAACAATAAAGAATAATAATTCCTCAAACATAATATTGCATAGGTACTAATTACGTGAGCAACTATAAAATATGCCAACATCAGCAAATATATATATGCAACTCAATATACAAAAGCAGATACAACTTACAAAATTTTCAATGCCAGGAATCTCAATTGTCAAAGCTATCATACAACATAGCTTGCCTAGCATATATTGTTTGGCATGCATAGCTTTTAAAAAAATTTAAAATATACAATGTAAGAATGAGATTGTGAATTTACTAAAAGATTGAGGATTGCTTAAAAATCAACTTAACTTTCTAGCTTGGATCAAAGTGCAACTCAAGTTAAGCTTTGATTGAGACAAGCTTCGATTAGATCAAATTAAACTAAAAATCTCATAAAAATGCACATGCATATAAACTTACAAATACTTTACACTTCTAATTGTGTATGCATTTATATTTGAATTAGCTGCAGATTGTTATTAATGTGCATGCACAAACAAATAAGCATACACGTGAATGTACACACACTACATACACATAGAGAAGATTGAATTTTACCCATTTATAAGGATAGAGCCACATAATCTCACACATAATTTATCATTCATCAAATATTTTAAATTATTATGATTCACATCTATGAGATATTCCTCGTATTACTGTTAGCTTCTAATTACTTTAATTATAGTCCTTCAAAATGTATAAAGGACATGAGAAAGATAGGTAAGGATGACTAATTTCTTCCTCTTAAATATAGAATAGTATATACATATTGACAAAATTATTGACTAATAACTATTATATACAGTAATTGAAATTAATGAAATAAAATAATTTATAAACTCCTTAACTAACTTAATAACCTTAGCTATTTATATTGAAATGACAACCTTAGCTAAAAATATTTTGTGACCATTGACCCTTACTGAAATGACAACCTTAGTTATTTATATTGCAAGCTTGTGGGATATAATTGGGATTACTTTGATTAACACATAGCTATTGTTTTAATTTGGGTTCTAAACAGCTATTGTAAAATATTATTTTGGACACATACTTCAAAAGAAATACATTTATCAACTTCTCAGTGTATTCAACAACATAAATGCTATAATGATTATGATTCCTAAATCAAAACTATAATACAATATTTTGTTGAACTATCTATACTATGTTTCTCTGCATGTTTATGTAAGAAGAAATATTACATGACAATGATTATCTTATAATTCTATCTTTAATCACGTACTTATAAGTTGAAATTGATAGTGCATGAATAATTTGACAATTAAAGTTTAGTTTTTAAGTTGTGTGATAAGAAGGGCTTTTAGGTTATTTAACGATATAAAACCACAACACAACCAATATAATACGGTGAAATCAATTTTTAGACATGAAATATTGTTTTAGCCACAACACCTTTCCACATGAGCTTCTTGCACAACAGCTTTGCAATAAATTTACAAACTATAGTTTCCATAAAACCCTTAGTGTTAGCTCATATAATCTCAAGTAGGCTTGGAATGGCAATTGAAATTTTGAGATTGAACAAAAGGAAAAAAAAACTCCTATCTAGTGAAAAGTAATTGAAATGAAAAAGTTTATTTATTATCACATTGCTCTATATAAAGTATCTTGAAGGCTCCATTGATATAAGTAAGCTACATCGTTATGTTATATCACAAGTTGTATGCTATTTTTCAAAAGAATATAACTAACATTGATTATATAATTTCATATTTATTTTGGTTGATCATTTTTGTTCCCATGTTTACAGAAGTTGAATGTTTAAATAAATCAACTCACTCTACCATATCTTCCAAGCCTCCATTAATCCAGTGCATATCTAATTTTTCAATGCATGATGTTACGTAAATGTGCATAATATCAGCAAGTGTTTTAATCCATTCATGTGTTAGATATCAACTTCAATTCTAACTTTTCTTAGGTTGATGCAAGTTTATCTGATTTGTAATTCCAAAAAAGGGTGGTATAATCCTTGAAAATGGTAATGGCCGAGTAAACCATTGGTGTAACAAAAATCTTTTTCATGTCATCGAGAAAATCTGAAATGGATCCCAAAAAGAATTTATACAAAGCTTGTTATTTTCACATATATATGGAACCATGCATATGTCCATATGCTCATGCATAGCCACAACTCACAAAATAAAAAAGGTAATGGCAGCATTAGAAAATTATTGTTCGTTGTTTCTAATGCCTCCTTTCTAACAAAAGTTGTATGTTGTGCCACCATACTAAAAAGGTAGAGGAGACAAGTTGATTGTCTTTCACAATGGTACATGATAAAAAGAGGAGAAGAGATAAAAATTTTGAAGTGCATATTTCATTAAGAATTTTCACTTAAAAAGTGGTATGTGCTTTATTCTTTTGTCTTTACTTCAAATCTCTCAACCATTAATTCATAAGGTTATGCACATAATGCTTTTTTGTTCTGGTATTGGGTTAAGGCCAATAAGTATCACCGATGCATCTTTCAAGGGCATCGTGATAAGCCATCCATATTTATTTTGATATGTTAATCTGTTGGAATTCCTCTCTTAGACTCATACACACGTTTAAGACATGGTGAGTGTCATCCTGAAATCATATGCATGCTTTCTGTGGCGCATTGGTGAAACTCATACTATGTTATTTTATTTTATTTTGATTTTCAAATAATTACAGGAGGTTCTTGATGACCTCTAAATCATGAAAAGGAGATTTTGCTTTAGTATGTGTGCCTCATGCCCAACCAATACATTCTTTTAATAACATGTTGTCATCTAAATTTTATATATGATGTCTTCTAAATCACCCTATTTTACTTTTAATAATATAGTGGGAAATTTTGATGCTTTTATAGAAAACTCATAAGAAGGGTTCGGAGGAAGATGTGCCAATATTATTGTAAAATTCAGGCTTTGATAAATCTTACCATGAACTATGAGTATGTCGTGCAAACTGCTATTGAGATGACTAGTATAGGGCATGAATAACAACAAAACAAAGAGAGAA
The DNA here is from genome assembly GCA_022702705.1 of Papilionanthe hookeriana x Papilionanthe teres. Taxonomy (NCBI): domain Eukaryota; kingdom Viridiplantae; phylum Streptophyta; class Magnoliopsida; order Asparagales; family Orchidaceae; genus Papilionanthe; species Papilionanthe hookeriana x Papilionanthe teres. The sequence goes on along the minus strand of CM040430.1, from coordinate 10,254,600 downwards.
AAAAACTCAAAAAACATCAAACAACACAAATAACAAAAAAAAAGTATTAAAAAAACAAACAAAATAAAAATTGACTCAAGCGTGCTCATTGCCATCAAAGGACAAGAACATACTAATGGTTAAGTGTCAGGTCATATTGAGCAACGTGCTTTCAAATCCCTTATAAGAACACAAAGAATTGGGTGAAGTTCCTTAATCTTCAAAACAACATATGAGAGCTTAATTTATTAGCCCATATATTATCTCTTCTTGATCACATATATGCCCACAAATGGTCTCATATGGAAGCAAGCATACATTGCCCAAAAAAATGTTTAATAGCCCAAATGGACACATGTACACACATGCAAACGCAGGTGGGCATGCGTATACTAGTCACACCATTTAAAATTTTATCATATGATTGATGAAACTTCATGAGTTTGATTTGAATTGTAGTCATTTAGTTGCAGTTTAAATCATGTCAGTCAATGAAATTTATACTTCATTAATGGAGTGTTGCTATATTTTATATTCAACCATCCAAAGAAAAAACTATACACGCTAATCAAATCAGTAGGGCTGAAAGGGCACTTGCTAATAGAATTCCTTAACAAAAGTACAAAAGAACTAGAAAATACAAATTCTTAACAATAAATATTCATCACTCTTTAAAATGGGACTTAACTAAACATTACATCTTGTGTTATTTATAGAACGATTGAGGTGCATGCAATACATGGCTAGCTGCAGATAAGTAAAGCATTGTCATCCTTACAATGAGCAATATGGTTTGTTATGATTTCTAACGCGAATATATAAGAATAATAATTATTATCTATAGTTGTTTCAACCAACACTAAACTTATTCGCCCATACAAGTTGATAGTGATAGAGAGTAGAGAAATGAGGAAACTGATAACTTAAAGAAAATTTGAAAGCAATAAAAATGTGTACCCTAGTTATTTATCTAATAAGGCCAACATAAAATTAATTAAATTATAGTGTTGTTCAAACCATTATTTCTATCTAATAAAAACAAGGCTTACCAGTGCTTCTATATAAACATTTTATTGCCGAATATTTCTATAATGAAAAGGAGTATACGGATGGTAGGTCGATAATCTTCTTAGTATGATTTATGGTTGTTTTGTTCCCATGAAATCAATTATATTTGAGTGATAGGAAATGGGTTCTTAGACTACATAACAGCAATAACAAAGTCAAATCATAAGTGATGCTTTGCCAAATGAAGCGTTGCCTTACATTTTTATTTTAAATCTTAAGAAATTTTGAAAGTGTGTTGAGAAAATTACAATGAGATTTTATAGATTAAGATCTAGATTAACGAGAGCCTAGCTATGAAACAATGACCGGTGACTATGCCAATAAGATCCAAAGTCATTTACTAGTTTTATTTAAAAAAACAATAGTGTATAAAATTGGACCATCTACAAAAACAATGGTATTTCCATAAATTTAATTAAACATAAATGCCTATGTTTATAAGTGAAGAAGATGACATTCTAAACTACAATCTTTAAAAACGAATATGATGGATTACATACTAAAATATTTATTTATTCTTTGAGTATGAGTGAAATTTGACAAGATAGGTAGTACATATCTACAAAATGCTTAAAATTTGAAAGTAGTGTTAACAATAGCGTTTGGGCAAAAAAACTAAATTCTTTTAAATGATAGGCGAAGCTAGATTATCTAAATGAGATCAATGAACATTAAGAAAAAAATATATATAGGACAAAACATTAAGAAGAGGAACTACTAACATGTCCAAGGCCAAAATGCCTAGCAATTGATGATACAATTGGCTTTACGTTGTTGTCCTTATAATTAGTATATTCCTGAAATGGAAACAACATGAAATAAGATGGTAGAATAAGCCGATGATATATAGTTGTAAGAGAATTATTAAGCATTAAAATTAAGACATCAACTTGAAATATAAAGTGCACAAACCTTGGGATTAGCCAATATAGAGGATCGACGACATGGATAGCGAGGTAATTCACACCATCTTGAATTGCCTCGTGACTTTCGAGTCATATAATTATTTCGAATATCTTTAGAAATTAAAGGAAAGCATAAAGCAGATTTGGAAGCAATTGCATCATTTGCCAATTTACTTCCAAACTGAGCATTATGCTTATGACATATTTTACTTTGTAGCCCAACAAGAGGAGTTGCTTCCTTATTCATAGAATCCACTATTGGGGAGCCAAAACGTTCCTCACCAATCTGCAAACATCACAAGGCAACAAGCAAAATTTGATGTGATTTAATAACTGCAAAAGAAAATTAATGATCCTTATCTATATATAACCTCTATAATACAAAAAATAGAGGAGAAATCTCAATTTAATAACCTCGAATAAACATATTAATCATATAACAAAAAAAAGAAACATATTTTTATTCAAATAAATAAGCCATTTAATTAAGGAAGAAATATAAAAAATTTCTTTATTGTGATGATACACCAGTCTAAGAAACAAGTGTCCTAAGAGATTGGTGATTAATGAACACACTTCATTTGCATTATTAAAATATTTTGGCAAGCACGAGCACATGATCAAAAAAATTAAAGATTACTAATCTTATCACAAAAAATAAAGTTTAACAAGCTTAAAATGTTTGATAAAAGCTGGATAAAAACCAAATTGAGAAAAATTAGAACAGATGAACAACAATGTTAAATATAACTACCTAATAAACTTAAAAAATAACAAGACTAGATAGCAAATGAACATTAAAAAAACAAAAATGTGTATTGTGCAACACAAGCAATAACATGACCTAGTTCTCGTGAACTAAAATTCATGACAATGAAAAACTATAATTAGTAGTTTTCTTCAATGAATAATAACAATCATGATATCATTGGTAACAACGATGATAATTATAGCCACAATAACAACAAATATGAAATGCACAAGAAAAACAGTGGTGGAAGTAGTAGCTATCATGGAGTAAAATAACTATGATGTTATATGCTTTTAAAACACAAAAAAGAGCAATAATCAAATCTTGCATTTGAATAAAGATGTATTGAGGAAAAAGAAATATCTTAAGATAGTTGTGGCTTAGTCAGCTCGAGCATATTCAAAAGAAACCAAGGGCTTAAAAAATGTTTAGAATCCTTAATATCGATCATATAGATGAAAAAATAAACTAGATAGCTTGAGTCTGATGAAACACCATTAAAAAAAACAAATTAGCCAATGACTAGAGACCCTCAAATCAGCAAAAAAGGGTGGCAATGGGCGAATGATAGAATTTATACAATACTAAGTACTAATAATACAAAATCCTTTTAGAAGTTGAACTTAACTTTCGCATTATATACTAAGTTGTCAAATTAGATTCACTAAGAAGAGCAAAAGCTAGGTTCAATATGATATTGCATAAATGCACTTCATTAGCAGTAAGGGTAATAATTGCATTATGTAACATATGATAGGAATAATTAACCTATATGAACTTAATCATAAGTGAAAAACCAATGAACATGACAGAAATCTATATGAAAATATTGTTGATGGCATGTTGTACTAAGATGTAAAATCTAAAGATAATTGCACCATATTGCAATAGGTTAGTTCAAGGTACAACAATATAAGATAAGGACCAGGATTTATATACTGCAAAGGAATGCAATGGATGAACGAAATGAGTAACAATGCAATATTCTACAGTATGCTAGCAGTCATGCCAACATGATTCTAATCAATGATATATGTTGAACCTTTTAGATTGGTTTAAGCCCTATAAGATGATTATGATTGGCCAGGATTACAAGTCAACTAAAAGTGGCAATGGACGCATGTTACTTAATATATAGGAAGATGAAAAAAAGCTATTTAACAAAAATGCTAAAATAGATAATATATGGATGATTATTAGCAAATGCATAATATATGAATAAGAAATTGATGTGTCCACGAAAGAATATGATCTTTATGGTGTTGTGGATAGAAATAAGAGAAATCAATCAAAAAGGTAGAACTGAAAAAGATGAGAAGAAGACCGTGACCAAAATAAGGAAATCATAGTAGAAAGACAGCGAGGACAAATAAGTAGATAAGAATGTTGATGAGCAAGTTAATTCAACAATCATTCATAATGTCATGATGCGTATATAGAAGGATATGGGAAACCACCGAATAGGGCGAAAGTTCATGACATAAATACTAGCATGCTTGTTAATAACTTAAGTAACACTAGCTACATAAGCTATAAAATAATAGCACAATTGTATTGTGCGCACCATCAACTCTCCGGAGGTGCAAAAAACCTCTTATTTAATAAGTTGAATATTTTTTGTCTGTGAAGAAGCCTTTAAAACATGATTGTGCACCTCTCTTTGTACGCAAAGAGAAAAAATTTTCAAACTCACATGCAAGATAAAAATGAAGACATCTATCTCCAATATAAATTAATGTGGATACAAAAGCATTTGATAGTATCATGAAAAAGAGATGAGAAGCAATTTAATGGAAATTAAGAAAGAAAGTAAAAAATAATAATTTGATCCGAGAGACCATAGTACAAGTAAAGAAAAAGAAGAACATGATAGAGAGAAGGAAAACAAGCAAAATACTACTATTATTCATTCTTGTCATCAAAATGCTCGATATAAGATCTTAGAGCCCTTTATACAAATGAAGGCTACATACGATAAGAACAACCACACAATGACTAATAAAAGTGATCAGAAATATGTTTTGCTATATAAAATAAACATAATGTAATATGACAATAAAAGTTGATAATCGTGTTGTGCTACGTGGCATAAATGCTTGTGGTACAACCCCATAGGGCAATTTATGTCACAATAATAATGATTTGTTATGTGGACTAAAAAAGTTATTAAAAATCTTAGTGAAGCATCATGGATTGCATATGTTATTGCATTCAACGTGAATATAACAAAGATCTTACATGAACAAGAGATGATAATACTTTTTATGATCCTTGATATGTACTTATAGTGATTAAGATTGAATAGTTATTAAAAATAACCTAAACAATATCAATGATATTGAGCACTTTCACCAACATTGATAAAGAATATGCAAACATTGTAAAAGTGCTAAGGAAACTAAAAGAAAATTAGAGCATTTATTCACTTACATTGATATTTGCTTTCTTTTCCTTCTCATTTTCAGCAATTTGATGTGATGAGCTTGGATTCATACTTGATTTCTCACACTCAACCCTGATCAAAAAAAGAAATACTATTAGATGAAAAATATGAAGGAGAACAAGAGATGAAGTGAAGTAATGAAGGTAAGACTAAAAAAGTAATAAACATCAAAATAAGCAATTCCCAACTATTTCCCATGGCATTATGAAGCACCCTATTGCACTCTTGTTGATGGAAGCTTAAGGTTTTTAATTTATTTTGCTTGTTTTTCACAACATCTAGCCATATTAGTCTACCAATTTTAATTGACCCCTTAAACCTATCACCTTAAGAGACATAAAAGTTTTCACCCTTAGTGGCACGTTTGCCTAAATCATCAGTTAATTTTTCATTACTTTATCTTCAATAGATATTATCATCTCTCTCCCTCTCTCTGTCTCGCTAGATAACAATTTATTGTATTATTCCCTAAAGGTCATACCAAAAATACATCTTATAATAATAATATCTCATTAAATAAGATGACCATATTGTGAAAAGTATTTGAATATGCAAAATAAACGAAAACATTAAAAATATTCTAATAAAAAATTTGCAATGTTACAATCACAAAATTAACTGGTCTTTGAAAACAAAAGTAATTAAAACAAACAAGACAAGATTTAATAAAAATTCTTAAAATTATTTACAAACTGTTTAAACATCACTATTCATAAATGCTTCAAATGTTAACAAGCACATGTTATAGGTTCAGAGAAACTTTCCTTAAAAATTCATTTTGGCTGACCAGTTCTTCACATGGAACAATTGCATCAATTGTCGAACGTATCTCTCTCTTAGATTTAACGCTTCCATCATAGTGTATCGAGAGTGTTATATCAACGGTACTTTCACCTCGCTCTCCTACTTCATGTGAGGAATTCTGTATGTTATTCAATCAACACCAAGAATTAAAACTAGATAATAACTCAAAACCTGCTATAATTAAAATAGTTGTAAAAATGTGCTAAATTGACTGCAACATTATAATGAAAAATGCCTTCAATAAATTTTTTCGTCCCATAAGAAAGTGGAAAATACAAGTCACAAGTAGTATTGGTATTAACCTTAAAAGCAATGGTAAAAGGCTTGCAAATGGTTTATCCAACTAAAGCATAAGAATCCTTTATAATAAAATGTAAATTTGCGAAAAATGATATACCAATGAGATGTAAGGAAGTTGCAAAAGCATAGATAATCAAAGCATGCATAAACAAACAAGCATAGAAGAAAAAATAATAAGAAAAGCATCATTTTCAAAATGCCTACCAAAAACTATGCACATAACTGCACCAAGAATATCATCCAGAATAGTATAAAATGCAAATATCAAGATGCAGTGAGAAATTCACAAAACAAAACTAAGTATCAAATGATAAATTTTCATTTGATAATTCCTAAAGAAAAAGTAATCAAGCTACTCTAACAACTTGTCTTATGTTATACCACAAAATCGTGTGCAATAAGGAGTTTACAGAGCATTTTATTCAATATCTCAAGCCACTAAAAATAGAAGTAGACCAAAAAATATATATTAGCCAGCTTGCAAAAAATTGACCATCATGAAATCTCTTTCTTTAATATATTTCTGTTAAATAAACATTATTCCCGTTATAAAAAAAAAAAATTAGCTTTCAAAAACTTCAATTATTAAACATGCATCGTTTACACTTTTAGAATAAATAAATCTAAAAATAAATAAATAAATAGAAAACATGTTTAGAAATATTGAAGTACAAAAAACAAACCATTTTTGGAACTTGCTCGACGGTATAACTGTTTTCACCTGCATGAAAAATGATGGTAGTTAAAATACCAATAATAATATATATATAAATAATATAGCAATCATGTCATAAAACTAGCATTCTAACACAGATCAAATTCTTTTTTAAGAATCACAGTGGCAAAGGGCTAGAGCAACCATTCAAGGATTTTTAGATGTGGCAATGCAAAGAAAAACTATTAATGTAGAAATACATTATCCCATTGAAGGATTTTATACCACCTTGGATGCTTATTATTCCTAAGGATGAAGTACAAGTAGCTAGCTAAGACAATTTAAGAATTGTAGATCACATAAACCATTCAATATTAACAATTTAAGTTATTCTGAAAAGGCCATGATCCATAAAACTATAGAATAAATTTACAAGCAATAAAACTATAATTTAACTATAATTTAAATATTTACATACATATACAACACTCATCTTCAACATCACATAAAAAATACATTTTTCCATGCCTAAGTTTATGAAGCCAAAGTGTTAAATGTTGGATATATATGAAAATTGATAAGAATTGTGGGGTATGCATGTAAAATTCCCAATTAAAATCATCACAGAATCGGAAGCCAAACAAAGCAACCTGGAGTAGCAGCAATGCCCTTGCGGAACACCGATGAGAAGAAGCGTGAGACAGTCCTAGCAAGAAACCGAGCTGCGGGATCAACGAACCTCGACAACCACCCGCGCCCTCCTGCGTAATTGGTCCGTGGAACCACCGCCGGCGGGCTGCCGTAAGGAGTGAAGCGAGCCCGATGCAGCGGCCGCTTGCAGAATTTTCCTCCAGTTCTGCTTTCGCAGGTGGTGATCGACATGACTGTAATGGATAGAGAGGTGAAATAAATGTAATGGAATGGAGGAGATGAAGAAGAAAGAGGTGAGTTTGGGATATGGCACTGCACTGTGGGTACTTATGAAGCAATTTAGGAGTTGGAAGTGAAGCCGAGGGAAAGCAACGAAACCCCGAGTTCTATGCCGCTCCCGCCACGCCCGTTGCTCTTACGAGTACCTACCCTTCTAACTTTTGATTTAGGATATACATGTCATTAATTTAATATATTTTATGATTATAATTGCTTTTAGTTAGCTCCATCTAATTAAATTTTAATAATTATAAAATCTGTATTCTGACATTTAAAGTTTTCTTTATATATATATATATATATATATATATATATATATATATATATATATATATATATATATATATATATTATTTTGATTTATTCTTGCTTTCATATGTAATATATGTGATATTTCAGTTCACAAACTCACCAAAAATAATAATTGTCAAGTTATTTTCAATGCTAACTGGTTTATAATTCATAATCTGAGAACCAAAAAACTGTTTTAATTGAAGCTGCTGATGAATGATTGATGGATGCACTTCACACTGCCACTTCTCATAAATCAGCAACCTTCCACTAATACATTTAACAAATCCCTTTTCCAAATAATTTATCACAAACTTTTTGAATACCAACATCTATGGACCTTGGGTTGCTTATGTTCTCCGTGGCAACATCATGCCATGCAAAACAAATTCTCTCCCAAAGTACCTTCATGTATTTTCATAGGCTATAGCCCTCAACACAAAGTTATTCATGCTTTGATATTTGGGCTAAAAAAAAATTATAATATCAAGGCATGTACATTTCATTGAAAACGTTTTTTTCTTATAGAAACCAATCCACTTTACAACTCTCTACTATTTCCACAACACCTCCCTAACAACCACATTCATTTTTACTTCCCACCTCTATTTTTAATTCCCTTACTCCCGCCCCTACCACTTCTGTTATCATCCATACATCACAAGCTAAGGCTCTCTGCCCAAACTCTACCCACCACATCAGTAACTCCCCAGATCCTATTTCTCCTTCTAAATTCACCCCATGCAACCTCTTTCTCATCTCCCCCCAACTCTGAACAATTCTCACATCCTTAACCCTTAGCTCCATCACCAACTGTTTCGAAACCCTATCTCATGTTTACCGGGAGTCAAACTGGCAACTTAAATAGAAAAAAAATGATTTATAACACTGCCTTTCTTCTTCTTATGATCTTTCCACTTACAACAAAGCCATTAAAAAAGTTCCCTGGCGACAATCCATGTCCGAAGAATTCCTTGCTTTGCAATAGCAAGGAACCTGGGATTTCGGGCCAGCACCTGCACATCAACAAATATTAGGATGCAAATGGACGTTCAAGGCAATGTATCATTCTAATGGTTCCATAGCATGATATAATTCACGGCTGGTAGCTCAGGGATTCTCTCAACAAAAAAGTATTGACTACAATGAAACATTTAGTCCAGTTGCTAAATTTCCAACTACTAGAATGATTCTTACCCTTTCCCTCACAAATAAGTGGAAAATTCAACAATTGGACATTTCTAATGCTTTTCTTCACAACAAACTGAACAATGTTGTTTTTATGAAACGACCTCCAGGCTTTGTTGACAAAAATTATCCACATTATATTTGTAAATTGCAAAAAAACGCTCTATGGTCTTAAACAGACCCCAAGACTGTGGTATTCTACTTTGTAATTTCCTCTACAATCAAAAGTTTACACTAAGTAAATCAGATCATTTCGTACTCATTTGTAAATGCAATAACATTAGAATGTACTTGTTAGTATATGTTGACGATATTTTAATCACAGGAAACTCCCCAACGACTATAAGCACTTTAACTCATAACCTAAGAACTCAATTCAACTTAAAACAGTTGGCCAATTTGTGAATTTCTAGGATTTAATATCCATCATGCTAAAATATGATCTTTCTCAACCGAACTTTGTATTTAGTGGATCTTCTACATAAAACAAACTTGCACAATGTCAAACCTGTTGTTACTCTTTTTTTTCAAACACACATATTGACACAACTTCTCCAATTAATGAACCACTAAAGTTCAAACAAATTATTGGATCACTCCGATATTTGACTGTAACTTGGCCTGACATCACCTTCACGGTAAACTACTTAATCCATTATATGCATAGCCCCACTGCTCTACATTTCCAGTAATTAAAAAGGCTATTGCAATATCTAAAAGGCATGATAAACTATGGATTACCTATTAGTCCCTCTCTTTTTTCGCTAAATGCATATTTTGATGCAAATTGGGTAAGTGACTACAAAGATCGCAAGTCAACTTTAGGATTTTGTATTTACCACGAATCTAACCTCATCTCCTGGTCAGCAAAAAAATAAGCCACCATAGCATGTTCATCGACTGAGGTAGAATATAGAGCTTTAACCACTACCACCACTAAAATTATATGGCTTTGTACTCTCCAATACAAAAATTAATGGATCAACAAATTACTACAACTAATATCTAGAGTGATGGTCTCTCTACTATTTCCCTTGCATATAATCCTGTATTCCACGCCAAGACAAAGCATATCGAAGTGGACTACCACTTTATAAGAGATCACTTAAAACTTGAGCAGATTCAGCTAAATCATGTTTTCATTGAAGATCAAAACATGTATATCTTTTCAAAGTCGCTTCCTATCAAACAACATCAAGTCTTAACTCGCAATCTGATGATTTAAAACTTAGATCATCAGCTTGAATGGGGGTAAAAGGTGACTTACTTGATTCCTTTCAAGTTCAGCATAGATCTGATGTTGGATGTTCTACAAATCTCTTTAACCTCTTCTTGTTGTCTCGATTCATCTCTAAGCGTTTCAGTTGAAAAGAATAGGCTTTATATTACTTATATACACATTACATTATGTCCTTTCTATCCTTGAGTTATTGACAAGCGTGCCACAACTTACTTATAAATAAGCCTCAAGTTATTCTTCTGTACGATGTGATGAACAATTAAATAAAGCTCCACTTATCTGTTCTTCATGCTTCTCTATCAATTCTTCCTTCATCTTTTGTTCTTCTCATATGTGGAAGGTTCAAATGTGGAAGGCTGCCAGAGAGTGATTTTAAATATGATTTAATTTACATTTGTGAGAGGAAAAAAGATATAAATCTTAAATTTTAATTTTATAACTTTAATGTAAATATCAAACTTTTGATGTTAGAAATATAAATGCATAAGTATTGAATGGTAAGTATGTAAATTTCTCCTTGTTTTCTGCAGAAAATTTAAAATTTCTGTAGTGGTTACAATGGAAGAATTGTTTATCTTAAAATATTTTTGCATGAATCATTCTCTTCCTTTAGATGATTCAATTTTATGAACCATTTATAATAATAAGGGCATATTTTAAGTAACAGAAAAGCAATATATGACTTAAGCCATGAGGTTCTTCTTTTGCCCATTCAATCACTAGTTTCATGATCAAATATTGTCGGTCGTTAAAAATTTCCCGAATTAAAATGTAGGGTTTTGATTTAATTTTAGAAAATATCATATATGTATATATATGTGTGTGTATATATATATATGTATGTATATATATATATATATATATATGTATATATATATGTATACATATATATATATACATATATATATATATATATATATATATATATATATATATATATATATATATATATATATATATATATATATATATATATATGGCTGAATCACTTTTCACATGGGAGCTTGGTCAAGGGAAGATTATGTTCGGGCAGGATACTTGGTGCCCACCTGAAATGAAGATTGCTATCCCACATACAAACCAACGACTTTTCCCCGTGGCTACCTGTCGGGACAATAACCATTGGTCCCTCACTAAGCTTCAGGAATTGCTGACTGATTTTTCTGCTCAACAGGTTTCTGCTATTCATTTTGATACTTCCCAACCTGACAAAATTATCTGGCAGAATGGTAAGCCCCACAGCCTTACTAAGCATATCTACCACACCATTTACAATCGTCCGACATTACTTGGGGCAAACATATCCGGAACAATTATCTAACTCCATCCATGTCTTTCTTCATCCGGAGGCTCTTTCACCATCTATTTCCTACCGATGACATCCTCAAACTCAAGGGAATTAGAGGACCTTCAAAGTGCTACCTCCGTGGACTCGCCGCCGAATCTCTGCAACATCTTTTCTTTAACTCGTCACTTTTCTCGGGAAGTCCGGAGGGGTGTGATCAATTTATTAAACATAAATACTATTCTACTTGATTGGAAGGACATATCCACTGCCGGCAGCAATGGAATAAAGCTAATTTAGTGGTCGTCCCTTTTCGATTGCATGGTTCATCCGGATGCACGGGAACAAAGTAAAAAATGAGGAGGAGAGCGACAAAGTATTAACCGTGGTAACAAATTGTCGGGCCTTCTTGACTAAAATCATACTTTGGAAGCACTTCCCCAACATTCTTCACTATCCTACCCTTCTTCACCCTGAGCAGTTTAAAATTATTTTAGTTAATTGGAAGGCTCCTCTCTCCCCTTTCATTAAAGTTAACACCGATGGGGCTTTTGCAGCTAGTCGGTGCTGGGTGTGGTGGTGTGTTCGGGGTTCCATATGGCAAGTGTATCTCGTCTCTTCCATACTCCTACTGTGGCGGCTGATGCTTTAGAAGCCGAGTTAACGAGCAGCTTTTTGGGCTATACATTTGGCCATTTCCTCGCCATCGGCATAATATCCTCGTGGAATGCGACTCGCCACTATTCCGCAATACTTACATAACACTCTCCATCCTCCTCGGCATCTTTCAAATTGGATACATAAGATCGGAAGACTCTCCCAACAATGTAATATCCAGTTCTCTTTCATTTACGAGAGAAGGTAATAGGCCCGCTTATTGGCTAGCTAGGAAAGCCCTCCACTCTCAACGAGTCCTCGTGTCACCGCCCCTCCTCCTACCCCGTCCTACCTTTTGGATGCGGACCTCATGCAGTGCTCCACATTTTAGATTGGTGTCTATTAGTGGATGACATATGTTTTGCTTTTGTTTTCTTTTTTCGTTGGAAGTATACCGGTGTCCGTATAGTGGTGTGGTGTGTAGCATCTTATACCACCATAGTATTTTTGGTTACTTCAATCGTGGTATGTAATTGTTTTTTTTTTCATCATTAACATGTAGGGAGCTACTCTAGCTCTTTTCTTTTAAATATATATATATATATATATATATATATATATATATATATATATATATATATATATATATATATATATATTCGTAAAAGATATATTTTAGAAAATTATCATTTTTTTTATTTTTGAAAATTTAAAAATATGAAATCAAACTGATCTTATATAATTAATAGTTTAAATAGTCAAGCACTTCACTACAAGACATGTATCCATCCCGAAGAATAGATAAATGGCTTGGTAGTGAGGCTTGATCAAATAAACTAAAAGAGTCTATGACATCCGTTTAGTCTGCGAACCATTTTTTACCTACAATTTCCTCTATCTAATATGGAAGAATCATATAGGGTTTATATTAATGTGAGGATTTTAAGTTTCCTATAAGGGCAAATCCCTATAGTTAATTACATCTTAGATAACCAAAGTCACCTAAGAAAACTCTTGATATAAATCAAGAAATATTTATATTCATGACTTTCAAAGCTAAGGTTTTCCAAGAAAATGCGATAGTTGGAAATTCAATAGGTGAATGGCTCAAGTTTCGAAACATTTCATTTTATTAGAATCCAAATGAGAGAAGGCTAGGGGAAGGACATGGATCCAAGAAAAATCTTGATGTTTTCCCAAACTATCCTATGATTTAGCTTTGATTTAGGATATTTATTTGGTGTTTCATCCTGTCAATTTTATTATTTAGGACTTACATTCACTTGATATTGATCATGTGAATGACCTGGAATATAGGAGAATTTGTCATACCTGATGACAACCTTGACCCGATTTTTGTACTTCCAAATACAAGAATTTGTTACCACTGCTAGAAAATTTAATTTATGGCAAAGGCGCGAAACACTTGACCTGGAATAACTTGATATATAGATGTGTACCAAATAAAACTTTTTAAATATATGTTTATGTAGCAAAATATAATTTTAAAAAGAAAATATTTTATATACTTTTTGGGTACTACGCAAGTATATGTATCGTTTCGAAGTAATATAGAGCTTTAAAACAAAAACCCCAGTATCGAGCCCACGGGGAAAAAATATAGTAATAAATTTCTAAATATTGTATTTCAAAAATCTTTTTGTATTTTAATCTAACTATAAATTACTATTAATTTACTATATTCAAATAAAGAAAACAATAATAAGATAATGATTTTGTGAAAACTATATAAAACAAACAACTTTCTTCCCTTCAATTAATCTAAGATTTTTAAGATAATTTAATATTCGTTGGAGAATTTGATTTATGGTATTGTGCCAAATAGAAGCATTCTTATTCTTTACCCTTTGATCCAATACAAAGAACATTAGATAATTTACAGATCAGGTCCGGATGTATTGTTAGTAGAATGGGTTAATCTAGACTCACACTACTAGATGTCCAAGGGTGGCTATAGTTGGCCCTACTAGTGACCCTTTCCTAATCTATAAATCAAATTATAAGAATTTAGTCTGTCACTCTAAAAACTTATCAATTCTACGCCCTTTAAATCTTATCTTCCTATTTATTTGCACTTCACCTTGAATAGCCCGCACATGGCCTTTGACTACCCAAGGATTCATGTGACATTTACAAGTTAAGAGTTTTTCTCCTTCTAGGTCTCAAAACTCTTCAACAGGTTTTAACAAATTAAATGGTCAATTTAAAAAGTAAAGTAAGATCAGGTATTAATGTCATGTTTTGAAATTATTTTGATTTCCAATTCTCCATCGAATCTTTTATTATCTTATTTATCTCTTCATAATTAAAGGAAGAAAGTAAACTAACTACTCAGAACACATTGAATATAAACAGCAAAACATAATAAATAAACTTTGAATCAAATATAAAATACTTATCTCAAATATTCCTTCTACAGATCTTCTGATTCTTACCGACTCCACAGTAGTAATGAACTCCGTATGCAACAACTTGAAAATAAACTCACTAAACTAAATAAAAGTGGCCCTAAATTTCTCTCTCTATTTCTCTCTCTAAGGATGAGAGATCCTAAAGTGGATAAGAGAAAGGGGTTACAATGGGGGCACGTTTTTCTGAAGAAATGGACTCCTATTTATAGGCTTCAAGGGTTACCTTGAGGCACCTCTTCAAAACATGTCCACATTCAATGAATCTTCTAGAAGGTCTGTCTGGCGACGCCGGACACCGCGTCCAGTTCTTCGCACCTCTTCACTTTGGCTCGCACCTCTTCGCGATTAAAACCGTTTTGGAGCGTCCAAATGCAATGTATCACATGCCCTATTATCAAAGAACAACTGTCAGTCTTCTAGAATGTCCAATAACCGCTCACTCCGTCAAAATAACCGTTCAAAAGTTGTCAAAAACTTGACAGTTTCTGTATTGAGTCTGGCACTTAGGAGCCAACTTCTGGCGCCTAGGCGCCAGGCCATATTTTTTTATATTTTTTGTATTTTGCTCCTTTTTGCTCCTTTTTTCACCTTTTGCTTTTTGGACCTTTTTACATCACCTACATCCAAAAACACAAAAAATACCTTTCATTAAAGCATAATATCCTTAGAAATTAATAATAATTAAGACATAAAGAAATAAGTATTTTTTTATAGATCAAACCTCAGAGTCCTAAGACGTGTTAGGGCCTACAATGCACAATAGAGTTATGCAAAAGCCTAAAGAGATAAAATGAGGATTTATACTGTACCAGGCAGGCTACCTCGAAGTTATGTGGCTTGCTGTTTAATTTCTAAGGAGTTTTGCTGTTGAAGATGGTCATGTTGCCCACTGTGCATGCTCTGAGCTCTTCATCGTAGCTAGTTTAGTTTTAAAAAGTGTCAATTGTAAGAGAGAAGAGAAGTGTCATGTTATGACAATATTTAAATTAAGGTGTCTTAATGTTTTATTAGGGGAACATTAAAGTTGATTATAACGACACCGGTTAAGATCTCACGGTTCCATCATTCCGGCACCACCATTTTCATCGAATTCACTTAGTCCAAATGAATTTACTAAACTTAACTTAATGAGTTTCATACTTTCATTTAGACCGTGGGAAACCCCGTTAGCAACATGTATGTTACCTCCTCTGAAGGATTCTCGATCATTCAACGAGACGGTTTAATTTAGTTACAATTGTGATTTTTTTCTTTTATTTGTGATTAAATCTTGAGTTGTTTTATATTTTGAATGTTGTGGCGGTGAATTTTATCTTGTCTTGATTTTTTAATTTTGATTTTTGGTCTCAGTTTTGTGGCTATCCTAAAGGTTTCAGTTTTCATGCAGGGTGACATTGTTGTTTAGCATGCAAATTTACAAGGAAAGAAAGTGCAGCAGAGTGCATGTAAGTAAATTGTCATAAAATAAAAGCATACTTGGCAGGTCTTCCCATCATCTCCACCTGAAACTTTAGTATTCTTGCAAAAAACATTTATAATTTGCAGGAAAGTAAAACCTTGTCGGCTAATTTTTTCTTTTGAAAATAAAATTTTGAAATTTAATTTAATGTAATATGTAAAGTATTTATTTTTTTTTTATTTTGAAAACGGTGATATATTATTTTATTTTGAAAATAACGAGACCAGATAGATCTCATATCAAATAGTTTAAATAGTTGAGCACGATACCACAAGTGACACATCATCCCAAAAGATGAGCGTACCATTTGTTAGTAGGCTTAACTATCTAAACTTAAAAGTTTATGATTCTATTTTGGTCTGCGAGTTTTTATAACTGACAAATTCCCCGTCTAATGCACTGATTAAGCAGGGTTTAGATTAATCCGGGTTCCTAATTCCCTATGCAGGCAAGCCCCTATAGTTAATTACATCTTAAGTAATCGAAGTCACCTAAGAAAACTCTCGATAAGGATCATGGGCTTCGTCTTCAAGAATTTCAACGTTTAGGTTTCCAAGATTGCTTGTAGGAGAATCAAAGGGAATGGTTCAATGTGGAACAGCTATTCTCAGAATCCAAAGGTATGAAAAGTAGGAGATGTCGAAGATATCGAAGGAGCTTCAGTGACATCTCAAACTAACCTATGATTGGGCTTCGACATCTTCGAAAGTGAAGTTATGTTTATATTTTGATCTTGCAAATTATTTAGATGTTTTGGGATTTATATCTACATGTCATATGTAAATGACCCAAAAAAATATGAGAGGATTTATGTCGTGTCAAACGACAACCTCGGAATCCTAAACAGTTTAGGACTTATATCGTACGATGTACGATCGTACTGAGTCCTAAAAGATAATGTGAGGGTTTATGTCGTACCAAACGACGACCTCGACGCCCTATAGGTGTTGTTTAAATCTACGAATGTCCGATCGAAGATCTTTCATTCGTCCTCTGTCGTCTCGTCTCGAGAAAGAGTAAAGATAGGAGAAAAAGAGAAAATCATGCCTCGAACGGCCTATCCTAAGGGCATATATAAGGGAAAATGTGTGTAAAGAAAAGAAAAACAAACATGCCCTAAAGGGCCTATCCTAGGGGCAAGTACAGGTATGCAAGAGAAACAGTAATCAAAATAAACTAACCATGCCCTAGATGGCCTATCCTAGGGGCAAGTACAGGTATGCAAGGTAAACAGTAATCAAAATAAACTAACCATGCCCTAGATGGCCTATCCTAGGGGCAAGCATGAAAGAAAAAGTATAAATGTAGGTAAATGTATATACAAAGAGTAAAGGAATGCATGCAATAAAGAAAGTAAATGAACTGTACAATAAATAAATGTGTACCTGGCCAACTCCGTCGATACCTCAGAAGCAAGCTACAAACAACTATATAATCAAGTTTAGCTATAAACATATAAAATATCAAAGTGGGGGAATAAGAATTCTATTTGAGGATAGGCTCGATCCATAGACTTCTTTTTTATCTCGATCCCACAGTAACCCGAAATATGAAGTCTGTATCAATCTCAAATAAAGTCACCAGCAAATCACCTTAGAATAGGCTAGCCTAATCCCTACCACTTAATTAGTGAGTGAACCAGTTTTGTATTATCTGAGTTTTGAGAGTGGAGTATCTGTTATCGTAGTATCTGAGTTTTTATCAGTGTAATATCTGGTACGTAGTATCTGGTCTGTGGTGTGTAATGTGTATTAACTGGTGTATAGTGTATAGTGTTTAATGGATAGTGTGTAGTATGTATGATTTGATAAGTGGTATGTGTGTATGTGTGATATTTAATATGTGGTGTTTATGTGTGATGTTTAATGTGTAGGGTGTGCATGATAAGTTTGATAATTATATGTGTTATATCTGATGCGATGTATTTGATATGTCGTGTTTGGTTCGATGTATTAAATATGTCGTGTATGATGTGCTTATATGTAGTATTTGTGTGTGATATTTAATATGTTGTATGTGATCGATGTGATATGTGTTTGTTGTGATATATGTATGAGGTGATATGCATTGTGCTATGTATGTGATGTGATATGTGTTATGTTATGTGTGTGAGGTGATATGCGTTGACGTAAGTATTCGTTGTCGTGCGTGTGCGGTGTTTATTGTCGTGCAAGTGCGGTGTAAGTATCCGTTGCGCAAGTCGAAGTGTTTATTATTGTACGGGTGCAATATCTGTCGTTGTAATATCCGTTACTGTGTCAGTGTGATATCTGACGTCGTAGTACCTATTGACGGTTCACGGATTTCTTAAAGGTAGGGATTAAAATTACCCAACTCAAGGTGAAATGAGCATCTAATATTGAGTATTGATTTTTTTATTTGTCTCGCTATAAAAGACGATTATTCGAGTGTGCATCATCGCTCGTACCCCGCATGTCCAACTTATCTACCCACTTTGATATTTCATATGTATATCAACAATGAAGCTTTATTTTTCAGCTAGAGAAAATGCCGCAATCCATAAAAAAAAGCCAACATATTTCCAAGATATCATTTCAGCTAATTAGAGTAAAGGAGATTATTGAATTTTCAAGACTTGACCTCATGCAAGCCACTTTAATGTCAATTTCCAAATTTCCAAAGTAATTCATAATAATTAATTAAAAAAAAAAATAGCAGCCTTTTCAAACAAGTTCATGAGCTTGCTATCTATAGCATTCCCAAAATCAGGCCCAAATTGTAGCCTCAACAAGATTTTTAAAGCTGAGCTCAAAACTGTCCACATATAGAGATGATAAACTGAAATTTGGGTGTTAGAAATGGAAACATAGAAGAAGTGGGTGGCATGAATGTAATTGCCCCAATTCAAAATAAATCTATAAGTGGCCTCCCCCCCTTTCAAATTAATCACCTTCGTATAAGAACTATCAATTTGTTACCACTAGAAACACAATCTTTAAATCCAACATTCCAACCCCCACATATCCATACAAGTTCGAAGAAAAGCAGTTTCAAGAATCCAATTCTCGCAAAAGAAGCCATCAATTCCTTCATCAAATTACTATATGGACTTCAATAATCATTCTCAAAATAAGTTTTAAATAGAAAAGTACAACCCGTCATATTTATTCTTCTTAAAAGAGAAGGAAAATGTGAATCGAGTAAGAAAATAATAAAACACAATGAAAATATCTTAAATTCGTTCCCTTTATGAATCTTGAAATAATATGTAATCTACACATTAAAAATGTATAGAAATCATTTTGAACAATTGATATGTAATCAAATAAGGACTTCAGTCCATTAAATGGAAATCCCTTGCAATTTAACTGAAGGAAAATGTAAGTCCGTAGCAAGAAAAGATCAAAGAAAGAAAATCTTTGCTATTGAATCTTCTTGTGATTGGATCCATAGAGAAATAAAATTAGTGTCGAATTTCAGGGCAGTAAATTTAAGCAAGCAAAAAAAATATATATATATCATCTCAAAACAATTTCGGGAAATTCTCAAGAGGGCATCCAATGGAGTATAATCCACATAACTCAACTAAGGTCTCTCTGATCTTAAGCACAGTGAAAATCTGATATTTCAAGTTTTCCATGTTAATGCATAAATGTCCAAAAGCTGTTTAGAAATACAGCTTATGTATTCACCACCTTTAAGCAATCCAAAAGATTAACTCAAAACTTCAAACAGATTCAAATTGAATTTCATGGCATGAAAGAAAATAGTCTTCCTATCATAAAGAACATTCCACAATTACAAAATAGAAGAAAGTGAAATTATGTGATTCTTACCTCTGCCACCGTTTATTGAACTAAAAAATTTTAAATGGTTGAAGGAAGAAGAAAATCGTGAGACATGATTTCAGAAAGAGACAAATTCTTCAAAAATCCGCTTAAGCTCAAGAGGGTCGAGAAAGCTAACCCAAAAAAAACGACTCAAGCTTCAAATTAAAGCAATTCCAATACAAGATCAACATCCAACCGAGCCAACAGTCCACTATATATATATAAATAATTTCAGAAACATCATCAACCTTTCATGAACTCCTATACAAGACTGATAGGAGAAAATGAATCATAGAACTAAAATAAATGAATGTCATTAACAAAAATTTCACCATTTAATTGTATCAAATTCCCCTAAGATTACTTCACAGCATAAACAGTCTTTGACATAGGCAACTAAGTTTGCATTTCAAATATATAGAAGCATGAGCAACGGGTGGTGTATAGGTGAATAGCCTTGAAAGATATTAAATCTCAGAAATGAATAAAGTTTAGTAAACATAACAGATTTATCATAAGATAGGACTTGAATGAATATAGTGACTAAGAAGATACCAATATTACCAACCTCAATTTTAACAGTTTAACACTAAGATCTCAAATAAAGAAAAAGATTAATCCAGAGCAGGGTTCAAACTTGAGCTAAAAAAACATGACCAGCACAAGGCTACGACTAAACCCCAAAAAGAAGTTGAGATAAGTACAGACCCAAGACCAAGAATTCAGGGTATCAAGATTTAGATGGCTAAAACAAAGCAGCCTCCTGAACAAAATACTATAATCTTTAAATAAATATGGTTGATTCTACTTGCTCACTTGCAATGTATAGCAAATTCAACAAGTGAATAAAAGATCTGCATACGGATAAGACTGACTTGTAACCAAATAAAGAGAAGATCCAGATTATTCACTATTCGAAAGAGATTCCAAAAAAAACGTCAGCCTCAACAGAATAGTTGGAGTTATAGGAAGCTACCCAAAAGGAAAAATAATATCCGAAATATTAAATGTATGAAATCTGAATGAAATTCCATTGATCAAGAACCAGCCCTCAAGTTAAGGCTACGAGAAAAAAAAAATCATATGTCCAGGTAATAGAGTCTTCTCCGAAAATACGATTATGATTAATAATCAAGAACCGCTAATGGTATAAACCAACAGGAGAAATCCACATTTCGTTAAGCCAAAGTACTTTGAACCTCATATTCATTTGCTAATGGATACGCAAATCTTCTTGTAATCCATAAGAAATAAGACAAATATCGATAGGAAAATATTCCATAAACAGAATAAGTAAAACGGATAAAACCATATTGAAATCAAGCATTCCATTCTTACGATCAATAAAAACAAACCAGGAGAGGGGAGAATTCTTACTTCCAGAAATCGTGAGAGTGAACTTTTTTTAAAAAAAAACTGAAATCGCAAGAAGGAGCACCAACTTCCAAGGAGGCTTAAAAGAGAATCCGAGAGCAACAGGTAAATTCTTCAAATCGCATAAAAAAAAAAAAACCAACCCCTCACCTTTCTAGCGAAGAGGTATTTATAGCCGAACAGGGGAGAGACTCACCGGCGGTGAGTAACAAAATGGTGAGGAGAACCCCACCACAAACAAAGAAATCGGCCAAAATCGGCAAGAAGGAAGGTCACCCGACTCGTTTGAGCGGGAAAATCCGTTACAAGAACCTGACCGGCGGTTATCACCGGCAAGAATGTCGGTTGGGGTCGGAGGGGAGAGGTGACCGGGAAACCGGCTAAGAAGTTTCTCGAATTCGGTCGTCATCGAAGAAGAAAGCGGCGAGGTTCGGTTAGGGCACGGGAAGGAGAACGAAATCGCACGCACGAGATAAAAGGCAATGAACAGTAATCATGCCTGTGAACCGTAGGATTAGGGTAAGGAATATAATATAATTTATCATATATGTATATAAAAAAAAAACAAAAACATTTATTATTATTATCATCATTTTATTTAAATCTGTCGATTTTGCACGCAAATCGAGTCGATTCGAAACCCTATCAAGTTATATGTCCTTCCCAGACTAAAATCGACGTTCCGGACGCATCGGCGCGGTCCGTTTCGTCATCCGTGGCCGTCCGGACAAGTTCGCCGACGGTCGCATCAATTTAAATTAAATTTGCGTAACGTCGCAAAAATGAATTTATTTTGACCCGACCGGAGCCATCTAACAAGCAAATTAATGACCGGTTTTCGCCTAAGCGAGAACCATAGTCAAACATATTGCTCGTGGCAAAAAGTCAAACGTCGCATACAGTGGGGTCCACCTATGTCTTTCAAATCCCTATAGGAACTCGACAAGAGTTTCAATATGTCGGCTTTTAATCGATCCAACTGGATGTCGAAGATTTAAAACCGTCCATATGAAACTTCAAGGAGCGAGGAGATGGCTTCAATTTCTAAATATAGTGGGTCCCAGTCTAGTCCTCTAAGATAGTCCAAAATAGGAAGACCCTAAGGCTAGATCCTAGGCTAGAAGGAGAAAAGAATGACCTCAAAAATGAGGTCAACAAACCTATGGATATGTTCGTCAAAAGCTTACAAAGTCCTATGTCATAACCTGGTGGGTCCTATTTGTTCATTTGAGAGATATTTTTCATTTAATAAATATGATAGGTCTAGTTGTTCTACAAGGTGTCCAAAAGATTTGTGAAACGGATCTAGGGGTACCTGGACATTTCACAATCCTTTTGAGCTTCCTTGAGTTCATTTGAACTTATCATAATTATTAAATAATTCATCCTTTTTTTTTATACAATTGTGCTCAGTGAGCCAATATTTTAGTCATCTAGATAGGCGGGGTAGTTATCATTTGGTACTTTACTTAGGAATTATGTGAGTGGGTCTTTAGAGGCAAACTTAATTTATGGAAGAATTTATCAAATCTTGATGTGCTTGTAATGTTTCAAAAGTAGCTTAAAATTAACTATGTTTTATTTTCTAATTTTTATTAGTTAATTCCTTTGATTAAGCCTAGATCACTACTAAGCCCTTAAGATTTTAGTAGGAATCTTTATGTTTTTTAGAAAAGAAAGTTAAATGACCTTCATGACTATGATTCTTATCAAAATATTGAATTATTATTTAAACATCAAATGAAAGGGTATTAAATTAGTGGAATACTAACTTCCAAAATCAACCCTTAACCTTAAGGCTCTTTTAATTTAATTTTCTTCCAAATTATGATGATTAATTAAATCTTAAAATTTTGTCTTTTAATGTGGCAAAATGAAATGGGTTTCTACCACTTACCCTTCTATATGTCAAACATTTAAACATGATGATTAAGATCATTTATTGTCATTTTCCAATTTTAATTAAGTCTAAATATTGATTAAGGCTAAATTCTTCAAAACTACACTTTTACCCCTAAAGACCTTTATCACTTCATAATTCATTAAGTTTAACTCAAATGACTTTGGGATTTTTATGTGACCCCACTTATGAGTTAATTAAAACATTAGAGCAGAAAATGTGATTTTTCAAATTTTAATTTATTTTATATATTTATCTTCATGAAAAATTAGAAATTTTTAATGAGAATTCAATAATTTGATCAAAACAAAAGTTTTGGCCATAAAATTTTTATTGGAGGTAGACCTAGACTAGATGATCACTTAGACCAAATTTCATGATTTTTTTTATTTTTAATTTAATTATTAGAATTATTTTAAGTTCTTGAGTTTTAATTAATTATAAAATATTTTAAAAGTTGAAAATTTAATTTTATATTTTTCCTAAATCCCCCTGACGTCAAGGAACTCAGAGAAATAAATTTAAAATTTTTCTACTTTTTATTTTAATTTTTAGAATTATTTTAGTAAAAAATTAAAGAAATTCAATTTTTAGGCTTTTTTTTAAAAATTAATTTAAGTCTTTAAAAATTAATATCTTAATTTAGAGGCTTAGGAAAATTATGTGAATAGTCCCTAAGTGATTAGGAGACCAAATGTGACAATTTGGTGGTTTTTAATATTTTTGTGATTTTTTATTATTTTTTAATTATTTAAATATTTAAAATATAATTAAACATGAAAATTTTATTAAAACCCCAATTTTATTTTTAGAAAAATCCTCTGATCACAGAGAACTTCCAAAATCAATTTGACAAATTTTTGAGTTGTATTTAATTATTAAAATTAGTTTAATATTCAAAATTATCATTTCACTTAGAAAATTCATTTAGGTGGCTAAATGAACTCCAAATACCATGAAATTTTTATGGGGAGTTTTGTGACCTTTAAAGCTTAGTGGAGAATTGTTTTTAAGCCACTTACACATTTGGTTTATTCTAATTAATTAAAAATATCAGTTTTGAGTTAAGTTGATGATTAATTCATTTCTTAAGGATTTGGCCCATGAAAAATTTATCCTAGGGTCCTCTGGTCAAAGGTAACCTACCATAATTTTTTGGGATTTTTCCAATTAACATGCTAATTATTAGAATTAATTTATCAAAATAGATGCAAAAATTTGGAAAATATAGATCTCTTCATAGAGGTCTCCTCTGACATTGGAAAAATCATAAAAGATCCCTTATGAAAGAGGCTACAACATGCTAAAATGGCAAGCCATGGTGAAATGTCTAAGTGCATTGGGAATTCAAATACTACATACAGTGTTTAATTAATTAAAAATCATACATGCATCAAATAAACTTGAAACATTTCCATATTATTCTCCTCTGTTCACTGAGCAAGAGGGTGTTTTTATTTTATTTTTATGATTCTTTACACCAAATTATGAATTTTTAAAGTTTAGGTGATTTAAATAATTCAGAAAATCCGTAATTTCCTACTTAAACAGCTCAGCGCCGCGTCAACCTACGGCGGATCGAAGTTCCCACGCAACGCTCTCCCAGTTGACGCCACCAGCTGACCGGGATGCCACGCGGCCTGTTGTTCCAATCCGTCTTCCCATCCGGTGCGATCTGAGCCGTCCAACATAAACACGCGCGATCCAACGGCTACCCGTCTTCGTCCTCGTCTTGTGTGATCCCGTGATCGTCCACACTAATACCCTAATTTGTCGGCCTATACTTAATGAAAACTCTTCGGGTTTGATCCTATGGACTCGTCTAAGCATGGCGAACATATCCATACGACTAATCATGGTTTAAATTAACCCTAATTACATGGAGAATTCAGAGAAGCTCGGGAAGAAGAAGAGTTCAATACCTTGGCTTTGAAAAGTGAAGCTTCAATCATAGATGCTCTACACTTTCGTAGGGGTCCCAGGAGCTCAGGGATGAAACCTCTTGCCCTGGTGAATTGCCTAGGTATGAAAGTGACTAGACCCGATTTGGAGCTTTGGTGGAAGTCCCTGCTGGAGTGGCTTAGTGATGGGGCTTTCAGTGGGGAACTTGCTGTGGGGATGGTGTGGGTGAGTTTAATTTGAGTTTGATGGAGTTTGGGAAGCTGTCATGTTTTGGGCTCAATTTTTCAGCTCAGAAATTGAGTTTAGGCAGAGTTTGGGCAGAATTTTGGTTGAGCTCTCCTTTAGCCATGGAGGAGGTGAGCTTAAATAGCCATGGTTGGGGTGGCTGTCAGGGCTCCAATTTAGTTGCAATGCACTACCTTGGTGGAGTGTTGAAGAGCTCCCATGGTAATTCAGGGCTGAGCTGGCTATGGGGTGGAATTTGGGTTTAGCCATGTATGAGGTGGCTCTCGGTTTGGGCTCCTCCGGCGACTAGGCCGGCCAGGCCATGGGAGGTGGCCAGTGGATCAGGTGAGCCAGTGGGCAGGCCATGAGTGCAATGGGTTTTAATGGTTAAGGCATTATGGAAAATCCCATAGATTTAACCATTTAAAGGAGAAGATCCCCTAATTTATGGGACCTTTGGTCCATGGCTCCACTAGGGTGGGCTAGGTAGGTCTAGCTTTGGTCCATGTCTCCACTAGGTTTGGTCACATTTGGTTCAATTTGGTGAATTTGTGTCATGGGTTCATTTGGGTCACTTTGGGTTCAAATTGGGCTAACTTGGGTTTGAGCTTGAATTGAGCCCAAGTTATTGAGCAATATTGTGTATATGATTGCCATGAATGGTTTAGAAAAGGATTGGAGTGGATTTGGATTGGTTTGGGGATCAATTTAGCTTGATTTGGGATTTTAGTCAATTTGGGGCATGTTGAGTTAACTTGGGTTTAGGTTAGGCTAGGGTTGGGTCCAAGACTATTTGGAGGTTCCAAATGGTCTAGGGGGATGTCATAAAGAGTTTCCAACATCAATTGGGTGGAAATTTTCGGAGTAGGGCAATCAATTGGAGGAATTTTGGAGATGTGTTCAATTTGGGCTAATATTGGGTATTTTGGTT
This sequence comes from Papilionanthe hookeriana x Papilionanthe teres, assembly GCA_022702705.1. Classification (NCBI taxonomy): domain Eukaryota; kingdom Viridiplantae; phylum Streptophyta; class Magnoliopsida; order Asparagales; family Orchidaceae; genus Papilionanthe; species Papilionanthe hookeriana x Papilionanthe teres. Next base: position 10,228,150 of record CM040430.1, on the reverse strand, counting down.
CAAGTGGGTTTGAGTGAGACTTGGATCAAAATTGGGGGTAATCGATGGTTCAACTCAGTTTAGGGGAGTATTATGAAGAGTTTGGGATTCAAATTAGGGAGAAATTGATTGGTGCTAGGTCAATTTGGAGATTTTGGGTCACTTGGGCAAATTTGGGAATTTTGGATTTATGTTGAAGTTAAACTCAAATGTGAATCAATTTGAGCTTAGCTTTCATTTAGATTAGCATTGGAGATGTTGAATTAAATTTTGGAATTGATATTGGGCAAAATTGGGGTCAAGTGGGTTGACTTTGGGTTCAATTTGGGCACTTTTGGGTTAAATGGATCAAATTGAGGCTTTTGATTAAATTGTGCTAAATTGACCAAATTGAGGCATGTGGTAGTTGAGAAAAATGAAATTGGGAATATTTGGGAGGTTTTAGGAATTTATGGGAATTTTTAAAATTTTTGGAATTTTGGGCTAAGAGGGGCATTTTGGTCATATTGGGGATTTTTTGGAAAATTTGGTAATTTTGGTTAATTTGACTGGTAGGGAGTATTTTGGAATGATTTTTGGAGAAAATTTGGTTTTTTGGAAATTTTGGGGGATTTTAGGGTTTTGGAGGTATTTTTGGTAGGTTTAGGGCCAAGGGTTTTGAAATTGAAATTTTGAAAAAATTGAGATTGGTTGAAAGTACGTAATATGGAATTGTTTAGATTGAGCCATGGACCAAGGGTGACCCTCATTTGGTCCTTTATGTGTTGGTACTAGCCAAACCCTAGCCTGAGACTAAGAGCTTGGGAAAACCACCTACATGAGTTTCCAAAGAGTTAGGGGATCAAAGGAGATGTGCTTTGTTTAGGGTTGTGATTGTAATGTGTGTAGTGTAAGTGTGTGTGTGCTAGTCCCAGCTCTCCAGGGTAAATCCTAAGGTCTGACCACCTATAGGAGACTTCCCCTGGGCTTCCTTATGCTTGGTCTCTTCCTCCCAAAAACTTGAGGTTAGGCCTTAAGCAATGAAAACTATCAGTGAAGCAAAGAAGTGTGAATTTCTAAGGGGGATGCTTCTATGGCTAGTCTTCTTAGAAAGTCACTAGGAGAGTCCTATGGCTAGACCCTAGGCTATTCTTAAACAAACTACACCTCAACCAAAAGTGAGGTCAACAAATATCTCTACATAAAGTGGCCATTTAGAGTGCATTTTACCTAGAAGAGAGGGTCATTTGCATACATACCACCCAATTTTTCTATATTTACACATGTACCACCTAAACTTCAATTTTGTTGATTTATACCACCCAAATCTTTCCTGTTACTTCAAAATACCCTTACTTAAACTTTTAAAAAGTGAAATACACTTTTTAATCCATTGGTAAGATGGCATTTGTATAAGAATTGATGTTTAGTGTTAGTTATAGAAATACAAAAGAATTGTATGGTATGCATGTAAATCTTCCAAAATGAATAAAGAAAGTTATTTACAGCAAGTACCTCTTACAAGGATTGTATTTAACCACAATGAACTTGCAAATATATGTCCAACTTTCAACTGTATAAATTAACTTCCCTCCATCTTAACAAACTTTAGTCACACATACCCCAACCCTTATTCGTGAGACAACATACAATGCATCAGAACTATCTGATCAACATCATCCTATGTACATATATATAATTACAGCATAACCAACACACACTTAACATGCAATCCCATCGCTTTGATGGCTAATCTCCTCAATAATAGCACTGTGATCAAATATAGATTCTAATGGAGCCCATTCATTTAGCAAAACACTAATCCTCTCAATCACTTCCTCCTCCATGTTCTTCCCTGAGTTCTGACTACCGAGTTGTGAATGCGACTCGGTTTCGTGGAGCAACTCTGCTGCTCGTTTCATGATCTTGCCATCAGTCGATGACGCCGGCAGCCTTCCACTCAGGACGTCGAGAAGAATGTTTCGTGCTTCCTCGAATCGGCCTTGTTTGATGAGGCAGAGGCTGAGGTTGCAGGCTTTGTTGGCGTCGGCATCGATCATTTGTGCCTTAAGATAGACTGCTTCTGATGCCCTGTATTTTCCTTGTTGCATGTATGCCCAACCCAAGTTTCCCTGAATTCATATGTTTAATGAGTCTGCAATTATAAATATTAAGAGCATATATATCATTTACATTAATTGTATAACATTGCAGTCTATTAAGTCGTACAAAGACTGTGTTAGTTTAAGGAAATATTTTCTTAGTCTTTTTTGAAAACAACACTTAAAATTGTTTCATTCCTTAAAAAAGGGCATTTACATATTTACCACCCAATTCTAACATGCCTTCTCATATGCAACGCTAAAGATAAATGCAGCATGGAGAAGACAGAAAATAGGCAACTGCAAAATATTTATTAAATGAGGGCTATTCATGCATATAAAAAATTAAGTCTTACCTAATAACAAAGCTGCTATCAATGTCATTTTTTTTAATTACATGATAAAACCGTAGAAAACTTGATAAGAAGCTTAAAATATATCTAGATGCCGTTTTGTGCTGTAAATTTTAAGATTTTGGGAGAGAATTTGAAAAATAGAGACAAAAAGTTATGTATGACATTTAACATCAAAATTTGACTGTTATGTATGACATTTAACATCAATATTCAACCTTTGAATATCTTGCCTTATTGCCAATGTCAAATACACACAAGACAAAGAAACCAAAAATACATGATGTCTTGAGTTGTGACTTCTACCAATTTGAAATTCATGCAATAATGTTTACCATATCATTTTTAATACTTAAAAGGCGTTTTTTTCATTGTTAAATTTTCAAAGTTAGTTGGGACATAGTTTTCAAAACTTAGATGATCTACTTTGAATATTATTCAAAATCAATGGAGACAATAAAACATATGGAGTCTCATACCAACACACGAGAAGTCTCTTGGGCTATTGAGACTTGAAACTTTTTCCCATGAGAGCGAGCAGTTTTAGTTGTCTTTCCATTGAAGGCCTCTCCAGTGAATATCAACTTCAGTTTTTTCTTTAGTAGTTCGATCTGCTCTTCTATCATCCCGCATTTCTAGTCATGCACGAGACAAGCTGTTAGGATTTAATATTTCATATATATAATAAAAACATTATATATTTTTAGAAGATTTAAGGTATTGTATACCTTGTAGAGGTCAATAAGGACATTGTCAAGGGATTCTTGTGCATACTTGGAGCAGAAATGTCGGAAAGACTTGATGGCTTCGATGGCTTCTTCAGGTCGATTTTGTTGCTTCATGACCAATGCCATGTCCTTGAGGGCACTGTCGACTCGATCACCATTGTTGATCGCTTTCCAAAACCATACAATTGACGCATCGAGGTCTTTGTCTACTAGCTAAATTGTTGCATAAAATGAAATGAATTATAATTTGATGTTGTTGCCTTAGTATTTCGCCTTGTTGTTTTAAACAATATAAAAAAGTTGAATCTACATTACAAATGTGAAAGAAGATTAATCTTTCTTAGATGATTTACTCCTAAAAAATATGACATGGGACACGATGAGATCTTGATTTCTACTATGCAAAATGAGCTATTGATCCTAATGCTAATTTAAGTCTCGAGTCAACATGTATGTATACATCCCACTTTTGAATAAACATAGAATTAATATGATTTACAAGCTTGAATAGAATGACACAACTTCACCTAGCTTCACCAAATCAACAACATCTCATTATCTCCAAACTTGTGTGATGCTATGCATGATAAGTGCCACATAGTTTTCTCAGCTCCAGGACAACCAAACAAGGAGTTAATTCAAAACCCAACTGCCATTTGATTTGAGTCTTCTAATTCTCACTAATGATGCATCTTCATCACAAGCTTTATCATTAATGTTTGATGCTTAAAAACAATTGACAACATATTGGCCCCCATTTTATGCAAAGGCATATTTAGTATTAGCAATCATTGTAAACTCCTAAGTTTTCCTTGTCCCTATTTATAATAATGTATATAAAAAATATGGTCACACTGATCTTGAAGAGATGTGACGGTCTGAAGGAGACAAGAACGATAAAGAAAAGTCCACCAACAGAAGGCCCGGAGGCTCACAAAGCTGACCAAATACATTCAGACGAGCCATGTTTCACAAAGCCGGCCAAATATTTTTAGAAGAACCAATGCCTACAAAGCTAACTAGATACATTCAAACAAGCCAAGGGCTACAAAGCTGACTAGATACATCATACTTGTAAAATACAAAAAAAAATTTGTAATGCCTTCATTAAAGCAATGTCAAAAATATAATATGACTAAATCGTACTTAATTCCCTATAAATAGAGAGATTATTTTATATACAAATGGTGGAAAAAGTTGTGATAAAATAAAATGGTCCACAAGAGACCCAGGAAGACCCCATTAGCCCGAGAGAGAATGTCACTATGCACTCCTCCCTCAATTTCTCCCCCTCCCTTCTTACGCTTTATTCCCTTCAAGTGTGATTCACAGATAAATCAGGATTCAAGCTCGTAAAAGGTGTTTCATGTGAGTGTGGATCATGCCACAAACAAAAAGAGGAGCAGCCAATAGAAAAAACCTATAACGAAGACACTGGCAACGCAAAGAGCACTCGAGAGTTTGTGAACCAGTAGATCCATAAGTTGAAGGATCAAGTGATGGACACCATCCGACATGCGCCGGCTCGGGGAAGAGAGCAGTACTCCCGAGAGTAAGGGTTAGCGTCAATCGAACAACATCAATACTTCAATAGTGTCGGGTCGGCAGCAATCGACCAACATCAGCTTGGGCGCACTGAAGCTCCCCAAAAGCCAGAGAATGTGTTTTCTTGGCAAATCTCTGAAGCCAAGCCATCAAAGATGTTTAAGATCTCGACAGTAGAATTCTATAAATGCACAGCTGATCCAACCAACTACATAGCCTCATTTGAATCGACAGTTTGTCTGCTGGGAATCAACAACATATTGAAGTGTCATCTTTTCTTCATCACGCTGAGGGGGTCGCCCCTCGGGACATTCAACACCTTACCACAAGGAGTGATCTCATCATTTGCCGATTTCAAGAAAATATTTTTGGAGCAATTTTCAGTGATCAAAAGCCTAAGAAAATTTCGCATGCCCTCTTGTAGATCTTACAGGAACAAAGTGAGAGCCTCCGCTTGTTCGTGACGCGCTTCCAGAAGGAGATGACGTAATTGTGGGACTTGTAGCCCGAAGTAGCCTATGCCTCTCTAACTCGAGGGCTGGAGAAAAAATTGTTGTGATAAGCGCTAGTCCTGCAATGACCAAAGACCCTACCTGAGCTATTAGAACTAGCTAACATTCATATGTCGGTTGAAGAATACAACTCCCATGCATCATTCAGAACCGAGCAAGCTAACCGCCTTCAACTTAAAAGAACTCCCGGTTAAGAAAGGCGAGAACCGAGGCACGATCCTCACCACTCAGCTTGAGTTTGCTTTGAAGACTCACAGAGATTCTCGGATGACCGAGCGACTGACAAAGCATACCACCGAGGGAGTCAGGGCCAATATTCTAACTATCACCCGACTCGACAATAGGAATGTGTTATTGTTCCAAATATTGTATTATATTTTCAAGTCATCAAAATATAATATTTTTATAATTATGCACACAATATCAGGTTCGGTCGTCACTCTGGGAACTTGGAGGGTTCATGTAATAGCTTGTTCCAGATCTGATTGACACTCGGAGAACTCGGGCTGACTTGTTAGTAGTTCAATTTTCCTAAATGTCTGACAATGATGAATTATCGACTGATCGCAAAATTCACAAAAAACTGGTTGTCAACGCTCACGCATGATAAATACTTATCTCTTAACTCGAAACAAGTTAAGCTTTGGAAGAGATTCCCTACTCATGAGCGAAAAGTTCTGCGACAGGTACCATATAAATCCCCTCAGCATCAAGTCTTAATGGTTATCCCGTGAAAGGTGCGACAAGATATGCTTAATATACCTAGAGAAAGGAGTGGCCCTCTAAGGCAACGACCTGTCCGAACAAACGAAACTTAGGAAATGTAAGACTTGAGTCGAGTGATAACTCAATAAAACTGACAAAAGACATTCTTAAAAATCCGAATCATCAATCATCACAAACCGAGCACATATCACAAGAAAAATAAAATACCTGGTAAAGGTAAAATGCAAAAAATAAAGGTAAAAACTGACTGAAAGCTTCACTTTATTTAATGTTTATAAAGTTAGAGAGAATTTCCTATACGTTTATATACAAATATCAAAAAGAAAAAAAATTATCTAATTTACAGATAAAACCAAAGCCAATCAAGCTAAGTCAACCGGCAAAGCCAACCAAACCGGCGAGCCATCGAAGAGCACAAATGATGCGAAAATCGACGAAATTAGACTAATGAGTCATTAAATATGATCAATAAATTTTCATTAAAATTATCATATTTTTGTTGCAACTTCACATTCAAAAAGTATGAAAATCTAGGAGCAAAATATATATAAAAAGAATATGACCGCGCTAATCCTGAAGAGATTTGACGGTCTAGAGAAAACAAGAACAATAAAGCAAGGTCTACCAAGAGAATGATTGGAGGCTCACAGAGCCTACCAAATACATTTAGAAAATTAAGGCTCACAAAACCGACCGGATACATTCTGACAAACCAAAGCAAACAAAGCCGACCAAATACATTTAGACGAACCAAAGCCTACACAGTCTACTGGATACATCGCACTTATAAAATACAAAGAATATTTTGTAACGTCTCATTAAAGCATGCACGGTCAAAAATATAATATCACTAGATCATATTCTATTCCCTACAAATAGGGACATCATTTCATGTACAAATGGAGAAAAAAATTTTGATTGAATAAAAAATCCGGGAAGATCCCATTTTCCTCGAGAGGGCAAGTCATTGGCACTCCTCCTTAGTGAGTTTGAGCTGATGTCGATCGATTGGTGGCGACCCGACACTGTCGAAGTATCGATGTTGGTCGATCAGCGTTGGCTCTTCCTCTCGAAGGTGTTGCTCTCTCATTGAGTTAGAGCACGTCGGACCATGTTGTTCGTGTCTCTGTTATGAGTTTCTTCTCCGTTGGGAGCTCCTCTTCTTACTTGTGGCATGATCCAGGATCACTGCATCTTTTAAGATGTTGAATCATGATTTGTCTGTGAATTACACCTCAAGGGAATACCTTCCAATGAGGGAGAGAGGAGGAGAAACAGATGGAGGAGTGCATAATCACTTATTCTCTTGGGGCTAATGAGATCTTCCAGTGTGTCTTATGAACAATTTTATTTTAACAAAACTTTTTTTCTCTTTTTGTACATGAAATGATTCCTTATTTATTAGGGATTGAGTACGATCCAATGATATTAAATTTTTGAACTTGCTTTAATGAGTGCATTACAAAATATTATTGGTATTTCACAAGTGTGATTTATCAAGTCGGCTTTGTAGGCCTTGGTTCGTCCACATGTATCAGGTCGACTTGGTAAGCCTGGTTCGTCTGGATGTATCTGATTGGTTTTGTGAGTCTTGGTTGGCCTGAATGTATTTAGTCGGCTTTGTGAGCCTCCAGGCCTTCTGTTATTGGACCTTCTTTTATCATTCTAGTCTCTTCTAGACCGTCAAAACTCTTCAGGATCAACATTGCCATATTTTTTTATATCCAATTTAAATGATCATTTATTCTACTTGGTTTCTAATTTGCCTGATATAGGTTCAAACATAATCTTCAAAGGTCCTCTTGGACCATCTGTGATCAATTCCTCAAGTGTAAGAGCAATCTAAAGCGTGAGTTGCATCCTCCTTAGTATTACACTTTCTCTATCTTTACAAGAAATTATTAAAGGGACTATAACATAATAAAAAGTAAGGATATGTCATTTAAAAATAAAAGAAAACAAGCAAAATAAGTATCAAAAAGATGAATAAATAAATATAATATGAAAAAATCAAAAGAATGAAAGATGAAATTAAAACACTACTACACATAGTTAACAACTCATTATCTACTTGCTAAACATAAACATGAAATGATGATTCATAATAACTTAACCTCCAAAAAATGAATTAAACATAGCATAGAGCACTTTCTTCTACAAAGCCTGATTGAACCACCACACAATATTAGAGACAATTCATCTCCCCCATTTAAGCAATGATTAACTAATCATTAGAGAACAAGCAAAACTTAACAATATTCATCCACAAGACTTCTTCTGTTTATGCTTAGCCAATTCAAATACATCTCTCCTTCTTAATGATACTAAACCAATCTCTAAAATCAAATAAAATAATAAAAGCAGTTCAACAGATCTATAGCCAACATAAAGCTGGTAAAGCTAAAAATTTTATCATCATATCGCGACCCAAAATCTCTCCCAAAAAACAAGTTCAGATCTTGCTTCATGAAAGATTGGGAGAGTTAGTGAAGGGGAGCTGAAGATAGAGAAGCTATCAGGAATCCAAGGAAATAAAATAATGCTGTAAAAGCAAGAACCTGAAGATGCTTCGCACGAACATAAGGGCTATCTCCAACTGGAACTTTGTGGATGACATGAAAATATTCCTTCTTCTCTCCTCTTCTGCTTCCTCCCTCCATTCTCTATCTCTCTCTCTCTGTGGAAGAGGAGCTTACGTATTACTCTTCGGCTTCTCTGCCGTACAGGCTTGTCATTACCAAATATGAGGGAGGGAGGTTTGGATCTGGACGGGAAAGCGTCCGGATTCGTGGATCGCGCGGATTATCGGACAAGGGGGTTTTTGAGTATTATTGCCGCGAATGAAGCCCAGTTCATTTCGTGACTCGGCTTTTAACGGGGACGGGTCATTTGCCAAATTATTAACGCCGTTGAATGTTTATGCCATTATGCAAACATCCAAGCTTTCCGGTTCAATGGAAATATATATATATATATATATATATATATATATATATATATATATATATATATATATATATAAGAAATGATTGACGGGTGGAACTATGAACCACCTTGTGGCTCGTAATCCGTCTCGGTTTGGGTTGGACCCACGTGTTAAAACTACTGGAGTATCACCTCGATATAGTGTCAGTCCCTTAGAGGATTGTCCACAGGGGACTTACACCGCCGAAATAGATGTTCTATCATTACATACATAGCACGGGAAACATTGCTATTTACAAATATTTATCGAGTGTGTGCAATATCAATTATCCTATGTTATGACGAAGATTTACGTATAACAGCTTAATTTTAGTTTTTACATATGTGTCACTCTATTAATTTTATATTTTAATTAAATAATGATATTTTTTGTGCTTAAAAGATTTGTGCGCACCCTAAAGCCAACATGGGTATGCAAATGGGACTTTTAGGTCTGCTAGATGCTATTTTTTTACTAAATATGAATATCTTCATGTACTAATAGTTCATATAGTTGATTGACCGCATTCGCTGAGACCACAACCTTCAATGTGATAGCAGCAGAGATTAATCATCGAGAGGACCTTGCGAGTTTAACTGCTGAGCCCACCTGCATCTGCCAAGCTCCATTGTTGAGTTCACGTAATAACTCTAAGCATCAAAAGGGAGGTGACTCATGTTGGGTAATGTGGAAACTCGGTCTACATTAATTTAATTAGATTTCTAATTAAGAATATCAACTACTGTTCACCTACCTTCAACCTACCGCTCTCCTACCTCATCCCATCTACCGCTCACGTACCTCCCGCGTATCACTCTCTTGGTTTCTATAAATAGCCTATTTTTACTTAAAGGTGAAGCCAAGCTAGGACCAAGTCAAGTCCTCAAAGAGAGAAAGAGAGGAAGAGAGAGAGAGAGGAAGGGAGAGAAGGAAATAGAGATTTTCTTGTAAACATCGAGGTGCTCGACGGTGTAATTTATCGAAGTAATAAAATCCATGCAGCTCCGTGGACGTAGGCAAATTTGTCGAACCATGTAAATCTATGTTGCTTTGGCATTTTTCTCTCTGCAATTTTTTCTCGTTCTATTTTTCGCTTTATTGTTGTCGCTTTTCAAAACAACTAGTATCAGAGCCTTGGGTTCGAATAAGGAAAAACAATGGGCAGAGATGAAGTGATGGTATCGAGGATTAAAAAGTTCAATGACACATATTTTGGTTATTGGAGGATACAGATAGAGAACTATCTCTATAGAAAAAAACTTAATCTTTCGTTACTGAGAAAGCAACCAAAAAAGATGGATGAGTCTGAATGGAATATGTTGGATCGACAGGTTATGAGGGTTATACGATTAACTTTGTCGAGATCGCTAGCCCACAACGTTATCAAGAAAAAGACTACTGCAGATATCATAACGGCTTTATCATGTATGTATGAAAAGACATCGACGAATCACAATGTGCACTTGATGAAAAAGTTATTCAACTTGAAGATGGCGAAATGTGTGTCTGTTACTCAACACCTGAATGATTTCAATGTCATCATAAATTAATTGTTGTCAACTGAAATTGATTTTGATGATGAGATATGTGCGCTAATATTGTTGGCTTCATTGCCAAATAGCTGGGAAGTCATGCGGATTACAGTTAGCAGTTCTGTAGGTAAATCTAAACTGAAATATGTTGATATTCATGATTTGATTTTAGTTGAAAAAGTGCGCAGGAAAGATTCTAGCCAGACCTCGGGTTCTAGTTCGACACTGATTGTTTATTCCAGAGGGAGATCACAAGACAAAAGCTCAAACAGAGGAAGATCAAAATCAAAGTCTTGTCATGAGACAACTTGCTAAAATTGTGGCAAGGTTGCCACATAAAAAGGAACTGCATGAATCCTAAGCAAAAGGAGAATGATGGAGCTAATATTATAGCTGAAGAAATACAGAATGCGCAATTGCTGACAGTTCACAGTTCTGTTGATAACTGAATACTAGATTCACGGGCTTCCTTCCATACATCTTTCCACCGGGAGTTAATGTCAAATTATGTTGCAGGCGACTTTGGAAAGGTACATTTGGTTGATGGAAAAGCTCTGGACGTGGTGGGGATGAGAGACGTTGATATTGCACTCCCTAATAAGAGCAAATGAACTTTGTAAAAGGTCAGACATGTTCCTGAGTTGAAGAAAAACCTCATCTCTATTGGGCAGCTCAATGAGGGTAGTCATTTGGTAGTGTTCTCAAATAGCACCTAGAAGTTTACCAAAAAAGCATTAGTATTGGCTCGAGATAAGAAAACTGACACACTATTAATGACTATTGATTTACCCAACACTGTTGCTATTATAGTTGCAGAGAGCACGAGAGATTTGTGGCATTGCAGGCTGAACACCTAAGTCAGGGGTGCATTATGGGGAAGCAGAAGAAGGTCAATTTCTTGAAAAGTGACAGAGCGTCAAATGCAGGAAAATCGGACATTGCATAAACAAATGGTGGAGAACCACAGAGCTATGAAGAAATTTTGCAAGATGAGAATTCGAGCAAGTGGAAGCTGACCAAGAAGAAGAAGATAGATTCCCTGCCAAGGAATCAGACTTGGGAGCTAACAGAAGTTCCACCAAGGAAGAAGACATTGCACAACAAGTGGGTGTACCTGGTGAAGACTGCGCTTAGTAGCAATAAGAGATATAAGGTTGGACTTGTTGAAAAGGGCTCTCAGCAAGCGCAAGATAGTGCTCATGCAGTGGGAGTCATAAGCAGATACAAGAGTAACCCAGGAAAGAGCTTGGTAGTTCAAGGCTAGGTTGATGATGATATGTCAACTGAGGGTGTTACTCATGAGAAGTTGAAGTTGTGCTCGACTTCAGCTGGTCTTCTGGCATGAAGACAGTGGTTTTGAGTTATAGAGGTGGAGGATATCGTGTTTTAGGAAAAGGTCGGTATAGTTAGTAGATGATGCAGCCAGTAGATGATGTAGTCAGTGTCTCAGTTTCCAACTGGGAGAATTGTAGGGTAATGCGGAGACCCGATCCACATTAATTTAATTAGATTCATAATTAAGAATCTCACCTACCGCTCACCTACCTTCCCACCTACTGTTCACCTACAACATCCCACCTATTGCTCACCTACCTCCCAACTATCACTTTCTTGGTTTCTATAAATAGCCTCTTTTGGCTTAAGGGTGAAGTCAAACAAAGGGCCAAGCCAAGTCCTCTAAGAGAAAGAGAGGAAGAGATAGAGAGAGAGAGAGAGAGAGAGAAAAAAATAAAAATTTTCTTGTAAACATCGAGGCGCTTGACGGTGTAATTCCTCAAAGTAATAAAATCATCTGCAGCTCTGTGGACGTAGATAAATTTGCCGAACCACATAAATCTGTGTGTCGCTTTGGTGTTTTTCTGCTTGCAATTTTTATCGTTCTATTATTCACTTTATTGTCGTCATCTTTCACAACAACCCCCTAAGAAATAATCACTATCGATGTCTATTTATGAGTTGTCTGCACTCATGTCGATATCCCTTCAATGACAAATCTTGGACAAACCCGTACAGTACAACTTATGGCATTGCCTTTTTTATTATTTTATGTTTTGTAGCCCTGCAAGGGTCAAGGATATTCTATGAAGCACATACATAGAGGAGTCGTCACAAGCTCGGGAAGAAGGAGATGGGGGGTCAAGTTTGGGTGTTTTTGGCTGATTTATTTGTGTTAAATTTAGTTTAATTTTGACATGAGTCTCTTGACAGTATATTAACCAAACTTTGACTTGAATATCTGAATCATAATCTAAAATTTGTATGCATAATAAAAGATATGAACGAAGATTTTGCAAATAAATTATTTTATTTTTCCTTAATTTAGTCTCTAAACGACATTATTTTAGTTTCATTTTTCATTTTTCTCATTTATCCCTTCTATAATTGTTTATCACTATGATACTTCTTCCAAAATTTTTTTCATAATTAAATTCCTCATAAAATAAATACAAATTTTCAAAAGAAATTACTTAATTATTTTTTATATTTGTGAACTCATACTTGATAAATAACTTATGAATGACGACCTAATAAATTACATAATTGTTCTTGTAACCAAATATTTTTAAATTTTTTATGCTCTTAAAGTTTGGTATCATGAAAATATCAAATAAATAGAATAATATAAAAAAAATGAAGCATATTAATATGAGATAATTAAATGCAAAAAACTTTGTAAAACATGATGAATTTTCTTAAAAAAGAAAAAAAAAACTCACCTTCTTTTTGTGATGAGCTGAAGCACAATACGAATTTGGGACTGTCATGATGATAAGAGATAGATCTCATGCCAATAAGTTATTGTCGTGTTATAGGTAGGAAGGCGCACTCGTGTAAAGAGTGCGAGACAGGTTTCTCTGAAGCATAGGCTTCGAGCGGCGCTTACGTTGATTTTCGTTATCATTCTGAAATGTTGATGATGAAAATAAGAATAGTTAGTTAAGTTAAAAAATTGATTCTCCCTTGTTATTAAGGGATATTTATATACGTACCACCAAATTCTTATGTATTTACATATCCAACTCCCTATACTTATATTTTACATTTATGCCGACCGGATTTTTCATATTACATCAAAAATATAATCAAATTCATTTCTAAAAGTGAAATATATATTCTCATACATAAATAAGATGATATATACGTAAAAAAATTAAAGTTCACGAGGTAGATATGTAAATAGATCAGAATTGAGTGGCATGTATATAAATCTTACTTTCATTCAAAGCACAATCTTACTTTCATTCAAAGCACAATGCATATGGGCAAGTAAGGGTGTAATAAAAAACTCGAGTGAGCCCTGAGCTTGTTCGTGTTCGGCTCGTTTCAAATTTCTTGTGTTCGAAATCAGCTTGTTTGAAATGACTCATAAATAATCCTCTTCGTATTCTTAAATTCAAATTTATTCATATTAACTATTTTTTAAATCTTTCCAATAAAAAAAAGGAAATAAAAATAGTTTCCACTTGCTGTACAAAAAAAATTGATGTTTGTCATCATTTTTACATTTAAATAGGATTTTTATTTGGGATTCTTTAGATATAGACAATGTGGGACTATATATAAAAGATGGGCCATAATTCTTATGGCCGTGGAGTCATTTACAAACATAACCACAAATTCTTATGTATTTACATATGTAGAAAAGACAAGGGGCCTACGGGATTTTTTGAGAAAAATCTTATGGTATTTACATACATATCAATTAAGGGTCTGTTTGAGGTAGCTTGTACATTTCAGGATAAACAACTTATCCTGAAATATGGCCTGCGGGTCGACTTTGGGGGTCGACCTGCGACCTGCGTTTAATGTATAAAACTCAATCGCGACAGACAGCGTTTTAAAAAACGTGCGAACCAAATGATCAGACGGCGTTTTCAAAAACGTCGTCGTACTTATAAGCTGCCCAAATGGGCCCCAACTCTTGTATATTTATAATTCTTAAAACATAAAAGGAATTCTAGACTTCCATTGCTCTATTTTAAGGTCATTTATAAACATACCACCCAAATCCTATTTAATCACATATCCAACATCTAAACCTATATTTTTATATAAGTTTACAACCTAAATAATTTTTTCTAAAAATTATTTTTTATACATATAAAAATTTAATATAAAAAAGATATAAATAAATATTCTTATTTAATTATTTAATTATTTTAAGTTAAAATGAGTCGAACATAAACGCGTAAACTTTATTCTTGTTTGGACCATTTATAAATGGGCATAAATAAATTTGTTTAAAAAATTTTAAAAAGGAGATTGACACAGGAAAATAAATCGAGAAAGCAAGAACTTAGCCTTCTCGAATTGGATGATTTTAAAAATACTTGCGTAAATTAGGCTATCTGAGAGGATTATTTTACAAAATTTTTAGGTCCTTTGAATTTTGTGGGAAAATTATGGAATCTCCAAATAACCATCGAATAACTAGCGAATAACCCGTGAATAACATTAAAATGAAACTGCAGGGTTATTGACAAGTTATTAGGAATTTATTGCAGCGTTATTTGAGCAATAACCTCACAATACTCCGAATAACAGATAAAAAATATAAAATGAAACCGCAGAGGTTATTGGGGCGTTATTAGGAGATTATTCGCTGATTATTCGGAATAATACCATAATAATATGCTAATAACCTCCCGATAATCCTAAAATACACGATCACGAAGGTTATTAGGTGGTTATAAAATTGATATATTTTGATGAGTCACGATTAAATCATTAAGAATTTAATAATAAAAAAAGAGTTAATACATCATCATTAAATTTAATATTTGAGTGAGGATGTGAGAAATGTATGAGAAGTTGCTAGATTTGTAAATATCAATATTTCCCTCAGAACTCCAAATTCCAATCCACATATATAATGGAGAAATCCTTCGTTAGTCGCAGAGGTTTTAGCGCATACTTTCACGGCTTGGCTTCCTCTCCCATTTAGGGTTTTAGAGCGGCCTCGTCCTCCTGGGCTATACCCCTCTTCCAATCGAGCTTCACAACCAGCGATTCCCTTAAATCGAAGGCCTAGCGCTCTGTTGCCATGGACCGTTACCAGAGAGTCGAGAAGCCGAGGCCCGAATCCGCCATTAACGAGAACGAGATCCGGATCACCACCCAGGGCCTCATTCGCAACTACATCAGCTATGCCACCAGCCTTCTTCAGGTAGATCCGCCGCTCCGTTGCCTTTCATGTCCTCTATCATAATATCTGTATGTTCTAGTTTATGCACCGCTTATCCATTTCTTCTCCGATGCTATTCTTCTGCATTATCGTGCAAACTTGATCGTAATGCTTGCTGTTTATATTATTGTTCCTACTTTTTGGTGCTTCCCTAATCACTCTGCCGGATAATGATGGTTTAGTATGGCTTTCTTCCTACATTAGGAGTGATTCTCTTATTATGTGTTTATGCTTATGGGACTGTATAGAGCTTGGATCAAGCTTTCTTTAGCAACTTTATGCGTTATTCTCGTTTTTAGCGTTCAAAGTAATACTGATAAGACTATTATTATGCTTGTAGTTTCTTGTACTGTGGATAGTTTCGGTATTGATTTATGATATTTTTATTCTCCCACAAATGATTTGTTATCGTCATTTGAATGCACATTTTGCTTCTCTTCCAATAGGAACTCAGTTCCTGACTTTTCTTTTATTTTTTTTGGGGACCTTAAAGGATTAAATATGATTTGAAGCTTCTTCAATTAGCGGATTTGTACTTTCAGGTGCCAATTGGGATTATATTTTTTGGTATGAATGGCCGCATTCATGTCATTGCCTGTTTGTATTTATTTATTAATTTTGGCGTGACAATTTTAGCAGATGCATGAAGTTTCACACACTTAATAACCAATCTTAATGTGAAGTAAGTTGAATTTGGTGTATCCCCCGGAAGTTGGAGAAATGGATTATGGGAGAAGTTGAGTATGTTAAGTAATCTATGCAAGACCTTTTAACGAAGATATTTCATATATTTTGATCATGAAAACTATGCCATTTTTCCATACTACTTATTTTTGTTATGCTCTTCACAGCAAGTAGAGGAACTCATCTAGAGGATTTGGAATTTTTTTAGTATCTTATTACAAGAATGAATCTTTTACAAATATAATAGTATTGTTATTCTCAATATTTTGTTCATTCAAGTGTTTGGATAATTATAAAAGCATGGATGCTATCTCTTTGGGTTTTTAACACGTCTTTACAATACGATGGAGTTGTGTTTTTGTGTTGGACATGGCAATAATGGAAACAAACTATCTTTTTGTTATTGCGAGGTGGAGTTGCTTATTCAATATCCAGGCACAAATTCATGTTGTATGCAGTTATATCTTTTGTTTAATTAGGAGGATTGAGTTCCATTGGAATAGGATGTTGCATTCTAGATGTATTCTTTGAAGATGTAATATTTTTCAAATGTTGTGGCTTTGTCTCTTAGCATGAATGAAATAACCAAGCGTGTTCCATGCAAATTTGAGCAACCAGACCTAATAAAACTAAAAATATCTAGTGGAATTCGTTGGAAAATAAATGATACACAAATTAACATTAACATTGATGATGTATCAATGAACTATAACCAAAAGAAACTGTTGTTATAAAATACAATAGTATATTTTTCCCAATAGAAATTCTATTGTTGAAAGATACCAATAATCTATGAAGTAATCCTGTTTATTCTTTATGGGTGAAGCTCAGGGATAAAGCAATGGCGTATTATTTTGAAGATCACGGGCATCAATTATTGTGTATGGATAAGTTATTTTCTTTTGATACGTACTTTAGAGATTTGGAGAAAGAAGAAGGCATTTGTGTAGGAGCTTTAATCATTTGGATCTGTGATATATGTGAAAATAGAGATAAAAGTGGATGTAAGTAAGTAGGTCAAATGGAAAACACAAAGATGGTGATAAATGTTGGTGCTTTTTGTAGGAAATCAACGGAAAACTTTGTTTATTTCATGCATCATTCCTCTAGGATGTTGGTCTAGACTGGCGACATTTATGAATCTCTATTTTGGTTTCGGTGCGGTATGAACATCTTTTTTTTAGAAGTTATTCCTTTTTTAAGAGCGACTGGGAATTCTAAGATTACCTATTATTTATTTCAATTTTTTTTCTTATAATTATTTTTAAAGATTTACATACATACCACTCAATTCATATGTATTTACATATCTAACACCTAAACATCAATTTTTACATACAAATCACCTTACCCATGCATGAAAATGTATATTCCATTTGTAAAATTGTGATATGAAGATTTGGGTGGTATAAATGTAAAAACCAAAGTTTGTGTTGGATATATAAACACATAAGAATTGGATGGTATACTTGTAAATGCCCCAATTATATTTTGTATTTGATCTAATGGAAATTTATTTGTTATTGCATGGAAGAAGAGATCTATGATTCTTATAAAATGAGAGTTCTATGCTATTTTAGCTTAGTAATTCCACATGCTAATGGATTCAAAGGGGCACGCTTTTAAGGCACAAAAGACTTGAAGGGGAAAAGATTTTGGGGTTTGCCCAACTAAGAATGCCCACCATTTGTGGTAAGTTAATACACTGGTGGTCCAGCTCCAAACTTGTGGATTGATATTAGCACAAGATATATCTTGGACATTAGAGATGAAGAAATGTGACACTTGGTTGTTGCCAAAAAAAGAAAAAAAAAGTGCATCTAATGAATTACTTAATCTCATCATTGATTAGATTGAACTATGACATTATTGGGTAGTGTCGGTATTGATTGTAGTGCATTAATTGGACATTCAACTTCAATTGATCTTCAAACTGCAACTAGCGATGCATTTTTTGTTGGTGTACACTTTATTTGAAATAGATGTCACATCTAGGATGACAACAAAAAGAATCTCTGGTCATAATCATCATGACGAGCTTGGTTAATATTATTGTTGTATGCATCATTTGTTACATCAGGAGTACATTATATATTTCTTTTTCTTTAGATTGCTACGATGAGTTTTAAGTTCATGCTAATTATTATTAAATGGAAGTTCATGGATATTGATCCTAAAAATCATTCAAAGAACTAGTGAAATATTAAAGAACATTCTTCGGTCCATGAATATGAACATGCCAAAACTCGAGGAACTCTTATAATACTAACTAGCAATATCTAGCCTGCGAAGTTTGCTCTCAGTAAGAAAACTCATAGCATTTTGAAGAGCAGTGCCTGCTCTGTAGGTATTACATAGGGAAATTTCTAGAATTATTTAATTGTACAGACCAAATGAAAAATGAACTAAAAAGGAGGCTTATTTATAGATTTTTTTAACATTATTTTATTCATGATATGAAATATTTTTGTAATTATTTTGGAAAGAATGGTGGGGATAACAATCTCATATGATCACGTTTGTTTTATATGATCTAATTTGTTCTAATGATCTCTGCTCTTAGATTGACTTAATCAACTCTCGTAGGTGGACATGGGGCTAAGGGAAGTTGTTGTTAATAATGTTTTGAATTAATGCTTTGATTTTTCCATGTTATTAGGTACATTGCTAAGAGCACAATTATGACAGCAGATCAAAGTTTCAACGTTAAACATCAACCATATGATCCAATTAGGAGATTAGATGCTTTAAATTCTACTTCTGTTAAGAGGTAGAGGCAGACCTAATAAGACTTGGGCATGTTGTATAAAAACCGATCTTAATTTATTAGAATTGAATGAAAACATGATACTCTGTGGACACAGTGGAGAAAATGGATTCATGTAGCCACTACTTAGTGGGATAAAAGCTTGTTGTTGTTGTATCAAAGTTTCAACATTTTCGATTTACAGGACAATTTTGAGAAGATCGCCTCTTGAATAAAATCAACGGGATTACGTGACAATCTCTCTTTATTTTACATGAATTAACTTTAGTATTTGATTAGTATTTTGAGATGAATGGCTCATAGAATGTTTGAATTATTGGAGGTCTGTGGTTCATGGAAGTTAAGATCTCGTTGGATGAACTTCATAGTAGAGAGAGCTTGTCTATGTGATGTGCTAGCAATTGGATGTCTTGAAGATCTGTTAAGCGACCCCCTTATTGTGAATGACTATGAAACCATTAATTTCAAGCACCCTAGAAGCGAGCTTAGTGTCTTCTCGTGAAAGAGGATTTGCTTAGCCCATTTGGTATAATCAAAGCCAATTGATTTGAAGTTTCTTAGGCTATGATTTTAGTTCAAGTGTTCATGGTGGCATTTTGATGCACTGGATCTTATATTGATTGATTATGCTATTTTGATTTAGCATAGTCATTGGTTTGATCAAATATAGTTAAATTTGGCATCAATTCGGTTATCCTTAATTTTTTCAGTTGCTTCATGGTGTCTCTAATTGTGCTTGATTATGTAGGGTTTTTTATTATTTTTTTAGTCAGGGTCTTTACAATCCTTAACATCCATGAAATTTCTGTTATCTAAAATTAATTAAACTAAAAATATAATAAAAATGCTTTAATGGATTCTGAGCATATATGAAATCTTTAATAACTTCTATTAATCTTTTCGCACTAATGTTCGTGTATAATCTTGAATTTGCTTGCTGCTATAAAGCTCAGTTTTAGATTTTTGCTATTTTGATGATTTTTGTATCATTAAATATTTTGGGAAGCTATCAAACCTACATTCAAAGGGAATACACTGTAATATTGTGTTCTTATTTTAATTTATGAAGCCCAATGGCTATTTTAGTTTTTTTATTTCTTTAGTGGATTATACAATCGTTATGGTATTTCTTTTAAATAATAACCTCATCTGCTTACTAGGTCATTTGTATTCCATTTTTTTTTTTGCACTAAAGTCAGATCTTGGTGTTTATGGGTTGAAATTGATTTTTATGTTTGAATGAAGTTTTTTGTTGCCTCTAAAAATATTCTATGGTTTTTTAGTTGATAGTGCCCGTAGGTTAGGATTGCACTTGGTCATAATGAAGATAAAAATGGTAGCATGATAAATGTTGATTTTCAGAATTCAACGAAGTTGCTTTATTGATATTAAAAGGGGGTATAAATACCTTACATGAATCCTATAATAGGACAGACAAGAGAAAAGAAATAACATGAAAAAAAGACCTAAAACCTATATTTCCAATTAATTAATTCATAATAATTACAACTTGAAGATAAAAGAAATGACATAAAATAAGAAATGAAATTTGTCCAATCCAAGAAGATAAATCCAAAATAGGAAGGAAATAAATATAATCCTCATAACTTTTAACAAAATTAAATTAATCTAATATAACTTCTAACACTTCCTCTCAAGTTGAAACATGATTTTCATGGGCGAGGAAGATTCTTTGTGTGGTAGAACTTGAAATCTCAATCCCGTACTTGATAATCAATCTCAAAAGCATTTCGGGATAATTTTTAGTCAATTGCGGTTGTCTTTGACTGCAGTGTCTGCAGTGTCTGTAGATAGGCAGAAGACTCTTATGGGTAATGTTGTAGGGAAGTTTGCAGGGAAGTAGACAACCGACAAGAAAAACTTTATAGAATGAATTGCAAGGAAAAAACTCTGGAGGGTCTAGTGCAGGAAAAACAGTAGGGGGAAAGCGTCCCACATTAAGAATCCCCTCCTAAGACTTCAATTTGGGGTGAATTAAAGATTTCTGTTTGAGGCGGTTGGGCTAAAAACATGGAGAAGTTATGCAAGAGATACAAAGGAGCACGAAGAAGAAAGAAGAGAAGCAGGGAGGGGATATGGCTATGGTCAAAGGAGGGAGTTTTACGCTCGATATATGAGTGGAAACAATAAAATGTGAGAAAGTTGGGGTTAGGGTTAGAAAGTTGAGATGTCGATATTCAAGGGAGAAGACACACATGGATGAATGTATATGGTGGAGCGATACTTCACGGTTAATAAGTTAGATGGCGAGGAGAAACATGGCGGCTGGGTTATGTTTTTAGAGGAAATCTTTAGCTTGGTTTTGGTGGAGGGAGGTTAGATGCTCGATCAGTTCGTAGGAAGAATTTAAAGAATATTTGTTGGAACGTTTTTAAGTCATTCAAGAATGAGACCTACATGAACAATTCTATGCCTTGACTCATGAGAGGACTGACATGGAATATAGGGAGAGATTGAAACTATTGTTGGGACGACTGAAAGGGATTTCTAAAACATGATTGGAGGGAAACTTCATGAAGAGCCTAAAACCCGACATATGGGCACCACTCAAACTATTGTGACCTCAAGGAATGGGGGAGACGATGAAGATCGCCTAAATGATGGAATAAAAAAATCAGAGAAATATGACCAACAAAAGAGGTATCATGGGAGGATTCCTTAAGAGTATCTCGACTAAAATGATACCGAGGACTCAGTCGGTGTCATTTCAGGAGATGCCGAAGAAGAGGGATATGGGGACCTATCCCAAGGGCAACTTTAAGTGCCTTACAGAGGCAAAGGTGCAAGACAAGAGAGCATAAGGATTATGTTTCCTATGAGATGAGAAGTATGCCCTAGGCCATCAGTTCAAAGATCTCACGCATTAGGTACTTTTAGCTTGCGAAGGGGATGAGGTAGATAGTGAGGAGTTAGGAGAAGAAGCGATGGAGGAGGAACACATTCATTTTTTTCTCACATTGAGAACAAGGTGTTATTTTTGGAGAGGAGGATTGCTATTTCGACTTAGTCTAAGGGTAATTTTGTCTTTTATTAGTCTAAGGGCAATTTGGTCTTTATTTTTATTAGGGTTTGGTATAAATAGTCCCTAATAGGATAAAGATTGGTTATGCATGAAATTATTGTTTGGAGTATTAGGTTTATAGTTTTCTCGAATTGTAGTAATTTAGAGAGATCGTCTGCCTGTCAAATTGTAGGTATTTATCTTAGTATTTGATTATTAAAGAAATTGCTTTGCCCAAATTTCTGTGGAAACTGTAGTGATTCCTGTGTCGGACTGTATTAAGTGTCTCGCCATAACTTCTCAATCAATTTGTGAGAGAAATGAGTTATTTTTGCTGGTGTCAATGTAGTTAACCACCTCTTGCTTGAACTATAATTTTAAGATGAGCAACTCATCTCACATGGCTATATTGGAGGGCAACCCACCACTATATTCTTTGGCATTGTTATTAGGCGCATCATTATGGGTTGATGATTCGGGTCTAATTTTAAGTTAATTTGACCCAAAAATGCTTGACCCGAACCCGCTTTATGAAAGATTCATTCATTTATATGGATCTTACATTTTTTTTTGCTTAACATGGTACAATTAACACACATATTGTTGATTTAACCTATTTAACTTATCACAAATCTTCTAACATTAACTCAAATAGTAGCTGGGTTAATTTCAAGTTGATTGTAGGTTATTTTGGTCAATCTATACTTGAGCCTTAATAAGAAATGGATCTATATTTTAGATCCGAACTTATTTCGAATAAAAATGGTGTCAAATTTATCCCGAATTTCTTGAGTCAAGTTTTGTTCGTTGTTGGTTTGTGTCATTTATTGACACCCATATTTGTTTTTAGAAAATGAGATAGGTCCTCCTTGTCTATTGGCCAACCGCAATTTATTTTCCATAAAAATACTTATTTCCCATCCTCATTTCATATTTTAGGGAAGAATTTAAAGTGCAGTTTGCAACATTTTTTTTATGTGGTTAGGTGTTCAAAAAATTTACTAGAGCCTTTGGCTTTGGGGCTGCTTGGTGTGCTGAAAATGAAATGCAATATAAAAAGTTTGCATAATACTATGATTACAATGTATTTGAAATTCTTTTGTGTTGCTTGGTTTGCTGTAAAATAAATGTAGGATTTTATATATACATTTTTGTTTAGTTTGAGGTAGATTGAAAATACTGTATTCACTTAGGCAGCGGATGGCGGTGTCCGTGGCGGCTACTTGCCTTTAACATATTTCATGAATTATGTAATTCAAATTCGGTCAAACCGGTTGAAATCTAAATTCAGCTAAAACGAAATACATTTTAAACTTCAAATTCATTCGAGCTTTACGTTGTATTTGTAAATTTTCATACGAAACACATAATTTTCTCAAATCATTGCAAAATAATTACAATACACCACTAATTCACTCAACCAAACAACCCCTTTGTGAAATATAGTGTCATTACAATTTTTTTGTTTTAATCAAACAAACCCTCATTGGATGGTTCTTGGGCCTTCTCTTTTATGAAAATATCATCATATTGTTTTGATTGAGAATAATTTGGAACAAGTGAAGTTCAGGTGCAATTTGCGAAAAAAGACTAGGGGTGTATTTCATTAACCTTAAAAAATCCTTAAGATTTACTTCCAAAAAGATGGCTCGAGATTAGAACTTTATGGTGTACTCTTGCACAAATTATTTTTATTGTGACAACTTCTGCATTCCTCGTTAAGTAGAATTCTTGATATATTAGTTGCTAGAACATCCCCAAGGTTGTGTCCTGTTTTTTATTCACCTTTAGATGGACATTGCACTATGTTAGGGCATGATGGCTTAACTTCAGCTTGGCTAGGCAATTTCCATGGCCATATTATGTCATGTGCGGCGAAGTCTCCAACTAGTCAATGCATACATTTAGTCTTTTTATATCAGCCTTCTGTAAGTAGGAATATCCACTATGGCTTGTTCTTTAAATGGTTGTATTCTTCTTTCATGAGCTTCATTCATGTTTGCAACTGGTAGGGAAGGAGGACGAAGAATATGACTTGCTTTGATGGTTTTTTTTTTTTTTTGTGATCCTCTTCCACTGCATCATTGTGATCGTCAGCTATACTTGGATAGCCAGTTAACTATTAGAATCCTTGTTATCCATTCCTTGTTCATTCATCATTGCTCCTTTTTTTCTTGGTTTTTGATGCGATTTACAAGGATCAGTAGTGGTTCGATAACAACTTGATTTCTTCTATACTGTTATTGTGGAATTTAACCGTACTATTAAGATGTTATATTACTTTCTTAATGATACTCTACACAAAAATGTTTGCTTACCTTTGGTGGAGCTATCACTGGTGCTGAAATCTAGTAGTATTTATTTTCTACATGATAGCTTTACAATTTTTATATTATTAATAATCAGTTGTGTGTTTCACATATGCAGCATTGTGTGTATTTTACTTGTCATATTTCTACCTCTGAAATTACCTTTTGTCTTTACAATCGTAACATACTTTATTTCATGATAGGGTTGGTGTAGCTTCAACGGAGAAGATTAGAGAGAGTCATCTTAGATGTTTTGTTAACTTTAAACGTCAAACATTAGATGATCCGATTAGGAGAGTAGATGTTTTAGATTCAACTTATGTTAAGAAAGACAGGTAGCCGCCCCTGGGCATATTCTATTAAAAATGATCTTACCCGTGGGATAAAGGC
Organism: Papilionanthe hookeriana x Papilionanthe teres; assembly: GCA_022702705.1. NCBI lineage: Eukaryota > Viridiplantae > Streptophyta > Magnoliopsida > Asparagales > Orchidaceae > Papilionanthe > Papilionanthe hookeriana x Papilionanthe teres. The sequence continues at coordinate 10,203,372 of CM040430.1, read as the reverse complement.
TTGTTCTTGTTCTTGTTCTTGTTGTTGTACGTTGTATTGAGCTAATTATGAAATCTGTTCATTGTTCGTGCTTGCTTTATTGCGTGTAATTTATTTAGTTCTTTTTATTTCATTATATGTTGTGCTTTAGTACCTCTGAATGTTTTCTTTATCTCTGTATTCTCATGAAAACAATCAACCAGGAAAAACATTTGAGAGAAATTGTGTTGAAGGCAATGGGACAAGCAATAAGCAAAGCTGTAGCGATTGCTGAGATTTTAAAGGTTGGTGATAGTTATACTTCAATTCTTTTATTACATTTTTTTCACTATGAGATAGCAATTGCTGGGAGTGCTGACCTATTACGTTGAGTACAGAAGAGGATTCCTGGATTGCACCAAGATACTAGTATTAGCTCTGTCAGTATTACTGATGTTTGGGAACCAATTGAGGAGGGCCTTGTTCCGTTAGTTTCTCATCTCACTTTTATTTTTAAGAAGCAATTCAACCTAGTTGAAGCCGAAGCAAAATCTCTTATATTCTATAATCATCAAGTTTCCCTCATGCAGATTGGAAATGACTAGGCATGTCTCAATGATTTCGGTTTCTCTTTCAACCAGGCAATTGAACAAGAATTCTCCTGGGTAATTCATTTGGTAACTCAGGCATTTATATGATATTGCGTTATGATTTGTTAGCCTTTATTGCCAGTGACCTTTCTTGGTATGAAACATAAATAAAAATAATTTGGTTTTTTTATTTTTCAGATACCAACCTCCCTTGCATGTTGAACAACCAAAACAACAACAGAAATATCAGCAACCTCAATATTTTCATCAACAGCAGCAACCAAGGCAACCACCAGCTCAATTTATTGATGGTAAGCATTCTAGATGCTACAAGTTTTATTAATTGGAGATCCTCTTGAGCATAATATGCTTATTATTTTTTTCATTCTTTTGGTAGTTTATTTATCTTAATTTTTTTTATTGGTGCCAAGATTCATATGGTCGAGGACGTGGTCGAGGTAGAGGAAGAGGAAGGGGTTGGGGAAGAGGTGGATATGGTGGTTATGGAGGATATGGAGGACATGGTGGATATGCAAACAATCAGGGATATTCAAATAACCAAGGCTATGCAAACAATCAAGGCTATGCCAACAACCAAGGTTATCCAAATCACCAAGGTATTTATTCGTTTTTGTCTTCTGATTTGCAGCCATGGCTGCTGTAATATAATTATGCATGTGGCTCGGTTAAATGATCCACTAGTCTTGAAGTTGAAAGCTGAGTAGTTAATTTTCCATTATTAGCTGCTTGTCTCTTAATTGCTTTGTATTCAATCATTTTGTTGTTGATTTGCTTCCTTATTTTTTCAGCATAGCCTTTAATCAGTGCCGGTTTAGTGTATATTTGTTTATTTTATATGATGGAAAGTTTACTTTGCCAATGTGGATTTTTGTGGGAAGTGGAAGAGCAGGAATATTGATTGCATGCTTTCTAATTGAAATAATAAGATATAATCAGTAGAAAGACAAACATATTTATTTAGATCAGAGCTTTTTTTTTCCTGAGAAAGTTCAATTTCAGTATTTCCCATATAGAATGTTTGATAGTCCCTTAAAGTTAAGGGATAGCACACGAGTACAATTTCTGAAATGTGAACCTCAATCATTTCTTCACTTTCAAAAAGAAGAATTCTAAATGTGGTGGAAAGTGCCAATTTGCTCTGCTACTTTGATGATTTTCAGTGAACGAACATGCTTTTGTAATTCTGTGTGTTTTGACTTAATTTTCTGTTATTCTTGTGATAGAAAACGGTGGCTGGAATAATAATTGGGGTCGCGGTGGTGGCGGCCGTGGAAGAGGAGGCTGGGATTATCGTGGTAAGTTTAATTTATTTACTGTAAATTTGTAATTGAGAGTTAGAATCCTTTGCAAATCTGATTTTGACTTTTTGTTCTTCAGTACAAGAAATAATTTATCTTTTTCTTAAGTGAACACATACTTTTTATTTATTTTTTTATTTTTTGCGTGCAATGCATATATAACACCATTGTTTCAAGTGTTTATATATTGCCTTCAAGGAACTTGCTATTAGGCTAAAAGTAAGCACCATAGCCATTTTCCTTGTTGATTTAGTTGCAATTTGGATACCGATTGTGAGGAAAATTATCTTCAAGGATTATGAGCATCGCTAGGAACCATATACCTTAATGGTTGGATCCATACTGGGATTTCTAGGATGGAAATTTCCTAACTTCCCCTTTGTGACTGCTTGAATAGTAAGACTAACTTGTCCTTTTAAACCTTTGAAATGTGCTATGAGAAAAACTAAAGATGGAAGTTTGTTTGCATATATAGGTGCTTCTTGTTTGTCAAGATTGTCACAGGATTCTAATGCATGCCAATGTTTATTTGTTTGGTGTTGTTGTTAGCTCTTTATTCATACAGATCCTTTACCAACAATGGAACTTTTGGGACCCATAAGCAATTTTAACAATATCTTTCCCTGAACAAGGATATTATGTAGAAAAGGCTTGAGAGCTTCCAGTCATATGTGGACCGTTGCACTTGAATCAATGATTCATGGACTAGAATAGGGAAAAAAAATGTGTACCATATGATTGGTTTCTTGACAAACGTGGGAGGTCGACGGGCCGGAAGAGAGCGAACTGGATTCAACAGCTTAATTAAATGCTCCATTTGACTCTTAAGAGAATTGGAGGATTTTGAATCATTCCAGTGAGATGACCGAATTTCCCACGCCCTTTGATGAACAAGAACACAGATTGTGACCATTGGAAAAAGTTACTACCGTTTACTTTATGAGTTATGATAAAGAAATTGATGTTTTCCTACCCTCCGGTCTGTAGAGGAACGAAGGTTAGAATTGATCCTCTGGAGGAATCAAGAACTTCTTTTGATGACGGCTTAGTATTAGAGAAGTCCACTGTGACTCTGATTGGGCCAAACAATATGTTAGGTTGTTGAGGCATCGTAAAGTTCCAGATGGAAGAAGGTTCTGGTTGGACTAGATCTCAAGATTAGAAGCGCTGGGTGGGGCTCTAACAACCTAGATGGAGATTGGAAAATTTGGCAGAACAACATGAATTTTGGGGCGACATAATCTGAGCGGCTCGGTAAGGGCAATTCCAACTAGACCTGCCAGAAATTTGCTGCTTTACAAAAGCTGGGTGGCTCCAATTGGACGACAGACCTAGGTGGCTCGACAGATGCTCGACGAAGACCTGATATGGACACCACGAGAACTCTGGACTGCAAAAGACTAGATTTGGACGGCCAGCTGGCGACAACTAGGTTAGGACTATGTCTCTGATATCGTGTTAGAATAGAGCAAGAGTGAATCTTATTGATGCAAAGAGGGGTGTAAATACCCATTACAGGATCTACTAATAAGGAAACAAATAAGAATCGAATAAAGGGAAAAAGAAAAGTAAATAATAGCAAATTAAAACAATCAATACAAAATTTTGCATATTAATATATTAATATTCTAATAATTTTGCTAGGCTTTTGGTTCTTTGTTTGAGGATTTGGTCAATCAGTTGCTCATAGAACTATAGTGGGCTATTTTTTGTGCCTCCACTTTTATTGTCTTATCCTGCAATGTTACCCAACTTGTTTGCGACTCCAAGTATATTTGAATTTGTTGAGATTTGGAGTAGAGCAACATAGTTCTCATTTATACAGAGAAGGGTATTTGAATCCTTACAATGGACTCAAATTAAGAAATAAATAAAAACACAATCAAAGAAATAAAATCAAAATAATGTAAAAAGAAAATTAGATAATGTATAATAAGGGTAATTAATAAATAATAACGGCTATGGAAAGCCAATAAATCTAGTCAATCTAATACTCCACTTTAAGTTGAAGCATAGATGTCAATCATGCTTAACTTGAATTTGAATTCATCGAACAAAGGACAAGAAAAGTTTTTACTGAGGATATCTGCTATTTGACCACTGGAGGGCAAAAAAAGAACACAAATTTCTCCGGACTCAATCTTTTCTTTAATGAAGTGTATGTCAATCTCCACATGTTTGGTATGATCATGTTGGACTGGATTGTGAATGAATGTTGATGACAACTTTATTATCACAAAATAGTTGCAGCGAGACGGAGGTTAGCATACGAATTTCATGGAGCATGATGCGTAACCAAAGGGCTTCACAGATCCTCAAGGATATGGACCGAAGTTTAGCTTCAGCACTGTTCCGGGTAACTACAAACTGTTTTTTACTTTTTCACGTGACAAGATTTTCTTATACAAATGAACAATACCCCGAGGTGGAACGTAGATAATGAATTGACTCAACCAAAGGGCTTCACAAATCCCCAAGGATATGGACCGAAATTTAGCTTCAGTACGCTCCGGGCAACTACAGACTGTTTTTTGCTTTTTCACGAGACAAGATTTCTTCATACAAATGAATAATACCTCGAGGTGGAATGTAGATAATGAATTGACCCAACCCAATCAACATCTATATAAACAATAGACCGAGAGGTATGACGAGAGAAAAAAAAACCTGAGCTCGGTGTACTTTTTAAATAGTGGACAATTCAGTGGACAACTTGAAGATGGTGCTTAGAGTGGTCATGCATAAATTAACTCATTACACCAACTACGTGATATATGTTAGGGTTAGTATGGACGAGGTAGATGAGTTTCCACATTAGTAGTGAGCCTTGTTGACAAGTACAACATTGGGAATGTCAAATAATTTTTCATTTGATCCATTAGAGATAGGCAAATGCCCTTGGGATGTTGTCGCACAGAAAAAAGATGATTCTCTATCAAGAGATCAATTATATATTTGCATTACGATAGGCAAATGCCCCTAGAAGATTGAGCCACTTCCATGCCTAAGAAGTGCCAGAGAGATTTTAAGTCATTCATTTGAGAGGACTTAGCAAGCATGTCTTTTAAGGACTCCAATGTTGGGAAATTGTTACCTACAAAAATAATATCATCAATATAGACAATAATGTTAGCTACCTAGCCACTGGAGGAATTTCAGAATAAGAGATTGTAGTCTGATTGAGCTTGAGTAAAACCATGGCCCACAACTACCTTTGTGAACTTGCCAAACCAGGCTCTTGAGGGCTGCTTTGGCCCGTAGAGGGACGCTCACAACCTACACACTTGCGACGCAGTAGAGTCAAAGTTAGGAGGGAGTAACATGTATACATCTTTTGTAAGCTCTACATTCAAGAACACATTTTTGACTTCTAGCTGGAATAATGGTCAATCCAGATTCTCTGCAAGGGACTGTAGAATCCGAATAGTGTTTAACATGGTTGTTGGAGCAAATGTCTCCTCATACTTAACTTTGTAGTTCTGTGAGTATCTCTTACCGACCAACCGTGTCTTGTTGCATTTAGAGGGGATCCATCAGTGCTGAAAATCCATCGACACCCCACAACTTTCTTACCTTGAGGAAGATTAACGATGCCCCACGTATGGTTATGTCGAAGGGCATTCATCTCCTCCATTACATTCATTGTTCAAGCTAGATTAGTAAGAGCAACCTCAATAGTAGCGGGGATCTAATGATCCATTAGGGCAGTAGCAAATGCTTTGTAGTTCAACGATAAACTGCGGAAAGACATAATTTGTCATAGAATAGAGCGAGCATGTCTGATTGCATACATTACTCGGTGAACTCACCTCATTAGAAAAGGGGTCGTGCTGAGGATGTCTCCCAGAGTAGAGTCACGGTCCTGTAAAGAGGTAGCAGAGTAGGAGCATTGGAACAAGTGCGCCGAGTGTAGACACGGATAGTGGGTGGAGGATATGGTGCACTCACCGAATTAGGACTCATCGGATGGTGCACTTATCGGAACGGGGGACTCCTCAGTGGCAAGAACACTAGGGGAACATACAGAGGCGTAGGATATGTGACAGTGTCTAAGAACCCAAGCTCTATCTCACTTGGGTTTGAGCTAGGAAAATAGGGAACACTTTCAAAATAGGAGACATCAGCACTTTTACTAATGGAATAATCAAGGCACTGAAAATCACTTTTAAGTTGCGGAGTACCCAAGAAAGATATATCTTATGAATCTGAAAAGACTTGATTGATAGGGAAGCAAGACATTAGATAGCTAGTGGGGTTCAAAACTCGTGAATTTTGAAAAGTACTATTTATGATATAGATAGCAGTGAGAATGACATCGTTCTAAAACCATTGTGGGACATTGGATTAAAACATAATTGAGCGAGCATTGTCTAGGAGGTGACAGATTTTCCTCTCGTCTACCCCATTTTGTTGAGTGTCCGTACGCGAGCTATGGTGAATAATATCTTTACTCATCAAGAATTTATTTAAAATAGAGATGAAAAACTTACCGTCATTGTTGATATGAAGGACCTGAATAGGAGTTTTGAATTAAGTTAAAATGAATGTATAAAAGTTTTGGAATGTGACAACAACAATTGATTTGTCTTTTAAAATGTAGACCCATATCATTTGAGCGTGGTCATCAATCAAAGTCATGAACCACCGTTTATTGGTGTAGCTTGGAGTGCGAGAGGGTCCCCACAGGTCACTGTGAACGAGAAATAAATGAGCGGAATATAAGTGTGGGATGGGTAATGAATCTGATGATATTTGGCTAGCTGACATGTCTCACATTTGAAATTAGAAAGGTTTTTATCAGAAAACATCTGAGGATGCAAATTTTTTAAATATTGGAAACTAGGATGGCCTAAATGACATTGCAACAACTTAATGAGACATTCAATGATTCGAGATAAGCTACAACTCTTAAGAGATGTTCCCTTACTCCCCATGCTATTCTTCTGAAATTAGTAGAGTTCGGCTATCCTCTTAGCAGTTCCAATCATCCTCCCCAAATGAAGATTCTGAAAACATAACCATCAAAAGAGAAATTAGCAACACAATCAATATCATTCGTCTACTTGCCTACAGATAACAAGTTAACAAGTTACATTGAAACTAAATAACATATAAAACAGATTTCAGAGTTAGATCTATTAATATAACCGACTCTTTACCAACAATAGAATTATAGGAGCCATCAACAATTCTGATGGTATCCTTTCCAGAGTATTGATAGTACGGCGAGAAAACTTGTGAGCATTCAGTCACGTGATCCGTGACACCCAAATCAATAATCCACAGACTAGCGGCGGAGTAAACTGTGAAATCGATAGAAAGAGGGCCTTGTTTGATGTGGGAGGTTGACGGATCTGTAGAGACTTGATAGGCTTCAAAAAGCTTGATCAATTGTTCCATCTGTTTTTTTCAAGGATTTGGAGGATTCCGTTATGTTCCGGGTACGAGTCGGTTGAGCCGTGATAGGGTCGGCCGTCGCCTTGTGAACTTCGGTAGCAGAGGATTTGGCCAAAGGTTGTATGTCGGCTTCCCATGAAGCTTCCAACACTTATCCCGAGTGTGGTTAGAAGCACCACTGGACTTGCAGCTGCTGGAATCGAGGATCCTGCGGACAGGAGAAGACTGCAGCTGCTGGATCCGGCAGGGGGGGATCACCGGTACTAGGAAGACTTGGGCCCGCTGGTAGGCCTTCTGGGATCAGCAGCTGGAATCAACAGAATCAAGGTCTGGAAGGCCACTTGCGATTAGTGGCTGGAATCAATCAGTGGAAAAAGCTACGGAGCTGGGGGCCAACAGAGCGGCAAAGCAACAGCATTGGAGAGGCGACCGGTAAAACAACCAAACAGTGGCTGATGGAAAACGGTTGAAACCATATAGGTTCCAGCAGCTGAGTAGTGGCAAAGCAATAGTCGAATTGAAAAATGGTTGCCGGCAGATGCTGGACACAGAAGGAAATTTGCTGGTGGAACCAGGAAAAATGGGAGCAGGAAAACGAGATTAGGACCAGGAAAAGACTGCAGCAGAAAAATCATTAGAGGAAACGATCGGCTGCTATATCAGGCAAAGGAAGACGGTAGCTAGGTGGCGGCTGTTGGAACCGGCAAAGTAGGTCAGTGGCTGTTGGATCTTGGGTTAGGCTTTGATACCATGTTGAGATTTGGAGTAGAGCGGCATGTTGCTCATTAATACAAAGTATTTAAATGCTTATAATGGACTCAAATAAGAAAAGAAATAAAAAATAATCAAAGAAATAAAATTAGAATAGCAATAAAAAGGAAACTATATAATGTATAATAAGGATAATTAATAAATAATAACGGCTATGGAAAGCGCATAAATCTAATAGAATCCAATGATTACATTAGGCTTGCTCAAACTTCTTTAGGACTTGAGCTATGATGTTTTTCCCTCCCACAAAATCAATAATGTTGACTATGATGACTTGAGCTAGTTATTTGAAGTGGTAATCAGCTATACTTCTTTAATCATCAGTTTCGAATTGAGATTGGGGTTTTCTTAAATTCATTCTGATTTCACCGTGATGGTGCACGGGATAAACAAAATGGAGGTGATATAGACATTCCATAGCTTGAATTACAAAATATATTATAATTTACATGTTATGAGCTGAAAATAAATTGTCCAAAAAAATTTATATTCTACACAGCTACTAATTCTATACTTTCAACAGGTTGCAACATGTATTGTTTTTGTTTAATTTGCTGCTAATCCTCCGGTCTTCATGCCTGGTCGTTGAATTTAAACAGTTTAATAACTTTGGTTATTAATCCCCTTGTACTTTACCATTCACTTGAATTCCTTATGGCTAGTTTGCTTCCACTTTTTCCACTATGACTCTATAGTGATGAAGGTGCTGTATTCTCTGATTATTACTGGTTTTGAATATAGCTTACTGGAGAGATCCTTAGTGCTTTTAATCTCATACTGAGCAGAGGCACATTAGTCGCTGGTGGAACCGAAAAAATTTATCCAGTCTTCGATACAGAAACAAATCCTTTGTCTGTTTGAACAATAATCAGCTGCCAGTTGGTGTTTGTTTTTTCTTATGTAAATCCTGATGAGTATTTCACCAATTTTTTTTTTACGCATATTTCAAACTAGCTTTTACTAGAATATAGCAATTCCAACACACCTTCTTATTGAAGTTTACATGTCAGATGTGTAAATACATAATATATATATGTATGTAAATCTTAATTTTTTCATGTTTTTATGTAGCCTGTATATCCTTCATAACGTCTGTCCTATTGTGACACATACAGGCACTGGATATGAACGAGGCAGGGGAGGTGGTGGGAGAGGCTATGTCCGTGGCCGAGGCGGCAGGGTGGGCGGCCGTGGGAGGGGAATTTATGCCTAGCAATATAGAGAATATCTCTAGTTTGGGCGTGAGAAAAAAAAAAAGCAAAAAAAAGAGGTGATCTAAGAACTTTCTTGCATCATATTTCAGAAAATTGCTATCTCGTTTGCTAAGGTTTCTTGTTAAGGGTGATGATTTTATTTCCAGTCTCTTATTGCCAAAAATATTAAGCCCCTTGTTTGCTGTTATATTTGTCTCCATGGGTTTGGAAAGCATTAAAAGCATATGTAATGGGTTTGATCTTTATCCCCCATCACCTTTTATCAGTTTTTCCCTCCCTTGCCTGTATCTAGTCTCAATTCCATATGTGTATACTGCTAGAATTTAAAGTTTTAACTGCCCTGCTTTATTTGTTGATTGTTTACATCTCTCAATGTCTTTTAGTCCCTCCTTTTTTTTTTTGTTGAAGATTTTCTTACATAACACACCATTTATCTATCAGCTAAATTTGATTTTTATTTGCATATGTGCGACCTACTTATGCATGAAAAGATGTAGTTCACCTTTAAGATGTGGTATAAATGTAAAAAGTCTAGGTGTTAGATATGTAAATATATAAGAATTCAGTGGTATGTATGTAAATGCCCCTACTTTTGTTTTTCCTATTGCTGAACCCAAGTAAGCCCACAAATCTAAGTTTAGGTTATGATCTTGTGATTGTAATTGTAAGAGCAACTAGCATGATTCGCTTCGAAGCTGTTTGGACTAAGGGTCTGTTTGGGGTAGCTGCAGCTTATCCAGATAATCAACTTATTCTGATGAGCTGCTGATTAACAGTTGATCCGGATAAGCTGTCTGTCTGTTTGGTTTGAGTGTTTGGAAAATAGTTGATTTGCAGCTGTCTGTGGATAAATGACTACTACGCCCCTGAAATGAATAAGCTTTTAAATGTACTGGCCTTGACTTTTACCACATTTACAATCTGAAGTATGAGGCAGCATAAGTCGTTGCAAAAATAAATTAGATTTGTTGAGCGATGACTTTACTCTCAATAAATGTACACATGGTCCAACCTCTAGAGTTGATTCTTACTTAAAAAAAAAATTTAAGAAAATAGCTCGTAGTCTTCAATTTTATGTTAGTAAATGCATATAGCTGTGGAAACATTCTTGCACGGTTGCATTAACGCCGGAGTTAATACATATCAATCCTCTATTCTCTTCGGGCCATTTTAAAAAATATTTAATTAATGTATTATTTTTTTGTATATTTTTTATTTTATTTTTAAAAATAAATCAGTTTATTATTAATACTCAAAATATTTAAAATTTATTTTGATGTGTTTTTAAAAATAACTAAATATTTTATATCATATCAATTATATTTTATTTTAAATTAAAATATAAATAAAATAAAATATAAACAAATAGGGAAAAAAAAAACGGAGGTAAATTATAAGTGATCTTAAATGGTCCCTTAATATTTACAGGTAGAAAGAAAATTAAGAATTTAAATTAATATCTGTGCGCGCAAGTCTTTTATGCCGCAGGTTTGAATCTCAATTGAGTCTAATTAGTACATATGAGGAATCGGTATTTAGGGGACTGGATGATATGTCTGCCCTGAATACCAATTCCTTTTATATATATATATATATATATATATATATATATATATAGAGAGAGAGAGAGAGAGAGAGAGAGAGAGAGAGTTAATACATCGAAATTTATAAATTCTATTTAAGATAAAAAAAAGGGGCATTTGCATGGATACCTCCCAATTCTTATGTATTTACATTTCCAATATCCAAATATACTTTTTTATATTTTTACCACCCAAATCCTTTATATCACATAAAAATTACTATTATTTTAACTTATATACAATTTTTTCATATATAGATAAGGTGGTAGATATGTAAAAATTGAAGTCAGGAGCAAAAAGGGAATTAAGTTTTATTTGTGTAAATCTTCCAAAAGAATATTGCTTATGCTATCAAAACATTGACTACGATTTTAGTAGGCTGCATTTTTTTTTATTTTACAGATTTTTATCAAAGGAAATAGTTTTTTTGGGATCAAACATTATAAGATGCTAAAGTTTTGATAAAATTATTGTATGATTTTCTCAAAAGAAAATAATGGACTGTAGCTTTCAAAAAATAAGTTTTTTAATAATTATTATTTCTTAGCTACTTTATAGATAATTATTGCCGCAGAAGTCCACAAAATCATAAATAATTGGCACCACTTTAAATCCTATGTATTTACATATCTAACACCTAAAGTTCATTATTATTGAATCGTGATTTGTGCGTGCAAGGCAGGAGGGAGGGAGGGAGAGATGAACAGTAATGAATAGTAATAGAGCGAGTGTATTGACCAATTTTTTAGCTAATGTTGTGTAAATCCCCATTCAAAGAATGATCCCCTATTTATAAAAGAAGTGGGTATGGTATGTTGAATTACATTGGTTCCCCTGCTTTAAGCCGTATTTTCAAACCCATATTATTGGTGTCTACACGAGCCTCTCTTTGAGGGCTATTTTGTAAAAATAGAAGATATTATATAGGCTAATGAAGTAGTCCATGGAATTAGAGAAATTTGATATTCATTTCTTGTTGAGACCCGATATCATATCATAAGTGCTAGTTGACTTTGTGATGGAATGCATAATTTCTAACCCCTATCAAGCTGGTCATTCCCCCTTCAAAGATTCTTAATGGACATTACATGTTGATGAAGATTCTGGGAATATTGGAGTTGGCGCCAGTATCTAATGATCTCATCCATATATGATATTTTAGAATATGGGCTCCGACTGAAATTTTTCAAAGCAAATCACATCGTTGAATATGAAGCCCTCGTTCCTAGATTAATACTCGCTATTGATGACAAGGTTCGTGATATGATCATCCATACTGATTGTCAGTTAGTAATCTCTTGGGTGGAAGGAGATTTTAATGTTCACAATCCTCATCTGGAATAGTATCTTGCCCTGGTAAAGATACTTATTGCTAATTTTCACATGCGTCGGATAATTCATATACTATAGGAGTAGAACTTTTGGGTTGATGCCCTCTCCAAGCTAGTCACTTCAACGACAAGTGATTCATACAAAGAGAGATGTATTGAGAATAGACATATTTTTGGTATCCTTAACCCTTAGGAAATGCAATCTGTCGAGGAGATGAGTGAACATTTATGGATATATCATATCATCTCCTTCCTTCAAAACGGGGCACCTTCTGAAGACGCAAAAAAGCTCATCGAGTTAAAAAGGCAAGCAACCAAATTCATAATCATCAATGGAGAACATTAGAAGAGGGCATTAACTAGGGCATACCTCGAGTGCCTTTCTCCAACTAATGTTGACTATGCGTTCCGAGAAGTTTACTACAAAATATGTTGTGAACACTTAGGAAAGAGATCCCTTGCTCTCAAGATAATGAGGTGGATATATTACTCGCCTATTATGAGATATGTTACGTTCAAACTTCATTAATAATTTTGAAAGTTTCCAGTTTCATTTCAATCTCACTCGCGTACCGCTAGCTGAACATACATCTCTTCAAAAGTCATGTTGTCTTAATTGGTGAGGGATAAATATCATGGGGCATTTTCATATGACCACAGGGCTATGAAAGTTTGTGATTTTGTCATTGATTACTTCACCAAGTGAGTAGAGGCAGAGCCCGTGTCAAAAATTACCAAAGATAATACCAAGTAATTCATCTAACGGAATATCATTTGGTTGTTTTGGCCTTTTTGCTCGAATCATTACTAACAATAAGGCTTAATTTACTAGAAAATTCTTTACAACTTTATATAAGGACTTCCACATTTAATTATTGCACACAACTATAGCTCATCCTCAAATGAATGGGCAAATTGAAGTCGCCAACTATGCCATCCTCGATGGTTTAAAAACTCCCCTCTAAAAAGCTTGGGGAAATAGGTTAAGGAGCTCCTTAATGTTCTCGGGGCTTACCGCACCACTTCACATATTCCAACTGGGAAGACAATGTTTAAAATATGGTTCAACGTGGAAGCAACTAACCTCGTAGATATAAAAATTTCAAGTCTTCAGTTTCTAAATTTCAATCTTGATGTGAATGACGAGAAACTCCTAAAATATGGACCTTCTCCCAAAAACTCGTGAATTGGGCCTTCTCAAAGTTGCTTCATACAATCAAATGGTAACCCACTACTTTAATTGAAATGTAAAACCTTGACCTATCTATATTAAAGACTTAGTCTTGTGAATTCTCAGAGCCACCAGAAAATGACCTCGTCACAACAAACTTTCACCTCTCTAGGACGAGTTTACGTGGTCATCACCATGATCAAGTTGAAAACTTTCAAGCTGAAGGTTTTAGATGGAAAGAAATTTATGCAAACTTGGAATGCATAAAATATCTATAGATTCTATCAGTAATCAACACATTTATGATGCTCTAGTTGTTATTTTTGTCCGTGTCTAGTAGTCACTTTGTACCCCTGTATTTGCCATGTGTTTGCTTTAATTTATGTTTAAAGTTTTATGTACTTGGTATAGTATGAACAATGAAGTTGTGTTTTCTTTTTGAACCCATCACACCATTTGAATACAATTACGATTCCATTGTTGAATTTTGGGGATGCATTATAGGCTCACGTGAACAACATCTTCATTGGGGGAAATGAAACAAAAGCAACAATAAAGTGTTGTCCTCTGTAAGAGTTGATGTCGCATCGTCAATATTATGGTATTTTGACCAATTTTTAGTGGGAGGGATTCATCAAACATTGACATATCAGAATATGAAAAAACTTCTCCAAGAAACACAACGACACAAAAAGGACTTTAGGAGTTTCGTTACACCAACACAAAAGGAGGCATAACTACTTAAAAGAACTCTAGGGTTACGCTACACCTGTATTAAAGAAGGGCAACAACTGGTCAAAGGACTCCAAGGATTGTTTCAAACCCGTGCAAATGAAAGCGCAATAACTCACCAAAATAACTCTCAGGTTTGTGCAACTCCAGCACAAAAAGAGGCATAACAATAGGCTAAGAGACTCCAGGTTACACTCCAGTCTTATGGAGGGAGTGTGCCTTCTCCACTCCCCTTTAATGCTTATTTCTAGGCCAAAAACCAACAAAACTTCCTAAATATCCTAAAATTCATGAAAAGCTGTAATCCAGTTTTTAAGGGAGCACGACAGCTAGTTAATTTCACATAATCGATGGTTATCATGCACAATCTATGGGTCTACCCTTCAATTTTGAGAAATCCCTCTCCTACCACTAGATAAACATGATCATGTGCTCCCAGTCCCATATAATCAAGATTTACGAAGCAATCTACATGGTTGGGTCACTGACCTTGTTGCGACCCAACTTCGTCCTATCAAGGTTCCGCACCCACAATATGGCCTGTGTATCCAACCTAGCCTGAGCCACCATTAACCTGCTCAACCATAACCAACCCACGATACGGACCCAACCCAATCTAGTTTGACCCGTGTCGCAACCTCCCGGCTTACTAACCTTGTCATTGAACTACACCAAAACAACTGACTAGCATACCCAACAATTAGCGATCCGTGCCCCAGCCTTGCCTATGTTCGTCATCGCTCTCTCCGTTGTACGCGATCGCCATCCAAATACACGTGTGAGTGTACACACACATATAAATCATAATTTTTTGATATTTTTGGACGGCGCCATCAACCTCACCCAAAATAGGAGGTAGTTGTAGTGTTGTCAACCAATTTTATCATTCGACAAAAATCTTGAGGCATTTTTCGAACAAAAAATATTATGATTCAAATTAAAAATTAATTTAGAACTCTGATTTCAGCAAGCTTACAGTTAACCCGATTGACTCGACGAGACAAACTCAATGGTACCGAAACTAACCTAATCTACCATATCATGCATTGAAATCATTTTTGCATATTTTGCATAGTTTTTTTTTTGGTGGTTAAATAAACTCCAAATTTGATGTGCTTATAGTTAAATCCAACAACTCAATGAGAGGAATCTGCCGAGCTTAATGCCACCTAATTCTGATGTCATTAATGCTATCAAAACTGAAAAAATCTTTTATAATGGTGGTTATTCACCAAAGCATGAAAAAGCTCCTCTTTCAGGACCTATAAATAGACATTATCTCTTCACTTGGAGGAGAGGAAGAAGGAGAATGAGGAGTCAATTTCTAGTGTTTTTTTTATTGAAGGCTTGATGATAACTTCCAACCCCAGCAGCTGCCGATTGCAGCTTGTTGGCTGTCGTTGACTGTAGCTTGTCGCCCGTCGTCGACTGCATCTTGCTGGCCACCTTCTAACACCGTCGACTATCCCCATCTCACCGTCATTGGTGGACTTTGCGAAGTAATGAAGTGTTCTGCGGAGTAACGACATATATTATAGAGTAATGGAGTATCCGACAAAGTTATGACGCACGTTGTAGAATAACAAATACTCTTTTGAGTGACAAAGTCTTCTGCATACAGAGTAATGCAGCGTTTTAAAAACTGTGCAATGAAATACCCCGATATGATGTATCAAAAACCCGACGACAACATACATCATCAACTGCTTTTGATTATCATAAAAAGAACATTTATGCATACAAACATTTTACTTTGAGAAAACTTGTAACCAATTTACGGTTGTGAGATTTGGGTTTTTTTTGTTGTATTTACGAGCTTAAAGTGGATTATTTTAACTGGATTAAGCCCAGTGATTTTTTCTCGCTCCAGCTTTTTCTAAATAAAAACGTATGATGTCTTCTTCTATTTAATTTATTATATGTGTGTATCAGATTTCGTACAATATTGTGACTTTAAATTATTTCTCTATTACCGCAAATTTTCTATCAAGAATTTTAATTTAGTTCTTTAGGTGAATAATAGTGTTGGGGTGTTTACTATTAGGGCATCTAAATTTTTTAAAAATTAATCTTTTAAGTTAGTATGCTCAAACTAATAAGATTTATGCTTTGTTTGGATGAACGTCGGGATCACATTTGTCATTTTATTAGGAAATATTTTCTTTCTTTAGAAAATGGATAAAGTCAACATTAAGATTTATTGAGTTTAGGAAGTAATTTTGATGCATAAAAATATTTGATTATTTTTAAATTAACATGCCTAAAAAATTTAGAAATTATTTTTCATTTAAATTTAAAAAACAAAATAACAACTAACTTTTTCAAATATAATATTAATTTTTATGGACTTTAACTCTGATCTTTAGTTAGGTACTTTGAGTTTCTTTGAGTGATATTCTTACATGTTCTTCTGTTTCTATTTGTTGTTCGAGAGTTCTCTTTCTCTCTGCAGCTTTCTCGAGATTGATGGGGTATTTTGTTGTTGTTGTTGGAATTGGCGTTAGTTGTTCTTATTATGTTTCAGTTGATACTTGTTGAAAGTGATTGGGTGTTTCAATGGGCTGCTTATTTGATTATTGGAGCTATACCTGTTATTTTCTTTCTTGTGGTTGGCTTTTTGATAGACATACATTTCATCATTGATCTTTGCTGATTGCTAGATTGGTTATGAGTACTGATGAATTTCAGCAATTATTAAAATTCAACTAGATTCTGAATATATTTTTATATATTTAAATCATGCACGAAAACTTAATATTTTCTCGCAGTTAAGTTCTATGCTCAAGTTAGTCATTCCTTTACATCTGTTGGTGGTTTATATAGTTCTATTCATCTGGTTTTTTGTGGTTTTGTTTTATTGTCTTTTCATTTGTTTTCCTAGTTCCCGAATTTTGTTAGTTTACGTCTTTAATTTTTGTGCTACTCACTTATTTGTTTTATGCACGCTTAGAGATCTTTGAGTTTTGATATTGATATTGATGTTGTTTGTGGTTGTTAGGGGTGTAAACGAACCGAACACGAACGAACAGAGCTAGTGTTCGTGTTCGAAATGTTCGAACACACCACTGTTCGTGTTTGGTTCGTTTGCTTATCGAACGAACACGAACTTCCTGGCGAACCGAACACGAACTATTCGCGAACAACGAGCTTTTTCGATGACTCTAGCTTTGATAGGATACTTCCTCAAAATGAAGAAATTGATCGGGTTTTCCGTACACATCAGGTAACCCATACTTCCTCAAAATGAAACAAACCAAATAAGGCGTTTAGGGTTTTGATTAGGGTTTTATTTTAATATATAGTATAAGTATATTAATTATAATATTATAATATTTATATTAATATAATTAATACCTTAATATTATTATTGTTATTAATAATTTATCATATATTATAATTTATAGAAGTTTAATTATTTAAAATATAGTAAATTTTTATAATATATAATTATTTTTAAAATACCATAAATTTTTTATATATAATTACTTTAAATTATTTTATATTTCGAACAATAACGAACCGAACACGACTGTTCGTTCGTGTTCGGTTCGTTTAACAAACCGAACGAAAAAAATTATTCGTGTTCGTCTCGTTTGCTTATCAAACGAATCGAACACGAACTTTTTGGCGAACCGAACACGAGCTGTTCGCGAACAACGAGTTTTTTTTACAGCCCTCGTGGTTGTGCTATTACTTGTTGCTCGTGGTTGGTATTATAGTTAATTTGTATGACTGTTATGTTTTTTTTTTATATATATAGTTATAATCTTAATTTTAATGTTATATCTCACTATTTTTTTCTCAATAAAATTGCATTTGACTATATATATATATATATTTATATAAAGCTATCTTATTTCATAAATTTATAAACAAACCTCAAAGAAGGTTGTTTTGCAAATAAAAAGGTTTATAGGAGTTTCCAAGTTAAAAGCGCCACTTTCTTTCGGTTACAAAAGTCGTCAGCGGAATTCCAGTTTCCAACATGCGGTTCGTTCCCAGGGCTGCACGACGACTGCTGCAATTCTCACCGTCTTCCATTTCCTTTTCCGTCGAACTTTTATTTCTGGTGAAAAACATGGTTTTGCAGATCTGAAGAAGTTAAGAAACTCTCCCTCTCCCTCTCTGTCGACTCGCAAACCCTATCGCGCTTCACGGCGATGGTTTTCGGCCAAATTCTCTCTACCCTACTCTTCGTGTCAGCGATCGGCTGCGGATTTGTTGTCCGAGCTGATCCGGAGATTTTTGACCCGACAAAAGTCATCCAACTCTCTTGGAATCCAAGGTAACAGATTTACCATCTTCGATAATGTCTCCCTCTTATACACCCTGTGTTTCTGATTTGTGTTATCTGGGGCGTCTTCAGGGCGTTCTTGTATAAGGGATTCCTGTCCGACGAAGAATGCGAACACATGATTGTTCTGGTGAGAAGAAGATTTTCTTCTTTGGATGATGTTTTGGGTTGGGGGTGCATCTGTGGGTATTGTGAATCAAATTGATTTTTTGTGATGCAGGCGAAGGATAAACTTGAAAAATCCATGGTTGCGGATAATGATTCTGGAAAGAGCATCATGAGTGAGGTGCGGACGAGCTCCGGTATGTTTCTTGGGAAAAATCAGGTAATCGATTTTCCTTTCTTTTTTTGCAATGGATTATTTTATATTCTTTGATGCATTTTTTGTTTCTTCAGAAATTGCTTTGTTTTTTGCTCATCGAATTTTGATTTGCTTATTTGTTTGCAATGAATTGCATCTGAGGATTGCCCTGTGGCATGCTTATGCTACAATGGAACGTATGTTTCTCAATATCATATTACCAACAATATTGAAATTCTTTTTTGATTTCATTTGTAGTCTAAAGATTCCTATTGAGTTGTATCTTCTTGTTTGATGTTTATGCTATTTAAACACGAACCCGAGACTCTTGATGATGATTAGTCTATTGGGTTACTGAAGAGACTAGTTTGTGCCTGTTTATGTAGATGAATTCTATAGAAACAGGTGGTAATGATGATATTTTCGTACTCTGCACAAGAAAAGAAAAAGGAACTGAATTTGAAGTAATATTGAAAGTCGTTTTCCAAGATACTTTTGGAAAATGCTGCCAATTTCCGGTGAGCGTGTGGAATGTAAACTATGTGGGATCCCATTTTAGGGGATGTGATATTGTTTTGTTTGATTCATTTTCTTTGGATCTTTATTTCATAGTTCGGAATTGGTTTGTTTAGGCAAATCGTTCACATTTTGCTTATACTCACCTAGCGTAAGAAAAGTTACCTTTTGAGAAGGTGCACATATTTTACTCTTAGTAAAAGGTAGGGAAATTTACATACACACCTGAAAATTATTTTGTATTTACATATCTAATGTCTAAAATTTCATATTTACATTTATAACAGTTTGTTGTCATAAACTCATGCATAAAAAGGTGTATTCACTTTTAAAAAATAAGCAGCAGTGGTATTTTTTATATGATTTTAAAGATTTGAGTGCTATGCCTTTAAATATGAGAGTTTAGGTGTTATATTTGTAAATACATAACAATTGTGTGTTATGTATGCAAATTCTCTTGAAATGTCTTTAATTTCCATACAGATGATTTCACTCTACAAATGGTAACTAGAATAGAAAATTTAGTAGTTTAAAATCAGTATCTGTCCTATATTAGTACTATGGTGAGGCTTTCATCTTGTATGTAACTTTTTATATCTGTTCTATTATTTAGTCATTGTTTCCATTGTTTTGCTCTGGAATTTGTTGGGGTTTTTTTTTTTTTCAATAATCTGTTAAGATCATCCTTGTAATCATACTGCATTTTATTTAAGGTGCATTTATAAGCATGAATATTTTCCATTTTAAATTCATCCTTCAACATTATTATATCCTTTGTGTTCATTTCCCCACATGGTTTAAATTGTATCCAGCTCAACTTCCCTGCTTCCTTTCCTTTGTGTCTGTTGAGGTTATCATCCATTTTGTGGAAGTGATTTTGGGCATGGGCCGAGTGACATTAGTTTTGAGCAAAGTATATTCATAAATTTAAGGCAATGCTATTGTGATACCATGGTCATCTGCTACATCTGTGTACGATATAAGCGAACATATAAGTATGCATTTTTTGAGTCAATTATTGTTCAGTTTAGGTTATTTATTATGAGCTTTTGGCATATTAAAACTATAATTTCTTCTAATTATCAAACTCCTTTTTTATCCAGAACAGATAAGCTGTAAAGAATAGTGCTTATTTTGCTTCTACTTCAACAGTTATGGTAAAGTGTTTTCAAAGAGGACTTGCGGTTAATGACTATTTATTATCATAGCTAATCTATGTTAAATCTCAATCAACATGGATTTGATTTTCATGTTTAAGTGTTTAAACCATAAGCATGTCGAGTTGGCTATCAAAAGCACAAGCATGGTTTGGTTTTAGGATTATTTGTTATGGTTTTGTGAGGAAAATAGTGACGTGAGGCTTCTTCTCATACAATACTGGTGGTTCCCAAATCTTTCTCATGTCTACCTTGGCTTATGAATTCTCAACTATGAATTCTCTGGTTTGACGTTCTAAATTGTTGAATTTATATTCGCCTCCACCACCTTTATAAAATCTTTTGTCATAGGTTTTCTATGCGTTGTGGCTTCATCTACTATGCTCGTGGATGTAGATGGGCTGTTTATACCATCTCAATGATTAGGGCACACTCTTGTAATCCTTTTGCAGAACAAAATTTTGATAAAATTGTATGTGGGCAAAAGTTTCACATGGATGAAACTTAACGAATAACGACACACTCCAAATAAAGCTAGCTTTGGATGTAGATGGACCCTTTCGAACGTTCTCCATGATTAGGAAACTCATGCAGTTGTTTTGTGAAATGAAACAGCGATAAAAAAAAATTGTGGGCAAAAATTTCACAAATGGTTTTGTTCTAACAGATGCCTATATCTTCTAAAGCCCATGACACGGGCCAAGTAAAGCCACATTTAGATGTTGATGAGTTCCTTTGAACCTTATCGGTGAACAGGAAATATTTGTGCAGTGATTAAGCAAAACGAAAACTTGGTAAATAAATTTTAGGGCTTTAACATACATAGCAACCCACTCAAAACTTTCATATTTACCTATGTCACACTTAAACTTTCATAATTACAAATCCTGTATGAAAAACAACACTTATTATCATTTTTTAATAGTCAAATTCATCTTTTCATCCATAGGTAAAGTGCTATGTGTGTAAAAATGAAAGTTTAGATGTGAGGTAGGTAAATTCTTCAGAATTGGAATTTTCCCAAAAATATTTACTTGGTAAAAAAATTAACGAGCAAAACTTGAAGTGCACAGAATCACATAAAAAAAACAATGAATTAATGTTCTACTTATTGATGAATCATCAAACATAATAGCAAACATTATGCAAGTTACAAAATTAAATTTCGACAGTGATGATGAATTGTAGTGAGGTACTAAGGCACAAATAACGCATGAAGTGAATTTGATTGGTGGCTCTCAAGGACAATGATGTTCTGGATTAAAGAAGACTATATTACACGCTCAAGATCAAGTTAATAATTGTTCTTAAACGGGAAAGGTTTCCTATATAAATTCTTCAAGTCAGTATCAGAAAAACATGACCAAAAGTCAGGCAATTTGGGACAAATGTTTTTTAGTTGGAAATCATAAAATTTCTAGTATTAATTTAATTTTTAATATTTTGGTTTGAGTTTTTAGTATGAACTATCATCAATCAATAGGTTGGAATCATCTTTCTTTCTACCTCTTTTGAATATCACTTCCAACGCTTGTATAATTCTTAGATTCTCATACTGATTTTATTCTCAACACTTTATAAAGATTAAAGCGTGACCGCTATTGGTGTTGTTGACCAAATATAGCTTATAAAGTGGAAACTGGAAAGATAGATGATACAGATGACGATTCATTAATTTCTGTATAGGAACTGCATTTATCTTAGCCAAGTATAAATGTATAATTGATATGGAACCATGCTCTTTTACTTATTTGCAACTGCATTTGATACCATAATATTTGATATCCTAATTTATAAGATCAGATGCGCAGACCTCATCTGTAATTACATATCATCTAAAGATGAACCGAAAAGATAAATTTTTATGGCTTGCAAGGCCACCCATGGCATGGTTTTTGCAAGTAAATGGCTCATTTATTATGCGATTTATCAGGTGCCTTAAAAAGAAATTTGAGTGCATATTTGAGGTGGGGCAACTAGGGGAAAATTTATTTGGTTGCACGTTTAATGGGGAAAAAATGGTTTCATAAGTCAAGAGAAATATAGGCTTGATTTAACTTTAAAAGAATAAAGTCTGATGATACATATCTTTTATTTATTTCCAAACTATATTTTAGGAATATTTATATACATACCACACAATTCTTACGTATTTACTAATCTAACACCCAAAGTTTAAAATTTATAAATATTTATATCCGTGGTGTCCTAATATCATGATTGAAAAGGTGTATTTCACTTTTTAAAAAAGTAATGATGGTGGTATTTTTGATGTTGTGATGTTATAAGGTTCGAGTGATATGTATGTAAATATGAATGTTTAGGTGTTAGATATGTAAATTCATAAGAATTGTGTGGTATGTATTTAAATTCCTCAATATTAAATTTCAGGGATTGGTGGTGGTACACATCTCTATGTGTTAGGTTGCAGGGTGCATGATCTGTGGTTCATGTTGTAGCGGACACTCTTTCAAGGAACAAACATGCCTGAGTTAGAGCTTTGCAAAATTATCCTTTTTCCCTGTTGCATTAGTCCGACTATTTTAACATAAGTTTCTCCGCTTAGTAGATGGTTTTAGTCTGATTTATTTGCGCATTTCATCTTCCAGGATGAAGTAGTTGGACGAATTGAGAAAAGGATTGCTGCTTGGACCTTCCTCCCTGAAGGCAACTTACACCTTTTTTTTTTTCATTTCTCAGTAGCTTTCCTCTCCATACACAAACCTCGTTAACAAAAGATTATCTGTTATCAGAAAATGGTGAGTCAATTCAGATACTACACTATGAAAATGGTGAGAAATATGAACCGCATTATGATTATTTTCATGACAAAAGCAACCAAGCTCTCGGGGGCCATCGAATTGCCACCGTTCTTATGTACCTATCTAATGTCGTCAAGGGCGGAGAAACTATTTTCCCAAACTCAGAGGTAAATATTAAAAATCACTTTTCCCTCACAAAAATTATGATTATTTCTCTTACTAATTGCCTTTTTCATTCATTAATTATGATTATTTCTCTTATTAGTATCATTTTTCATTCATTTTGCAGGAAAAATTGACTCAAGTAAAGGATGACACCTGGTCCGACTGCGCCAAAAATGGTTATGCAGGTCTACAATCAACTACTTAGTTCTCATTTGGTTTAGTCTTTTATAAATGAAAGAAAAAATAATTAGGGCCATTTTCATGGATAGCAAATGTATTTACATATTTCACACCTTAACTTTCATATTTACACATATACCACTCAAATATTTAATATCACATCAATAGCACTATCATCACTTTTTAAAAGTGCAATGCACTTTTTAATGCACAGGTTTAATGCACCAAAGTGCTATGCAAGTAAATATGAAAGTTTTGGTGAGAGATGTAAATACATAAGAATTGTGTTCTACCTATGTAAATTTTCAAAAAAGTCATATCACCATATCCATTGTAAGGCAACGCATTTAAAATTATAAGACAAACGCTTAAAAGAAGACAGCATACAAATAGACACAAAAATTAAAATTAAGGATTAATTGCCTTTACAAAAATTTCAGGAAGATTTACATACATATCACTCAATTCTTATCTATTCACGTATCTAACACCTAAACTTCAATTTTTACATATATGTCACATTATCTATATGCATGAAAAGGCATATTTCACTTTTGAAAAGTTAAAATAATGCTAGTTTTTTACATGATAAGAACATTTGAGTGACATAAATATAAAAAAGCAAAGCTTATCTATGATATATTTAAATACATAAGAATTGAGTGATATGTATGTAAGTACCCCCAATTTAAAATGTCTTTTTTAATTTCGAACCATTATCTCATACTTCAAATGTTCTGCAGTGAAACCTATGAAGGGCGACGCTCTGCTCTTCTTCAGCCTTCACCTCGACGCAACAACAGATCCCAAAAGCCTGCACGGAAGCTGCCCTGTAATAGAGGGCGAGAAGTGGTCTGCAACAAAATGGATTCATGTGAGATCTTTCGAGAAACCTGAGAGACAAATAAGCCTCGGTGGAGAATGTGTTGACCATAATGAGCTCTGCTCCAAGTGGGCTGAGCTGGGGGAATGCAACAAGAATCCACTTTATATGGTAGGCTCCAAACATTCCCAAGGCTTCTGCCGGCGGAGCTGTAATGTCTGCTAATCATGAACAAACAATCTCCCTAGTTAAATCAGTGAAGAGTATTCTGAGCAGGTTGAACTGATTTTGAGTTTCTGCTCATTGTTGGAGGAGGGCAATGTTTACATACCACACTACACTATTCTTATGTATTTACATATCTAACACTGATATTTACACTTATGACACTTTGGTGTTATAAATTTATGTATGAAAATATGTATTTTGCATTTTAGAAGGTATTGATGGTGGTATTTTTTGTTGGGTTGTTGAGGATTTGAGCTGTATGCATGATAATATGAAAGTGTACATGTGTTAGATATGAAAATACATAAGAATTGTGCGGTATGTATGAATATGCCTTCATGATTTTTGCAGTTGTACAGAGGTGCTTGAGTTGTTTGTGCTTTTGAAGACCTTAGCAGATGTGAGTTTAATTTGTGTTGTAGCTTTTAATCAAGCAGCATTGAAGTTCTTTTCAGAATAGTTCGCAATGATGATAGTTTTTTGTCGTTTTGGACTGTGGAGGGTTTTATTTGTTCTGACAACTTGTTTTTTAAAAGTTCTTTTCAGAACGATGAAGTTGCTACAAACGAAGCTTAAGGGTCCGTTTGCTACAGCCTATTTGCTGAGGTAGCGTTTTGAAAACGCACCTGACCTGTTTGGGTAAAGTGCGTTTTGGCAGCTTATGTATTTTCAAAACGCTAAAAACAACGTTTTCACACCGCATCTACCTAGGTGCGGTGGGAGCTTTCTTGCTGCGGTATGACTTTTCTAAAAAAAGAAAAATTTGTAATAGCAATCGCACCTAGCTTATCAACAGATTATTTAATAAGCTGCAGCTGCCTCAAACAAACCCTAAGACTGTTTAGATGATAGCTCAAAGGTCACTAATCCTGAACAAATCCCAAAACCTAGCTAAGCAATCAAACCACTTGGTGTTACTTCTTACTTAGAGAGTATTGTAGGGGCTCTTTGTGAACAATTTTGTTTTCTATTTTTATTTTATTTTTATATATTTTTATTTGAAATAAAATATATTTAACATGATATAAAATGTTTATTTATTTTTAAACATAATTAAAATAATTTTGGATGTTTTGAGTGTAATTAGAAATTAAGTTACTTTGATTTTAAAAATAAAAAAAAATTAATAAATACTAAATAAATATGTTTTTAAAATAAGAGTAAAAAATAAAAATTTAAAAGTACCCCCAAAACAAGACTGCAAGTTAGTTTCATCTTTGTTTTTTTTTTTTTTTTTTTTTTCCTTTGAATTAATTCTTTGATATTATATAGTAAACAACTTAAAATGCTTATATTAGTATTACGAAACGTTTTATTTTCGAGGCATTTTAACTATCATATGAATTAAATTCTTCTGGTTTGAATCATTTACTCTTTAAACATATCAAATAATTGGGATTTGACTACAAATTTTTACTATTATATAGCTTTATTTCAATAGATTGCATAAGCAAAGTGTCCACTTCTTTAAGGTATATGGAGAAGCACATAAATAGTGCCACATCATAAAATTCTATGTTATCTATTTCCAAAAATGTATTAATAACATATACAAATTGAAGCTTGATGTTACACAACAAATTCGAATATTTCTTATGCGTGGTGTTTTAGAGATTCTACCCAACTTTAGGCCTTGTTACACTCAATTAAGAGATTTTTGCATGTGTTTTTGTAATCACTTCATAGTTCACATTGAATATTGTACATAAAAAATATAGCCACATAAATCTTGAAGAAATTATACGCGTCTCGCTAAGAAGATACCAAAAGATTTCATCAGAATAGGCGAAAGATGGAGGCGTCGTGTCATTTCCTTTGGTTAAAGTATAGACAAATGAATGTACATTATGCACCTGATCGGCCGTGTGTAATCAATTCCCTCAATTGATTATGGGATTCTTCACAAATTATATCAATGGTTGCTCCTTCAAACATCTTTACAACCCTCCATGAAGACCCTTTGTCCTAAGAAAAACTATCCATCATATTACGATAACGTGCCCTCTGTTTGATAGTCTTAAGTTCATCTTAGTGATAATGTCTTTACGGGGGGTTCTCTTGAGAAGGCCTAACAAAGGCCTTCTATTCAGCCGAAGAACTTTCAGTTGACCGAAGGTCTTCGAGCCGACCAAACAATTATCGTACCACTGAACGCAAACATTAGTGGATCATTCTTGCCCACTTCAAACAATTACAAATATGAAATGACAATTATAAATATTGAAGGATCTCAGAGTTAGTTATAAATATGTAAAAGTGTAATGTTTTATTAATCAATTGTAACATTTTTATTAAAACATGGACAAATGTATAACCTACTTGATACCCTCTATGATCTATAAATAAGGGCTTATTTCTTCAAGAAGTGATTACTAAATGCATTCCCACAAAAATATGTGCTATTGTGCGCTCTATTTTCTTTCTTCCTCTGATCATCTCTTCTTCATAAGACTTTATTCTGACTTTTATTTTTTTTTAAAATTTTTTTTGCCAACTACTTAGTCTTATTATCTTTGGCATGCCAATCTCTACATCATTAGTTGTTACATTCTACATTTTCTTGTGAGGTAGAGTTGATAAGGCATCTTCATAAGCTATTTCATGCATATAAGAAATACAACTTAATTAGTGTCACTTAAGGGAAAGAAATTGCTACAATAGCAAATAAAGAGCACATGATTACTAAGAATATCACTATCTAAAAATCATCAAAATTAAAGTTACAATAAATACACTCGTTACGAAACCTAAAAAGATGAATTGACAATAAAATGTTCACCATAGAAATGGACACAAGGTTTGTACTTTCTTAGCTCCAAAGTTTGATAGCTCAAGAAGCTCAAAATAGGCATAAGCTTTGTACCGACTACTCGTAGTTCAAAATGAATGAAACAAAAGCACTATTGCACGAAAAAAAGAGGGGCCTTTCGTATGGATAAGTAAGGCTTTGTTTGGGACAATTTTGTCGTTCAATGAAGTTCTTTTGAAAGGTAAGTTGACGAAAATGAGAAGGTCCTCTGATGTCCAAAACGACAAAAAATTATCATTCTTGCGAATAACCACGGGAGTTGCTTGACACACACTTGCTTAATCAAATGAAAGTTTTGGTAAGGGTTGGCGTTTACTGCAATACAACAGAGGTTCAGCGTCTTTTCAAACAAAGCTTTAGAGAACTTGTGCGTGGAGAGGAGAGAGCTTCTATGTAGGATTTTCTCTATTACAAAGAGGCCATTATGTGGTTATGATGAGACTACAGTGGGGTTATGACAGGTATCGTTGATAGGTTATGATTTTCTTAGTTGTTCGGTAAGTAAATTATATTTTTAAGGTATGCTTGGTAGCACATTTTAATAGGATTTATGTTGGATTTAACATAAATCTAACAAAACAAGGAAAACAGAAGTGTTAAGGGACCGTTTGGGACGGCGGTAGAGGAGCGGTGCGGCACTGCACCGTTTTTTGTTGTTGTTTGGGGTGACGGGGCAGCCGGGGTGCCCCTCGAATTTGCTTAAACGCGTGCTGCAGGTTCCACCCCGCGACCCGCTTTTCCCTTCGACTTTTTATGCTGGTACCCCCTCTCCCTCAGCCATCCCGCTCTTCCTCCTCCTTCGGCTCGGTAAGCTGTGATCTTCCTGGTTCGTCCTTGCCTTCCCAGCTTGCCACCGTACCGCAAGGGTTTGTTCGCGAAGGCCATGGTTTTGGGTGAAATCGAGAGCTCTGCCCGTTTTCGCGACTGTACTACGACGGTTCATCACAAATACCATGGTTTTAGGAAAAATCGGGAGCTATCTCATCGCTGCATTCCCAACTTGCTCTAATCGCGACTGTACCGTGAGGGTTCGTTACGAAGATCATGGTTTTGGGCAAAACCGAAAGGATGGAGAGGGAGGAGATTGGATTATTTACAATAAGTTTTAATTTTGTTAATTTAATTTATTAATAATTATTAATAATGCATATATTTTTTCAAATTAATCATAATTATATGAATTTATATATTATTATTTAATAATTAATTAAATTATTTATAAACATATTTTTATGTTTTTAATTATTTGATGAAAATATAAATTTCTTTAATTATTAAAACTATTTAATTATAAATTAATATAAGTTTATTGTTTAAGAAATAATTTATTTAATAAAAAAATTATTCTGTTGAACAGGAACAGAAAAGTCATTTTTCCAAAAATAATCGCTCCATACCGTTGTCATTACATCGCTGCAATAAACAAACTCTCGCAGTAACTTCCCCGCAACAGCTCATAAATAGATCATAAATGTGATGTTTCCCTAAATTCATTTTCTTCTCTATCATAACTTAACTCTCTAATTTCTTTTTAAAATTGATCTGATTTTAATAGATTTGAGGAAGAAATATTACATCAGGACTCCGCACGTAGAGCTATGTGCGGAGTCCAATAAAATAACTCCACGTGGAAGTGACAAAAAAAATAAAAAAAACAGCGCGGTAACACGGAAGAATATTCTTTCTGTGTTATGTCACATTATAAAGTGTTATTGTATTGATTTTGATGTGTTATTGACGTTTTATTGTGTTATTATAACACAATGAATATTCTCATAACACAATAACACACAATAACACATGAATAACACACAATAACACCTGAATAACAAATGGGGAATATTCCCCTGTCGGCTCAGTAACACAGGAAATATTCTCCCTGTATTATTCCGCGTCATTCATGTGTTATTATGTGTTATTTAGGTGTTATTGATGTTGTATTGTGTTATTATAACACCGAGAATATTCTCATAATACAATAACTCATCAAAAGTACCACAATAATACTTAATAATGTGGAATAACACAAGGAGAATATTCCCCCGTGTTATTCCCGTGTTACCGCGCCGTTTTTTTATTTTTTTGTCACTTCCACGTTGAGTCATTTTATTGGACTCCGCAGGTAGCCTGATGTAATATTTCTTCAGATTTGAGAGGGCCTCATCGCACATGAAAAAAAGACGCGACCACCAAATATTGCAAACAATTTTAATTGTATTTAACTTAAATTATACCAATCATTTTTCTAGATTTAACAAATACAGATTTAATAAATCGGGATTTACATGATTTATTAAGTTATAATTAACTTAAATTCTCCTACCATCAAACACCTCATTATCACCTTAAGTATGTCAAATAATAAAATTTGAGTGGCATGCATTTAAATCATTTTTTTATATTAACAAATCAATTAAAATATAAAAATAAGAAAAAAAATAAGTGATTTTGTATTTTTGCATGAAAGACATATTTCAACTTCTCAAGTTAAGGTGTACTTAAATACAAAGAAATTGGGTGGTGCATATATAATATATGTAAGTGCACTTATTGGAAGTGAAAAATATATTTTATTAGGACACCAGACGTAAATTTTGTGTTCAGTGTCCAGTGTCCGGTGAACATTTACCACGTGCCTAGGGCTGTTAAAATGACTTGTTGTTCGCGAGCAGTTTGTGTTCGGCTCATTAAGAAGCTCGTGTTCGGCACGTTCGCTAAGTTAATGAGCCGAACACAAACAAAGATTTGTTCGTTCATGTTCGGCTCGTTTTGACTCGAAATATTACTCATCAATTATATATATATATATATATATATATATATATATATATATATATATATATATATATATATATATATATATATATATGATGGGTAATATTTTTAAGAATTTTAATTGACTATAAGGGTACAATGATTATAATCAATTAAAAAAATAGAATAAAATTTATTAAATTAGATTCAAATGATGTTTTAATATAAACAATAATTTGTAAATCTTGTGTCAATCCTTAACATCTTATAGATACATGATTAGGGTTGTCAAAACAAATCTTTGTTCGTGAATGGCTTGTGTCGGCTCGCTAAGCAAACGAGCCGAACACGAACACACTTTGTGAGCTTGAAATATAAACGAGCCGAACACAAGTGAGCCTGAGCCTGACTCGCTCGTGTTTGCTCGTTTACACCCCTAGACGTGCCAAATGGACCCATTTCTCTAAAAAATCTAACCAATTAGTGTTAGGGCCTTAGGGGGCATACTTGACACATGACATGTCAACTCAGACTCTGTACACAAATTTAGGAGGTGTTTGGGGCAGCTTATTGAGGGCAGTTGCGTTTTGATTAAGTCGCAGCCATGTTTGAATAACACGTTACGACTCGCTTAATCCCACCGCCCATACCGCGCTTAATAATTTTATCCTCCGGAGCTCGGAAGTGTGCGGTGTTTAGCTTATCGCGCGGTTTCGAGTTTATTTTCCAAGGGTGCCCTTCGCTCGCTCGTGCGCGTCCCCTCCCCTCTCGCAATCACCGGTGAGCACCATCCCGCATCCGCTCGGAGAATCGGCGAGATCGTTGTGCACGACCGCGCATCTCGTTCCTCGTTCGGCCAGATCGCGAGTTCTTGCCTCCGTTGTACTCCTAACCCGAGATCCACCGTATTTCACCGATCTTTCTTCCACGAGTAGGAGATCGAAGGTAAATTTCTTCCGCAAGATCTCCTTCCCGTCACTCATATTCTTCTCGAGAAATTTGTTTCCATTTCTGCAGACCAATCGAGGGAACGAGTTTTGGATCTAGGTTTTGGATTTACCGATTTCCGTTGTATTGCTTTGTTTTCTTCACCACCAAAAGAAGAAACAAATAAAATTCATGCTTGTACTCGTGCAGCTCTTGCATTGTTTTAAATTAGTTATAAATTTATTTGATTACAATATTTGGTTGCACGTGGTTAGAAGAAATCAATAATAGTTTTAAACTTTACCTGCAATCTTCCTCAAACACCATAATTTTATTGTTCTCGTACAAAAGATGTGAAAACAAAACCATCTTTTCCAAAAACATGTTTTGTAACTACAAGAAATCAGAGTCCTTAGAATTTAGATTGGATTTTTGGACATTAATTATGTAATTATTTTGCATTTGATTTGGTGCAATGAGCCCTAATTCCATCTCGTTATCGGTTCACATCATCTTATAGCCATCATTATCTGGATTTTCTTAGAATCATTAATAAGTGGATCGATTGCTTTTCCTTTCCTATCAAGGCGTTGATCATTTTTAGCTTTATCATTTTATTAGATTTTGATGCTTATGTAGTAATTTGATATTATGATATTTTCCCATATTTTTGCTCTGGATGAGCATTAAGCATATGAAGTTAGTATTTATTCGCTAAAATAAACCGTCGTCCATAATATAATATGTGTTTTTCTAAGTTTTGGATCGAAGGTAACTATTGGATGTTATGTATGCAAAATCGAATTCATGCTTGTACTCGTGCAGCTCTTCGCATTGTTTTATTAGCAATAGTTAGGAAAAATGAGGCCGTACCTCAAAGAATATGGGATAAGGAGGGTACGAACATTTTCTGCAAAGATCCGCATCAATGAGATCAGCGCCGTAATGTGCCATCCACCCATTTCAGCAAGGAAGGTTAGTCGAACATAGCTCGAAGTTCAAAGAGCAGACATGTAGAGATTACGAAAAAGTACAATTTTAAAACAAATGGGATCAATCGAAGAAAGATTGGAAATCGTGGAAGGGGTCGAAGCACGGATATACGGGCTGGTCATGGGATCCCGCTAAACGGACAATCAATGCTTCGGATGCTTGGTGGCCGAGAAAATTGAGGTGAGATTTTCTTGTTTCGCAAAATTGTTACTCCATTTCTCATCGATTATAATATTTTTTGATTAGGTTATTATGTCCCTAAACCCCAATCTCAACGTTCGTTACGTACAGTGCCAGCATTGAAAAAATTCAAACAGAACGGAATTGAACCAGAGTTGGAAGAAAAATTGGACATAATGTTTAGAGAGGTGGTGGCTACGGGGAATTATGCAGTCAGACAGGGTTTACTGGAATTCCAGAGGATTCCGCACCAGCTCCAGTGTATGTTGACGATGAAATACATAGTGTCAACCAGATGGAGACGGGTGAGTCAAGCTCACAGCTCGAAGAGGCCTGGCAGTGGAGAAAGAAGAAAGAAAAGGACAAGTATTCCGTTGGATAAGCTCGACCGTCTCATCGACGCTTTGGAGCACCACCGTCGCTCCAGCTCTTGACTGCGTTATCTTAGAAAGTATTCGGATTTTGTCTTCTATCCCTGAGGTGGTTGCGTGACGTACAATTCTATGCAATTTGTATGAAAAACTTGAGGATCCAACACGCGACAGATATTCATGGCGATGGAACCGGATATGCGCGTCGAATATCTCGCGTGTTATTAGGGATGACCGAGCTTATTTATGTTTTTCTTGTCTTCTGTATCGCACTCTTTAATGTTGTGTACGCAATCGTTATTCGAACTTATGTTTTCTTGATAACTCGTACTTCTTCATGATCGAACTCAAAAGCTAATTAAGTAGCGTTTTATGCATTCGAAGTTTTATTTTAATCGTAGCTGGTTTGATTTGTATAATTTTTTCCTTGTTCTAGCATGAATACACAACACGAACGTCGTAAGAGAATGGCATTGGCTGCAGCTATTGCCATAATATTGCTGGAGTATTATCGATCAAGCAGCCTTCGTTTACCCCGTATGACCTCCACCTATGTCGGGGACAAATGGGTTAGTGAGATGCTTTCGGGACATCCAATTCGTTTCAAGAACATATTTAGAATGTTCGTCCCGATATTTTTAGATCTACTTCACGAGTTATCTCTAAACCATGGACTTCAAGGTTCTTCAAGAACATCACGAAGAGAGGTATCGGCCATAACCTTATATATTTTGTCACGGAATGAATCGACTAGAGCATGCCATGGAGAGGTTTCAAGCATTCATCCGAGACTATCGGTCGCTATTTCTCCAAAGGCATAGGAGCACTTGCTAGTCTAGCTACTAAAATCGTCGAGCCGGAGGATCCATCATTCGCTCATACCCCAGCTCAAATTTTAAATGATCCCCGTTACATGCCTTATTTCAAGGTAATTTTTATTTTCTTTACGTACATACAAAAAAAATTCTTCTAACATATGCGAACGTAACCGCATAGGTGCAATCGATGGTACTCACGTACGTGCTCAAGTAGCTCGTAAGGATAAGGTGGCTTTCATTGGTCGAAGTGGTTCACCAACTCAAAATGTCATGGCGGTATGTGACTTCAACATGTGTTTCACGTATGTTATGGCGGATCGGGAAGGGAGTGCACATGACGAGTCGAATTTTCTCGTACGCCACTACAAATAGTATCGCTGGGTTTTCCTCAACCGCCTCCAGTGCAAGATATGATTTTTAATAGTCTTACTTATATGTGCTTATTGTGCATAACAATAACTATCATAACAGGGAAATACTATTTGGTCGATGCTCGGATACCCTATGCGGAGAGGGTATTTAAAGCCATACCCGGATACGAAATACCACATCCCGGATTTTGAGCGTTCTAGTGGCGTCGCCCGGCGTAAAAGAAATGTTCAACAAGCGGCACTCTTCTTTGCGCGGTGTGATCGAAAGAACATTCGGCGTTTGGAAGAACAAATGGGTCATCCCGCGCGATATGCCTCCGTACCCATATCAAAAGCAGACACACATCGTAATTGCTACGATGGCGCTTCACAATTTCATTAGACGGCATCCCTCTCGGTACGATACAGATTTCAACATGGCTGACGCTGACGAGAGTCATATCCCCTCTGATGAATACGATTCTCATCTTGGGGATTCTACTCTAGAGGACGTCATACAGTATGAAGAATTTGGTACACGAGATGCGGAAGGTGCATCGTAGATGGTCGATTTGAGGGAGCATATCACGGATGCGATATGCGACTCTCGAACCGATTTTATGTGACTTTGTATCGATTTTGTTTCAATATCTTAAGTATGTGAAATATAATACCACTTTATATTTCAATAGTTGAATGAACCTTTCGAATTTAACCTAAAAATTGATCTTCTTTTTGTTTATTGAAAAGATTATCAAAATATGTCACCCACTTTATATTTCAATACTTTCGATTACTCGCTCGTGTAATGTCGAGCTTTCAATCGCTTCTATAATGGAGGAACATTTTCTTTTATCGTGGATTTTATGATAGTAACAAGCATGAAGGCTTATCGCCTATTCCTCGAGGATTGTTGCAGTATTATCTTGCCTACTAAACCAGATGAAATTTGCTATCGTAGTAGCCTCTCAACTCGCTAGTGCAGAATCGAATCGGGATCGATGCATAAAAAATGTAATATAAATAGGTAGGAAGTGTTCCTATTTGCTATCGGAGTAAAAGATAAGTTGCTTGCATATATGTACCACGTTTAGATATTACATATGTAAATACATAAGAATTATGTGGTACGTATGTAAATGCCGATAATTTGTATTACATAAGTTGCTTGCATGTTTCGTTAAATTTGTTTCTGAATAATCAAGATGTATAATTTGTTTCAAATTTTGAATCTGTGATTAAAATTTTATAATGAAAATTCTTATTATACAGGTTTAATTATAATAACTGTATAACTTTTGAGCTGGCTTAAAATGGGCAGAAGAAATTGACCAAATTCCGGCATACTTGCTTAAATATCAAAGAATTTGAGCATGGTGTTAAGCCACTAGCAGACTCAGCTCGAGGTAAGTGTGAAATCTTTTCCTATCTTGTGAGATGAATGAATCCAACTGAGCCAACATCTCGCAAGCCAATGTCCGGTTTTGGCATACATGTCTAGGATTCTAAAAACCAGACATAAATGATACAATCAAGTTGGTTATAAATGCTGGTTTAACCTTTATCCTGAGGCAGTGGAAAGGAATGCTGTTGGAAATTTGGCTTTTAATGCCTTTACCTTTTTTATTATTTCAGAAGTTTAGCCTTCTTATGCTCATGCTAAAATAAAGTAATATCTCGCTTCGATCGCTTAGCCTTTAACCTCGAGGCAGTGGAAAGGAATGCTCGTTGGAAATTTGGCATAATATCTCGCTTCGATCAGCTTAGCCTTTAACCCGAGGCGAGTGGAAAGGAATGCTCGTTGGAAATATGGCTTTTAATGCCTTTACCTTTTGCAGCTTAAACTCTTGTTCAATTGTCCAATGGAGGGGTTGGGCTTTATTGTCGATCCTTTGCTTGTCTGGTTGGCTTAACGTTTCTTTGTTATTGAGGGGGTTAATTTTTTGTGGAGTTCAATCTAACTGTTTTCTTTTGCTGGTAAATTGCAACTCTTGAAAACTTCTGTCTGGAGTTATTTGGCCTATTGGTTCAAGTATAGTGCCTTATGATATAGGAGTAGAAGTAAGATTTCTCCTTATTGGTAAAATCTGTGTCAACTTTCGGTGAAATTGGAAGAGCTATTAATTTTGAGATTACTATTGAATAGTAATCTGATGTTCTTCTTTGATCACCGGCTTGCAGTTCGGTCTTTATGTGAAAATTTTGGTAATGTCGTTTTTCCAATGGATAAGTCTACATGATCTTATCAAAATTACGTATTTTAATTCATAATATAGTAGCTGATCCCTTTCCAATTGGAGTAAATACATTTGGTTTAGAGGGCATTCCAAGCATATTTGGTCACTCTCCCTCTCTCGTGATCGTTTAACTTTAAAATTGGTCTTGATTCTCGTTTATGGTGTTTCAAAGATATTCGTTTCCGTCTAGCAATGGCGATGAAGCAGCCTTTGGATCACCTTTGCTTCCAAACGTTGAGTCAATGTGTCATTTATAGAGAAATGGGGAACTTCTTCATCGAGTCGGTATTTCTTAAATCAACAATAGGAGGTCAAAGTTATTGTGTTGTTTGATTGTTCTTGTTTTCCTCGATGTCTTTCATTCTCAACGTGTAGTAAGCATCTATACTCACCGTTGAATGACAAATCGACTATTCAGAATTTTGTTTAGAGAATCACTATTTTGAGTGTTTATCTTCTCTTTGATTTTATTCTCGGATGTGAGTGTTTATTTCTTAATTTGTTCCTTAGTAGCATCAATTATTCTTGGTCAAGTTTTGCATTGACATCTTGTTGCTAGGTAATGGTTTTGGAAAGATGGAACATGCATACCATTCAATTTCTGTTACAGGTTTGCTAAAAATCCTTTTGGAATATGGTGCTCTAGAGAGAAATTTTGTATAGCTGAACCTGGTAATATTGTAAATGACCTGCTTTAGAAATTATGTTATAAATCCTTTCTTAAGGCGTCTGAACTATTTTTTTTTGCTATTTGTAAATGACCTGCTTTAAAAGGAGTGATGGGCATCCAATCCAACTCAAATGTTTTCTTGCTATTTGCAAAATCTTGTTGTGAGGTTTTCTTGATTGATTGAAAGCTTCCAAGACAATGTCCCCAAAAGCATGCAGTCGAATTATTCGATCGTTCCGGATTGTTAGGAATCCAACTCAAATGTACTCATATGCATCTTCATTTTGTTAGGAAAGATACCCGCACCTTTGTCTTGTGAGGATTGTTAGGAATGCTACCTGCTTGAGCTGATATTGCATCTTCTTCGGATATGAATATGTTGTTCTCGTCACAAATTAAGTCGAAGAAGTTTAGAATCCTCGATGATTTTTTCTTATTTTGAATATACAATTGATCATTTTGCTTGAATTTTTTGTTATCATTACTAATTACTGTAGCAATTCTTTATAACCTTTTTTGTTATAGTTATATAATATTTAAAGATTCTTCTAATCTTGCTAAAGTTAACTTTGAATTATATAGAATATGTGGATTGAACTCTTTAATAAGCTTTAATTGAGACCTTCCTAAACATGTTGACGTTACCTTTTGAGGGGAAAATATGGATAAATTGAGTTCCTTGAAGTGTGCTGATGTAATTATTGTCTTGGAGTTTGCTGAAGTTGGCTTTAGGTTGCATAAGATATATGGTTTGAGCTGTTTAAATAGGCCGAGAAGGTACCTATGCTATAATTATTTGTAATTCATGGCACATTTTATGTTGCCTTGTTGATTGGATTGGCTACGCCTTGCCGATTAGTTTGTTTTTTCTTTATGATGGCTCGCTCCGGTTTCCTTGGCATTTGGTAGGCGTAATCGAACTTTCGCTTATAAGGCTTATATGTATGAAAATTGCTTTGTAAGGCTTCTCCGTACGGAAAGGTTTTCTTAACTTTTTATTATTATTTAACAATTTAAATTCCTTTATAATTTAACAATTTAACAATTAACAATGATATAGAAATCATTTTTTTTATTTGTTACCTGATGCACCTGGTAGAGTCTGGGATGTGATATTCAGCTATACATGCTGTGGAAGCTTGTGTATGGGATCATGCTTGGTTTCATACAGCCATTGTTTACTTTTTGTAAAATCTATTTATGGGCCATTTAACCTGTTCTTTAGCTATTTGAGAATTTTAAGATAAAAGTTTGCTACTTGGGGCTTTTATTGGTATAATTATGCAAATGTTTGAATGGCATGGATAAAAGAGTATGGATAACGATAGAGAATCGCTGATGTACTCTTTAAGAAGTGGAAATTACATAACCATTCGGGTGTACACTATGCAAATTTAAGTAGTTAGTTCCCGAAATATGATGTCCTGGCAGAAGTTTATTTGATTGTATCAAAAGTTCTATCAAACTGGACTATTCTTATCAGAAGGGTTAATACTGGGTAATTTGCAATTGTTTTCATAATGTATCTAGCAAGTTTTTTTGAACTTAGATGCAATGGAACTTATCTAGCAAGTTTTGAGTGGGGGGGTATTAGCAAAAATTGCCAAACTAATTAATAATTTGTATTTTGTTTGTCTATTTCATGAAATGATAATAGAACATGCCGATTGATAGAAATATTCATTATTGTACCCGTAGTAACTAGCTTATTCTATCGTTACTTGATAAGCATGAAATCAAATATTTAGTTCCTTTAGCTGATTGGTACCTCCGGCAATTCGAAAAGGTTCGATCTATGCTAGCAAATTTATAATCCACCGAAGTTGCATGAAGTTAATTTAAATCGATAAGCTCGGATAATATCAGTTGTTCCTCGTCTTTAAAGCAAGCATGGATGGCCTTATGTTTTCTAAGGCAACCGCTGTTATGAAGAGGACCGTCTCCTTCACTCGTTCGTAATTTAACTCCATGAAGTTAATTTCTCTCCATCGATACCCTACGGTTATAACTAGCTTTCTTCTACTTATAATTTGGATTTAAAAGTGCTTCATATTTATCGCTACATATTTAATGGTATGCAATGCTTCGTATATATATTGTTATTGCTACATATAAGTCGCTACATATTTACCGGCTAGTATAACTGCTACATGTTTACTTATTGGGAAGCCGGAAATGGTTTTATCGCTCGTCGCATGCTATGGAATGGATTTATCGGCAAGGTGGAAATGGTTTTAAAGTGTACTTTGTCTTCAATTACCGTAATTGTGCAGCTTTTTACTCTACTAGAAAAGGAATTTGTAATAATTGTATCTTTAGGTGTTTGAGTGCCGCGAATCGCAGGCGCAAGGTGTTAGAACTTCATGTAATAATCGTAAATCATTTTCAGTATCAAGAAATAAAAACTTCGATGCTCTTTCCCGTGGATGTAGGTCACTTCGACCGAACCACGTAATTTGTCGTGTCTCTTTTCGATTATTTGGTCTTACTTATATGTCGGCGTAATGTCGTATATTTCTACTTTCTCATCCGATGGCGTCGAAGCGAGTGGTTTAGCGATCAAACAATATTTCAATAAAAACCGGCATCGATCACTCCGACAGAGGCTAATAGCAGAATAAACATCGCAAGCCTACTCGCATTATATCGGGCTTTTACATCAAGGGATAGTTTCCATATGGGCAATACTGTTGATATGCTATGGCTACTTTTTGTACCTGCATACATAGAAGTTCTATTGCTTGTATGCAGAGTTTCATTTATTATATTATTGAAATGATTGTAAAATATATTAAATATTTGCAGAAAAGATGAGCTACGGTGTCTCAGCGAATGTCCGAGCAAGCATTATGCCGCTCATGGATTGCCGTCCTTAATCGCTCACGTCACGTAAGTGAACATACCACGGCGGCAGCCTACGCATTCCCTCGTGGAGACAAGGATTAGAGGATCGCAAGTTCTTCAGTGGGTTGACAATACGTCCGTCGCTACATTATTCCAGCCCGAATACCATTGCTCGTGGATCCATGGTATCACAAGTTCGTGACATTGCTTCTGGGCTCGATCGCTTCCCATACGTACAAGTTTGCTCACAGCTATGTGGTGCCACAACCGGACCACGATCGTCGCGACGTGCTCTTACATTATAAAACGAATGCCGTCATTTGTCTCCTTATAATTTTATCATGTTATTTCTTCTTTTTATTTAGGTTTCATGAAACCCACAATTGAAGTGTAGTATCGTATGCTTTTCGTATTTTAGCTTCATGAAACTCATCAGTACTTCAGTAAGACAAGCTTCAAGACATTGTTTTGGTTTCGTATCAGACTTAGTATTTTAAATGTAATGCTATATTTGTTAGGTAATATAATTTATTTTCCGTGAAAACTACTAAGTAATAATCCGTTGCCACAATTACTCGGCATTTTGAATAATTATTTCATTATGAAATGCGGTTATTTAAATATTCACTCGCACATACAACCATAAAGAAACGAAATAAATGACTTTATAAAATGTTTCAAAATAAAGAAATGAAATTTTATACTTTAAAATATTATTATTTAAATTTGAAATAAGATTTTATAACTAATAAGCATTTTATTAATTAAGATGAGCAAAAATTATATTTTTTCTATAAACAACATGTGATATAAGTTTATTTTCAAACCGCTAGAACCAAATGTTTTAATGAACTTATTCATTTCGTGTGCAGTAATCTGTCATTTATCCACAAACAATTGCAAATAGTTCGTTTCCGTAAACGCTCAAACCAAACAAACAAACAACTTTATCCGGATCAACATGCGTATCAAGCAATTTTATCGGATAATGTTCGCTTATCCTGACAAACCTGGATAAGCTGCAGCTGCCCCCAAACAGACCTTAAATAAGACTCTTGTTAGTTCCATCCGAGCACGAACGCGAGCATCCAAGGCACGGGCTCTAATGGCTTCTTCCGTCGATCCTCCGCTCTATACTCTTTCGCTTCGTCGGGGTCTCCATTCTTTCAAATCACCAGCCAACATTTTGCTTCATACATCACCCTTCTCTTCTACTAGATGCCGAGCCTCTCTCCTCGTAGTCTCCTCTAGCAGAATCAGTGAGTTCACTCAATCCCTCTGCTTTTTCTATGTTATCTGGCCTGACATTTTCTCAGATTCAAAGAGGTCTCCCGCCAGCGAGGAGGAGAAGAAGTTGACGCTTGAGAAGTACGGACTTGACCCCAATGATTTCATCTCGCAACCGGATCCTAGGGTTTGGATTACATGTTTTGATCGATTGGTGTTGATTTTAGTTCCTTTTTTTTTCTGTTGAGAAAGATTGATAAATAGACTGATGATGATTTCAGTCTGGGAGGAGGGGAACAGATGAGGGGAGGGGAAAGTCGCCGGAGGTCTCGCCTCGTACCACTCATAAATTGCTTCAGGTTATTTATTTTTTTTATTTTTCCTCTCTTTTGTTTCCTTCTTTAGTGTTAATGATTTTGAACAAATAGACTGTTTGCTTGATTTCATTCCAATAAATAATAGTCCATACAATCTAATTTAGGTATCCTAATAATACATAATAATTTGTAATAATACATATTCCAAATCTAACCATTCAACTATAGGGAAAGAATTAATATACAAAATTCAATACAATAATTTAAATAAGGAAACTCTTAATTTTGTCCGATGTTAGTTATTCTTGATTAATATCCCCTCTCAAATCGATCGCCGTCGATTCGAAGCATCAATTCTGCTAACAAGAACTCGATGATGTCGTCGAGAACCGCCTTAAGAAATATATCGCAGAGAACTGCTAGCTCGGAGTGTCGGCTCGACGAGCTGCCAGAAGCCGTGAGAGCCGAAGCTCCGGAGTGCCAGGCGCGGAATGCCGGCCGGAGTGCCGGCCGGAGTACCGAAGCCCAGTAGTGCCGGCTCGGAGTGTCAGTTCGTAGAGGCCGGGCTCGGAGCTGCCAATGCTAAGAGTGCCGAAGTTCGAAGAGCCGAGCTCGGAGATGCCGGGCCGAGAGCTGCCGAGCGGGAGTGCGCAAGTCGCCGGAGCTGAGGAGTGCCGAGCGGTAGTGTCGGAGTGTCGGCTCGAGAGTGTCGGGCCGGGAGTGACGGCGAGCAGAGTGTCGTGAGTGCCGAGCTCGGAGCGCCGGCCTGCAAGATCCGAAGCCGAGAGTGCCGGCTCCGGAGCGCCGGCTCGAGAGCGCCGAAGCCGGGAGTGCTGAAGCCGCGAGTTCTAGGATTTGCCGAAGTTGAAACCGTCAAACTTGGAAGGAATGTCGAATCCTTCAATCCTTGAGTGTGACGAAGAAGCCGAAGTCGAAGCGGACAATACTGAAGAGGAAGAAGTGTAGGAAGCAGCCAGCGAGATGGAATGAGCTCGAGTTGAAGATGAAGGCGAATGATTTACAAAGGCAAGAAGATACTTCCTCCCTTCCCACAAGAAGGTCGAAAGGAAGGGAGTCTTGATCGTCCTCTAATGTCTATTGGTGGTTAGACAAAAAGCTTGGCTTTGACACCATGTTAAAGATTTTGAACAAATAGGCTGCTTGCCTTGTTCCTTTGATTTCATTCCAAAAAATAATAGTCCATACAATCTAATTTAGGTATCCTAATAATACATAATAATTTGTAATAATACATATTCCAAATCGAACCATTCAGCTATAGGGAAAAAATTAATATACAAAATTCAATATAACAATTTAAATAAGGAAAC
This sequence comes from Papilionanthe hookeriana x Papilionanthe teres, assembly GCA_022702705.1. NCBI lineage: Eukaryota > Viridiplantae > Streptophyta > Magnoliopsida > Asparagales > Orchidaceae > Papilionanthe > Papilionanthe hookeriana x Papilionanthe teres. The sequence goes on along the minus strand of CM040430.1, from coordinate 10,161,052 downwards.
TCTTAATTTTGTCCGATGTCAGTTAATCTTGATTAATATTTAGTTTTATTCATTGTTTGGTGAGATATTGTTTTCATTTTACTCAGCTTGCTTTGCCTTTTCAATGTCATTGGATTGACTGTTCCGAGGAGAGAACAGAGACATCAAAAAGGAGGAAATAGGGGCGGGAACGTTCATTATCTGAACGATAATCACATTGATGAAATAATATAATTTGGTAGTTTACATAAGACACGACTTTTTGCTTTTATGTGATATTTAGAGCTATTTTTAGGTAGAAGATGCTTAATAAAATGTGTTTATGAGTAAGTACCGAAAGGGCGAGGAAGAAAAAACAAAGGTTGACATGAACATAAACCGTGAAAAAAAATGTGGGAAAATTTGTTAAAACTTGTTGAACACCCAAAAATAACTCAACAAAAAATAATGCAGAATTTGCATCCGTAAAGCCAAACCCAAATAGTTTGGATAAGGATTTTGGTGATGATAAAACTTATGACTTCATATCTTGATGGTGACAACCTAATGATTGCTCCAAGGCCATCCCCAAACATGTCTTCTCGATACAACCTAATTAAACTTTATTTTTCACTTTTTGTTCTATGGTGCATCAGGCTCAAAATTTTTAGCCATCCAAGTCATGCAAATTCTTTTTTTCAATTCTTTATGTCAAGACCCGATGCGGTGCTTGTAATTAATTAAGACAAAAACAACGATCGGACAGTGTAATATATAATTATTCACATTTTTTAAGACTTCCAATAGATATAAAGTGCCACTAATTCACAAAGTGCAATAATTTTTAGAACATTAAGAAACAATAACATCCAAAAATAACATCTCAAGCCAGTATCGAACTATATAATGTTTGAAGGAAACAATAAAGAAAACTATCCTCATAAGAAATATGCCTTGTAATAGTGGTCATCCTCTGGTAAAGAAAATTTCCTATCAGAGATATCCCCTAATGTTTTTCTTCTTCTGAAAGAAAACATTAACCTGTACTTGTAAGTATAACTTAGTGAGTAATTATAATGTAATATGCTTTAAATTTCTTATGCTATGTTATACTATGCATGAATAACAACAACAACAAAGCCTTAATCCCACTAAGTGGGGTCAGCTACATAAATCATTTTTCTCCATTATGTCCGATTTAGTGTCATATTTTCATTTAATTTTAATATATTAAGATCATCTTTTATACAATAAGCCCAAGTCTTCTTAGGTCTACATTTGCTTTTCTTAACATAAGTCGAATCTAAAACATGTACTCTCATAATCAGATCATCAGATGGTCGACGTTTAATGTGACCAAACCATCTATGACTAATCTCTCTAATTTTGTCCGTCACTGGAGCTACAACAACCCGATCATGAATATATTCATTGCGCATTTGGTCTCTAAGTGTAAAGCCACTCATCCACCAAATCATTCTCATATCGGCAACACTTAACTTAGTATTATGCTTCTCTTTTAAAGACCAACATTCAACACCATAGAGCATTGCATGTCTCACCACCTTCTTATAAAATTTTTCTTTCAGTCAAAGGAGTACTTTTCTATCACACAATAGGCCTGAAGCATTCCTCCATTTCAACCAACCAACGTGAATTCTACTATTAATATCCTCATCTATATTATACACCATCACTTTGAATAATAGACCTGAGATATCTAAATCTTTCACACCTTTTAATAATTTGATCGACCAAAGTTACACTTCTGTCACTAGAGCTAATATTACTAAAATTATATTCCATGTATTCAGTTTTATCTCTTTGAATCTCCATAATAAGTATTTTCTTTACAGCTCCAAGATTCTTCATCTCAAACTCATTGCGAAGTTGAGCTTTCAATAGTTTATTGTCTTCTTTATCCTTATCAGATCGTTTACATATAAGACCAAGTAGATAAATGATCATTTATTATTTATTTTGAAGCAAAAAAAAAAAAAAACTATCATAACTACTCTTAAACTCATGAGCAACCAAATTTCTTATACTACTGCCTAAGAGACTTACAAACCGTAAATCATTTTTCAAAAACAGACATGATATTTTCCTGTAATCACGAAGCTTTCTGGCTAGTAGATATAGTTGTCTACTAAATGTTCTCCATGCAAAAACACAATCTTTATATCTACCTGCTGAAGCTCAAGATCATGCTAAGACACAGTGTCAAGTAAAGCTCGAATTGAACTATGCTTGACCATTAGAGATAATACATATGTAAAGTCTACACTTGAAATCTACCTGATTTCTTTGTAATAAAATCTAAATCAACATAGCCAATAAATCTATCTTGTAGTCCTCTCGAAATGCAAAGGATTTACTGAACCAATATTTTTTAATCAGATTATTTATATATATGCTAGTTGCACCGACTGCATATGATAAATCTAAATGAGAACATACCATAACACACATGAGAGATCCCACTGCACTTAAATATGAAATTTGATACATTTATTCATTCTCATCATCAGATTACAAACACAGAACTAATGATAGCCTAATATGCGCAACTAATTGAGTAAAAATAAGTTCAATATTTTGCATATTAAACCTATGCAGAACTTTCTCATTGTACCTTTCTGGCTTAGTAATAACTTACCTATCTTTTTATCTCTCTGAAACTCCATGCTAAATATTTTCTTTGCAGCTCCCAAATCTTTCATCTCAAGCTTATTACTAAGTTGAGTTTTCAATATTTTGATGTTTTCTTTATCCTTAGCAACTATCATTAGATCATCGACATATAAGAACAAGTAGATAAATAATAAATTATTATTTATTTTGAAGTAAAAACAACTACTATAACTACTCTTAAACTCATGAGCAATCATGAATGAGTCAAATTTCTTATACCACTGCCTAGGAGAGTTGCAAATCGTAAATATTTTTTTCAATAAACAGACATGATCTTTTTCTATAATCACGAAGCTTCTGGTTAGTGCATATAGTTGTCCACTTCAACTTCTCCATACAAAAACACAATCTTTATATCTACCTGCTCAAGTTCATGATCATGATTAGCTGCAGTGTTAACTAAAGCTCGAATTGAACTATGCTTGACCATCAGAGATGATACATCTGTAAAGTCTACACTTCAAATCTGACTGAATTTCTTTGCAACAAGCTTAGCCTTATATCAGACATCTCCAATTCCTGGTGTATTTTTTTTTCTTTTTGAACATCTATTTGCAACGAATAACCTTCTTATCTTGAGGCAATTTTACCAAATTCTAAGTCTTATTTTTGTGCAGGGATTTAATCTCCTATTTCATAGCAATCATCCACTCAGTAGAGTCAATTAAATTCACCGTTTCATTATAGCTAGGAAGTTGTTCACCACCCTCGATACCTTCAACTATATTTAGATCACATGCAACCGAATTAGCCTCATTATACCTCCAAAGCGACTTAATTTTTCTTATTCTATTATTGGCAATAGAATATTATGATGATTGCTTTTGTGATGCTGGGAAATCAATATTACCATGATTATCTGAATTTGACTTGGGAGTTATTGTCAAAGATTTACCTGTATCAAGCTGAAGCTATACTTATCGTCTAGACATCTATTTTTGATCATCACCCTTATATTTTTTTGTAAAAGTTGTAACATGACTGACTCATCAAAGACATCCCTACTAATGATCACCTTCTTGGTTTCCAGACACCATAACTTATAACTTTTAACTCCAGTTTTATAATCAAGAAATATTCACCTTATAGATCTAGACTCTAAGTAACAAAGAATTCTTAAATTTGAGTAATCTACATGTTTACTTGATCAAATCTCCCATGGAGTCTTCTTGTCAATTACAATAAAAGGAGAGTGATTCACGAAGTAACAAGCTGTAGAAGCACTTTCAGCTCAAAATGACTTGAGTAGCTTGAAATTAGAGAATATACAACGAATCTTCTCTGTTATAGTCTTGCTCGTTTGCTTTGTCACATAATTTTGCTGAAATGTGTTTCAAACGGTGAAGTTTCTCATAATTCATTGTGACTTGCATAAAGTATTTTAATGTTTCTAAACCAAATTCCCATTATCAGGGAGAACATGTTTGATTTGCTTTCCAATCTGCACCTCGATTATAAGGTTCCACTTCTTAAAAGTTGTAAAGACTTCGCTCTTTAGCTTCAAGAAGAAAGCCCACTTTTTTTAGAGAAATCATCAATAAATGTTAGTATATATTTGACACCACCTTCAAATGATACTCTAGAAGATCCTCAAAGATTAGAATTATGTAGTATATTATTTTCTTGTTGTTGTGAATTTCAATATTGAACTTAACTCTTATATTCTACAAACACATTATTCTCATAAAACATTAATTAAGTAATATTTTGATCATTTAAAAGTTCTCTTCTGCTCAGTTCAGCCATCACATTCTCACTCAGATGCTTAAGTCGCAAATGCCAGAGTTTGGTTACTTCATCATCTGATTTGAAAGTAGTAGTTGTTGCATCACCTATCACTATAGAGCCTTGCAAAATATCTAATCCAACAACCTTCATTTGTCCTCTCATCATAACAAGAGAAATTTTGCCAATATTTAAAATTCCACCTTTACAAGAGTGCTTGTACCTTTTAGCATCAATAGTACTTTAGAAAATTAGATTTTTTTTTCATATCTGGGACATTTCACACATCTTCAAGTGTTCTAATGACTACATCAAACATCAGCATGGATAATCTTACATGAAGTATTATTGCATATAAACACGGTACACTGCATTAACGTTTCAACAACAACAACAACAAAGCCTTAATCCCACTAAGTGGGGTCGGCGCACTGCATTAATGTTTCATATGCTAAAAACTAGTACCTATTAGGGGACATGAAATGTGCATGCTAAATTAAGAATCCAATCATCATAAGGTTCACTATTAGAGGCAATTGGGAGTTTACATTCACTGGCAACTTTTTCAACAACACTGGCTTAACTATAATGATCTGATTGTTTTTTTTTATTGTTTTCTTATTTTAATTTTGTAACTTATAACATTCAATTTTGATGTGTTGATTTTTCTTATAGTAATTACAAATCCTATCCTTGTTCCCGAATTCTGTTGTACTCATTATATCAATACTAGAAACTCTTCTCTTGAGTTCTACCTCGAACGACAAGGCCTTATGGGCACCAGGTTCATCCACAAGCCGCTTCATCTTCTTTTTAGAAAATAAAATATCATACACTTTGTCTAGAGTAATTATCTTTCTCTTATACAAAATAATATCTATAAAAGTTATATATGATTAAGACAACGAGAACAACAGAATTAATGCCAAATCTTCTTCATCATACTTAACTTCCATGGCTTCTAATTAGATACAATTTCCTTAAAGAAAATTAAGTGATCTATAACATGTGCTCCTCTTGTCATCGAGAGTGCAAATGCTACTTCAAGTTAAACTTATCATACTTTTTGGCCATGCACAATTACTGTAAATTTAGCCATAACGCAACAACAATCTTCTCCTTCAAAACATCATGTAGAATTTGATTTGATAGATGGGGTTGAATTTGAGAAAGAGGTTTTTGATTTTTATGTTGCTTCTCCTATGTTAATGATAAGGGCATCCTTTCAAATTCAAGTAGTGCATCGTCAAGATCTATTTGCGATAAGATATCTCACATCTTAACTTGCCAAAGCAAAAATTTAGTGTCGCGATTTAAAAGATGAATGTCGTACTAAACTATTGCCTCGAGATTAAAACCTAATTTGATACCACTTGTTATAACTTAATATTGACTTAATACAACAAACAATGATATAAGCAAAAAAAAAAAAAAAAGACAGATTTTACGTGAAAAACATAAGATGGGAAAAACCACGAACAGAGGAAGAGAATTCACTATATCAAATCAGAAATTACAATTGGAGAACTTTTCCAAACATAAAACCAAAGCAAGGAAAAGTGAGCGTCTTGTACTAAACAAAATAGTGTATTTATAGTCTTTAGCAAGACCTCTTTAAAGGAAATAACAAGAAGATGTAATGAAACAATACATATTACAATCTAAAGGCTATTATAAGATTGATCAAGTGGTCGAAGCCTTTAATTTGCATGCTCTTGATTTCCACCTAAAACCTCAATCTGCGTGCTCACAATTTCATTCTAGGGCTTTATTATATGTGCTTATAATTTTCTTATATGATGACAAGCAAGACTCACAAAATTTGAGTAAAAAATTTAGCAGATATCTTTACTTTTAAGTAAATCTAAAGCTTAAGAGTGAATAAAACAGGCCTACCTTATATGCTTTCCCAAAAGCAAAAAATCACCATAATTTTGTAGTTGTTCATCAACCAAATGTTGCAGTTTATTTATTTATTGATGTTTTTAATTTTTAGGCTTAAAGGTCAAATTGTATTGGAGCAGGTGCTTGGTGGAAAAGCTCGGCGGAAAAAATTACTTTCACCTAAAGGAATGGATGTACGTCCCATGATGGAGGTTGTAAGGGGAGCCGCTTTTGACATCTTGCAGGTATATTTTGCAGTTTTCAACACTCATCTCTTTGTTTACTATGGAATTTCACACTTATTTTCTTATAAGTACGGTAATGCAAATTTGAGTATTTTATTCGACATGTGGATTTGTTAGCTTCTGATAATTTAGTTTTCCAGTAGTTGGACAATGCCACACAATTTGTATGTTTGGGTTTTGTTTTCCCTATTTTCATTTGTTGGATGCCAAGCAATAAACTTACAATACGCTTTTGATTTTTTTTTTCTATATTTTCATTTTGTCCTCATTCCTTTTATTTTACACCCATTTTCCTCCAATCAAATTGGCCTTTGATGAGATCTAGAAAGTTATCAGATATTAATGGTTGGCCATAATTTTTTGTTTTGGAAGCTTATGATAGGATTTTAATTCCCAATAGGTAGCTGGCGGCTGTCCTGCTTCTTTAAGACCCGGTCGATGGCTAGACTTGTATAGTGGTACTGGATCTGTTGGAATTGAAGCAATTAGTCGAGGATGCTTAGAGGTATGTACTACAGTTTTTGTAAATAATGCTTATGTGACGCTGGCTACTTTTGAACCATATTCCTTTATGTTGTCAATCAAACAATCTAAATGCCTATTTTATGTGGTGTCTAATTTTATATTGTCTGCAGTGATTCATTTGGGACCTTAACAGTACTTTCTTCTAGGTTCCTTTCTAGGCTAAATAATGAGAAATGTGTACATTGTGAAATTGCCTGATGAGGGTGTTGTGATTAACTTGCATAATGTTATAGCTAGTTAATGAGTTCTATGCGAATTGGTTTGTAATTCTTCCAGAAATTATTTAGAATTGAGTTATTGTTGTTCGCATGATTATTGTACTTATTGAGTCTTCCCTCTATATAATGATTAAATTTGGTTTTGTTTAAACAACTACTTTGTTTGCCTGACTTCGTGTTATTAACATTTATATATTTTTTGAGTGATAATAAAGAGAATGTAAAACGCAACATGTGGATTAGCCTATTTTTAATGGAAGCAGGAATACCTACCTATTAAAATGTTTTAAACAGTAAGCAACAAAGAATACGGACTCCATTGAAGAAAGAAAATTATTTGGGATTAGATCTGCCAAAAATATAGGAGGTTGAAATATGAACGAAAAGGATATATGTATGATGAGTCAACTGTGAGAGGTCAATGCAGCTATGCAAGAGGATTCGTGACAAATCATACAGGAAATTTGTGAGAGTAAAGCTTGACAGACTTTGGAGATGGTACTAATGGCACCGCAGACAGATGGGTTGGGAGACAGTTAGAAATTAACAGAAAGTGGCATTAGTAGGGTTGTAAAACAATTGAGCTTGAGCGATCTCAGACTTGACTCTGGTTTTGCTCATTTGAAATTAATTCTGTTCGAAAGTGGCTCGTATTTTAAATTGCACATGAACAATGTGTTTGTATTCGGCTCGATTTACATATTTTTATTTTATTTGGATCGAAATTGACTCGCTTAAATTAATTAGAAAAGGATGTATGGTGTTGGATTCGAACGCGCACTATTTCTATGCAATAAAAGACGTAGAATCACATGATCACACGAGTTGTGGTGATTTAAACTTATATATAAATATAGATAATATATTATCATATAAATAATACATATAATTTTTTTTTTCGAGTTAAAATGAGCCAACTTGATCAAAGGTTGATCGTGTTCGACTTGTTTATGATTCTAGTTTAAAGCACTAAGGGGTAGGATTAATAATTATTATGAGCTTAAAATCATTTTGAAAGAAGAACAATAATATGTGTGTCTGCGCTATGCTATGCGGCTGAAGTTGCCGTAAGAAGTTGGCTCGGTCGCTGAATCGAAATCCCGTCGCCCGCTTCTGAAGGATCCTTCAACGAAAGAAGGAAGTCAACCGACCTCATATTTTTCATAGTTGGATGAAAGAAGACTACACCCTCAGTTCATGCATTTATCCCGAAAGACAAACACAAAACTTAGCAGTGAGGCTCGATCAAATAAACTAAGAAATGTATGACGTCCGTTTCGATCCGCGAAACCATTATATTCGTCGATAAATTCCCCTATTTAATATAAGAATTAAATAGTGTTTATTTTAAATGTTCGGAAAATGCTTCTATAAAGGCAAGTTCTCATAGCTAATTACATCTTAAATGACCGAAATCACTTAAGAAAACTCTCGATAAAAATCGGAAATATTATCTTCAAGGAGGCCAAAATGATAGGACTTTTCAACGTAATCGGACAAAGAGGTAGTGAAAGTGATCGACTCAAAATCGGAACGTTTTATCGAGAATCCAAAGGAGGAAGAATCTAGGGATGTCGGAGATCCGGAGGCGAACCTCGATGACTTCCCAAGCTATCCTATGGTTTGGCTCGATTTGAGAGATATTAATCGAGTGTTTCGTCCTCGCCAATTTTATTTAATTAGAAGTTACATTCGTGTGAAACGATCACACGAATAACTAGAAGATGTGATGATTTAGGTCGTAACGAACGACAACCTCTGAATCCTAAAACGAGTCGGGCTTATATCGTACGATAATATTATACAAAGACCCAAGAAAGGTTGAGGATTTATGTCGCACTAAGTCGAACAACCTCGAAATCCTATGATTTTGTTGTTTAACCATGGAATTGTTTAGTTGTTGTAGACGTGTTTTCATTGTTGAAGATGGTTGTCATTTACCACTACTTCAAGCTCTCCTTGCTGAAGAGGCTGAAGTTTTGAAGTGCGCAAGTCAAAACGTTCAATCGAGTGACCTACTGGTCGAGCTTCTCCTAAACATCCTATGCAAGTATGTTTAAGTCATTGTACAGATTAACACAGTGATACGTATATAAAGACAGAGAGTAGCAGAATACACGCAACGAGGATATAACGTAACATGCTAACAAGAACAACACGCATAGCAGTGTATGGTACAAAAGTGATAATAAACAAGATAAGACGCATGCGCATAGAGAAGATAAAGCATGTAACACGCGAAACGTATACAAACCTCGTATACCTGGAGGCTCGTTATTTTCTTTCGTCTACCTAACGTAAGTGCGCACACGAAAGCCTAAAGCAAGAAATAAAAGATCGTCGAAAAACTCAAGAAAATAAAGTGACTCGACCCACAATGGGAAAGCTCGAGAAAAGTAGTAAAAGTCACCAAAACTCCGAGAAAATCCTAAAAAAAAACACTACGAGTCGCTCTATCAAAAATCAAACGAAAGCTCGAAGAAAACCGCAAGCACTCGGCCGAGCTGAGCTCGGAACCGCAGTAAGATCTGCTCGAGCGGTCGTCGAGCGCTACTCGGCCACACGAGTGTATAGAGCCCGCCACTCGGCCAAGCAGGTGTCCAACTAAACCCGACTCGGAGAGTGTTCCCTACCCAAGACCGACAATCAACGAGCGTGACAATATAGTTTGAAATTTATATTTTAAGCATGCACATGGATTTCGTATACGCAAAAGAAAGTTTATATATTTTGATTGTGGTAGGGATATATTTTTTTATCGCGAAACGTAGTATCATATTCTTATCGCATTTTGAAAGATATAATTGTCCACGAGTCGATCATTTCGTCGGTAAAGTGATCGCTAACAATCCTAAGAAGTGCACGGTGCCCCGCTTGCTCGTAATGCGTGAATGATACCGTCATCCTACGGCTTCACCGGGCCCTGGAGCGAGTCCCGATGTCGCAGGATGGGATATCATTCTACTCTATCACCTGCGCGTCTTTCGCATCATCGCCGTCATCGCCCCAAAAATAAAACAAAACCAAACTCCGAGTGGAGCGGGAAGACGTGTCAAGCAACAAGGAGTGAAAAGAAACTAACCCACCTTCGAACTTCAAGGGTTAGTTCGGCAGTGAGTTAATCTAAGACTCCCTAAGACATGTAAAACATCGAAAGTACAATCCAAGCTCCTCGAATCGACCCCTAGGGTGTCACTTTCGCTCAGGTGCAATTATATCAAAAGAGTGTTTAGAAACGAAATCCGAGAAAATCGTTCAAAATCTTTTAAAATCAAGTAAAAGGAAAATGACTCGGGCAAAACTCGGTCATAACACTTCCAAACCTCAAGTAATGAAATTATCCAACTCCCAATTAAATTCACCACTCCCGCATACATTATGAATGTAAATTCCTCAAATAAAAGCAAGTAGAGGTTCACGGCCAAATCAAAACAGGGGAGGAGGCTCACGGGTAAGGTAACAAAGCAAGGGAAACCACTCCAAAGCAAAGCTTCCAACATATGAGAAAGTGAATGAACAAGCTCTTCTAAATCTTCCAAGTCAATTCCAATTCTACCAAATAGAACATCCCAAGCATGATATTAAATTTCTTCTCACAAACAAATTAAGAGGTGTCTCCAAATCATTTCAATCAATTCCCATAGGCAAGGATGGCAAAAATCAAGACTACCATAACCTTAATTTCTCCACCAACACTCACAGCTAAAGCACAAGCATGAGAGGAGGCTCACGGCCAAGACAAAGAAAGGGGAAGTAATCCCAACATAAAATCAAAATTAGAAGTGTCAAAAGAGCCAACCCGAGCCACAAGAAGGCAGAAGACAAGCCCGAGCTCCAAGTTACAAGCAATCCCAACATAAAGCCAAAATCGGAGAAAGCTAAAGGAGCTAACCCGAGCCACGAACTAGGTCTGGGGCAAATGCAACTTTAAATTAAAACAGAGAACAATGAAGACTAATGCAAAGCCGAGCCACATAGTGCTAAAACCAAATCCCGAATTTAAGCTTAGAACAAAGAATACGATGGGACTCAACAAAACCGAGCCACATGAGGCTAAAACCAAGTCCAACCACGATTAAATCCAAGCCCAACATAAGGCTAAAACAAACCTTTACGAGAACTTATCAAATGAAGCATGTATATATATATTTAAACATAGCCTTAGCTTGAGATTAAAAGAGAGGCTAAACTTAGATTACAATAACACTTCCATGCTTTCATACATCAATTCATGAAACTATGACATGCTTGCAAGCAAGAATAAACTTAGAAAACTTTTCCATATACATTTAAAATGCTTTTATGGAGGGCAAAGATGCAAGGAGCCCAAGAATTAAACTTCCATACATTCAAAACATAGGGCCACCATATGCTTCATATAAGAACAAGTGTGAAACTTCTCAAATTAAACTAAGCTTCTTCATAGCATGACATTTTGGTAAGGAAAAGCTAGAAGGAGCAAGAGATAAGCCCCACATACACATTGAAAAAGCTAAATGAGTTCTTCCATGACTCATGCCAAGCCAAAGCGAGCAAAGAAACTATTATAATATCCCTCTCAACATGCTTGCAAAAGAGATTATTCTTTGCCTCAAAACCATGCCTTTAATGTATCAAAAAGAAAAGACTAGCATATGCTTTAAGTAAGAACAACATAGAATCTCTTCTCCATCACTTCTAAGCATGCACTTTTTTTTCGAGCCAAAGAAAATTGAAATGATTAAGAACTAAGCTTTCCAATATTTCATGCTAGGTAAGAGTGAATGAAAAGCCTTATATTACACATCCCAATATACTTGCAAGAGGAGTTAGCATGGTCCTAAAGTCACATTTCCAATATTTTGAACTTGCTTATAAACATAAAGAACATAGGAAGATAGTAACATGTCATTGAAACCAAAGTTTCCATATACTTACATTTCCATATTTCACATGCTTTGAGTAATGAAACACCCCCTTAAACCTTAATGTAACAACATACTAGCATGCCACTAGGGGGTGAAAAGAGGAAAACAGTCATTTAAGCAAGTAAGTGAAATATTCCATGTCACATGAATGCTCAGCCGAGACACTAAGCGGGAAGAAAAACAAGCCCACGATACAAACCGTAGCCGCCTCAAGCAAGATCGAAAAGGAACAAAGAAAAGAGAGGGGTTACCCGCTAGTGCAGAGAACAAGGAGAATAAGGAGTTCAAGGCTCAATCCAGCAGCACCTCCCCTCTAAAAATTCGACCAGCCCCTAAACTCATCCCAAAATGGGGTTTATATAGGCAAAGGAGAAGGATTCAAGGCAGCCACAAAATCACAAAAAAAAAATGATATCAAAACCCACTTGGCTGTCATGGATAAGAAGAAAGCATGGATGAGATCATCCACTTGCATCTCACGCAAGGAAGGAGAGCAGGAAGATGGCTGCGGCAGATAAGCATCGGGAGGGGAGAGGTATGGAGGAGACGGTGCTCCTGTCCTCGTGCCGCTCGAGGAGACTCGTAGGATCGAGAGGAAGATGCGATAAGGCTCGCGGCAGAGGATGGAGCGCCTGTTGCCGCGAAGGAGACGAGGGTGAGCTCGGCCGAAGCTTCTCTCGCGTGCGTGCGGGAGAGGCGACCCGAGCGGGAGAGGAGCCGAAGAGTAGGCCGAGCCAAATGGGGAAGGGTAGGAGTTAGGGCTTAATTTTATAATTTAAAGGATTTAATATTAATTTATATTAAAAATACGCCCCGAACCCTAACTTTCGCACTCGACGGGCTATCGTCGCAAATTTAACGTCAATTTTAGGTAAAATCGACGTTCCGGACGCATCGGCGCAGTCCGTTTCGTCATCCGAGGTAGTCTGGGCAACCTCGACGACGGTCGAGTCAAAATCGTATCGAAATTTGGTATCGTCGCAAAGCTCGACTCGAGTCCGATCGCTCAGAATGGTGCGTGTAAGATGTGCACGAGGCTGTCTTAATATCCAGGGTCCTATAGGGACTCAATTTGAACTCCGACATCAATTTCGACCGATGCATAGACTAGCGGTACGGAATCTCGTACGGGATTTCAAAGAGTAACGAAGTGGCTTCCGTACACTCTAAAACGAGGTGGGTCCCATCGCTAGGAATCTAGGATCGTCGGGGAAGCTCCTGAGGCTAGAATCCTAAATCTAGGAGGAATACTAAACCTCGACAAAAAGTGAGGTCAACAATGTGCTTAAAATAATCATGAGCATTATCAATATGAAAGAATTTAATGTCGCGATTGTATTGATTCTTTATTATGACATGGACTATAGGAAATATAGTGGTAACATTATTATTATTTTTAAATTAAATATACTTATCAATTGAGTTCTTGATGGTGGATGCTTTCCTCTTCATGTTCATCCCGTTCAATCTCTTTCCCTTTCGATACGAGCATGGAATCTCCGCGGAACCCTTGGTTAGGATTTGCAAATTGAGCCACTGATATGGTCTTGGATTGCATCTCAATAAGTTTCCTTATTATTTCCTCCGATCTCCCGAATCGGTTTTCCATGGAAGAAGACCTATTGTTTATGGAGGAAAAACTCCCTTTTATGGTGGAAAACCTTTTATCTATCCTGGATTTCAGTTGCTTACATCTTCCTCCAATTACTTCTCCAAATCATATACTTTCTTAGCTGTCATTCCTTCCCGTCATTTTTGAAGCCTGTATGTTGCCATCGTGTAATTGGCTTGAATCGAGACTGTTTTTCTTGGTTTGATTGCAGTCAGCTGATTTGAATTGCGACTTTTCTATGATTAGGGAAACCGACAATCTTCCCGCCCAGCTTGTGGAAAAATTGGCTTGAATCTCGTTGCTTCCCAACAAAGCTTAATTCTTCAGCCTTCATAGGAGAAGAAGGATCTGTTGTTGCCTTCCCAACAAGCAATCGAGTTTTGGGTCTCCGTCTGCCGCGATCTTCAAAACGAAGTGGGAGTAGGGCTGTAAACCAGCTGAGCTTGAGCGAGCTCAGGCTTGGCTCGTGTTCGGCTCGTTTGAAATTGGCTCAGCTCGAAATCGGCTCGTGTTCGAAATGACTCACGAACAGCGTGTTAGTGTTCGGCCCGAAAAACTTATTCGTGTTCGTGTTCGGCTCGAAATTGGCTTGTTAGAATATAAAATTATTATAATAATTAATTAAAAAAAAATAAATTAAGAAATTTTCTAAAAAAAACTGTTTAAAATTTTAATTTAATTTCAAATAAATTTCAACAATAAATTTCATGAAACATTGATTAACTAAATAAATTTCAACAATAAGTTTCAAACAAAATTTTACACAAAAAGAATATTATTTTTTTTACAAAGTTTTACACAATAATAACAACTTTATCATAAATTTTACAATTTACAAATTAAACAAGAATACAAAAAATGCAAATAAAATCTCAAACAAAAATCAAGATCTGAAAACAATTGTATTGAATATTTCAATAAAATTTACATTTAATTTTTACATAAACCTAAAAAAATAAAAAATACATGAAATTTAAATGACGACTTTGAATTAATTTTTCGCTCTTTATGATTGACTATCCAATGATGATAGGGAGGTTTGGAAGCGAAGGAACCGCCGCTAAGAATTCTGATGCCCTGAAACGGAGCAAAATTACCATTAGAGAATGAAATACATTAAGCAATTAAGCAATGTAAAAGCATTCAATTTTCAGCAAGTATTCTCGTATTGACAGCTTAGCTGTACCAAGAACAGTTACCTGCGCTTTTCTTCAACTTCAATGAACTCATTATATATCCTCAGCATATCCCAAGCAATAGACCTCTGTAATATCAAATTGTAAATAAAATGTTACAAAGGAAAGAAACCAAAGTTCAAATGCATACAGAGTATGAAAAATGTCCATGGAAATAAATTCCTCTTTCCAAATTCAGGTCTATTTGCAAGAATTACAAAACAGACCATACACAACACTTCTGAAGTATGTCTCTCAAGAAAACAACTCATTTGATAGAAAATAGTCAAGCTGAATGAGCATGCCTGCCATCCTGGATCAAGAAATAGTGTCTCCTTGGTAATTAAAGTTGGTGTAGCATATATACCTAATAAAGAGCATCCTCGGCTCTGCAAACAAAAGCAGAGCTGTTCTTCAAAAGAAAAAACTTTAGCTAAACAACAACAACAAAAACAAAGCCTTAATCCCACTAAGTGGGATCGACAAAAGACAAAATTTAAGCAAAAAATTTAAAACCTAAAGTAGATTAAAGTGCAAGTGAATATGTTTCTCACAGATTATATAAAAAAGTGTAAGAAGAGTGACTTTATAATTGAAATTGTCACAAAGCTATCACTTGAGAGATTCTCTCCCTCCAGACACATGCATTATTATGAAGGTTGGGCCCTATTATTTTCTTTGCTTAACATGAAAAATTTCCTTCTCAACTATAAAATGTGATATTTATGTGAATGCAAGACATGCATTCAGTCAGTTGAAAAAACCTTTAACTTTTGACAGGAGAATGTGATTATGTTGGCTAACTTGCATAACCAAAAGAGTGGGAGTTCCCACGAGATGCAAAAATTAAACAACATGACACCAAATGAAGTATTCTATGGATGGATAAGGCTTCCAAGTAAGAACAAAACTGCAGACAAACTTACTTCAGGTGCTTCCTAATCTAAATTATGGACATGATTAACAACATATATTAGCTAATCTTTAAGAGAAATTTACATATCTAGCACACAATTCCTATGTATTATGTAAATACATTAGAAATGTGTGCTGTAAAATTCTTGTCGCTAGTGCATCGTGGAGGGCTTTGCAGCAGTTGTGAAGTCGGAGTCCCAAAGCTATGTTCTCCAATTTGTTCATTGTTTAAACTGCTTGAGGCCAGATAGAACAACAGTATCCCAAAAAGAGGCACTAGACAACACAGCAAGAGTCACTAAACATCACAGACAACATTTTATATTGTTATCTCAAAATAGTTTCAAACAGATGTTGCCTTCCAAAATTAAGAGTAACTATAATCACCTTATTCAAATTTATATACTGTTATCTTAAAATGGTTGTAAACTTGTGTTGCCTTCTAAAGTTACGAGTAAGAATAATCATCTTAGGCAACTTTTTATATTATTATCTTTAAAATGGTTGCAAACTTGTGTTGCCCTCCAAAATTAAGAAAATAAATAATTTCAAATGAAAAAAAATCTTTCATTGCATCTTCTCCATGTCATATAAATTTCCCAAAAGAACTATAACATACGTGGATCCGCATGATTTAATAAAAACATCTTCTATTGATAAGGGGTTAAATAGACACCAATGCAATAATGTAAAAATTTCTTCTCCAGATGATTTGTACTACATAACATGTGAGGATCCGCATCATTCATGTACATGTCATTTTAATATAGATATGAATCATATATTCATATCTAGCATGCAAAAAGAGAGATGTCCAAGGTAACCATTTTAGGTGCCAATAAATAAACTATTCAAAACTTAGCTAATCATCTTTGCAACATACCATTAGTCTACAATAAAGAAACTATTCAATACTTCTTATCAGTCTTCGCAGCTATCATTCATTACAACATACTATTATACTACAATAAAGAAACTATTCAATACTTCTTATATAGCATTTTAGATAAGAAAGAGAGGATAGGGAGGGAGAGAGAGAGAGAGAAGTATAGTTGATGAAACAATCTTATAAAGCATTTTAGATAACAAAAACTTCTTCTCATAGCATTTGACTGTCCGCATTAGTCATGTACATGTCATTTTAATATAGATATGAATCATATCTAGCATGCAAATAGAGAGATGTCCAAGGTAACCATCCTTTGAGAACTACACATGAGTAGGAGAAAGTAAAGAAGAGATGAGTTGAGGACTCATTCTCCCTTCTCAGACAAGTTTGATGTGCTTGCACTCTTTTGTTCGTAACCAGCTTGAACCTTCTATCTATAACATCTTTAGCCTTCATGAATAAAGGCATATAACAAGCATAAAGTTCAGCAATACAAGTTCAGATATTTTCCACTGCAAAAAACGTATGCATTTGCAAATGATCCAGTTAAAGTATAATCCCTCCAACAAAGCATGTGCAAAGTTCAATTAGAATAAGTGCCAACATCTAGTGGTCGAATCAAGATTTTTGAACCTTCTATCAATTTAACATATCTAACACCTAAAGTATATCTTTCATTTATACCACCCAAATCTGTCGAGTCATAATACCAAAAGCCAACTTTTCATTCTCACCAATTTATATTAGCTTGCTTGAAAATCCAAACAGAAAAACATAATGAATAACCAAGCAAGTTTTGAATAACCATGTCAAAAAATATGAAATCAAAAAGGAGGGAATGAGTAGCAATTTAAATTAAATAGGTTGAACAAGATTAACACCCATTATATAGGATTAACGGGATTAACACCCATTACCAGAAAAATTACTAAAATGCTATTCCAAAGTTATGCATAAATATAACAAGCTCTTCAAAATAAAACCAGTGTATATTAGTAGCTAGCTAGAGAGAGGATTTAGGTTTAGAAAAATGCATCTAATAATGTATACATTAATATATATTCTTAAGTTCACAGGCTCAGTATTAAAACATGAACTCAAGCATTCATCTTACATAATGCCTGAAAAAGAGATGTTATTGTTTTGAAAAACTAAAGGAAAGAAGCATTGTATTCTTCACAAAGTCATCCATTAAAAAAAATATTCTAATCTAGAGGCAATAGCCGAACCACATCACAAACGCTTAACCCAATATGAATCACCGCACAAATGCACACGGAACTAAATTTCACAACAAAACTCTTATATCACATCTCATCCATAAAAAAAAAAAACAGATATAAATGCAATATGCGAGACTGCGCTACCAAAATCCTACAAAGCTTGGTTTTACTAAAAAATCTAAAAGAAATTTAAGAAAATATAAGATAAGCGAGCCTGAAGATAAATATGAAATATTAGAGAGAAGATACTCAAGGATAACACCTAGGCAGCCAAACGAGCAACCAAGCAAGAATATCGAGCAATCGAGCCAACACTGACTATCCGAAGAGAAACAAAAGTAGATATTAGAAGACAAACGGAGAAGGCAAACCCTAAGTTGTTGCAGCCGAAAGGATTTCGAGAGGGACGAGAAAGAGTAAGAAGAGGGAGAGGCTGCCGAACCCGAGAAGGCGAGAACGTTCGAGAGGGGAATGGGGAGGCGGGTTAGGGTTTTTCTTTACATAGTATATATATGTAAAAATATTTTATTTATAAAACTTATGTTATATTATTATATAAATATATAATACTTATATATGTAATGGAAAGGTAGTTATGTTATATATTCTAATTGATATTATTTAATTTTATAGAATATGACAATTTATTTTTTAAAAAATTTAATTAATTAAAATTTATAGTATTTATTATGTATATATTTATTTATTTATTTTCGAGCTAATTCGAGCTGAACACGAGCGAACAAACTTTTGTTCGTGTTCGGCTCTTTTACATTTCGAGCTTAAATATTGGTTCGTGTTCAGCTCATTAGGCTTAACGAACGAGCCGATCACGAGCTGCTTAATGAGCCGAACACGAGTTGTTCGCGAACAACGAGCCAAATTGAGTGCCCTAAGTGGGAGGAGGCTAAAGATGGGAATATGGGTCTTTGTACGCCGTGAGTCCAATCAGCCTTCACAGGTGCAAGAGACGAAAGACGCGATCTCGTCATTGCCTTCCCAACAAGCTTCACCGTGATTGTATCCATAGATCCATCAACGACCACCCTATGTGGTTTTTATGTGTCGCGATCCTGTCAGCCTTCCATGTACCACGTGATCTTACATCGAGATCCGGTTGTTGCTTTCACTAAGCCGCGAGTCGAATCGTGATTGTCTTGAAATTTCCAGCTAGGTCGAAGGCCTGAACCGTTCGATTCCCAGGTCGAACGCTTTGGTACCACTTTGATATTATTTGACGTAGAAATTGGCTTTTTTTTCCACAGAAATTAGGGCAAAACAAATATTTTTCTTTAATAATCCAAAACAACACAAATACAAAGATGAACACCTGCAATATGAGAGGGAAGCGATTTCTCCCAATTCCTTCAAGTCAAGAGGTAAAATCTCTCCCAAACTCTAAACTTAAGGCTCACTGACAATAATCTCATGCATACCTAACCTTAACCTATTAGGGTATTTTATTCCAAATAATAATCAATAACATAAGACTAAGTTGCTCTCAGGCACACAAAAGATAAAACTGCCCTTAGGTTATGCACCGATGTGACAATACTCTCCCCACCTAAAATACACCTGTCCTCAAGGTGAGAAAAAAAGGAGACTGCTCTGCATCAAGTCGGGTGGCTTCCACGTGGTATCATTATTTGACCGGTCTTTCTATTTAATAAAAAATTAGGAGTGGCTTGCAAGAGTCTGCAATGTACTCTTGTACACGACCTTCAGCCTCGGTATCCGATGATGCCCCATCTCAAACAATCTTGGAGGACGACAATTCCAAACAACTCGTCCAATAGCTCATCGATCATCAGGATGAAAAATTTGTCAGATATTGATTCTTGATTCCCGACTTGATAATCCACACAGAAACACCAACTCCATCCATCTTCTTCACTAGCAAGACTAGGGTATAGAAGTAGCTCACACAAAGCACTGTGATCCCGACCTCCATTATTACTCATGAATCGCCTTTTGCCCGAAGGGCCGCAACCGCAAAGGGCACGCACGCTTTTGGAAGCAACTATCCACTAGATCCCACCCACCATGTTCTTTGTTCTAGACTGAAGTTCTTTGGAGCGATCTTTTCTAGCCCCGAATTTCTCATCATCCTGTTTTGCTAGTTGTTGCTCATTCCCAACCTCCAAGTGTTCTGCAAGTTTCTCTACATGCTGCCGCTCGAATCTGCTTTCGATTATTGCATTCAATTTCACCCGATTCAATTCATCCCATATGTTCGAAGGGCGCACTATTCCTTCCAAGTGCTCTTCCCAACTCCTTGCATAATCTCTTCATGTTTTAGCCCAACTCCCTCCATAATAAATCTCAAATCCACCCTCTAGTGGAGTGTGTTGGGGGGGGGTGCGTGTTCTTGATGGTGGATGCTTTCCTCCTCACGTTCGAACTTTTTTCCTTTCGATCATGCCACGGAATCTCCGATCAACCTTTGGTTAGGAGTTGCAGATTGAGCCACCGACATATTTTTGGATTGCATCTCAATGAACTTCCTTATCATCTTCTTTAAGTTCCCGAATCGGCTTTCCATGGAAAAAATTCTATCGTCGATGGAGGAAAATATTTCTTCTTTAGTGGAGAACCCTTTCTCTATCCCGGTTTTAAGTTGGCTCACTTCTTCCTTCAGTTTCTTCTCCAAATCATATAATTTTTTGGTTTTCATTCCTTTCTATTTTTTTCGAAGCCCCTATTCCACGATCCCGTATTTGGTTTGAATTGGGACTTTTTTTCTTGGTTCGATCGAAGTTTGGTGACTTGAATTGTGATTTTTCTATGATTAGGCAAGCCATAATCTTCCCACCCAACTCGTAGTGAAGTCGGCTCAAATCTCGATGCTTCCCAACAAGCTTAACTTGTCAGTCTCCACAGGAGACGAAAGATTTATCATTGCCTTACCAGCAAGCATGTGAGTTTTGGGTCTCTATACGCCATGATCTTCAAAACAGAGCGGGAGGAGGCTAAAGATGGGAGTTATCGGTCTCTACGCAATAAGTCTAACCGGTCTTCACAGTTGCAGGAGATGGAAGATGCTATTCCATTGTTGCCTTCCCATCGAGCTCAACTTGCGACTGTATAGGCAGATCCATCAACACCCTCCATGTATGGTTCTTATGTCACGATCCAGTTGACCTTCCATGTATTCTGCGATCCGATTGTTGCTTCTCCTAGGTCGTGAGTCAAATTGCGACTTTTATTGACTTTTCAGCTACGTCGAAGGCACTATCCGTTCGATTCTCAGGTCGAATGATCTGATACCACTTTGGTATGATTTGACGTAGAAATTAGCATGATTTTTCACGGAAATTAGGGCTAAGCAAATATTTTTATTTAATAATCCAAAACAGGAGAAATACAAAGATGAGCACCCATAATTCGAGAGGTAGTAGATCTCTCCCAATTCCTACAATTCAAAAAGGTAAGAAATCTCTCGCAAACTTTAAACTTAAAATTCACAGACAATAATCTTATGCATAATGAACTCTAAATCTATTAGGGTGTATTTATACTAAACAATAATAAATAATAAAAGACTAAATTGCCCTTAGGTTTGGTCCCGACGTAACACGGCTTTTTAGTGTTGAGGAAGCTTTATTAACTATGAAGTTTCTTCTACTTAAGCATGACAGTTTCAAAGTGAAATAATTAGTATTCTAATATGCTACGTGTCTTGTAATTTTTTAAATTCCATGTTTTTTTCTCTTGTTTTAATTTTTTCAGGCACACTTTGTTGAGATGGATCCTTGGGTTGTCTCTGAAGTCTTGAGACCAAATTTAGAATGGACCGGGTTCCTTGATGTTTCAGTCATTCATACACTACGGGTAGAAAAATTCCTAGAGCTCACTGAATTGTCTTTAGGTAATTTTTTTAGAAAGATTTAATACATACCACTCGGTTCTTAAGTATTTACATATCTAAAACCTAAACTTCAATCTTCAAATACACCCTACTTATGCATGAGAAGTGTATTTCACTTTTTGAAAGTTAAAGTGGTGATATTTTGATGTGATATGAAAGATTTGGGTGTTTGAATGTAAAAAATTAAAGTTTACGTGTTAGTTATTAAGTCCATAGGAATTGGTTGCTATGTATGTTGATGCTCCTTTTTTAATCATACTGATAAATAATTAATATATGTATTATGTTGTGTTCGTATAGACAGATTTACATACAGATAACATCGGTTATGTTGCTTCATGCATCAAATTTTTATAACAGTTAAACACGAATCGTTGGCTTAGTTGAGTTTTCTGCTTTACATACTACTTGCCTTGATAACTTTGCTTTGAGAAATAGACGAATGAGGAAGAGTGAATTATTGATAATGAACATCTGCAATGTACTTTCATTGATTGATGGGTGGCTTCAAATATATTAGGATAATGTCATCACATGTGGCAAGCGTGGCTGCCTGGCTACTTAGGAACCGATTGGGATGATTTTTACTTTTTATTTTTCATTTTTTGTTTTTATTTCATTTTGTTTATATTTTGATTTGAATTAAAACATGTTTGGTTGAGGTCGTTGTTTTTTGATTGTTTTTAAAAACAAGTTGATTTGTTTTGATGACAAAAAATAAAAACATAGAGAAGTTAATATTAATCAAAGATGATTTTAAAAATAAAAGAAAAAAAAAGGATAATAAAAATGATGCCAATGGACCCTTCTCGTTACACTGGTTTTTAGTATGCATTTTTTGTTAAAATGTTCAATAATTTAAGTTCAAGTAGGCTGAAAAGCGTAATTTTGCGTTTTGCTTGGTTTTTTCTTTTTTTTTTTTTTGTATAACAAGGGAATTTTTTTGGGAAACTTTATCTTAATTTCTTCATTTATTATTTATTTATTTTTTTATTCTTGCAGGTAAAGGTGTACCATTTGACTATATTAGTGTTACGCCACCATATACTGCAGTCAATTATAGTACTTTAATGGAAAAACTTGCGAAGTGTCCCTTTGTTGGGGAAGATTGCTTTATTGTAAGTTGTGTATCTTCAAGCTAAAGCACATCCAACCATTTATGCAATTTTCATTGGATGACCAGTAATGCGCTTTCTCTGCATTTTCTAGCTGGTGGAATATCCACTTAAAACATCAATGGAAGAGTCTTGTGGACATCTTGTAAAGGTGCTAATCTCCTATTTTCTCATCATCTTGTACATTTATTTAAGAAAAAATAATGAAAATGATATATTAATGAACATTTTAAGGTTGACTGTAGACTGGCATCTGCTTTATATTTATTGTTTTGTTTTCAAAGAATTCGTGGGAATGCTTGTTTTTGTGAACTGTTTGTTCTAATGCATTTTTCATTTAACTATTATGTGAACAAATCATAATAGATATTTTTACTTGTTTTGAAAAAGGGCATATAGACGTGAAATTAAAATCAAACATATTTTGTTTCTAGTAAAACCAGAAAAAGTACATAGCAAAATGAACGATGCACTTCTAAAGGTAACCAAACTTTACATTTTGTGAATCTAATTTATAATGGCAATTGGAGCTATGGTATGCTTTCAAATAATGTCGATGAGCTATGTTTTGTTTTTGGCAATCAAGTGATTGGGAAGTCAAGGCACATCAACCTAATCAGCAAAGGCAGCTAATGGCCATTTTTTGTTTGGATCATCCTTGTTTTGGCTTTTCTAAATGGTATAGGTTGCATAGGAGATAAAGTTAATCGAAATCAAGTCAATTTGGCTAACTAATTAATTTATAAATATATGCATAGTGATTATCTTCAATTTTTCTGGGTAGCATTGTTTAAACAAAATAATAATAATAATAAAAAAGTATCTGCCTTACAAACTATCTCATGGTTATCACGTGGCTACTGTTGTTGGACTTAACCCCAAACAAGTTAGTTTTGGGAGTGTGGTCCTTTTCTCCTCTTTGAGTTGACTAAATGACTTACGGTTGTTTTGTTTAGTTTTCTAGCTGCTTTGTTTTTTTAGACCGTCATCACAATTATGTCTGACTATTGTTATCTTGTTTTCTTGAAATTTTGTCGGGGTAAGCTACTTTGTGTAAATAAATTTTGTTAAATGTGGTAGTTTAAGGCAGTTCAAATTATGAAAAATGGTCGAATGGCTTTGCTTCTTTGCTTTCTTGGGATCATAGGGTTCTCTGACTTGCCCCCATTTTTCTTTAGAAAGGCTCTAAGAGAACCAAAAACAAAAAATGAAGGGTACAATCCCAAGGTAGTTGTTAGAAAGTTATTGTCAGACATCTTTAAAAAATAAATATTTATAATACTCACAAGAGCTTCTCAAAAAGTTGTTTTCTCCACAATAACTTTACAACTATTTTTACCAAAGGTTGCAGCCACCCCACATATACTCTAAGCAGCATGTCCACAGCTTTGGCGAAAGTTGTAATATTTATCATGATTTCTAATATTAGGCATTAACAAACAACGCCATTTGATAATTTTCTTGTTCTGAGTGGACCTAAGAATAAGGTAGTTGTAAGAAACTTGTTTTCTAACTTCTTTAAAAAATAAATATTTATAATACTCGCAATCACTTTTCGAAAAGTTGTTTTCTCCACATTAACTTTACAACTACCTTAACAAAAGGTTGCACCCACCCCTCATATACCCTTAGTAGCACGTGCACAGCTTTGGTGAAAGTCGTAATATTTATAATGATTTCTAATATTAGGCTCTAACAAACACGCCGTTTAATATTTTTGTTGTTCTGAATGGACACAAGAACAATGGTGGGAGAAATGTTGAGGGTAGCATAGTCCAATTTTGTTTAGACTTTTGTTATTATGTTTTATTTTTAATTTTTAATTTTTTTTTGTCTGGCGATGAGAAAGTCCTGGCTTCTTCAGTGCTTTGTGCTTTTGTTGTGCTTGTTATTCTCCTTCTAGGTACTTTTTTTGCTTGTTAGTGGGCTGATGGAATTGTCATCTATGAGCATTGATGTCCGTATTAGCAGTAATTTCTACTTCAATATAATGGACCGTTTCACCATATTATCATAAGTTTGGATGGTATAATGCAGAATGGAAGGGTCCCAGGCAAAGCCCTCCAAGGAAAACTCTTGCAATAATGCTGCATTGATCCTAGGATTTTTTTGTGCTTCATTAGAGAATATCAAGAAATATAATTTTAGCAGTTTTCCCTTGTTCTTTTGAATTTCAAAATGATGGGAGGAATATTTGATGATCCTCATATTGGCAATAAATATAGCAGTGAAGAGTGTTGCTAGCTTAGCAAAGTGCCCATAAACAAATGCTCACTGAATATATGTTTGATTGAATGTGCTTGATTTTTCTGAGGTGGTCAAAGTGCTCATAAGGATCAAAAGAGTTGTCTCACTGGGGAAGAACTTGAATCCCTACCCCTTAGGTGGTACTCGTTTGCGAGCTCTCATCCAGCATATTTTTGTGACATTTTGGAATCTCTATGCACATACCTATTAATGATTACATCTTTCTTTACCAGTGCCTCCCTTTAGCAAGCCTCTTATCATTTTTTGCCTTCTCAAGTACCTCTGCTAGCACTATCCTGTTTGCACGTAGTTCTGTATGTGAGAGCGATCTACAACCCCTATTATGATAGTATGCTTTCTTTCTTAATGAGCTTTTTTGTTAATTTTAAATTAATTTATGCTTTTTTACTATTTTGGCAAATTATACATAAATCATTGTTGATTTGGTGGAACACAATAAAATTGCATATCCTTCTTCATATGCAAACAGGGGAGACCCAGCATGGAAATATGATTTTCTTTCTAGCGAGAAGGATACGACTTATATGAAATGTATACATTTTGTAAGATGCTCATGGATTGCATAATAATAAGGAATTTATGGCATCTATTTGGCGGGCCATAAAAATGCCAAAATTTTCTTTCTTGTCCTATATGAAACTAAGGAGTATGTGACCAAGAAGGAACTAAGAGCAAATCATTCCATTGTTACATTTGGATGATGACAACTTAGAAGATGAGAACATTGATGTATTATTTGTTAGG
Organism: Papilionanthe hookeriana x Papilionanthe teres; assembly: GCA_022702705.1. NCBI lineage: Eukaryota > Viridiplantae > Streptophyta > Magnoliopsida > Asparagales > Orchidaceae > Papilionanthe > Papilionanthe hookeriana x Papilionanthe teres. The sequence continues at coordinate 10,135,087 of CM040430.1, read as the reverse complement.
GCCATAAGGAAGTTAGGATTCTATCATGATGATTTGAGTTTCCCTCCAATTGTATTAGGGTTTGTTGTAGCTGTATACATACTTGTTATTTGCTTTTATTAGATGAATGAAAAATTAGATGGTTTTCCCCTCTAAGATCCTCCTAAATTCCACAAATTGTAATTTTTCCACATAACAATGCATTTAGGATCATTAAGATGTTGGAAGATTTACATTCATATCACTCAATTCCTATGTATTTACATATCTAACACCTAAACTTAAATTTTTAGATACACACCACCTTACCTATACATAAAAAGGTGTATTTCACCATTCAAAAGTGAAAATGAGATGCACAAGATTTGGGTAGTATAGATGTAAAAAGTAAAGTCTAGGTGTTAGATTTTTTAATTCATAGGATTTAGACGGTATATATGTAAATGACCCTAAAATGTTATTTGTTGGTCTATGAAGGTGAGGTTAATGGAACTAAGCTCTTCTGGCGTGCAGTTGACTTACGCCAAATCGTTAACCTCTTTCGTTTAATTTCTGTATTTCTCCAATCTGTTTAATGCTTCAAAACAGTTTTGGGGCATTTATACTTTTGGGGCATTTATACATACATACCACCCAATTCCTCTGTATTAAAAAATCTAACACCTAAACTTTGCTTTTTTACATTATATCACCCAATTCTTTTATATCACATAGAATATTATCATTTTAACCTCTAGAAAGTGAAATACATCTTTTCATGAATAGGTAAGGCAGCATGAATGTAAAAATTGAAGTTAGGTGTTAGGTATGTAAATAAATAAGAATTGAGTGTTATGTATGTAAATCTTCCAACAGTTTTTACATCAGCAACCATGTTTGCAAAGCTTTTCTGTTTCGTTTTTGATTATGACAGTATTAATCAATCCATCACAATCAATGTGTTTGATGGCAGATAGCTGATAGGCGATTTGGACGGACCAACTTACTAATATACGGACCGAGCTGGGCGCTAAAGAAAAGAAAGTGACACAGACTTGTGCTGGTTTTAATTGGTTTTCGCCTGAGTTTGCAGTGATTGTTCTGCAACTTTCAACGGTCAGTTTCTTCACCTGGGGTCTCAAGTTCTACTGATTTATGAAGAATACGAACAATTTTTATGACTTATTTATATCCCTTTATTACAAATCTCAGCCTTATTGTCCATATTTATCACCATCATTGCACCGTGTCAAGAATTTTCTTAAAAATATAAAATGAATGCAAGTTCTACTTCAATAAGCTTACTCCAGTCAGTCATAGTCTGTTGAAATGATATTTTTATCGTTGGAGATTAGATAATATGTTCATTGCAATTATTACAAAACTTTCCTATCATCATGATGCTCCATATTATAGCTTAGTAATATCCATCTTCTTACAGGCTTGCATGCAACATTTGCAAATTTAAATGGAACATTCATCTTGTAGTGCACTATTATACTGCATTTACTTGCACTCAATGAATTGGCTACTTTTCACCTCAGTGTTTTCAATTTCGATAATATAGGTCTGTAGTGACTCTAATCTTTGAACTAATTGACTTATGTATATTGGGCCATATTATTGCTGCAGTATTTGTTATTAGCCACCACCATTTCTTGTGAGAATTCCCATGTATTTGAGTGGCCTTTTATTTGGTTGAGTTGTATTGATCATTATCTATTATGATTTTTGAAAAACACACATTAAACTTTTTTCACATCTAGAAGAAGTATAAGAACACAAATAGACAGTTCTATAAAACTTCTTTAAATTTGGAGCATGAGAGTCGTGCATCTTTTATCATTTATTTAAACATTATAAATTATTTATTAGTTTTAAAGGTGTGGAAATGTCACAAATGCAATAAATTAGGTTTTTGGGAACTAATCAAGTTTCACTTTTTTTAATTTGGACCGGACGGTTCAATAAATCAGGGCTGGTTCATCGGTTGAACCTTCGACTCTTTGCATTTTGCATCGGTTCAATGCAAAATTGATCCTACATGCTAACTAGTGCTATGGCACCGAGTCATGATTGAACCGGTTGGACCAGCCACTAGAGTCTAATTTTTAACTCTTTTATATCCATACAATGTTTTTTTGGAACATAGCAAATTAATTATAAAACAAATCATTGAAGTTTGCATGTTATTCTTGCATATATGCCTGCATCTCTGAGGTCCAAAACAACAGCTTTGTATTAGAAAACCCTAAATCTGGATGCGTAACATTGTTTTTTAGAGCTATGAATAGGGAGATATAACATTTTTATTTTGGGAAATTTACATACATACCTTCCAATGCTTATGTATTTTCAATATCTAGTGAGTGTTGGTTATGTAAATATATAAGAATTGAGTGGTGCGTACGTATAGGGCTTTCAAAAAAGTTCGTTGTTCGCGAACAGTTTGTGTTCGATTCGCCAAGAAGTTGGTGTTCGATTCGTTCAATAAGCGAATGAGACGAACCCGAACAATCTTTTTCGTTCGATTTGTTAAACGAACTAAACACGAACAATGATGTGTTCATTCGTGTTCGGTGCGTTATTGTTCGAAATATAAAATAATTTAAAATAATTATATGTAAAAAAATTATGATATTTTAAAAATAGTTATATATTATAAAAATTTATCATAATTTAAATAATTAAATTTCTATAAATTATAATATATGATAAATTATTAATAACAATAAAAATATTATAGCATTAATTATATTAATATAAATATTATAATATTATAATTAATATACTATACTATATATTAAAATAAAGTCCTAAACAAAACCCTAAACATCTTATTCGGTTCGTTTCATTTCGATGAAGTATTGACATCTACGTGTATTGAAATATCCGATCAATTTGCTTCATTTTGAGGAAGTATGCTATCGAAGTTTGTGGTTGTCAAAAGCTCGTTGTAAACGCGAACAGTTCGTGTTCCGTTCGTCAGGAAGTTCGTGTTCAATTCGTTCGATAATCAAATGAGACGAACACGAACAATTTTTTTCATTCGGTTTGTTAAACGAATCAAACACGAACAGTGATGTGTTCGAACATTTTAAACAAGAACACTAGTTCTGTGCGTTCGTGTTTTACACCCCTGCTTAAGTAAATGTCCCCTTTTACTTGTTGAAATAGCTGTACCGTTTCAATCATTACTTTGAATCTGTCCAGCAAAAATTCATATATATAAGTGACAGATTTTTAATTCTTACATGGCCTTCGAATTTAAATACTCTTCGATAAAATGATTGTGCTTCTCACCAGCACATTTCTTTTCTTTATACATATTTTTTTGGTCAAATATATTATTTTGCCCTTTATTAGGAAGCTTGATAGGGAAGTCTTTTATTTTAATATAATATATATTGTACTATTTAAACTTGGGGTATACTATACCTTTAAATTGGAAAAATTATTGCATTTGGGCGTTCGGACAGCCACTCATGGGGCATCATGTCACTCACAAACGAGATATACGGCAACACATCCAGTGTAGTGCTGTCAAAAAAGCTCGTTCGCAAACAGTTCGTGTTCGATTCGTTCGATTAGTAAATGAGACGAACACGAACAATTTTTTTTTCGTTCGGTTAGTTAAATGAATCAAACACGAACAATGATGCGTTCGTTCGTGTTCGAAGCGTTATTGTTCGAAATATAAAACAATTTAAAATAATTATATATAAAAATTATGATATTTTAAAAAAATAAATTTTATAAATTATAATATATAACCAATTAATAATAATAATATATTAATATACTATATTAGTAATATACTAATATAGAGAGTATATATTTATATAATACAAATTATATAATTAATATAATATATCATTTATATATATTAATATTAGGGCTGTTAAACTGGCTTGTAATTCGTGAACAGTTCGCGTTCGGCTCGTGTTCGACTCGTTTGTTAAGAAACGAACACGAACAGTGGCTTTCACGAACAATTTCAAACACGAGCTTATTCAAACAAATCAAACACGAAAATAAGTTCTATTTGTTCGTGTTAGGTAAATTTACACTCTTAATTCCGTGATTGGTTGTAGCGTTTGGAGAGAGTATTTTCTCCTTAAATTGATATGACACTATACTGTAAAATTTTGGGATGAAAAAAATACTGACCAACTAATAAATGCACTATAAAAATAATGTTCGGTCATATAATACCCCCCAACAATCAAGACTTGGTTGTGACATTATTTTGATTTTCCAACCCAAAAAAAATAAATACATCCATACCACTCAATTTTTATGTATTTACATATTTAACGCTTTAATTTTTGTCATCTTACCTATATATGAAAAGATATATTTCAATTTTTGAAAGTTAAAATAATATATTTTTGAGGGGATATTAAAGATTTGGATGGTATAAATTCAAAAAAAAAAAAAACCAATTTAGTTGTTAGATATGTAAATACACCATATTTGGGTGGCATGTATTTAAATATTGTGCAATTTAGCGTGAACAAAACACAAACCCAGAAGAAGAACACAAAGATTTAACGAGGTTCGGCAAACATGCCTACATCCTCAGGAGCAGGGCGGCGAATTCACTATTTTAGAGGAGTTATAAAGTTCTGTTCACATACCTATAGAGTTACACATCTATTTATAGATAAAACCTACAGATAAATTACTAAAAAACCCTCGCTCCCCCCAACCCACTAAATTACAACAGATACTTCTTTTCATCAGGAGATACATCTCTTTATTCCAAGAGACTCCAAATTTCCGATATATGAGCCATACCTACCAGTCAATGCCAAATATATATATATATATATATAAGAAATCGATGGCCGCACCAAAAATTATTAGCCAATTAAGGATAATGACTTTTTAGTTGGCTTGTATTTTTCATTTTGTTTTAATTTTTTATTCATTATTATAAGGATGAAAAGGATAGTTTTTTGCTGCGTCCAGCTCATTCTGCAGTCATTTCAACTACTTCTTCATTTCAGTCGGTATATCATTTCTTTTATTTTACAAAATAATCATAATTGCAAGCGTCACATTCTTCCTTTCTCATCTAGAAATATATGAAAGGAAAATATACATACATACCACATAATTCTTATGTATTTGCAGATCTAACCCCTAAATTTAATAAAGACATTTATAACATCTTGATGCCATAAATCTATGCATGAAACACCCTGTTTTAACTTCTAAAAAGTCAGTAGTATTGATATTTTGATGTGATCTTTAAGATTCGAATGCTACATATATGTAAATATGGGAAAATTATTACATACGGATAATGTACGTAGCGCTGTGTATGGAATCCCCAAATACCCACCGAATAACCACCTAATAACCTCGGTGATCGTGTATGTAGGATTATCGAGAGGTTATTAGCAGGTTATTGCGGTATTATTCTGAATAATCAGCGAATAACCTCCTAATAACGCCCCAATAACCTCCGCGGTTTCATTTTATATTTTTATCTGTTATTTGGGGTATTGTGAGGTTATTGAGAGGTTATTGCTCAAATAAAGCTGCAATAACTTCCTGATAACCTATCAATAACCCCTGCAATGTCATCTTAATGTTATTCACGGGTTATTATGTGATTATTCGGTGGGTATTTGGGGATTCCGTATGCAGCGCTGCGTATTTTTTTTTTTTTTTTATAAAAGAGCACATAGGCTCAATTTTATTGCTCCAATAAAAAAGTACAAAACCGGGAAAAATGTCTCAACTCATACACCCTACAATAATCACAAAAAAAGAAAAATACTGGGTCTTTTTTCCAAAAAAAGAAAAAATACAACACACACGACCAAAACAAACACACAAAAACACAAAAGACAAACAGAAGACTAATTATCTAAAGCAATGACCGAAGTTAAAAACATAGGAACATAATCAGAGACAACAGGCTTGAGGAGATGAGATCCAAGTTTGGCAATCCAATCCGCCACTACATTATCTTCACGTCGAGTACGAGTCCAAACAACGTTCAATCCAACCGAAAGAGCTTTGATTTTCCTAATCCGTAAAACAATGCTCCAATGACAATTTAAATTTAAAGAACAAGTATTGCGAAAGGTTAAGCGATCGGCTTCCATAATAATATTTATCCATCTTTTATGTCTAGCAATGAGTAAGGCAAAAATAATTGTTTCGACTTTCGACAATTAAGGGTGTCGAAGCGTAAATAGGACCAAGAACCAAGCCATAACCAAACCATTCCAGTCACGAATAACGCCACCAATACCAGCTTTAGAAATGCTCTAAGAAGCATCAGTATTAATTTTCAGAAAAGGAGCAGGAGGTTTGCACCAATGAGAAATAATGCTAAACTTATTAACAATATTCAGAGAAAGCTTGAGATTACAAATCAAAGCAGAAATATAAGTGTTGTTAGTAGATTTAAAATCTACCACAAACTAAGCATTTAGATAAATAGGAAAAAATTTGTCCAAGCAACTTTAATAGAACTATTAACATTACCATTATGTTTAATATTATTACGGTTTATCCAAATAAACCAAACAATAATAGAAGGAATATTACTAAGAAACACATGCCCCTTACAGTTCCAGTCTTGAAACATGTCAAGAATGAAATTATAACTATGAAAAGAATCAGACCTGCCACAAAGATTAAAAATCTTAGTCCAAATTTCAACAGCAAAACTGCAGTTAAGAAAAGTGTGTAAAATAGATTCCTCCTCATTATTACATAAATAGCATTTAGAAACAATTCTTAAGCCCTTAAGCTTAAGAAGATCATCAATAGGAATGCAATTATGTAAAAGTCTCCAAGTGAAAAAAAATATAGAAGGCTTCAGCCACTTGTTCCAAAGCCAACTAAGATCATAACCAACAGTAAAAGAATCAGCTATAGCAAAGGTTTTAGTAATAGAATCACCAAATTTACTCTTGATCTTAGGAATATCCCTTCGGTATTATCTAAAGGAATATTAGAAATGAAAAAAACATCATTACGCTTAATCACGGAGCTTAATTTAGAAAGGCTCCGAGTGAGAGTTATCCCGTAATTCATTAACGGTAACATTGATGTCATGAGGACCATCATAGCAGCTTAGCAAGAGGTCCTAAAGTAGTCCGATCATCATACCGGAAGGAAAGATTACCATAACCTACATCCCAACAAATAAACTTTTCAACTGAATGAGAGACCTTTATCATTTCTTTCCAAATATAAGAGTCATTAGAAGCAGAAGAAATAGATAAAGGATGCAGATTTCACACAATATTTAGAAGAGAGAAGATGAGCCCAAATAGAATTATTTTCTCTAAAATGTAACCAAGCCTCATGTAATTATATCTAATAGAGTCGACAACTCTTCTAAAACCTGGACCCCCATTAGAAATGGGTTTACAAAGCTTCTCCCAAGCATTTCCGGTGTAAACCCTTCTTACGACGAACCATCCCATAAAAAGCTATTAAATAAAATCTCAATCCTCCTAATAACAGCCTGAGGAACATTCATCACCTGAATAGTGTAAAGAGGAAGAGATGTAAGAATACTCTTCAAGAGAGTAATACGTCCCCCAAAAGAAAGAAACTTGTTTTCCCAAGAATGTATTTTCATCCTAATTTTGTCAACCAAATCGAAAAATAAAGCAATTCTCTTAGGGTTTTTATCTAAAACAAAACCAAGATATTTAATAGGTAAAACAACAGACTGACATAAAGTATACTCAGCAATCCACTTAAGCTTCATATTACTGATGTGCTTAGACCCATAAAAAGAGCACTTAGCAGAATTAAAATGCAAGCCAGAAGTATTCTGGAAATGAATAATAAGCTTCCAAATCTTCTTAATTGATCTCTTATTAGAATTGGTAAAAATAATAAGATCATCAGCATAACATAAATGAGAGATGTTGATACATCCTTTGTGCACATAATTAAGAGAAGGATTATCAACATATAACTTATTAATGCATCTAGAAAAATAATCCAAAGCAAGGATAAACAAGTAGGGAGAAAGAGGGTCACCTTGCTTGATACCTTTAGAAGACATGAAGTGCCCGGCAGAATTACCATTAATAATGAGAGAGTAATAATTATTGTTAAGGATTCTATAAACTAAATTACGAAATCTCGATTGAACCCATGAGCCTTTAACACCTGAATAATAAACTCCCATCTAATAGAATCAAAGACTTTCTTAATATCCATCTTGAAAATAATGTTCTCATCTCTTTTACTCTTATCAAGATCAAATAGCAGCTCTTGCACAGTAAGAGCTTGATCAATAATAGTTTTGCCTTTAATAAAGGCAGTCTGATTTAAAGAAATTAACTTGCTTAAGACACCTCGAATTTCGTTAACAATAATCTTAGAAATAAGTTTAGAGATAACAAGTATTAATACCTGATAGGTCTAAAAGATTTCCAAGAGTTAATACTATGCTCTTTAGGAATAAGAACAATATTGGAGCATTTAAAAAATTTTGGTAAATCAATACCATGAAAGAAATCCTGAATAGCACAAATAACCTCAGTTTTAATGATATCTCAGCAATGCTTATAAAACTCGAGAGTAAAGCCATCGAGCCAAAGCAACTTTACCATCATCCATGCTATCCGGAATAAATTTAATTTCGAAGAATCGGGAACATAAGTAAAATTCTCACTTTGTAAAGTATCGAGCATAAGGAAAAACATCGGGATTAATCATCTCAAGAATACTATTATCATTAGAAAATAAATTAGCAAAAAATCTAATACCATCATTAATAATATCATCCTCATTAGTTAAAACATAACTATTTTCATCTCTAATTGAAGAGATAAAATTTTTATTTCTTCTATTCTTAATGCAAGCATGAAAATAGGAAGTATTTCTATCTCCATCAATAAAATTGGACTTAAAAGCCTTTTGAGCATAAAAGCTTTCCTCGATATTAATAGCATAAGTAAGATCCTTTTGAGCTTGAGTAAAAAGATCAAAAGTAATGACATTATGCTGGTACAAGATCTCCAAATCCTGGACTCTAGTTTCAGCTTCATCTACCATCCTATTTATATTGCCAAAAACATTCCAATTCCAAAATCTTAATTTTTTTGCAAGATGCTTATGAAGATACCATAATTTCTGCCCTGAATTAAGATGATGACAAGTATAATCAGAATTGCTAAAAGACCAATTGGATTTAATAAACTCCAAAAAATTAGGATGAATAAACCAAGCATTCAGGAAACTGAAATGAAAACAGTTTTTCTTATTATTTTTATTGAAAACTGTAAGCAAAATAGGGGTGTGATCAGATGCATTAAAGGTTAGATGCAAAATCTCAAAATTTATGAACTTATTGTACCAACCAGCATTAGCAAGGAATCTATCAAGTCTTTCAAAAACATTACCTCTATGCCAAGTAAAAGCATTACCACTATACCCTAAGTCAAAATAGCGCTGCGTACGTTGTCCGTATGGAATAATAGAAAAGAATTGTGTTGGTATTTATGTAAATGCCCTGATATTAAATACCATTCTAAGTTAAAGTAACTGTGCTTGATGCATTAACATTTTAAATCTGATCCAGACTTCCTCATAATACGTTTTTAGTTCTCAAATGCATGTTTGATGGAGATGACAACATGTAGGGATTAGGGAATAGAAATAATTTCCAATCCTTCTGATCTACAAATCCAGCAGAGATGATGATACAACAGATCAAAGGATGATCAAACCTAATACTAAGTTTGAAAATGTAAACTAAGCAATAGATAATGATATAAATAAATAATAAAATGAACAAAACACAATATGTGTGACATAGGATGAACAATCTCACTAAAATAACATCCAATTGTTTAGTATTACGTAAAAATGTTACTAATATTAATTTTTCGAGGAATATGTTATGATGTAATTATAATGATGGTGATCATGTCATTAGTTTTCGATAAAAAATTTAATCTGGTTGTTGACTACCTAATCTAACCCTTCATTTTTCACATTCAGATATTGCATTGACAATGTTATATTATAGTGATTGTGATATATAAGTAAATATCAAAATTTTGACATTAGATTATCTAAATACATAAAAATTGCTTAATTCATTCATCTTGCTAAAGATATTTTTTCTCTTTTTTAAGGTAAAAGAGTCCAATGCTCCATACGCGTTTCAACAAAAATAAAAGTACAAAAACTAGGAAAGAGGTCCTATCTAAACCCACACACACAACTCACACAAGAAAAAAGAATCTAAGGCCCTCTTTCCAAAAAATAAAAACACAACACACACGACACGGACAAAAACAAGAAAACCCAAACAGCAAAAACAAACAAAAGATAGAACAACAAAATTACATATCAGAAGAAACCAACTTCATCAAATCCACTGGCAAACGATTAGAAATAAAAGAAGCAAATAAAAGAGAACCCAGCTTCGCAGTCCAATTTGCAGCACGATTTTCATCCCTTCTAGCATGAATCCAAACATTATTAAGCCCAGTAGCCAACCTTCGAATTCTACAAACCTGCAAACTAATACTCCAATGACAATTAATGTTAGTATTGCAAACTTTCCGAAGAATAATAGAATCAACTTCTAAGTATAAATTGATCCAACCCATTTTAACCGCAAGCAACAAAGCAAAAACCACAGCATCAGCCTCAGCCACAAGGGGAGAGACGGGCAAAGAGGGAGCAGCAAACCAAAACATCAACTCAACATTATGAAATCAAATAACAGCAGATATTTGAGGTTAACATATAATGTGGTGCAGATTTATTCCATTTGTAGTTATTCATGTTAGAATAATGCATCTATCTGCCATATAAGGATCGTACTACAAGGTTCAACAATCAAACACATTCCTAAACCACTCAGTAATTAGAGTTTTATGCATTTGTTGTTCCTTAATGTATCCTGCTCCTTACAAACAACACATTCTTAAATTTTAGCGCAGTTCAGCAGATTAAATGGCTTAGCATAATCATCATAAACAACTAGACATCAGCCTAACTTAATTACTGAACTAATCATCTTAATCACCGAAACTGTGTGGATAAATCTCACTTCACTTGGTGTGCACTAATGCAATAAATCTAACAGACATTGCCAAAATCCTGTAATTATGTATGTGTTGAATGTAAAAACAGGAAAAAGAACCAATTCCTGCATTCTAATACAACTTTATATATATTCAATACTAAACTTCATCAGTTTTCTAAAAAGAAGGTTTAATTTAAGCTAAAAATGGATATAATCACTCATACAAAAACTAAAACAAGAATAAATTACAATCCTTCTGCATAGAAATACAGAAAGCCATGAAGAGTGAGGGTAACACTTCAACAAAACATCTAATGAAACAAAAAGAATCAAGCAAAATGACATACAGATTGAACTTTACCAGCAAGCCAAAGCAAATCAATCAGAATATAGATTTTTTGGAAGAATTCTTCCACAATTCCAACTCAACTTCAAATTCTATTCACAATCATCACTCAACATGAATTGATTCCATCCTTGCAATCCCTTGTTAGGTTATTGAATGTCTCCACTCGCACCTTCGCCCTGTAGAGAACCTCTGTATCCACCGCCACCCTCATATAGCCATCGAACTGCACAGGCCGCCCGCCATTGAGAATCATCGTCTCGTTGTACCACTCACTGTTATTCCCCCACAGCTCCTTATAGTCATCCAGTAAATGAACCTTATAGTGAGATCTCAGCTTATCAAAGTAATTGTAAAAAGGCTCATTTGTAGCAATATAGAGATTTCTCCAAGGGGTCAACAACTTGGTGACCTTCTCCACCAATGATTCCGGCGAAGTGTCGCTGTCCAGATTAGGCCACAGCTCCTTGTTCATGGCCTTCTCTCCTCGTACTACATGAAGAGCATCATAATCCCAATCCATCTTTCCGGCGATCTCAGAGACAATGTTCATCAGTCGCTTCGACTTCCAAATGGCATGCCATGGACGATGGATGAACTTCGCCGCCCGGCCCTCACAGACCCTGTACCAGTAATTCTCCGGCTCGCGGCCTTCAAATTGTCTCCAAATTATGGTGCTCTTCTCCTTTTTGAGCTGCATTGGGGTCACCTTGTAGGTAGGCACTTTTCTGAAACTAATCCGGCTAGAGCTCTTCTGGTTTTTACCAGCGGATCGATCCCATTTCCTCCAGTCCCTGAGGAAATCCACCTCCTCCACAACCGAAGCTGTCTCCTTTAGATGCTCGAAATCGAAGTAAAACCGGAAATCCTTACCATCCTCGTTCTCTCCTGTAGAAGTATAGCTTCCGGCGAGGCATACGTTGAGGTCCATGACGAAGGTACGGTTAAGGAACTCGGCTTCGCCGAGGCCGCAGAGGAAGCTCCAAAGATAATGATTCATACTCTTGCAGTGGTCACCGCCACGGGTGTAGTACAGGTACCTCCCCTTGCGGAACTCTGATTCAGATCCGACGGTGGGGATCGTGTCGTTGATGTCCAGATCAGGAATCTGGATGGTCGGTGGAGAGGCGGCGCGACGGGGACGGCGGGCGGCGTTGATGCCGGAGCGGAACTTTCCGGCACGAATGACCTCGAAGGTGCAATTCTCAGCGGGAGAAAGGCGAAAGCGGCGGTAGTCGCGGTATCGTCGCCATGATTTCTCAAAGCGGTTGCGGAAGCGCCAGGCGGCGTCGCATTCGTCGGGATTGGATCCATTGACGGGGGTATCGTACGAAATGAAGATGATAGATTTACGGAAGATCTTAGAATTGAAGCGCTGAATCGCCGCGAGGACGGCTGGGTTGGAACAGTTGATTGGGGCATTTTGATTGCAGGTCGAAAAGGAGGGGAAGGAAGGGTTGTCAATAAGAACGGCGCCGGCGGGGCTCACTGCTGCTGAAGGGGGAGAGGCAACGAGATCTTCTCCGGTGGGAAGAAGGGAGTCGTCGGTGGCGAAGGTGGATTTGGGGAGAGTGGCGGAGAGGGTTTTGGTGATGGCTTTGGAGGTTTGGAACCATGGGTCAGGGGGTTGGTAGGTGACGGCAATGACAGAGAATACGAGAACGGAGATGACGAAGATGGAGAAGCAGAGGTTGCCGATGAGCTTGACGAGTTGTTGTCCCGCCGCCGGGAGCTCCGGTGAGGTGCTTCCGGCGCCCAGCTCCTTCATAGTTGATGATGAAAAGTGTGTGGATCTAGAAATCCTGGAAAGGTTAGGGTTAGGTTAGGGTTGCCGTGAAGTGGAAGGGAGACGAGGGTTTGGTGGCGGTGAGTGAAGGAGAAGTGGGGTAGCAGGGGTTGGGAGGGAGGCGGCGAAGTGACCGTTGCGGTGACGGGATCAGTGTGGATGTGGACACCTTGAGGTGAGGGGTGAGTTTGGTGTTCAGGTCTGGTAAGTGATGGCAAGTAGGGGCGTAAACGGACCGAACACGAACGAACAGAGCTAGTGTTCGTGTTCAAAATGTTCGAACACATCACTGTTCGTGTTTGGTTCGTTTGCTTATCGAACGAACACGAACTTCCTGGCGAACCAAACACGAACTGTTCGCGAACAACGAGCTTTTTTGACAGCCTTAGCTTTGATAGGATACTTCCTCAAAATGAAGCAAATTGATAAGGTATTTCGTACACATCAGGTAACCCATACTTCCTCAAAATAAAGCAAACCGAATAAAATGTTTAGGGTTTTGATTATAATTTTATTTTAATATACAGATATAGTATATTAATTATAAATTTTAATATTTATATTAATATAATTAATATCATAATATTATTATTGTTATTAATAATTTATCATATATTATAATTTATAGAAGTTTAATTTTTTAAAATATGATAAATTTTTATAATATATAATTATTTTTAAAATATCATAAATTTTTTATATATAATTATTTTAAATTATTTTATATTTCGAACAATAACGAACCGAACACGAACGAACACATCATCGTTCGTGTTTAGTTTGTTTAACAAATCGAACGAAAAAATTTTCGTGTTCGTCTCGTTTGCTTATCGAACGAATCGAACACGAATTTTTTGGCGAACCGAACACGAACTGTTCGCGAACAACGAGCTTTTTTGACAGCCCTAATGGCAAGTGTTGAAGAGCAATGGTGGTGTGAAGGTTATGGAGCACCGGGATGTGACGATAACCAGAGAAAGAAAAGGAAAGTAACGCTGTACATGAGTTTATATTTTAAATGGAAGGAATAGTATATGATGAGAGCATTCGTGTCAATTGATCAAAGTATATAAAATAATTTAAAATTTTAAAATTTATTATTATATGATGGAAGAATTATGTATTAAAAAATTAAAAATTAAAAATTTGTTATTTTTTGAAATTATTTAATATTTGATTTGGTTTATTGGTGTGAACAAGATAAAGTAACAAAAAAAAAAAAATCCTAAAAAACATTTTAAATATTCGATGGACTTTTCAAATCACCATCTTACTTGATTTTAATTCTTAAAATCAAAATGAATGTTGTATTATCGTCTTAAAATTACATGAAAATCCAACATAAACATGAAATTGACGAAAAAAAAAACATCAGAGATTGTTACGTGGAAAATCTAAAGGGGCAAAAAACTAATGCTGATGTCGGTTATAAGGATTTACCCTTGAATAGCAGGAAATAATATTACGAATGGAATGAGACTTTCGCTAGGGAAGCGACAGAAAATGTTGAGGAAGTGGTGGTGACCCGACTGCTGTGAAGAAAGCTGACGATAGGAGCCGTGTACTAGAAAATTTATTGTCAGTGTCTTTGGTAATGGTGGCTAGATGGAGGTAGGGCTGTAAACGAGCCGAGCTTGAGCGAGCTCAGGCTTGGCTTGTGTTCGGCTCGTTCGAATTCGCTTCATTCGAAATCAGCCGTGTTCGAAATGGCTCGTGAAAGGTGTATTCATTTTCAGCTCGAATTAAATATTCTTGTTCGTGTTTGGCTCGTGTTCGTCTCGAAATTGCTCATTAAAATTAATTAGAAAAATATATGCCTAGTACGGATTCGAACCTCGACCAAATGAATGGAAACAAGAAGATAACCACGCTACTACACAAGCAGTTATGATTTACACTTAAATATAAATATATATAATATATTAATATATAATAATATATATCATAAATTATTATATAAATAATTATATGATTATTTTTTTATTTCGAGCTGAAGTCGAAATCGAACACGAGCGAACAAACAGTTGTTCATGTTCGGCTCGTTAACATTTCGAGCATAAAAATTTGTTTGTGTTCGGCTCGTTAGGCTTAACGAATGAGCCGAACACGAGCTACTTAACGAGCCGAACAAGAGTTGTTCGCGGACAACAAGCCAAACTGCCAGCCCTAGATGGAGGTGGTCGGGAAGCATTAACAATGGTCTTGCGTTTGGGTTTGTCTTGCCGAGCTGCTTAGTTTGAGTATAAATTTTGTTGAAATTAGAGCTCAAATGATTATGAATTCATATTTGTGATTGTTTCTTGCTAAAAATGCTTTATTTTTTAGTATGTATCAGCTGCCACCATATTTTCATAAGAAAGGACACGATTTGGAATAAGAAGAAAAGTTACTACTAGTATCATCGGTAGTGCGGCTAGGCGGCAATGGTCGGAAAGCATCAACTTTGATCCCGATGTTAGGTTTGTCTTGACGAGATATACGGTTCGAGTATAAAGTTTTCTGCAATCAGAGCTCGAATGATTATGAATTCATATTGGTGCCATGCATGGATAAGTAAGATATATATTACTTCTTATTATTCTTAAAATTAATTTATTTGATATCAACAAATTTTAAATGCTGCTGCTAAAATCAACGTCGGTATATGCATATTATAAACAACAAAGATTAACAAGTAAAAAAATAAAAATAAAATAACAAAAATTTTCCATCATAAATGTATGAGCTCGAGCATATTTACAAATAGACCACTCAATTCTTATGTATTTATATATACAACACCTAATTTTTCCTTTCATTCATTTAAATCACCCAATTCTTTCCTATCACATTAAAAATAATAATAATCTAACTATTTTAATTTAAAACAAATGAAATACACATTTTCATATATAAATGTGTGAATCTTCCTCAACTTATAATGAAAAAAAATTAGATTTTAGGTGTTAGATTTATAAGTACATGAGTATTAAATGGTATGTACGTAAATCTTAGCGAAAATTATTTTATCAGGACGTACCTTTTACTTTTACGTGCGCACTTGCCACGTGATAAATGGGACCCACCCTTTTAAAAATTCATCAACTAATATATTATAGTGGAGCACACTTACCGTGTGACAAGTGTCCATTGAACTCTGGACTCCGAACATACATCTCAAAAGTTGGAAAAATTTTTGCATCAGGACTCCGCACGTAGAGCTACGTGTGGAGACCGATCTATTTAAAAGTGGGACCCACCACCCATACACTTGCGTGATGACTCCTCAATGCAAAAATGTTTCCAAAAATTGAGTCTACAAAATGAATGTCCACATAAGTCATGATTTCAGTAGAATCAGCTAGTGAGAGAAAATGTCGCATATAAGGGGAATAACAATCTCTCTCTCTCTCTCTCTCTCTCTCTCTCTCTCCTTGCTGCACTTTAGAACTTCCCACGATGGCAAAAGCAAAAAACGGAACTATTTCAAAGTTTATCCATTACAGTTATTAGTGGCCCTGCAAATAAGCTGCACGTAAACAGTTCATGAGTTTGAGAAAACTGCCCTCTCTCTCTCTCTCTCTCTCTCTCTCTCCATTGATAAATATAAGAATTGATTTATGATTAGCAGGCAAAGGAGTCGTGAAGAGATGGAAGCAAACCTAAGAAGAAATGGAGGAGATGAGGCACTATTGAGGAAGCTTCGCATTGTTTATTTCCTGAGCTGGAATGGAAAGATGGAGCAGCCTCACCTCATCTCTATTCACCACCAAAACAATAATGCTGTTCACCTTCGAGGTTCTCTCCCCCACCTCTCTCTCTCTCTCTATCTCTATCTCTCTGACTATCTCTCTCTCTCACTATATATGTATATAATCTTTTTAAAATATTTTAACTAATGTTTGCACATATGAGATTCATACAACATACAGATTTTAAGAGACGGCTATCTGAGCTTAGGGGAAGAGAAATACCTGAATCCTTTGCTTGGTCATATAAGAGGTCTGCTTGCTATCTATTTATTGCATATTACATTGTTCTATTTATTTAACATGTAATAAGATGTCATGTACAATATTATTGTTGCAGGAAGTACAAAACCGGCTATATTTGGCAGGATGTCACCGATGAGGATATCATAATCCCCACTACTAGCCGTGAATATGTACTGAAGGGATCTCTCCTCCTCTCGCCAATCAAAGTCACACCACAAATAAAAGAAGATAAAGAAGCAAAGCCATCTTCTTCCTCCTCAGACAGATTTTCTACAAAATCTATTACAGAAATTAACAAAGAGTCGTCCATAGAAACATTAGCCTCAACTTCATCTTCAAGCTCTGAGAAGGCTGATAGAAGAACCGCAGTTTTGAAGGTTGATGCGTGGATGGAGGATATCAGAAGATTAATGAAGCAGATGAATGAAGAAATTATCATAGAGAATGATATGAAGTTCAATAGAGTTAGAAGAAAGAAGAGCGATGGTAATAGTGCTTGCAAGTGGGGATCAATTATGAGTAATTTGCTGAATTGCAGAACTGTTGAGATGAGTGACTCTGTTATTAGAGTAGCAAGCAATCAGAGTGGGAGAAGAAGCAGTAATAACAGCATTAATGAGGTGTTTTCTTAATATTTCAATTTGATCTGAAATGATTTTTATTAATAGATAATCAACCAGCTCTTTTCTGATCAAATTATTTCATGCACTATGTGATTGTTATGAATTTTATTATATCAACTTATCTCTAAATTTACAGTTTTCTATATTGGTGAAATCAGGAGATGAAAGGAGTCAAAAGTGAGAAGAATGTAGGAGAAAGAGCTTCTTCCTCTTCAGCCATCCATTAGCCTAACTCTAAACCAAATTGAACTGTAAGTTCTGAATTTACAGTCGAATTTGATTCAGTATATGACTAAAGTTTCAGGTTCAATTTGTTAAATTTCTTGATTTATTTAACAAAGAGTGGTCAAAATGTAGAAGGAATTACTTGGGGAAAATTCAACATTTTTTTTTCTTTAAATGAAGAAAATTACAATGTTCTCTCTTTTTTTATCAGTATCATTGCTTTTTCTTACTACAAATAAAGCTTCATTGGCTGGTTATTGTGGTTAAGATAACTTCCCCTTTAGAACTCTGGTTTTTGGAGTAAGAGCAGCAAGAAATGCTAAGTCAAAATTGAATTCCTCAAAATTTTACCGTTATATCGTTCAATTTTTCATAGTTAATTTATATTTGTAAATACAAAATGATTTTTTTTAAATATCAAGCAAAGAAGATAAAAATAATAATGTCTAGAAAAGAAATTATGGTATTATATTTCTAGTAATACAACTTTTAGTGCTGAAAGACTTAATAAAAGATTTCATATGCAGAAAATTAGTAAAATTTGAATAATAAAAATTATCATTAAATTTAAAATTAAATATAATAGATAAATGTATAAGACTTATTTATTTTTATTTGTACAATAATATAAAACTCTATATATTAAGTTTGAGCAGCATTTCTCACTAACAATCATATTGATTTCACTCACATTCATTTGTGAACACAAGTGATTAAGGATGTTTTTCTTTATTACACTAAGGCTTCGTTTGAGGCAGTTTTGAAACACCACATCACCGTTTGAAAATTGTGTTTGAGTAGCTTGTCCGAAAATGTAATTGATTTTTTACACTAAACGTGAAACACGAGTCGAACTCTACAGTTCTCTTTTCCAGATAGACGGCTTATCTGGATAAGCACAAGCTACCCTAAATGCACCCTAAATATGATGCAATAAAAAATAAGTTAACAAAGTAAGTTTTAGCCTTGATCGATTGAAAATAAAAATGAGAATCAATTTTCATTGTTATTTAATGGAAAGCAGCAGGGATCTCAACTTCTTTGAAAGTAATTCTATTGTCTACTTCTAGTACTTTCTTACAACTCAAGAAAATTAAATTAAATTAATTTTTTATTAATAAATCAAAAAACTATCTTTTAATTAATCTTTTTTCAGTATTTTTATGCCCCTATCACATTCAAAAAACTTATGATGCTGCTATAATAGGCATTAAGAGTTTGCCTACTTAGAGGAGACAACAATAAAATGAACATGCTTTTATAAACTAAGTCTGGAAGATCATCGAAGAGGGCCATATTAAAGTTTATGATGAGTTAGATGACAGTCAATCTTAAAAATGATTAGTTGTTTCATGAAACATTAAGTTACAATTAATTTAAATACCACTTTTACTATCACAATGCATAAGAACGAGATGTTACAACCACAATATTTAAATTAGGCAAAGAAATTATTGCTATTGTAGTGTAGATCATAGAATAATACACTGCGTATGTGAAAGAGATATAAGTCTTTAATCTTACTCTTTCAAGTAATAAATGAATCTCCAAGGAATAGACAAAACAATGATGGATTTGCAACTTCATTGCAACTTAATTATCACATATTAGAATTGTGGCTAAAGAAGATGTTGATGGAAATACATGATTCTAAGGAGCGTTTTGAAGAGAGCACAAGAATATGATGAACAATACTGAAAGTATACTATAAGAAAATCTAAATTAATTGACCAAATGGATAGCATAGTTAATATCCAATCATGTAACGGTGAGATAAAGAATATAAAGTAAGGCCAATCAAAGGTGTACCAGAAGATAGAAAATAAGTCAAGAAAAGGATTGATAGTTCTAGCATATATAAGAAGAGCATACTCAAAGATATCAACTAATAAATTTGCTAGTAAGGATAATCATTGGAAAATAAGCTACTTCAATTTTTAAGAAATGATGTAAACGGACTATATTTTTCAATTAGAGATGATATAGGGGACTTAAATAAGAATGCCAAAACAAAAACTAGAAAATGAATGACTCAAATGAAAGTCAGATAACTTAATAATCGGAGATGTAATATCTTATACTAAAAAATTTTCAATATATGTACCCCCATCTATCCAATTGTCAGTCTCAATCAACCTTTGAGAGCCCATAATCCTATACATAGTAAAAATTTAATTAAATGTGATGGGATATTTTTTGTAATGGTTAGATATGTACTATAGATTTTGGAAGATTTCTATCTAGATGATCGAACACCTCATTTGAAGACTACATACTACCCTGAGCCATAGAAATATCATTTTAAAATGGATCCAATAACTCAGATGAGGAAAATATTTAAAATTTATGAGTACATGGAAAAAGAGATTTTTCCCTTATCTTATAGGGGTATGATATGAGTCCATGTTTTATATGTCCTAGTTCTTAATACTAACGATACCTAGTAAACTAACTTCTGCTTCTAGATCGAACTATTATAGGGTGTGAGTGATTCTTGATTTTATGTTATGTTGGCTAAGCTAGAGTTCACAGTTGATCTATATAATGATGGTTCGTGTGATTTATTTTGGTGAATTTTAAATTTATTTTGGGACTTTGACATTTAATTAATTCATGTTTTTTTTAATCTTACTTTGTAGATTATTGTGAAAATTTGGGTCTTCTAAGTTCAAGTTTAGCAGTTGGTTTTCTATGTTAAGTGTTTTTCATTGATTGTCCCTCTTAAGTTTGACTTCTTGTTTTTGTTTCACCGTTTGTCAGTTGCCATTTAGTATTTGGTTGGTTGCCTTTAAAAATATTTTAATTTAAAACACATATAATTTTTTAAATTTTAAAATAGTGTTTTAATTTTAGAAAATGTGACTGAATAGTCCTTATATATTTAATAGTTTGAGTGATTGAGCACAACACCATAAGTAATACACCATCCCAAGAGATAAACATATTACTTGTGGTGAGCTCTATTATATAAACTAAATAATTCATGACATACGTTTAGTCTGCGAACATTTTTATATGACTGACAGGTTCACATATCTAATATATAAGATTAGGTAGGGTTTATTTTACATGAGTTTCTAATTCCCTATAAGGGCAAACCCATATAGTTAATTACATCTTAAATGACCAAAGTAACTTAAGAAAACTCTCGATAATGATCAGGGGTTTTCGTCTTCAAGAATTCAAGGTTTAGGTCTTCAAGGTTGGACACAAAAAAGTCAAATGGGAGTGGCTCAAATATGAAAAGTTATTTTTGGAATCCAAATGAGTGAGAGGTAAGGGATGTCACAGATCTTGAGGTGAACGTCAACGACAAGTGTTAGTGAATAGTAATGAGCAACTTCTCACAAAGTGTTAGTGAGTAGTAACATCGATCTTGCACCCTCCCGAAGGTCCTCGGGCAGGATATACTATTTTATGACCTCACATTTAGCACAAGAAGTGTTTCACATCATTGCATTTAACCCCGAATCGTCCAACTTATAGCATCGCTCGATGATTCATATATCGTCATATTCTAAATATCCCTAGTTTCTATGAGGGTTTGGACACTTCATCTAAGGCCCAAACTCCTGAACAGTGGGTTTTACCGAGGTTAAGTTGTAATGGGGTATTTCTTATTAATATCGTATTGAAGGGGTCTTGAATCATATCTCGATGGGTTCTTAAGGGTTCCAATTTTTTTAATGTTTGCTTCAATAATTGTTATATTTTGTGGATGATTTCCCTCAAAAAATTGTAACAAATCCAGATGTCCTTAAAGTGTCCAAAGCCTTGCAAGGTATTCAGAGAATAACTCTAAACTAATTTAGAATTCCTTGGACCACTTCAAGTTCATCTGATGTTACTATGCTATTTAGTTAATCGTCCCAACTATATTTAGAGTTTGAACTATGCTCAATGTAGTTTTGATGTCCTAATTAGCCCATAAGCAAGGCTAGGTGGCTAGGCTCAATTGTTGAAAGGTTATATGAGTCAACAACCCTGGGGGTAGGGCTGTAAACGAGCCGAGCTTGAGCGAGCTCAGACTTGGCTCGTGTTCGGCTCGTTCGAAATTAGCTCGGCTCGAAATCGGCTCGTGTTCGAAATGGCTCGTGAAAGGTGTGTTCGTGTTCGGCTCGAATTAAATATTCTTGTTCGTGTTCGGCTCGTGTTCGGCTCGAAATTGGCTCGTTAAAATTAATTGGAAAAATATATGTCAAGACCGGATTCGAACCTAGCCAAATGAATGGAAACGAAGCATAACCACGCTACTACACATGAGCGATTATGATTTAAACTTAAATATAAATATATATAATATATTAATATATAATAATATATATAATAAATTATTATATAAATAATTATATGATTATTTTTTTTATTTCGAGATTAATTCGAGCCGAACACGAGCGAACAAACGGTTGTTCGTGTTCGGCTCGTTAACATTTCGAGCTTAAAAATTTGTTTGTGTTTGGCTCGTTAGGCATAACGAACGAGCCGAACACGAGCTACTTAACGAGCAGAACACGAGCTGTTCGCGAACAACGAGCCAAATTGCCAGCCCTACCTGGGGTTACATCTGGTCTTTTAAGAAATTTTACACTCTTGCCCCTCAATTGAGTTTGAACTTGTAGTGTTTCAATGTGTTTCATTATTACTTTTATTTTCTTTTTTTAGGTATTCATCAAATGGTATTAGATTGAACCTAACTCACTACTAAACTTTTGGGGCTTAAGAGCAAATTTGTAATTTTGGAAAAGTTTTATAAAATGTGTTTGATCCTTATTAAAAAATTGAATATGCATAATCATTTTTTAGGGGCTTCATATCAGTGAACTAATGATCTCCTAACTCATACCCTTCACTCTTGATTCATCCAAAATTTTTATTTCTTCCTATAGCCAACAATTTAAATAATTATAATTTTACCCTTTGTAGAAAAAATTGTGAGTGGATTACTGCCCTTACTTGCCCTCATATTTGAGTCATCTCAGTGGGCTAAAGATCATAATTCTTATCCATTTTCCCTCTAGTTTCACCTAACAAAGACCGTAAAATTCTAAAATTACTATTATACCCCTAGGGTTGGTACCCTATAACTCTCATATTTGAATTCAAATGGTCATAAAACTTTACTTACATCTCACCCATGAGCTAATTAAGACCTCTGAGAAGAAGAAATCAAAGTTCAATATCATTTTTAATTGAAATATTGAATATTTCTTGATAAAAAATTATCTCGACATTCATGATGAACATCGAAATTTAAGTAAAATGATAAATTTGTTGATAACGCATCACCACGTATACTTCTTATTTTTTAGCTATTCTAGAGATGAGAGTATCTCCTTTTAAACCACTTTATATTAAAAAGCCCCCAACTATAACTTCTATTCTTTCATTAACTCGCAAGAGAAGAGTAAAATTCTTCCAACATGATGCATATACATATTTAATAGTTAAATATCCAATTATTCATATATTTAACAAAATTAAAAATTGTGACATCTTTCATCATCTCCTTCGTTTTTTCTTAATTATTGCTACTATTTCTCCTGTATCAAAAACTTCAATTTTGACGCTCACAAATCCCAAAAACATTAAAATCCATCTGAAATTCAAAATTTCAACATTTCAAATATTCAAAACCGTACAATTTCTAATGCAAAATTTGCATCTAAACCGCTACCAGCAATAATAATAATAAAAGCTAAAACTTGCACTGCATTCATTATGGAGAAATAAATAGCAGCAAATATCCACACATTTGCTGCAAGGAATAAATTTTCACTAAAAAGAATCAATAAACTTCATTCAAATACTACCCATCTATAGAGCTGTAAACGAGCCGAGCTCAAGATGAGCTCGTGTTCGGCTACTTCAAAATTGCTCAAGTTCGAAATCAGCTTGTGAAAGTATTCGTTTTTTGCTTGATTTTAATATTCTTGTTCTTTCGGCTCGAAATTGACTCGTAAAAATTAATTGGAAAAATAGATATAATATTATATTCAAACCTAGACTAAATCGATGCAAAAGAATGCACATAACCACATTACCACAAACTATTATGATTTAAACTTAGCTATAAATATATATAATATATTATTATATAAATAATTATATGATTTCTTTTATTTCGAGCTAAAACAAACCAAATAAGAGCGAACAAAGAACTGTTCTTGTTTGGCTCGTTTATAATTCAAGCTTAAAAAATTTATTCGTGTTTGGCTCGTTTACTTTACGAACGATCTGAACACAAACTACTTGACGAGCCGAACACAAACTATTCGAGCATTTTTGACAGATCTAAATGTAACATCGGAAAAGTTTGAGGGCTATGAAAGTAAGAATGAAAGATGGAAAATAAATAGATAATTATATCATAATTATATGATTATGTATATAAATACTACAATAAAAAAATTGCAGTTTTTGGCACGCCTCACTGAAGCATTCAATAACTGTATCCCAGTTACTTGAAATAAACTTCATATTTCAATTGAAGAGCACAGAAGAAAATACTCATAGAATTGAAAGAAAACAGTCAAAAAAGGAGAAAAAAATACCTCAAGTTTTACCGATAAATAACTAAACTGAAATAACAGTTCTGCATCAGAAGATGCGCATAAAGTAGTTCAGAGTAAACAAAAAGTAGAGACCAAATAGCGAGGAGAAACATGCTGCAACAGTTCTACAACAAAAGATGCATATAAAGTAGTTCAGAGCAAACAAAAAGTAGAGAGCAAAGAGTGACCAGAGACATGCAATGATAATATAATTCAACGAAGCCTCCGAGCTTCTCTTTCAGATTCAAGAAGGGTAAGGATGTCTCCTTCCCTGACTGGACCCTTCACATTTCGCATGATTAACCGGTTTGGATCATCCATAAATTTGACCCGGACTTGGGTCACCTGACCTCTAGAACCAGTTCTCCCCATCACCTTCACAACAACAGCCAGCTTCACCTGAGAATCCATCTTCTGCAGTTTTCAAGTTGGATCTGTAAATACATAGAAATGAGTGGTTTGCATGTAAATATTCCTCCTCTTAAAAAGGGGTTCTGGAAGCAGTTTATGCACAATAAAGCGTATAAAAGGACTTGTATGCGGAGTTAGACAGAAAGAGACATGAATAGACTTCATATATATGATCATCATATGAACAAAAACACATTTTCCAACCCTACATCATCAACAACAGCAGCAACAGCAACAAAACAATTATCCAACTTTTTTTTTTCCCGACATGTTTTATGCTTGTTGTCAACTACCTAATGCAACCCTCCATTTTTCACATCCGGGAATTGGGAACTCGGCAATGGTAGTGTTAAGGAGAAATTTTGCAAACCTACATCAAACTAACTATTTAAACCAACAGGTCTAAGGAAGTTAAGAAATTTCAAGTAGTCTGAGTAGCTCAAAATCAAGGAGACCTTCCAATAATTTCAACAGGAAAATGATATCGACAATGCGCTGGAATTGGTAAACTCTAAACCTTTCCAGATTGCCTTCAATTCTCATGTATGTTGGGTTATTAGTTATATATATTTTCTTTCCTTTCCCTTCCTTTGAAGCCTTGTGCAAAACATAAAATCGCTCCAATCTAATTTATTAGAGCACTGGTAATTCATCGTACTATCTTTTGATCCTCAGTATGAGATAATCTTCCTAGTTATAACCTTTTGCTGGGATACTTCTTTTCCTGTGTGTTACATTAGGATTAGTTTCTTACAATGACAATATCAATGGAAAGAAGACGAGCAATAGACAGAATTTTGGAGTTTTGCCATTATATAACATAATCGAGCACAATATTTTGCACGTCTAAAAATAATCTCACAAACTTTAATAAGATGAAGCTCTGAATTCAAAATTTATCAGTCTGGTTTCTTTTACAAGGAACCAAAAAAAAAATTCAAATTTAATTTTAGAATCAATTTTTTTGCTTTAGAAGTGACAAACCGCTAACTTTATCAGCAACTTGTTTATGAACTTCAAATTTCTATGCATGAAGGATTCACACAGAAATTCTTTATGTAAAGTTAAAATATTTTTCCTGTGATCATATAAATCTCCAGAATTTCAATAAGCCGGTCACCATAGAGCAATACACTTGCTAATGCCAATCTAAGTTACAAACTTTTTACATAGCTGAACTTCTTATTTCAGACATAGCCGAGAGGCATAATGATTTCAAATTTTCAATTGCATGCATAACAAATACAAAAAAAAATATTTTTTGTTTAACAACTTGGCATCTCATTAGAAAAAGAGATTAATCCACAATGACTAGCTCATCTAAATGATGGATAAAATTTTAATCAATATCTGCAATACTTATGCAAAAAATTAAATGCAAAGACTTCATGTATAAAATCTGAACAAAAACTGCACATGTATACTGGATTTAAGTGTTATCTATGTAAATATATCAGGATTTGGGAGAATTAGTAAACCTATATTTAGAATTTAGGTAGTGTAAATATAAATACTTAAAACTAAGAGCATATATTAAGAATTTATATATTAGAAAGATAGATAGTTTAAAGATTTGGAAAAAAAAAACAGCTAATACACAATTGGAATTTAGTTAATACATATGCAAATACTTGGGAATTTGAAATCTGTACAATCAGTTTGAAGTATACGTGTTATATATATAAATATGTGCAATTTCATATAAATCGTCAAAGTTACATCCAGAATTTAAGTGTTATTAAGGTAAACTCTTTGAAATCTAGTAACTCTGTCAGTATATAATCAGGATGTAATATCAAGTGTATAAATACACTAGTTAATAAACAGGACCAGCAAGCTCATGTTTAAATTTAAGTAATGTAAATATGTTAAAACTAAACAATCTCCACATGTAACTTTTAATAGAATAGCATATTAAACATATAAATATGCAAGTATTAGAGCATTTGAATGCACATATTTTATAGAACAGTCTCCACGTATATCTTTTAATAGAATAGCATATTAAACATATAAATATACAAGTATTAGACCATTTGAATGCACATATTTTATAGAATAAAATGGTATATATGTAAATACATCAGAATTACAAAATCCTGAAATTATTTAACAAATTTTCAGGGCCATACATTTAAATGCACCATAATTTATTGTTTAACACATATTTTAGATTTCAAGTGTTATGTATGTAGATAGGATTAAAATTCAACAAGACTAAAATCCTAGAAACGTGTTAACAATAACACAACCAAATGATGATTTATACAAGTTCTACATAGACAGATGGATGAACATTGAAGGTCTTTGGAGAGATATACAGGAGGATTTGAGCATCACTTCACAGGATTTGAGCATCAAACACATGGGTAAGATTTAATGGGTTGTTCTAGTAGCAGGATTTGAGCAGCCCTTAACATGATTGTATTGAGATATGGTTAAGATTTCAACAACGTTTAAACAAGTTTTAAGGGGCTATCCAGCAAGCAAGATTTGAGCATCAAACGCATGTAAAACAACGATATCGAATTTCAGCAAGATAATAAGATGTGAATCTTGATTTCGTTCAAAACGTTAATGTGGATTATAAAATAATGAATGAATGTGATTATTGACTCAAATACAAATCAAGAGAAGTTGAGAGAAAATTAAAATTTTCTGGAAGAAAATCTATAGGAAATGAAGTAAATGGAATCAAATTTATGTTAGCTTAGTTGAAGATCCGATCAAGAAAACAGAGGGATGGATTAATAATATTTTGGAGAATGAGGATTTATGGGAGATTTGAAAAGGGAAAAACCTTATTATGTACAACACTAAACGAAACAAGACAAGCAAACTCATCTAAACAACATTTGATTATGAACAAAGAATTTTAACGCATAGATTTTACCTAGGTTTTTTTATGAATCCCGAAAATAAATAAAAAAGCATTGAATCCCAACCCTAAAACATGCGATCTACACGTTATAAATCAATAAAAGGAAGGGAAACTTACACACCTAAAAGGAATTGTAAACAATTATATGCAATCAAATAAGAATATTGGAGTTTCGGTTTACCAGATTTAAGTTTCCTGCTCGCGAACGAGAGATATCCTCGCGGCTTAAACAATCGAAGGTGGAAGAAGATCCTCGGAGCTTAGACAATCGGAGAAGGAAGAAATCTCGCTAAGTAACACACTCAGAGTAAAAGAATGGTCGCCGGCGAAGTGATTGTGGCGGCAATCCTTAGAACCTTTTAGGGTTTCACTAAAGGGAGCTATTTATAGCGATCAGAAAATGGTTTAGGTGGCGCACGATTAGTTGGCAGCAAGAGAAGTTTACTTCACTTTTTTTTAATTTTTATTTTAATTTTATAATTATTATTAAGTTATACTATTATTGCTTATTTATTTATTTTATTTCTTTTATAATTTATTTATTTTATTATCATTATTGCTTTTTTTGGTTAATATTAAAATTTAATTTTATATCAATTTTTTATTATATATGCATTTATTTTATTAAATTTTAATTCAAAATTGTGATAAGAAAATTTATATTCTAAGTTCAATGGCACTTAAAGTATAATGTTAACTCTCTAAGTTCAATGGGTAGGAGCACTCAAATTTGATTTTAATAGCTCAACTTCAATCGGCTCAACACCAAAATGTTAAAAATTAAAATCAAGTATATTTCAAATCAAAGGTAGTGAAGCTTTGGTCTCATTCATCCACTAATCCTCCAGGGAAAGTCACTAGGAAACCGTAAATCTAGGCTCTAAGTTTTAGAGAGAGAAAAAGAAAGACTTCAGAAAAATGAGGTCAACAATAATCACTCTATTTCTTTGAATCTTCTAACACACATCAGTTTGACACTGTTTGTGGGAATTGAAGTCTCAGTCAGCACATTCCTAAACTCTAAGACGCTAAGCCTTTACTTTTTTTTCAGATGATATACATCATATGACGTGTAAATGAACCTCATTTGCACCTCTTGAAAATCATTTATGAAGCATTCTTCGTTGTAGGGGGCAACCTCAACAGTAGTCTCGAAATGTTGTTTATATCAATGTCTCAAGCACGATTATTGTGGGTAAACTTCCTACATTTGATTCATACATCAACTCTATAGAAACTACTCACGAGATGCGGTGAAACCTTCATTATAATCTCAAGAGTTTGTTTACATTAACATCATATGCACAATTGTAGTAGCGTAAGCATCCTACATCTCATTCAACCATTAAGTATTTGAGAATCGCTTCTAAACTATGGCAACCTTCATAGTAAAAAGTGCTTCCTCAGTACCCCCTCACCGTATTGGAGTTCTTAAATTGGATTATTAAGATGATCTCTTTGGGATTTGATACGCAGACTGTTTTATATACTCCCATGGAAAACACCTTTGTTGGGGGATAACAAATTCAAAAATAACAATTAGCAAGTTGTCAAATATTATTATCTAGTGTGATTACAATCACATTTCTAACAAAAATTGCAGTTAACTTTAATTTATGCTTAGCCTTAAGAAATGCAGAACATTTTTTCAGACACCTTATTTTGGGCATAATCAGTCTTAGGAGGACTTAATTCAACTTCTTCCATTACATGTTATAGTTGTCAAACATAACCTTTGACTAACAATCTCATATACGTCAAAAATTAATAGTGGATTTCATAGAACTTTAGCCTTTATAGGTTGACCCCTTTGAGCAGATACTTCGACTATAGAACTTAAATTGGTCTTACATCCTTAACGATTTTTTCTTTCCACTCTGTTCCAATTAATGTTAATTTTGTCAAGCATCTCTAACTATACAACCTAAAATGAGTCTTACATACATGATATATTCTCCTTTTAACTCTATTTTAATAAAGCTTAACGTCATCGAGCTTAAGCTATATAACCTAGAACAAATTTTACACTCTTAGTGGTTTACAATTAACTTCTTCCACTGCAGAATGAATTCAATGAGCGGATGTGTAATGACTCAATAACCTAGAAAAGTCAAATATTCTTAATAACAATGTTGAAGTAAGGTAACACCAGCTCAAAAGTTAAGCAATAGTATTTTGTAACCACCGAGGAGATGGTACAACCACAGATTAGAAGAAAAATAAAAAACAACCTCAAAAGCAACATAAAAATTTTTACTGTATCATGCAAAAGTTATATAGATAAACACAATATCATTATGTACAAATGTCATATCAGGTGATTAAAAAGCCACAACAATCAACACACACTGATACAAATATGATCATAAGTTAGCAAAAGAAAATACACTTATTCACTACAAAATCCTTCTCATTTTTTGAAAGTTCGCACCTTAAATGTTATCTTTTTCAAAAGTTGATGTCCACGCTTGAAAAGTCTTCAAAGTCTCTGTGTTATGATCAATTAGTTATTCACCTTCTTGTGTTCGCATAAGTGGTGATCAATCTTTTCAAGCTTAGTCTTTCATGCCCTCAAATAAAGAGAGTTTATATTTGGAAGATGTAGGCATCTTCTCCTCAGGATTATGGGACATATGCTGATTTTCAGTAAAGGCAGGATTGCCCCTACATCGACATCTAATAGCACAAAGAATTCCCTCTAAAATGTGTGATAGGAAGACTCTAATTCATCTCGTAGCACAAAAATTTTTTCCTTGAAAGTGTGACTACATTGTAGAAAACTTCTTCCAAAAAGCGTGATAGCAAGAAAGAAAATGTCCTCCAAAAAGAACGACAATAACACTAAAAAAATCTCCCTAAAAAAATGTGACCATGATGCAAAAAATCTTTTTACAAAAAGGTGAAAAATCAAGGCAAAAAATATATTCTAGAAAGTGCGACATGAACACAAAAAATCTTCTCTAAGAACTGTGACAGTTGTTTAAGAATTTCTTCCGGAAAACGCGATAACAAACATTAAAGAAAATTTCATCTGACAAAGCACAACAACAACATAGAAAATCTCCTCTTGAAAACACTGCAACATTCATCTGACAAAGCACAGCAACAGCATAGAAAATCTCCTCTTGAAAACAACGCAACAACGTGAGAAATGTCTTCCTAAAAGCGTGACAGCAGCATGGTAAATCCTCTTTAGAAAGCACCACGACAGTGCTAGAAATCTTCTATAGAAAAATGACATTAACACGAGAAATCTCCTTCGAAAATGCAATGATAATGCAAAGAAAGCTTCAGTGACTACATAACAGGACTCTTGTTATCAGAACAAGTGAGTTTTGTTGATCGCACAAACAGGTTGAGAGACTTTGAAATGGGCAGCAGCAAGACCAATGGGGAGCTCCATTGATCACACAATCAGATCGGGACACTCCAAGATGGGCAATAACTATATCAAAGGGGAGCTCCATTGATCATACTAATGGGCTAGCAGACTCCACCTTTTTCCTCATCTTTTTAGCCTATTTATAGGCTTAAAAAGGCCAGAAATCAGTATAAAAACAACAAAAATATGGATCAACCCATGCAGTTGAACAACATAAGCAATCGATCTACAAGCTCGTGCAGTTTTATGTAACAAACTGTGTAATAACGCCAAAAATTGCACACCTGTGCAATCCCTCCATCTAGGTCAGCTCTTAGGAAAGATCCCACCATTTGATCTCGTCTATGCAGACACAATATCCATCGTATGATCTCATCTCGTGGATAATCGACCAAATCCAATCATTGTCGGTGTCCTCCTACGACTGTGCAGTGTCCCATGAGTTTGTTGATGCTTCACTGACCTGACCTGCTGGCCCAACCCATCGACAAAAAATATTAACATATTTGTCAAGTCTAGGAATTGAATCCATGACCTCAGATAAGAAAAATGCATGATAAATATACATATATTAAAAGATTTGATTTGATATTTTTGGACGATGAAGTTAACATCACTCGAAAATAGATGACAACTGATACAAAATCAACAAATTTTCATCATATGACACGAATCTCAAACCATGATCTTTCTTACTATTTTTCAAGCAAGAAATATTGATACTAAAATTATAAAACGACAAATTTTAATTTCGGCAAACTTACAGCCAAACTGACTTGCTCGACGAGACACACAATGAAACCAAAGTTGATCCACTCTAAGTCAAATCAAACCCAAATTAAGTCGTTAAGCTATTTTTTTAAAGATTTTGGTGCCCAATCGAAAGGTCAAACAAATATCAAATCGAACAAAATTATGGTTAAATCAAATGTCTCGACAAAACGAATCTAAAAGGCCCAAGAACACTCCATTCTGTTATTGCTAAGGCATTTAAATATCTATAGAACATCATTCGATCAAGAGAATCTTTTTGGGTCATCGAATGAAATGATTCAGATTTCTTTCTTATTTAAAGGAAGGCCTTTCTTAAACTTTATGAATAGAGCTCTACCCCATTTATAAAGCGGGGCTACACTTTGAACTATAAGAAGCCTAAAGCTTAGAGGAGAAGGAATTGAGGTTCAGTGTTCCACAACGAAGGTCCAAAGAATGTCACACTCGCATGCAACCGCCGCCAATGTTGACCATTGCTCGCTAACCTTCATTCACCACCACCTATTACCTCCTGCTCATTGCAACAAAGTCCTTTATGACCATTTTAAATTTGGCACTGAAGGTCGTACCACAAATTTGTTAATTGGATTTTTCTTTTCTGATTAATATGCACTATTGTATTTGCTTCTGCATGTATGGCCGTCTAAGGTTAATGATAAGATATAGAAACTTTGAGGTTCTTATGGATGTCCATTGTGTTGCTATAATTTCAAATAGATAGGAGTTAGGGTGCGTATGAGGCAGCTTCTGCTTATCCAAATAATTTGTTTATGTAAAAATGCAGACCGCAAGGTTCGACCCGTATTCTGCGTTTAGCGTAAAAAACCAACTGTGTTTTCAGATAAGCTACTCGAACGCAGTTTCCAAACTGTGAGATGACGTTTTCAAAATACCGCCGCAACAAATAAACTACCCCAAACACACCCTTAGATTGCAAGAAAATGAAGATCTCCTTTTTTTTTAATCATACAGCCTTAGGGGTTTTTCTGGATATAGATATAAAAAAGCTCGTGGTTCGACTTGCTATATAGCTCGTGCTCGATTTGTTTAATAAGGAAACACACAAAAAATGAACCTACATATTAGACAAACTTTTATCTGATCGTGTTGAACTCGTTTAGGCTCAAATTAATTAAATAATAAATAAATAATATATAAAAGTTAAAATAATGATATAAAAGTTTTATTTATATAAACGTAAAAAAGAAAAATTATATATTAATATATAGGTTCTCCTTATGAACCTATTTACAGAACGCATCGCTCATAATTTAATCCAACTCAAACTCTTTAAGTAATCTAAATATAATTTATAATTACTTAAAACTAATTCAAAATATATAAAATAACTTGTGTAATCTAAAATTTATTATAAATAATCTAAAAAAATTAAAATTAATTTTAAAATAATCTAGAAAAATTTTAAAACAATGATTTAAAACTAATTTTAGAATGATTTAAGGAACTTAAGTAAAATTAATTTTAAGTTTATTAGGTACATTATGGATCACACACCCTAGATTAGTTTATTAGGTACATTGCTTAGTATTAAGAACTGTGACTAATAAAATAAACAACTTTACCTCATGAAACAAAAGGGGATTCTCTAGAATGAAGTAACTCATGATTACTAATGAAGGCATTCCAAAAAATCTCTCGCTATGGAACTCTTCACTTGTCATGGCCATGGCACTAAATGAAGATTTCTGGCGACGAAACTGGTTATAATTGAAGGACACCGATACAATTGGAATGATGAAAAGCTACGAGCATCTTGATCGGGGGGCTAGTCCACTTGATTAAGACTCCTTTTAGAGTTTAGATTTATGTCAAAGTTAGAGTTTCATTCCGTACAAAAATCCTTCTTACCCAACTCTGTCTTTTGAGTTCTTCAAACTCAAACAACTCATGATTAAACAGACAAACCTATTTTCCCAAATCAAACCTCTAAACTAGAACTCCCAATGAGTGTCTTCAAACCACACTTGTTCAAACCTTCTTACCCCTTTTTGATTTTATCACGATCTTAAGTTAAATCTAAATCATTTCTGTAAACCCTCCTTCTTGCATGAGCCAAATCCTCTTCTTCTGAGCTTTTTTATGATGCAATGTCACTGAATTGTACGCCACTTTTTTTTTAGCTCAACTTTTCCAAAAATTCTTGATTTGAATCCATTCTCTACCACATTTTAAAAGTCCAACCCTTAACAGTCTAAATAACATAAATCATTAATTTTATCGAAAGTTTTTTTTTAAAATTTCACTGTTATAGTGATGTACTTAATTATAAGGGTTTGTTCTTGTAGGGACACCCGTCCATAGAAAAAAAAAATAAATCTTAACTTACACCCGTAAGGTAGGGTGAGAAACCCTAGTTCACATAGACCCATAAATTTTAAAAACTTTTTATTATTCGAATGATCAGGTTCATTAAAAAATCATTTTCAAGATCTGTGTTTCCACAACGATCATCCGAAAAAAAGAAAAAAATCACTCACAGATTCATTATCATTTTGGATTTTATATCAGCTTACTTGAAAGTGTGATCCTAACTTTCTATACATTTAAACACAGATTCAAATCCTATCCATTACTGCTACATTTTGTAACTTAAATTTTTGGCCTTGTCTCAAAAAAAAAGGCCTGCAACTCTAATAAATCTTCTTCTGAGAGAAAAACTAAACTTGTTCCGGCGCTCAACTGGAGCTCACAAGGGTAGTCCCTTGCACAGCAATGCCAGGCCTATTATCTATACTCCATTTACAAGATAGTTTCTCTCCTAACTGATATGATTTCAACCCCTCCTCATTATAAAACCTTTGAAAAATCTCTCCTGTTTGTATTGGTTCTATGACAACATCATCCTGCTCCACAAAAAAATTTGATTTTTGGAAGCCGAATCGTTTTTGGTGAAGCGAAGAGCTTGCTCTGCAGCAATCTTCTTCTTCTGCCATTGTCCTCTCACTGAAACTGTGAAGCTTCTCCAACTCATGAACTGGGTTTATTTCCTGCTGTGGTTCGCAAGCAGATTTAAGATCCGAAACATTTGGGATATTTAAAGGCTGTGTTTGTTCAAATGTAGACTGCGAATAGATATTAGTGTTGATAAAGTCTTGTTGAAAGGGGAGGCTTCGAAGTCTACTTCCCCATTCATTCTCGTCTTCAGCTTGGGCTTTCTGTATAGATGGGAAAGGTGTTTGAGAGATTATTCTATATTCCAAGATTGTGAAATATTGATATTTCAATACTAACCTTAACATCAGTAAGATCCACATTGTTTTCCTTAAGGAAGCTCATGAACTCTTCATAGTTTTCTTCGGTTGGGAGGTAATGACCACTGTGAGGCCATGCAGCCTGCGGAAGAAAACCTCAGCTCAGTTTAGTCTTCAGAATTATCTAAATTTTGTCCATAGAGAACGAGAATGTGCAGTTTATTTCCTTTTTACCTTCAGAATACCATTTTCTGCAACTATTCTTCCAGCTGCTGAAGTAGCTCCTCCAGCAAGAAAACTAGAGTGATGAAACATGCCTTTCCTCTTCTGCATCATCAAGGCATTTATTACAGTGCTTCAGAACATTATTTTATTAGAATAGTGCAAGGAAGCATATGCTTGATGAATGATTATATAAGATATACAAAAATCATAGATTATTTGCATAGATAGCAAAGTTATATGAGTTAAAATCATAAAAAATATATAAATACACACAAGGAAAGAATAAAGAAAGAATACTTATAAACTCAGTGCCAAATAATTGGGATGATTATGAGAATAACACATGATTAAGAGAATCCTAAATATACATACTTGACCAACGTATAGCTTCTTCAGCGTGCTAAGAACAAATATCCATTTTGAATCTACTGGTCCTCTGGTTGTGTCCAAGCGCTCCCTGCTCTTCTTGTAGATGAGTTTACCATCTTCAACAATGACTTCATAAGCCTCTCTCTCTTTCTGTCGAAGCAAAAATCCCTTTTTTAAGTGTTATAGCCGCTTCATGAAACATAGAGGCTTCATTTCTTAGACAGGATTACTTACAGGGCCGAGATATCTGATGCACTGCTGTTGCAGCGTTGATCTTAGACATTCATTCAGTTTAACTTCCACCCCTTCTCCTTCGTCAAGCCTGCATATTTATGACGATCTTCTTTAAGGCGATATACTTCAGGTAACAGTGCAATTTATCTGTAAATAATTCTCAACCTACCAGTAGAAGAAAGGCTGATTACTCACGCAACGAAGCCAGCGCTCATAGTAGAACTGGAGGTTATGACCATATCGATGGCGAGGATCAATCTGATTTCAGAATTGCAGGAAAAATTTATAAATGGCTTGTGACAAATCAAAGAAGGAGAAAAAGAGCTCTTCTTGTTCTTAATACATACTGCTTCAAGCCAGTGCTGCAATGCTAGCTTTCTAGCTGTTCCGTTCTTAGACAAACCTTTGCCAACCTAATCAAAATAAGAAAAATGGAATTTTTATGCATGACGTTAAATACATAGCTAAGTTTCTGAAGACAACAGAGTAGATAGCTAGATACCTTAGCTGCCCTGGTTCTTGCTCTTGACCATTTAGAGACAATGGATTCAGGCTTCTCAATGTCAAAAAATGATACCGAGCTTCTCTTAAGCAATGCAAAATCCCTCAATTTCCACCTGGATTTGATACGAAAAAAATCAAATTTGAAATGAGATTGTAATTGAACAGAATTTTGTTATTAAACAATTATATAATTCTAGCAACAAAGACAAACCATCTTTGTTCCAACAAAACAGCACAGTCAGCAAGTTGTCTTCTTGTTCTGAAGCTTCTGTATACCTTCTGCAATTTGAAAGCAGTTTCATGATTCAGGCTGCCGAGTTCGAGCCGAGGTAAGTCCATATCTTCTTGGCTGAATCTTGAGCGCTTCAATGGATTTGCTTTGCTTCTGCCGGTTTCAATTGGAGAGGCTTCCGAGTCGTGGCCATTAAAATTTAGAGTGCAAAAGTTGGATCTTTCATAGGGGAGAGCTTCATAGCTGTCGTTGAATTCCTCGCCTTCGCTTTCAGGGCATGATAACGCTAATCCCATTTGGATCGATTCGAGAAAAAAGCTCTGGAAGATCGGATTTTGTTGATCTTTCTATATCTCACTGTTAGAAAAGATTTAATTTTCTTAACAAAAAGAGCAAAAACCTGAGAAAACTCTTCCATTCAAAACAGAACAATGAGCTAGTAGACAAAAAAACAAACCTTTGATTTCCTCGCAGAAGAAGAAGAAGAAGAAGAAATTGCTGAAATGGATTCGAATTTGGCAATGAGGATTCAGTTGATGAGATCAATAAGAGGGGAGCATTCTCCCTGACTGGAAATAGAAGCAATGTGGTTTTTCTCTTTATCCTGACCTTTCCTTAAATACGAGAGGAGGGAGAAGGATGTTGAAGGGAGGAGAGTACAAGAAGCCGGGAGGAAGGAGTGTGGGTCCACACCCTTACCTTTTCAGCCACGTGTCGAGCTCTTGGACGCCTGTCTCCCGCATTGTTGGGGCTAGGGCTGTCAAAACAGTTCGTTGTTCGTGAACAGCTCGTGTGAGACTCATTCTTTTTAAGTTAATAAGCCTTAACGAACCGGACACGAACAAAGATTTGTTCGTTTGTGTTCGGCTCGTTTTGGCTCGAAATACTATTCTTCAATTATATACATATATATATATATATCTATATGTATGTCCCCTTTATCAAACTCAATCGTGATGGATGCTTTGGGCTTCCCATTTATTGGTTTGCTTCGAACTCCCATTCTTCTTCTCCGTTGATTCGTTGGCCGAAGCTGTGGTTTTTGGTTTGTATCATCGTTTCTTAATCGAGGTTGGAAATATATTATAATTGAAACCGACTCTTTCATTGTTATGGAAGTATTGTACTTTGCGGATTCCTCATCATTGGACGCTTAATGTACTTACGAAGCCGCATTTTTTGGTTAGTCGCTCACTTCACTATTCGTTGGATGCATGTTAATCGGGATGGAAATAAAGCTGCTCACTTGGATTGCCAAATTTGGTTTACGATTGAACTCTCCTCTCATTTCTCCTTATATTCCTTATGATTTAATTAGTATTTTATATTCGATTGTGCTTAGTTTAGTTGTTCTCTGTCTTGGTTGTGTCGTGTGTGTGTGTGGTTTGTATTTTTTATTTTTTCTGGAAAGAGGTCCTGGATCCTCTTTTTTGCGTGAGTTGTATGAGTTGTGTTTAGATAGGAACTCTTTCTCGGGTCAGTACTTTTTCTTTTATTGAACGCGTAGGAAGCAATAGTCTCCTTCTAACAAAAAAAAAAATGTATGTAAGTTGTATTGATGAAAAGTATTTTTAAAAAATTTAAAAGATTTATAATCAATAAATTAATTAATTAAGTAAATATAATAAAAATTATTAAATTAGATTTAAATGATGTTTTAATATAAATAATAATTCTTAAATCTTGCCCTGACCCTTAACATCTTATGGTTACGTGATTAGGGTTGTCAAAACGGCTCTTTGTGCGTGAACAGCTCGTATTCGGCTCGCTAAGCAAACGAGCCAAACACGACCACACTTTTTTGGCTCGAAATATAAACGAATCCAACATGAGAGGAGCCTGGGCTTGCTCTTGTTCGGCTCGGTTACACCCCTAATTGGGGCGCGGATTTCCTCATAAGGGTTTGAAAGGAAAATAAAAATTTACGTAGAATATAAAATTTATATATTTATATACCTCTCGTCTAAACTTCCATATTTATATAGCATTTTTCATACATTTAAATCTATGCAATAAAAGGTGTATTTTTTTTTTAAATAATTACAATATTTTCTTTTTGTATTAATAAAAATTTAATACTATGTGTATAAATATCAAAGTTTATATATATCTTTAAATACATAAGAATTGTGTGATATATATAATTTATGTAAATGCCTAAAAAAATAATAGTTAGTTATGTAAATCTCACTCAATATTAGATATAAATGAGCATTTTTCGATCAAAATAAGAAAATAGAAAATTGATCAAATTTGATCAATTTAATTTGATTTTAAAGTAAAGTATGAATTTT
This sequence comes from Papilionanthe hookeriana x Papilionanthe teres, assembly GCA_022702705.1. NCBI lineage: Eukaryota > Viridiplantae > Streptophyta > Magnoliopsida > Asparagales > Orchidaceae > Papilionanthe > Papilionanthe hookeriana x Papilionanthe teres. The sequence goes on along the minus strand of CM040430.1, from coordinate 10,096,071 downwards.
TTTTTTGAAAAAAGTTGATGTTTACAATTTTACTCCTGTCTTATCTATGTACTCGAAGAGTACATCATATAATTGTATGATGACACATTCCTATAAATAGGGGTTCATTTTTTGAATTAAGGATCACACTTTAATATTGGCTATTGCATTTCTCTTCCTCACTCTCTTTTCCTTCACCGCTCTATTAGGGTCTGTTTGGTTCGGTTGCAGCTTTTCGAACTTAGAATTGTAATGCTACTGCTCTGCAAGAAATGCTATGAGAACCAGTTGTCCGTTTAGTTGCAGTAGTGTGAAAACAATCATGCAGGCATTTTTACGTAAAAATGACTAGCATCTGCCCATGTTTATTAAAACTGTTTGAAATTTTCGATTTATTTATATGATATAAAGGATTTGCAAATGCAATTTTTTTTTTTAAATTTTATGTTTTAAATATTCAAACTGATAAATATAAATATTATTTTTAAAAATCTAAGCGTCATTTGTGGTTAAATATATTGTTCAAATTAATAAAATGAAATATTTAGAAGCTTTATGTTGGTTAAATATATTTAGAAGCTTTTATATTTACATATTTTTATATATCTATATATTTTAAAAGTATTAAAATTTTTTATATCTATAAAAGTATGTCTTTATGTACATATTTTTATATATTTATATATATTAAGAGTATTAAAAATTGTTGAGCTTTAAATCATCTAATTGCACAAGATTTGAAACGAAAAAACATCTAGATAACGATTGCATATCTCAAAAAAGTCATAAAGTTCTACGGATGAACATAGAGTCCTCTTAAGTACGTACTAGTAGCAGTATAATGAAAAAAAACTGTAAGACTATTACAACAACAATTAACACGATAATAATGTTCACTTTAGTTTTGAGTTGCTGTAGCTCCCGTGTCACACCGTCTTCTGGTGAAGCTGTCCACTCCATAGCATCAGACTCCTGAGAATACGGTAAACTGTCCGCCAAACAAACCGAATCCAAATGGTAATTGTCGCAATTCTAACCAAAACAAAAAAAAAGCTTCCTCAGTACTTCCACACGAATCAACCTCAGGGGAGCCATTTTCACTGAGGTCCTCCCGTGGCTCAAGACCCTCCCCCTGGCTCCTGAATTCCACCCAAACAAACCGAACCCAAAAAAAAAACTTGCTCAGTACTTCCCTGAGTGGCATGTATGTAAAGCTTGCAAAAGTAAAAACAGCTCTTACAGAAAGAATCAAATGAGATGAAACCATGCACAAAACTAATCGAACATCAAAAGAAGCAAATCCAAATAGCAGACAGATCCGATTACAGGACCTTCCAAAAAATGCAGATCAAAACGGGAATACAGGGGAGAAGCGAGCTTCATCCACGGGAAGAAGATAGATTAGGGCAGGGGAGAAGAGAGCAGAAAATTCTTTCACGTGTAACCATTTACCATCGTAGAATAAGATGGGGGCACCTAAAAGACACAAATAAAATTAATTTTATGAGTAAAATTCAATATTTAAATATTTGGGATGTTCATGAAGACGCGAATGTTATGTGGGAAAAATTAACTAATACTATTAAACAAGTGGCTAAAGATGTACTTGGAGAATCAGAAGAAAAAGTTTCATAAATAAAAATAGTTGGTGGTGGAATAATAATGTACAGAAAAGATAAAATATAAGAAGTTATGTTATAAAAATTAATTTAAATGTAAAAGCGTAGAGAGCGGGAAAAATATAAAACGGCACGCGAGGAGTGTAAAAGAATAATACGTGACGCTAAAAGTTCGCTTTTAGTGATCTTTATAACATGTTAGATCTTAAGGAAGGTGAAAAATATATGTATAAACTAGTCGAACAAAGAGAAAGAAAAGTAAAGATTTAACTCGAGTAAAGTGTATTAAAGATGAAAATCGAAAAGTGTTTTTCTTAGAAAAAGATATTCAACATAGGTGGGTGAGTTATTTTGATAAACTTTTTAATGATGATGCTGAAAGTACGATCGACCTCAGTGATCTTAATATCGTTAATAATAATACAACTTTTCATTTTTATCGTCGCATTAGTAAAAAAGAAGTTGACGAGACTTTAAAGAAAACCAAGGGGGGAAAGTCTGTAGGACCTGATGATATCCCAATTGAAGTGTGGAAATGTTTAGGTAATTTGAGGGTTTCCTGGCTTACTAAACTTTTTAATATTATTTTAAAAACTAAAAGGATGCCTGAGGAGTGGAGAAAGAGCATTTTGGTCCTCATTTTTAAGAATAAAGGAGATGCACAAGATTGCGCAAATTATAGAGGAATTAAATTGATGTGTCATACTTTAAAATTATGGGAGAGGGTAATTGAACATAGGTTAAGACGTATTACGAAGATTTCTCATAATCAATTTGGATTTATGCCGGGCAGGTCTACCATGGAAGCTATACATTTATTGAGAGGTTTGATGGAGAAGTACGAGAGATAATAAGGAGGATCTACATTTGATTTTTATTGATTTAGAAAAAGCTTACGATAAGGTTCCTAGAGATGTTCTTTGGAGAGTCCTTGAGAAGAAAGGTGTTGATATGACTTATATTCAAGTCATTAAAGATATGTATGCTAGAGCTGTTACATGTGTTCGAACTGAAGGAGGATTGACCAAGTATTTTACTATTTCTGTTGGTTTACATCAAGGATCGGCTTTAAGCCCATATCTTTTGCTTTATTTATGGATGGTCTTACTAGGCATTTACAAGAGGAAGTACCTTGGTGTATGCTTTTTGCTGATGATATCCTCCTTGTGGATAAGACGAGAGAAAATGTCCAGGAAAAATTTGAATTATGGAGGTCTACATTGGAGTCTAAAGGTCTTCGTTTGAGTAGAACTAAAACTGAATACATGGAATGTAATTTTAGTAATAGTAGGTCTAGTGACAGAAGTGTAACTTTGAGTGATCAAATTATTAAAAGGTGTGAACGATTTAGATATCTCGGGTCCATTGTTCAAAGCGATGATGATATAGATGGGGATGTTAATAGTAGAATTCAGGTTGGTTGGTTGAAGTGGAGGAATGCGTCCGGCCTATTGTGTGATAGAAAAGTACTGCTTAGACTGAAAGGAAAATTTTATAAGATGGTGGTGAGACCTTCAATGCTCTATGGTGCTGAATGTTGGCCTTTAAAAGAGAAGCATAATTTTAAGTTAAGTGTTGCCGAGATGAGAATGATTAGGTGGATGAGTGGCTTTACACTTAGAGACAAAATGCGAAATGAATATATCCGTAATAGGGTTGGAGTTGCACCAATGACGGATAAAATTAGAGTGGGTCGCCTTAGATGGTTTGGTCACATTAAACGTCGACCACCTGATGATCCAATTAGGAGAGTAGATGTTTTAAATACAACTTATGTTAAGAAAGGCAGAGGCAGACCTAGGAAAACTTGGGCTTATTGCATAAAAAATGATCTTAATTTATTGGAATTAAACGAAAATTTGACACTAAATAGGACGCAATGGAGAAAAAGGATTCATGTAGCCGACCCCACTTAGTGGGATTAAGGTTTTGCTGTTGTTGTTGTTGTTGTTGTTGTGTAACCATTTACCAGGAAGAAGAGAAGAGAGAATCACCAACGCAAACGATGAAGAAGAAGGGCTTTACCTTCAAAGAATCGCACTCGGTAATGAAAGGCGCATAGCGCTCGCGAGAGAAGTTTTAGGGCAGAAAGGAGAGCAGGAGTTCGGGAGTGCAGACGAACGAGGGCAAGCCAAGGGAAAAAGCGGAGTGAAAGTTGGGGCCGCGGGGTTTATCCCGCGGCCCGCTTTCACCCAACTTCGCGGCACGTTGCCGCGAAGTCGCGCTCCCTACGGGCGCGTTCCGTGTAAATTCGCGGCGATTTGCCGCGCCGCGCGACAAAACACCCAACCAAACGTACCCTTAGTTAGGCGTGTCTTCTAAATAATTTTGGATTCAACGTTAGAGAAGATTTTCCTTTGGAACAACGAAAATCAATTTTAAATATTTCTTTATTAAAATAAAAAAAATGACAACTCAAATACTATTAAGAAATTAAATAATATAATTTTAACCACAAAAAAAAAATCTAGATAATGAGTGATGATGTATGAAAATAACACCTACCATAAGAAAATACATAAAAAAACCCTATATTTTTAATAAATTTAATACATTGTTTTATGCAGTGTCTCATTGTATTATTCAATATTTTTGTAAGGGCCATATTTTTAAATATTAAAGTTTGTGTGCTAGAAATATAATAAAGCTTCCTTTATTTTAAAAATAACGGTCAATTTTTCATTTTTATCAAAGAAACAAATTAGTTGTTGTTTTTTACTTAGTTTATTTTATGAGGTAAAAGTTAAAGCTTAGGTTTGCAAATCAACATTTTCTTTATTTTTAATGTAAGAGATCAATTTATTAGCTGGCTGGAGAAAAGGTTGAGTATTTGTTTAGCACCTGTTTTGCTTTCCACCGCATTAAAGCTTATGCAAGTTTTTATCTTTTTTTAGTTGAAAGATTTATACGGTTGGAAATGCATGTGTTTTAATGCAAACTTGAATGTTACGTGGTATATAAGTTGGTAATATCTATTTACCTGCTGATCAATCGGTAGAAGTTATGAACTAAAAGATGTAAAATCACTATTTTTATTTCTTTTATAGATTTTTTGTTGGACTTATTTTATGTATGTCTGTTTAGATGTTAGTTGGTCAATTTGGTTACTCTTGCCTATTTTTCAGTGTTGAAAGACTTTTTTAGAGGGAGAAATTTGAGCACTGATTATTATTTTTTTAATTGAAAATTTTATATCATGGGAAATGAATATGTTTTCATGCAAACTTGAAGGTTACATGGTAGATAAGTTGGTAGCATCTACTTACCTCGTGATCAATCTGGAGAAATTATGGAAGGAAAAATATATGAACATTGTTATTTTTGTCTTTTAGAGAATTTTTGTTTGACTTGTTTTGTGTATTTCTGTTCACATGTTGGTTGATTAATTTGTTTGTTCTTGCATATTCTTCAGTGCAAAGAAATATTTTTTTAAGGGAGAAATTTGAGCACTTGTTCTATTTTTTGTTTTAAAAATTTACACCATTGGAAATGCCTATATTTTGATGCAAACTTGAAGGTTGCATGACATATAGTGTAGCAGCATCTAGTTACCTCATAATCAAGCAGGAGAAGTTATGGAGGATATATATATGATCACTATTTTTCTTTTTCTTGAATAACTTTTGTTGGACTTGTTTTGTGTATGCCTGTTGAGATGCTAATAGGTTGATTTGCTTGTTTTTGTGTATTCTTCAGTGCAGAGAAACATTTTAGTAGAGAAATTTGAGCATTGGTTATTATTATTATTATTTTTTTTGAAAGATTTATATCATTGGAAATGCCTTTGATGCACACTTAAATGTTACATGCTAGATAAAGTAGCAACATCTACTTAACTTCTGATCAATCAGGAGAAGTTGTAGAATAATAGATATATGAAAAATGTTTTTGTCTTTTATAGAATTTTTGTTGGATTTTTTTTACGTATGTTTGTTCAGACGTTAGTAGATTAATATGTCTGCTTTTGCATTTTCTTAAATGCAGAGATACATTTTGTGGGGAGAAATTTGAGCATTGGTTTTTATTTTGTTTATTTGAAAGGTTTATATCATTGTAAATACTTATGTTTTAATGCAAACTTAAAAGTTACATGATAAATAAACTAGCAACATCTATTTAGCTTTCGATTAATCAATAAGATCTATGGAAGGACTTATATATGATTACTCGGTCTTTTATAGAATTTTGTTGAATTATTTTATGTATGACTATTTAGATATTAGTTGGTTAATTTCTTTACTCTTGATTATTCTTCAGTGCAGAGAAACATTTCGGGAGGAGAAATTTGAGCACTGGTCATTATTTTTTTTATTTGAAATTTTTATACCATTGAAAATGCCTATGTTTTCAGGCAAACTTGAATGTTGCATGGTAGATAAGTTAACGAAATCTACTTACCTCATGATCAATAATTAGAAGTTATAGAAGGATAGATATATGATCACTATTTTTCTGTCTTTTATAAAATTATTGTTGGACTTGTTTTATGTATACATGTTCAGATGTATGTCAACTTGCTTGTTTTTGTCTATTCTTCAGTGCAGAGAAACATTTTGAGGTGAGAAAATTGAGCATTGGTCATTATTTTTTTTTATTTGAAAGATTTATACCATTGGAAATGTTTATGTTTTCATGCAGACTTGAATGTTGCATGGTAGATAAGTTAACGAAATCTACTTACCTCATGATCAATAATTAGAAGTTATAGAAGGATAGATATATGATCACTATTTTTCTGTCTTTTATAGAATTATTTTTGGACTTGTTTTATGTATACTTGTTCAGATGTATGTCAACTTGCTTGTTCTTGTCTATTCTTCAGTGCAGAGAAACATTTTGAGGTGAAAAAATTGAGCACTGGTCATTATTTTTTTATTTAAAAGATGTATACCATTGGAAATACATATGTTTTCATGTAAACTTGAATGTTGCATGGTAGATAAGTTTTTCAGCATCTACTTGTCTCGTGATCAATTAGAAGAGGTTATAAAATGATAGATATATCAACACTGTTTTTTTGTCTTTTACAGAATTTTTGTTGGACTTGATTTATATATGTTTGTTCAGTTGTTAATAGGCCAATCTGAACTGGAACACACAAAACAAATCTAACAAAAATTCTCTAAAAGTCATAAAACAGTGAATATATATCTATCTTTCCACAACTTCTTCTGATTTATAAGAACATAAATAGATGATTTTAATTTATTTGGCATCATTTTTGAGATTGATTTGATCTTATTACTTGGGCTGTTTGTAGACATGTTGATTTCTTAGTTTCCTTTTCCAGTGATGCTTTTGGAGTTTGTTTCAGTGACACATTTTATTTTTGTTATGAAATATTTTGTAGAACAATGATGGAATAAAACAAAACAAAAGACTCAACCGATTATCAATTGTGAAATGAAAAAACAACCCTAAAATTTTTCCATGGATACTACCTAGTTTTTATGCCTAAAGTACATAACAAATGATTTTGGACCCTTTTTGATATCATGGCTTTGATTCTGAGACTATTTTTAAATATTTTTTACGATTTTTTCCTTATCTTCAAGTAATGTTGCTTTACATGCCAAATAGTGTTGTTCCAACATTATTTTTTATTTATTGATATATCAGATGGGTAAACAAAAGGAAGGTGGTATATCTGCTATATGGGATAGAGTGCCAAGATAATTTTATGTGATTTGTGTTTGAGGGAGGTAAAAAATGACAATAGAGCGATCACGCATTTCAATAAGAAAGGTTGGCAAAATATCACTAAAAAAATTTAAGAAGGAATCGATAGACTATACGACAAAACTCAGTTGAAAAACAAATGAGATTAATTTAAGAGGGATTAGAAGTTGTGGAAGGAGCTAAAGAGAGGGGCTACTGGTTTAGGGTGGGACCTTATTAGGAAAATTATGGATGCACCAGAGAAATAGTGGCGAGAGAAAATTTCAGAAAGTAAACACTCTTACATTCAACTGTAATTATTTCAAAATTCTTCTTATTAAAAATCAAATTTAGTATGAAAACAAGTACAACACTTCTGAGGGAGAAGACGTCCAGGAGATGAAATAGTTAAAAGAAGCGATTACAGATGTTTTGGTGGACACAACAACCGTATTTATGTAGCATTATCAACTTATTTGTTTTTGATGATTCATATTTCAGCTCTAAGTTGGATCTCTGGATTTATATATTCTAAATATTTGCAGCAATATGTATTGTAGCATTCTTTATGTGTCCCAACAACCTCTTTTTAAAATTTTAAGACTATTTTATTTTTTATTTTTTGATATTTCTTGGAGGTTATATCTGATTATTTTTTGTTAATTGAAACTATAATGTATTATAATAACAGGAAATATAAGTTCAAGAGCATCAGGAACTTCAAAAGTTCCGCTCTGTCATTGTGGCGATAGGGGTGTTCAGTACCAATTAAGAAAGGAATGCAGCTATGGGAGAAGATTTTACTCTTGTCCCAGAAACATGACTTCTGAATATTGCAACAATTTCCGTTGGGTTGATGACACTGATGAGTTCCCTTCAGACCGTGATTAGGTGAGGAGAGATGCTAATATGGAGAGGAAATTGTCTCGAACTCTTGATAATTAGGACTTCAAGACGAACATCATTTTAGGCTTGCTGGTTATTGTGGTTGTCTTCATTATTGTAGTTATAGGCTTTAAATAATTGACCACCTTTTTATATATTAAAGTATTTTATACTGTACTGATATTTTTTTTAGTAGTGTAATATTTTTCTATCATTTAGTTGTAATTATTTTGGAACTACACATATTCAAATATATCACATATGTAAAGGCAAAACAGACTTTCTATCATAAACAACAATAGCACAACAAATCTGCCAAACAGACTCCTACTTCATTTGACAGCTCCTGATAAGCTGCTTGTCTCTTCTTGGAAAAACAACAACTGCCCCAAACACAACCTTATTTGAACCCGCGACTTCACAGTGAGAGACTATACTCTCAATCACTGTATTGCATATAAGTGTGCACTTGACCGTGTGTTCGCACAAGATTATGATGTAAAATTCTCATTTTATCATCATGAATTTTTTGGCATATAACAACCCCATTCATAACATATACATACATACATACATATATATATATATATATATACATACATATATATATATATATATATATATATATATATATATATATATATATATATATATGTAATATTGGAAAAGGAAAAATATTATTTTTCATGTCAAATAATAAATTAGGTTGAAGGAGGGAGAGCCTGAGCGCAACACTTTTTTTTTTATTATTATTATTTATTATTATTATTATTTTTAACTTCTTAAGTAATTTTAATTTATTAATTTTATTTATTTATTTTTCATTTGAAGCTATTCGACAATTATATTTTGTTTAAGGACTCTCATTTCATCTATAGTGATGACAAAAGAGTTACCGAGTCAAATAAGTTACGATTGCATAAATATTTAATAAAAGAATAATTATAATAAAATTACATACAGGCCACCTAAAATATTGATATTTACAAATTAGCCACCCAGTTGTTTTTTATTTTTTTTGAACAATCGAACCGGTGTATTTATGCATGTCACGATCAAACTATTGAGAATTTGATAATAATGAAAAATATGGGTTGGGGTTTTACAATATATTTTAATGTTTACGTGAGAATTTGAAAAATTGGTGAAAGAGTGTGGTTCATTTGTAAGACAAAATATTACATCCGGAATACGCACGTAGCGTTACGTGTGGAGACCAATCCATGGGAGACACGTAGAATCCCGCAATAACGCGGAATAACACGGGAATAACACGAATGAATATTCCTCGTGTTACTCCGCGGTTAGCAGTGTTTTGGGCGGAATAACGCGGAGAATATTCCTCCGTGTTATTCCGCGTTATTCATGTGTTATTGCGGTAATATTATAACAACGGGAATATTGCTCGTTTTATTACACGTTATTCACGTGTTATTCCGCGTAGTATTGATGTGTTATCGTGGTGATGTTACAATACTACCACAATAACACTTGAATAATGCAGAATAACACAGAGAAATATTCCCCGTGTTATTCCTCGTATTATTCCGCCCAAAACACCGCTAACCGCAGAGCAACACGAGGAATATTCCTTCGTGTTATTCGGCGTTATTACGGGATTCCACGTGTCTCCTATGAATTGAGCTCCGCACGTAACTTTACGTGCGTAGTCTGAATGTAATATTTTGTCCATTTATAAATAACAAATTTTGGATGATCCGCAAGTAATTGTCCATTATAAAAAAATGGAATGGAAGCCAGCTTGTGGTGGATGACGTTAAAAAACCTCAGAAGATATGACTCAGAGACACCTCCTCAGCTGTTAAGTAGTGTTTGTGAAAAGGCTGATTATTGATATAGCACTAAACAATTGAGGTATTTGCAATTATACCTCCCTATTTTTTTTTATTTATATATCTAAGATCAAAATTTTACTTTTTAACAATTATACCACCCAAAATTTATATATCATATTTAAATATTAGTAGTTTAACTTTTCAAAAGTGAAATACATACAGTTTCATGCATATATGAGGTAGCATAAATGCAAAAATTGAAGTTTAAATGTTAGATATGTAAATAAAAAAGAGCTTAGGGGTTTGAATGTAAATCTATCTAGCGTGAAGATTTACATGCATACCTCTCAATTCTCATTTATTTACATATCTAAAACTTAAATTTCAGTTTTTGCATATATACCATCTTAACTATGTATGAAAAAGGTGTATTTTACTTTTTAAGAGTTAAAATGGGGGTGTTTTTTATGTGATATCAAAGATTTGTTTGGTATAAATGTAAAAAGCTAAATTTAGGGGTTAGATATGTAAATGCATTGGAATTGGGTGGTGTGTATGTAAATGTCCCTTCTATTTTCTGTGGGCTATTGGTCTATGTGGAATTATCTTAGAGGGTGTTTGGTAGATCCCTATAAAGAGAATTTATCTGTTGGATTAATTAAATCAAATTAAATAAAAAAAATACAATTTCTATAGATTTATGAAGTTTCAGATTTAAGGTCCGAATTTTGCCTCATTCATGTTAAATTCGGATTTAATAAATCAAGCAAGAGGGTGAATTTACTTAATTTAGATTTACTAAATCCTACTAACTTTGAATCCTTCCTGATGCCAAACATTTCTTTAGGGCTTATAATGCACACACACACACCTACACGAACACACATTTATGTAATTCTGTCTTTTTCGGTAACTGCCACTGCTATCTCTTTCTTTCCCCATTTATATAAAGTATCCATATCAATTTATGGCAGAACTTGAAGTCCCTGGATTCTTATGTCGATGAAGTCTTTCTGTGGACATGCAAATTCTTTAGCAAACTTGACTAATACATCTGCAAGAGTATTTTCTCCTATCGAAAATCTGCACAGTGTCACATTAGGATTATGTTGGAAGCTTGGTTAATACATTTGTCAGCCCTTCAACTTCTAAATTAGCAATACATTCTCTTGCATCCTACATACTGTCCTCTAGCATCGTAACAAGATAAATCAACCTATCTCTATCTCTTCGAGTTGGATAAAAGATTGAATTTGGGATTAGGGCCTGATAGAGTCTCTTTGACCAAAGAAGTTCTCTTGATATCTGGCTCTGAGATCCTTTGACAAATAAAGCACCACCAAAACCAATAATTACCAGGAAGATCTTTAACTCAAAATTTTCTGGTCCTAGACCTTCTCTGGCCTAGTCTATTATGTCTTTGAAAGCAACATGTCGTTATATTTGACAAGAAAAGCAATATTTGATTGATAAGATATTATAACAGTACCTTTGATAAAGGGGATATCTGCACTTCAGTCCAAATTTTTGCCCTTACCAATAGGGTCCTTGGGAGAGATGATCCTTAACTCCATGGGATCCTCACGAGTTTCTCCTACACCAAGTAGCTAGTCCCTGGTCTCACCTACACCACTACCACAGGTTACAAGAGAATCTCGATTCAAAGCTTGCAAGTCAAATATCTCTAAATTTAAATTAAAGGAAACTTACTATCATGGTCGTGCACGATGGGAGATGCAACAAAATGTTCTCCCTTCTCCTTCTGCACAACGGAAAGTCGTCTCTCTACTGCATCATTCTATTCTTAACAAACCTTCTCTAACAATTATGGTTTTCGAAGGGAATGAGACATCCCTTATATCAACTATGCCTTTCGTTGTGTATCCTTGAAGGTGCTCAAAGAAATTTTAGTTTGCTTTGACAAACCTGAGGAAGAGCTCTCATCAAGAACTTCATCTTTCCGAGAAGTACTGGCTCTTTCATGATTCCTCTTCCGACTTCCTAATAGCCATTGTCTTCTGCATTGGAGATTCACCTGAAGACGAGTTCTTGAGATATTCATCCTCACTATAGGGATTTTCTCTCGACTTGATAACAGGTTCTCTAAATCAATGTGCAAGACTTACCTTTGTTTTTTCGCGATGCTATAAATATCTTAAGGGAGTAAAAGCACCTAAGCTTCAATAATGACTATGATTAATGTTATTTATAACCTCTAAATTATCTTATGCGGTTTTCTTTTGGGCAATCCACATAACATAACTATAAAGCAGCCGCACGTGGGACCTGTCCGAATTCACTTTCCACTCAAAATTATTTCTTAAGTAAGAATCGAAGACCAGAACAAACATGATTTTAACAGGCAAATAGAAATGTAATCAACCCTCTGTCATAGGGAAGCCAAAGGGCTTAAGGAAAAAAATGGATCTGCCCCATTAACAGAACTTCAGAGCCTACTCCTAGCCTGAGAAACACAATGTGCCCTCCGACAAAGGACAATTCTTGTGTGTTAATAAGCAAAGATGAATCCAATTTCTCATAAGATCAACCAATTAGCACCTTGGGTGAAAGGTTAGGTTTCCCAGACAAGTTGTATTAAAACCTCAAAAATCTCTGAAGAAGAAGGTCAATCAAGTGATGAGAAAAAACATTATTCTCCTATTCTTCTCCTGGAAGTTCTGTCGAATGGTCGAGAGAATCAGAAAACTATGTGTATACAAGAATACAATTTTACAAAAAAAAATTTATTTTACTGAATAGAGCTCACTTGCCGAAGTGGATGAATTGAGCCCACATGCCGAAATGTCTGAAACTTACTTGTCGAAGTTGTTGAATCGAGTCCATTTGCCAAAATAACTAAATAAAGGCTGAATCAACCCTTTCTGTTGATATGATTATATTCACTCAAACCAAAAGAACGATCTAGCTCACCTGTGTCGATCACAGTCATCATGACTAATAAAACATATGTAAATCTTCACTAAAGATGTTGTCTGACATTTGAGATTTGATCTTTTCAAACAAACACGAGTAATGAGCGTCATACCGACGCCGCCGGTCACACCATCACAATCTTTTCATCAATACATCAGAGAAGGGTGCTGCAATGTATGCCGTTTCGTATTGATTATTTTATTGACATTCTTTCTTCCATATAAAAGAGAATTAAAAAGAAGTTGAACTCTCTCTCTCTCTCTCTCTGAAATCTTATAACTCAGAGAATGTTCACTGAGATAAGGATAGAACAGATTTTTTAAGGTTCACTCTCAACATCCCTACAATCTATCTTTTCTCTTTTTACCTCTGATTGCCGCACAAAATCTATATCGGGTTGCCTCAGATTAGTGCGAATGGAACCGGACCACCGGGTGGGGAGTAGCCCCCCACTGCGGATTCATTCGAGTTATCTTAAATATTCGTAAAGGGATCGCCCCGATGGTATTTTCTCTCTGCTCTGTCTGTTCTTCATCCTCGTGAGTTTTGCTCTCTCTCTCTCTCTCTCTCTCTCTCTCTCTCTCTTTCTCTTCATCTTCTCGTGTCCTCCTTTAGTTGTGATTAGGGCTTCTTTGTATCATTAAAGCGCCTTTTTTTACATGTGGATTCTCAAAGCTCTGAACTTGCTTCTCTTTTCCCGTCACAAGGACGAAATCGGAACTTCATGGTGTAAAAAGCTGCGTTCTTTATTAGTTTTATGATTTGTAAGAAAGGGCTTAGAATATTCAAAAAGAAAACTAAACTCTTCATTCTCCACAGTAGAGTGTGCTCATTCCAAATCAATCTAGCGTCCATTTTTGGCTCTCTGGAGATTCTATAGGGGCTAAACTTTGCATACATAAAACCCTTAAAATCTTTGTAGTTTGACATATGGAAACCTTTGCTCAACATACCTTAGTTCATGAATTAAAAACATCAGGGAAAAACATAAAATAAAAAAGGTATTTGGAGAGCTTTTCATTTAGCATGTCAAGAATGTATTTTTCTTAGCACATAGTAAAGCAAAGTTAGCAAATATAAAAACTTTGTGTGCATTTTTTCACGAGTTATTTTCCTTTTTTTTATGTTTCTCTGTCAATTATCAAATATTAAACTTCATGGGTTTATCATCAATTTTATCTTTCTGCAATTTTTTTTTTCTGAAAAATCTGTTAGTATCATTTGTCTTAATCATAGAAGGATAGATTTCATATTCAGTGTTGGCTTTATCCCAATTTTATTGGTTTATGTTTATGAATTAATGACCATTCACTCTAGTTGAGTGCTGCTTCTGTACTAATTCTCTTTTATGTAACCATTTTTGTACAACTTGTTAATGCGGTGGGTGAGATGTCAAATCTATATATTTTTGGGGGCATTTGTCTATTTTGGAGCTATTCTGAACTTCCTCTTGCAAATTAGGATTATGCTTCTTCATAAAGCCATATTTGTTTTGATAGTTATATGAAGAAAACTGTTTCAGAAAAGAAATTTATCCTCAAGTTCATGTTGTTTTCTCTTGTTAGTTATGGTTTTCATTATATTTTGCTGTTTAGCTATTTGGTTAAAAGTAGAACTGTTTAATGAATTTAGTTATAGTTCCCTTCTTTCTTCCCACAAAACTAGTTTTTTTTTTTGTTATTTTTTTAGCGCTTGTTTGGGATCAATTTTATTTTTTATTTTTTTATTTTTACATATGTTTATTTAGTGCGTTATTTACATGTTTTAATTTTTGGGAAAATTTAGATGCACATACAATTCTTATGTATTTATATATCTCACACTTATACTTACATATTTACATGCATTAGACTTTGGTGCTTTATACCTTTGCAGAAAAGGTAGATTTCACTTTTAAAAGTTGTGATAGTGCCAGTTTTTATGTGATATGAAAGATTTGAGTGTTATGTGTAAATTTTAAACTTTAGGTGTGAGATGTTTAAGTACATGATTGTGTGCTATGCATGTAAATGTTCTGTTAATTTTTTTTTTTTAAAACTAATTAACACATTCAAAATAACTTTTAGGTGTTTTGAGTGTTCTTAAAAACAATCATATCTTAATCAAAAATGTTAAACATGTTTTGTTTCGAATCAAAACATAAACTAAAAAAAAAAAAAAAGAAAATGAAAATCACAAGTGCTCCAAAATGGCCCCTTAGTTATTTTATTATGTTTTCTATTATAAAAAGTTTTTAAATATATGCAGGTCAAAGTGTTTTTAATTTAAGGCTTAACTAAAAAGATTATCTTTTTAGAAATGCATTTTTGTTACTTTTTATAAGAAATGTATGGAACACACTTGCTTAACATCTTTTTAACTTGGCTTAGCATATTGCAGATTGGTTTTGGTGGCTTTCTTCATTCAAATTGCAGGCGCTGATATTTTAATTTCATGCAAGGCATAGCTGATTAAGATGTTTCTTGTTAAAAGATCGGAGAGGAATATTCTGCCCTTTGTTATTTTATTGTCATGTTTATCAGGTAGGCCCCATTTAACCAATTCTCAAGGAATCATTTGTTTTCACTAATCAGAACATGTAACCACCGTATTTTGTCTTGTTCCTTGGAGCTTCATACATATGGATGGTGACATGGAATCTTAATCAGATTTGAGCAACCCAAAATCTACAATGATATATGTAAATATTTAAATTGGTTAGATTGGGAAATTTACATGCAAACCACACATTGTTATGTATTTACATATCTAACATTCCAATGTTAGATATTTACACTTATAACTCCTTGTTTTCATAAATATATGTATGAAAAGCTGTATTTCGTTTTTAAAAAGATAGTGATGGTGGTATTTTTAATGTGTGATGTTACAGGTTTGAGTGTAAATATGGATATTTAGATCTTAGATATGTAAATACATAAGAATTTTGTGGTATGTATGTAGATGCCCCTACATCTGTACATCCCTTTGAGTTGATAATGAGGCCATGGTTTTGATAACCTGAGAAGATAGGCTGGTTTATCTAATTCATCAAATTATCTATTCTCCCGGCCCGTTCGATTCAAGTTCAAAACCGCTTCTACATAAAATCAATCAGAATTGGAGTTGAATGGGGGAACCGGTGAACCAAAATGGTTTTGATGAATGAGTGGATTTAATCAAATTTCATTTTTTTTCCCTAAAATTTGATTGGCTGGTTAAAAAGGAAATATTCAAGTTAAAAAAAGAGAAAATAGTTCATACATTTTGTCCTAAATATTATCAAAAGTGAAGTGCCCAAAAATATTAACCAAAATATTCAAGAGCGAAGATTCCTCAAATAGAATAGAATGTTAGATTTGTGAAAATATTATTATCGTATCATTATTATATCATTTACATTATATTAAAATAAATTTAATATTTATTATGTCATCAGTTCAACTCTTGTTGAACGGTTGAATGTTGAACTTCTCCTTCCAGTTCAACATCCAGTTTGATTTTCACAACTCTGATGAAGTCATTAGTCTAAAGTTGCTTGGTTTGTTTCCAACTTCTTTTAATTCTCATCTTTGCTTCAATTCTACATCCTCTTATTTCCACTTCAAACACCATCACAATAATTTGGAGGCTCCAATGTTCAATATTAACTCTTAAAACACTCAATTTAGTAAATTCTTGACTACCTATATCTGCATTTACTGGCTTTAGCTTTTGTAATGAAATTTATTCAATCAATGCTTTGTTTACTGCAGGCATATCATATCCTTCCGATATAAAGGGTAACTTGGAGACATTCTTACCTAGTGGCACAGTATCTATAAGCTTAGCTGATGGAAACACCACTTCAAGGGGAAATTTTTGTGTGGCAATACAAAATGCTGAACCTAATGCACTAAAGTCAGGCATAGAGTGGGCCTGTGGACCTGGTTTAACAAACTGCAGTTCTATACAGCCAGGTCAGCCTTGTTATGTAGCTAACAATCTCGTAGCCATCGCGTCATATGCCTACGATGCATATTACCAAGCGAACCAAGCCAAAGGCGGGACCTGCTTCTTCAATAACACAGCTACACTTACCAGCAATGATCCAAGTGAGACTTTTTATTATTAGCTAATGTAATTCTTGACAAATGTGAAGGTTGTGGTTTGGTTACGTTTTAACAGTTTATATGGTGGTTTGGCTGGTTTGGTGATGTTGAGTTTGTTTTTGACATGATAATTAGATCAACAATGTTGTATTTATCCGAGTTCAGTACAATATGAGTTACGTAAATTTACATACTTGCAACATGGTTCTTATGTATTTACATATCTAACAGTCGAAGTTTGATATTTAAACTTATAACATTGTTATGTTATAAACCTATGCATGAAAATGTGTATTTCAATTTTAAAAAGATAATGATTGTGGTATTTTTGATGTGATGCTAAAGATCTGAGTGGTATACATGTAAATATGATTGTTTAGGTGTTCGATATGTAAATACATAAGAATTTTGTGGTAAATACACCTAAAAGTTCTTGTTAATGAAGTTGATCTTCTCAAAAATAAAAATTTTAGGATGGATATTTGGATTTTAGTAGGGTTTATTAAAGATAATCTTTTATACAATATTGAGACAATTTTTGATTTGATATATTTTTCTCTATATGTTTCCTTTTCAGGCAGTGGCTCTTGCATTTTCCCAGGAAGGTGAGCAGTGAAGAGCACCAGGGCATGTTAATCTTTTGGGGCATTTACATACATACCATTATATTCTTATGTATTTACAATATCTAACTCTTAAACATTCATATTTACATGCATATTCACATCAAAAAGACCACAATCACTATCTTTTTAAAAGTGAAATACAGATTTTCACTCATATTTATGACACGAAAGTGTTATAAGTATAAATATCAAAGTTTGGGTGTTAGATATGCAAACACAAAACTTTTGTGATTAATCTGTAAATTTCCCTAATCATTTTCATGTAAATAGTTTATCCTTCATTAATCCTGAATCTTTTCTCTTCATAGTTATGGGAGTGGAACAACCCCTCCTGGTGGTGGGACTGGAACAACCCCTCCTGGTGGTGGAAGCAGCGGCAACGGGGGCGGCAACACAAACTCGTCTAGTTCTGTTGGTCCGAGTTTCCCACCGCCTTTGGCTCAATACGTACCTATTGACGACGACGATGGTGCTTCGGGCTTACAAGTTCGCAGTTTGGTTTTTCTTTCAACTCTGGTACTTATTTCTTTACAATATTTCTAAATCACATGCTTAAGTCTCTTGTGTAACAATTTGCATGTGTAAATTTGATTCCTTATGTATGTTTGAACTCATCATTATTTGTTTTGCAATTGCTACCTCATATTGTATTTTCCTTATGTGTGATGAGAGGTTAGTAAAGCAAAAAAAAATAGAGGTAGCTGTAATTTGCTTAAAGAACAATGTAAAATAAAAATTTTGTGATTGTTTGAGAATATCATATGTTAAATTCTAGTTTGAATGAACTGCAGTGATGAATTATAAACCTCTGAAACAAGTTATGGCAAATATAGATAAACTAAGATGTGATATTGGCCCATGACTTTCTTTTATAACTCGCGAAATTTACATATATACCCACAATTCTTATGTATTTATAAATATAACACCCAAATTTTTATATTTACATTTATACAATTTTGGTGTCATAGAATCATGCTAATCAAATATAAATGAAAGCCTTAATTTCACTTTTTTATTCTGGAACATAGTTTGTATTTTCTTTCTGCTATTGGTAAAAAATTAGTCATAAAATGTTGCATCACGTGTGTGTTTGGGTGTGTATGTATATATTACAAGCAAGGTGAGCGCTAGAACATGATTTTTTTGGTGTTTTTCATTTTATTTTCAACCAATATGTTATACATTCGAACATTATTATATCTCAAAGATGAATTGATCGGATAAGGATAAAACATTAGCGATTGATTGCAACTTTATGTGAATTTGGTTGAAATGCTTCAACAACCATCAAAGTGATCCAAAAGACCCCCATTCATAAAACAGACAACTTCTGTGTTCGAAGCATCGAAATCTATTAATCGACATTTATTGATCGATTTGGTCAAGCACAGTAGAAACAAATGATTGTCGACGCGACGTGCACAATATAGGCATATATCGTCACAATGGTCGTCGAAATCACTTGAGCATCATCCAATCATAGAACGGGTTATGCCTACACGTCCAAAACATCAAAAAAATCAAGAAAATGCATCTATATTGTCTGGTTCACACTTGCAAGTTATCGAGTAAAATTTGAGGTGATGAACCAGATACATAAATGAGAAGGGGTCATTTACATAGATACCCAATTCTTATGTATTTACATATCTAACAACTACACTATACTATTTTTATTTGTCACTCAAATCTTTCTTATCAAATCAAAAATACCTTTATTTTAACTTTTAAATAGTGAAATACTGTTTTCATGCATAAATAAGGTGGCATATATATATGTAATCATTGAAGTATAGATGTTAGATGTGTAAATACATAATAATTGAAACCGGTGTGTATGTAAATCGGGACCTTTTTTTACTGCTGCATTTTTTGTTGCACAACTCATTGCAATATTCTGGTCTTATCTTCCTCAGGATTATTTTGGACATCAATAACTTGAAAGAATTGTCATAGCTTAAGAACTTCGTCGAAACTTCAATGAGCCTTTACTTTCATCACCAATATTATCAATTCATCATTTCTTTCTTTCAATTACTTACTCGACAAGGGCATTATTATTACTTTTGAATTTTACTGAATTTAATCACAAACACAAGCACACTGTATATGCAAGACTTTGAACCTTGGTTCCTTTGTTTGAAAGATGAAGCTCTTGATAACATGCTAAGGTAGCTTGCATACATTAGTTTAATTGTTGCTGTAAATTAGTTAATATATTAGTTAAATATGAATGAGTAGTGTTGTATTTTATTAATGATCTTCATTTGGAGAAATTGGGATGGAAAAAGATGAAGTAACTTTATTTCTTTTCTCTTTTTCTTGCTCATTCACACTCAACTTATGGAGATGTCAGCATTCCACAATTGTAGTTTATCTATGTTTCTCTTCTCTTGTTCTCTCCGTCTAATTTCTTTGAGTCCGAGTCTCAACGAGAGCACGAATGATACGATCTCATTGTTGAGATTCTGATAAATGACGATTTGAGGATGCCGGCAGTTTCATAAACATTACCTCAAAATTAAGCCCCCACCAATGAAAGACATAAAGAATGGTGCACATCTAACTCTTATTTCTTTTGATTGAAATATGAAACAATTTGAATGCAGAAATGCTACCACAACAAATAAGCTGCCAGCATCTAGAGATGTCTTCTCACCCGAGATGTATGAAATCTACAAACTGAAAAACATAAAAATGATCTCAGAAATAGAACCTTAACATCTAAACAATTATTTTATAACTATATAAGAAGTGATTAATATGTTTTCATGAAATTCGTTTTTTACAGTTCTTTATGCGTATGATTGATTATGAATGATGATGTAATTTTTTTTCTTATACCAAACCTTTATTTTTTATATTTATAAAACCAAAATATTTCAAATCACATATTTTAACTTTTAAAATGTCAAATGCACATTTTCATGGGAATGTAAAGTGATATAAATATAGATGTTAAAGCTTAGGTATTAGATAGTATGTATGTATGTAGAAATTTATCTTTTCAATACTTCCAAATCAAATCTTGTGAACTTATAGATAAAACTAGAAGTCTGATGAGGCAAACACAAACAATACCAAAATGTCCCAAACCGAATACAAAAGGACCTAAATCGGGCACAAGAAAGTAAAGTTATAAGTTTCATGACATGTTTTGAAGGAATGAATAATCATTGAATATTTTTGCAAGCTTATAGTGAAACAAAGCATTTTGTGGAGAGAGTTTCAATGAGCTCAACATTGCTAAATTTTAATATCATTTAGTCATTAAAATATTGAGAAAACTACTATATGGTCAAGTAGATTGAACAAAAATCACTTATGGAGGATTTTGATTTGTGATAAATGATCAGGATGTCCCTCTTCGAAAAATTATTAATAGATCCAACTTCCACTCATTTGATCAGGTTGGGTTGTAAACAAGCCAGGCTTAAGCGAGCTCAGGCTTGGCTTGTGCTCAGCTTGTTCGAAATTGGTTGTTGAATAGTGTGTTCGTGGTCAGCTCGATTTATATATTTTTGTTCATGTCAGTTTGAAATTGGCTTGTTAAAATTAATTAAAAAAATATAGTTGGGTGCTAGATTTGAACCTGCATCAATTATGTACAATAAAAAATGCAGAACTACATGACCACACGAGCTATTATAATTTAGATTTAGATATAAATATATAAAATATTATTATACAGATAATATATATAATATATTATTATATAAATAATATATATAAATTTTGTATTTTGAGCTGAAACGAGCCAAACACAAGCAAACAAAGAGTTGTTCATTTTCAGCTCGTTTTTACTTAACGAAGGAGCCGAACATGATATATTTCACGAACAACTAACTTTTTGCAAGTCCTAGGCTGAGGTGAAGTCATGTGAAGGCTTCTAAATGAAGAATCTAGTCTTGTTTGCCATCACTCGCCACTGACCATCACTACTAAGGTCAAAACTTGACATCAACACCATTGCCAACTCCCGATAGCAACACTTGACATCAACACCAACACCAACATCTAATGCAATGACTTATGTTGATGTCAGGATGGAATATGCACTGATGGATTCAATTGCTTCATAATCACCATAAAAAAAGGGGCATTGATTCGAGAAATACGAAACAAAATAAATCAAATAGATGCACAACAAAATAATCTAAAAAAAACACGCCAAGATTTAAGTTGAAAAACTTTAGAATTGGAACAAATCATGTAGCCACACCATACCTAAAATTCACTATGAATGGGATAAACGTACAGAGATACACAATCAAATCTTCTCTTTGCAATTACGAGAACTAACAAAACTTCGTTCCAAACGTTCCTCTTAATGTCATAAGAGAAATCAAATGCCCTGAAATCCGCATCTCGAACTTTACCGTTCATAAAGAAAGTCATTCAAGATCACTGCATGTGCATACATATCGTTGTCACTCTGAATTGATGACTTAAGGACCAAACTGTAAGTTCAGCCTCATTCGGCTTAGTTACGCCCCTCTTCGGTGTAATTATTCCGCATGCACTGTTCTGAAGCCACAAAGAAAAAGAGTTGCAGTGTGATTACACCGATTTGAGTGTGGTTACACAGGCCCGGTGACCCTTTGGCCGGTGTAGCTACGTAGGTATGGCGTAGGTGCGCCGACCTTCGCTACTCCAGGGCACTCAAACATGCATCCTTGAAGCTGCGTGAGTGTTCTAATAGACTCCAAACCTTAACCGTTGACGCCAGAGCCAATGCCTACTATTACTAATAAGTTAGACATATGTCATTAACACCATTGACATAAAGGTCGATGCTTAATTTCTTAATCAGTAGTCTTCTCTTTTAAATGCACAAGCAAATCACCAATGATATTTTGATGACATCTCTATCACATGGCTTGTCATACTTTACCTATGGAATCAAATCTATAGCAATGGCTTCTCCAATTGTGTTGGAGATCGTCCTTTATGCTCTACAACTCTCACTGATGAAATTATTTCAACTAGTTTAAGTCCCACATTTTTTTCTCTTCATTTTTTTTATTTAAAAAGTCTCATATGTTCCATGGGTTACTCTCAGCTTCTTTATTTGTGCATGTACAAGGTTTTCTTTATAAAATTTTAAAATGTTAAACTCTTTCTAAATCCCCACATCTATCCTAGTATGTAATAATACTCATTGTGATCGTTGTTACTTATGTTTCTAATTAGTCAATATTAAAAAATAAAGAACTTTCTAATTGCATGATTCACAATAGAACTTAAATACTTAAATTATGCATAAGAAAAATGTAAAAGAAAAAGAATTAAGCTAGGTCCTTAAATTTATAAGAAGTCCACACGTGCTTTTTCGCACTAAGGAGGTCGATAAGGTGAAAGTGTTCAATGCTCTTTAATGGAAAGTAGCTCAGTTCAAGTATTCAAGCGAAAAAAGAATGTTAAATAATAAGGTTGGTATAAAAAGGTAGACTATTAAGGGACAACTAAAGAAGGATGGGGGAGGTAACAATCCAAGAGGTAGGATGCATGAGTAAGAATCATTGTTGCTGTGAGGGGTTGTTGACGATAGCTAGGAACCTATCCAAGGAGAAATAGAATGGAAGAGAGAAGAAGAAAGACGGAGATATGCCAGAAAAGAAGCTAGAAGAATGCTAAGTCTCACACAACTTGAAAATACATTTATTTTTCTCTTATAATTCATTGTTAAGATACATTTGACTACATAGATGCTTGAAAGACAGAATTGTAAATAAAGGAAGGGGTAGAAATGACATTGTATTGCCCATTATAATACACAAGCGTTTAATATAAATACATATTATTTTCACAGAAAACCTAGCCAAGCACAGAGCACAATCCCTTGGAGGCGATGCAGAGTTCCTAAGTATGTAGAGGTACCAATTACTGGATAGAAGGGGTAAGCATTGAGAGGCGAACCAGGTGTCTTTTACCCTCCTTCAAGGTGAGGATCGAGTTGAGAGAGCGTCAGCTTGTTGGTAAGATTGCGCTGCCAATTTATCGGAAGGGCTTTGGTAGGTATATCAGCGACCTGATCATCAATCATGAGATGTTGTAAGTTTTTGTGTTTGAGTTGAAGATCTCTCTGATGAAGTGATAATCTACCTCAATTTGTTTTGTGCTAGTGTGTAACACAGGATTATGGGCGAGGGCTATAGCTGAGTTACTGTCTCTATATAGAGTAGTTGGAGGAAGAGGTGTGGGAGTAAGTTCTTGTGAAATCTTTCTTAGCCAGCTAATTTCTGAATGTAGACAACCAAAGCATGTTATTCTAAATCGGTCAAGGTCCTAGCCACTGTGGGCTGCTTCTTTGCTGACCCGAATATAAGGTTCGGGCTGATATAGATGCAAAACCTTGAAATTGATATTCTATATGGGGCATCCCTAGCCCAAGGTACATATCAATATATAGACGCTTGAAGGGCAGACTTGTAATAAAGGAAGGAGCAAAATTGACATTTTACTGCCCCTTACAATACACAAAGAGTTTAGTATAATATATATTATCTTCACAGTAAATGTAGCAAAGCACAGAACGTGTTCCCTTGGAGGCGACGCCGAGAGTTCCCAAGCACACAAACATAAAAAGCTACCAGATGGCAGGGCAAAGCACAAAGAGGCGTACTAGGTGTCTTTTAGGCGTAAGTGAACCAAGCAAACTCGTGAATCCACTTGGGCTTGGCTCGATATGTGGCTTGAGAATTGAGTTCGATGAGCTAAAAAGTCAAGCTCATGCTAGACCTGACTCGACTCGTTAGCTCGTCAGCTGGCTCGTTTAAAAAATCATTGATATAAAATATACTCAAAATGCAATAAAATTCAATATTTTATATTTAAAATATTAAAAATGTTAAAAAAATGACATTTTATATTTTATATTATTTCTCCTAATTGTTCATTCTCTTTTGTCATTTTATTATAACACTAACTTGAGTTAATATTCTTTTGTCTATTTTATATTAATCAAACCGGCTCGTGAGACGGCTTGAACTAGTAGAATAAAACTCGAGCTCAAACTTAATTAATCAAGCTCAAGTTCCAGACGAAGGCGGCTCGAGATCTACTCGACTTGACTCGTTTAAATCCCTAACAAGAGTGATTAACATCAATTTCGGGTATGTTTGAGATAGTTGTAGCTTATTGAATAATCTGTTGAAATGCTCATTAAAAATAATCTGCTGATAAGCTAGGTGCGGTTGTTATTACCAATTTTTATTTATTTTTTTGGAAAAGTCAGACCGCAGACAGAAAGCTCCCACCGCACCTAGGTAGGTGAGGTGTGAAAAAGCTGTTTTCAACGTTTTGAAAACGCATAAGCTGTCAAAACGCGGTTACTCGAATAGGCCAAGTGCATTTTCAAAATGCTACCGAACCAAATAAACTACACCAAACGGACCCTAACCAGAGAACTCCAAATTTTAATTGACAAATTGCAGGACTGATTTAACTATTGATTGTTCAGTCATATCATTTGTTTAGTTGATTATCAAACTAAATGTGGGTGGTCATATCACCTGACTTGTAGATACATGTCTTTTCACAATTCTCTTGAGACAACCTCATAATAACAAATGGGTTCCATATATACGAGTAGCAATAGTAGCAAGCGGATCCTAAGCCATAAAAAAAAAAAATGAAAGTTTTTCATAGGCACCACACAACCTTTGAATATTTACACATGTAACATTTAAAATTTAATATTTATACTTTTAACATTCTAGTGTTTTAGATCTATGCATGAATAATGTGTAATTGACTTTTAAAAAAAAGTAATAATAATGATATTTTTGATATGATGTTAAAATTTTGATTGTTAGGAATGTAAATATGAATTTAGATGTTAGATATATAAATTTATAAGAATTTTGAAATGTCTCATACATACATACATACGTACATACATACATACATATATATATATATATATATATATATATATATATATATATATATATATATATATATATATATATATATATTGATCCCATTGATCTCATACACTCTGTTCTGTCATATGTCCCACTATCAGTAGTAAAAGTACAAATAAATAAATAAATAAATAAGAAAAGAAATACACAAATCTTACTCTTTTCCTTCACTATCATTCGTTCACTCATTGTGCGTGCCATGTCTGACACATTTAGAAATAATATTTTGAGTGGATGACTTGCCGGGGGCACGGACAAGTGTGGTCATGCCACTATAGTTCTCACAGTGGCCATCCATCTGGGCTATTGTCTGGATGTGTGGTCTCCGCCCTTAATATTCTCTCTCCCATTAGAAATAAAAATTTGTCATGCAACACACACAATGTTCTCTTACTATAATATTTCCAAAATTAGTGGATAAAAGTAAACAAAAAGTCAAGAACATTGGCAACAAATAAGTGACAAACTTAGGGTTTGTTTGTTTCAGCTGTTGTTATAAAAACGCTGTTTGAGAAGCTGCTTTTGAAAATCTGTTATTCAAAAGCTAGTATTTCATAAGTAGTTGGTCTGTTTAAAAATCACAATTTCTAGAAGCACTGTTTGTAGATATAATGATTGAAATGTCCTCAGTTTAGAAACGTGTTTGGTTTAAACTATCTAGGAAGCACAATTTTTAAAGTGCTTCCTGTTTAGTCAATCCAATGATAATTTTTAATGTTATTTAGGCTACACATTGCCATAAGAGAAGTCAAGACAAAGTCCCCCAACAAAATAATCATATAAATATAGGTTCAACATAAACTACATCCAATCTAGATAGATGAGCTTGCTAACCAAGAACTCCTAAAGTAGCACATTATGTCTGTCAAATTATATCACCGCTAAAATAAAAACAACACCAACAACAATAAAAGCAACATTGTGATTACAAAATCAAATAAGAACAAGTTATTCATAAGAAATTTCATCTCTTTAAGATCGTTCTTCACAGTGTCATCATAATGCACTTTTTTTTCATCATTTTGTTGCAGTGTTGCATGCTTCAATTCATCAAACCATTGAAAAAGCTTTAAGAGTCTCAATTTGTGACACTTCTAGGTATCTATAAAAGTTTTGGCCAATATTGCCACCTTTTTGTGTGGTGAACACAATGAAGGTTGCAATCAAAATAAGCTGCACGGTGTTTGGTCTCTTAGAGTTTGACGATTTGGTTTAGCTCATTTTGATTATATAATCCTATAAAATGTTGATTCACACATTAATTTTTGTAAGAAAGAAAAAAGTAAGCACTAACAAGTAACATATCAAACTTTTAAAATGAGATTTCAAAACAATATTGGTTGAGCAAAACCTTTACTTTTTTCAAGTCATCTTGGGCTCGGCGAGATATCAAATTTCAGGGTTCAAAATAAACACACGGAGATGAATATCTTTCATGTGAAGAAAGCATAGACTCATAATGCATGGCCTTTTGGTTGTCGGAAGCGCTTAATATAGGCCAATCCGAAAGAACCCCTTCGAGTAAGATTACTCATTACAACCTTTTTAAAACTGACCTTTTGATTA
This sequence comes from Papilionanthe hookeriana x Papilionanthe teres, assembly GCA_022702705.1. Classification (NCBI taxonomy): domain Eukaryota; kingdom Viridiplantae; phylum Streptophyta; class Magnoliopsida; order Asparagales; family Orchidaceae; genus Papilionanthe; species Papilionanthe hookeriana x Papilionanthe teres. The sequence continues at coordinate 10,069,007 of CM040430.1, read as the reverse complement.
AAGAGGCAGATACCAAACCACAAAGAGGCACAAACATCCAAAGCCATTTCAGTATTTGACACTTAAATGCATAAGAATATCAAGCCGATCCCAGTACAAAGCATGTCATTTCCACTTTAATAGCAGTTTTTTTTTTTAATGCATAACTAGTAACAAAAGAACATAACATATACGAAGAACTTGCCATAACAGGTATCAAGAACTTGCTTTGTTGTTAAATATGTAAATCAATAATAATTGTTTGGTATGTATGTGAAATTCCAGAAGGGCACACCTGCTTAATAAATCCACAAGTAAACCATCAAATAAGCTTCAAAACACAAAATAACATGGCAATGAAAAATTACAAAGAAGACATGTCACTATTACAAGATCGCAAGAGCTTAGCCATGGATGCATTTCATCTATAAATAATGAACAAACTGGCATGTCGTCACCGTGCAAGAAATGAATCATATAAAGCATAATTCAGGCTCCACACATTGTTACAAATTTCCTTGATAATGGCAGCACTGGTTGCCCAAAAATCTTTAGTCATTCTAAGATGCCACAGTGTCACTGCATGAAACATTAATAAAAGCAAGGTGTTATTGTCACTGTCACAACATGCCAAATCGAGTTCCCTTGCATGAGGACAAACAAAAGCAGTAGATGATTCCAATTCCCAAATTCAAAAAGCTCACCTAATAAAATTAAAGGCAGGCCGATTCAACCAGGCAAACTGATGCTCAAAACAACGCCATAGTTTAAAATGAGCCATTTCTATGGCTATATTGTCCTACAAAATGGCAACTAGCATAGGAACAATTACCAGAAAATCATAAAATAGCTAAGTCTTGAAACATCCGTAAAGCCCACCTAACAAGATGGCTACAATTACCAGAAAATTATAAATGATATTTGTAATGAGCCATTTCTTCTGTGAAAACAAATAAGAACATAGACTAAGGCTCGAAACAACACAAAAAAAATCAAATTTTTATATAAATTCTATAATTTTATACCATAAATCAGAGTAACCACATTGAATAACATCCATCCAAGTAAGCACCTACTATCTGCAAGAGGAAAAGAAGAACCGACATAGCAACAAGAGCACCCTCCACACCATAATTGAAATAGAACTAAAACAGCTGGTGTAAGCATAGCTATTACACTTTTCTCTAAAAACATCATTCGTTTATCTCTTGTTTCCATGTTCATAGGATCATTAAAATGCAAAAAAAGTGAGCTTCAATGTGTTGTAATGATCATTAAAAAAATACCAGAAAGCAATAAAAATCAAAAGTCAGAGTTGTAATTTGAGAATATGGTTGTAATTCAAGAACATAGCTACAGCGATCATGAAATAAATATAAGAGGTTCAATACTAAAATTGAGCTATTCTTTGTATCGTACCAGCAAGCTATAAAACCCAACCAACAAGCTAAAAAAACCCAACAATAAGAATAAAAAAAGCCACCCTTTTTTAAAAATTCTATAAGTTTTTATGAAGTCAGAGTAAACAAAATGTAATTTTCCAAACATTTATGAAACAATACATCAGAGAATAGACAATGGAGTACCTCCCGAATAATTTTCCATATATATATCATCCATCCAAAAAGGATTTGTTTATTTCTGCTCATTTTTTTACATACCTCACATTTCTTGTGTAAGTACCTCCCGAATAATCAACACACTTCCCAAGCATATTTTTCCACAATGATCTCATCTCTTCCCTACTTAAAATCAGCTTACCCAAGGAAATACCCAACTTGCCCCCTTGATTAAGCCAAAAATGACTAATGAGGGGTACTTAGGTCATTTCAAATGAGGCTAAACCCATGGGCTTAATACCCCCATGCATATCTCCTCAAGCCTAAGGAGTTCTCTGCAATGTTGGCTCATTAGGGGGTGCGACGCTGTCATATTGGCACCAGAAATAGGCTTTTTCATGAAATGGAAAAGAACCAGTGCCTAGGCACTGTGACTGTGGGGCCTAAATGCCACCCAAGTGGCACCTACTTTCATGTCTCTCCAGAAATGGTCGAATATGAGATGTTTTGGGCACCTAGGCACCCAGTCTAGCGCCTCGGAATCAAAATTGGTGGCATATTTCCAGAGGCTCTGTTTTAAATGTTTAGGAAGGCATTTTGCGTGCATAGGAGCCCAGGGCTGGCGCATAGGCGCCGCCGGTCTAGCCCCAAAACCCTGATTTGCATCGGGAGCGTCCAACGAGGATTTTCTTGATCCATAAGCAATGGGAACATATAAGTGAAATATAGTCCCTTAACTTCAAAATTGAGTATTTTGATTACCCATTCACTAGAGAAATCGTCAGCAATGGTCACTGACCCACAATTTTATATTATGATATTTTTAATTTAATGGCAACGGCGCCAAAAACTTGACCCCGCTATATTATATGTATAGAATTGTAATTATTTATGTTGTGGATGCTACACAAGTATACGTATCGTATCAAGTAATACGAGGCTCTAGTGGAGTCCTCAGTTATCGATCCCACGAGGACGGAGAAAATTAAATAACAACTAATTTTAAAATAATAATAATAATAATAATAATAATAATAATAATAATAAAACTAATATACGAAAATTTGGAATTCTAAATTTAAGCGCAATAAAGTAAACTAAGTATTCTAATCAGGTAACTTAACTAAGTAGAGAATTAATACGTATTTAAAAATGCAGGAAATTAAACTAAATAAGTCTTAACTATTTAGAAAAAGTATATTTCCCCTTGTTTAGAAATTTAAGTGATTGATGAATTTAAATAGATAATTTTAAGGTATTGTGACAAATAGGAGCATTCCTATTCTTTACCCTTTGGTCCAGAGTGTAAAGAATATCGACTAATCCTATGCTTGATTACCGAATCTGCAGCTGAGCTGGGAGGATACCGACCGCCACTTCGAGCTCCCACGTTCCCTCGCTCGAGGGCTAACATCTACACTTCGACTCTCAAACAATAGGACCGAATTGAATATTTTAGTCCGTCACACTAAAATGCTCAATTCTACGCCCAGATGATATTATTTTCCTATTTATTTGCACCTTCCTTCCAAGGCTTTTGAATTCCCGAATATCGATGTAATTTTTACTATAGTTGTAAATCAACACATTTTAACAAATCAAATGGCCGATTGAAAAGTAAATTAAGTTTTCAGTAAAAATTATCACAATTTATTAATATATAAAAGTATCTCTATTTTAATTTCATCAAGTCACTTAATTTCATAAACAATGAGAAAGACTAAATAAATTACTCGTAATGCATGGAACTAAACTAAGCATGGATTTCATTTAAAGTTAAAAACAATAAATACAAATACTTATCTTGATTTATCCCCAAACAAACTCCTTGTAGTTCCTTTGACTCTTCCTTCCAGTACAGCACGACTCACTAATTACTCACTAAACTCACTAAAGACTAAAAGATTACACCCTTAGAACTCACACAAGACACAACTGCACAAAAATTAACACTTAGAACACAAAAATAACACACTTAGAGGCTGAATTTCGGCCTCTATATATAGAGGTAAGCAAAGGTCCAAGAGGTGTGTAAGCATCTCTTCAAAAAGTGTCCAGGTTCAATGTATGTGTGCCATTTGAACTAGCTCGCCGTCGGCGACGAACTACCTCGTCGTCGGCGAGGCTTCTGAAGATCTTCAAACCGCGCTATCTCGCTGTCGGCGGGCTCGGGCTCGCTGTCAGCGAGACAGTTATAAATCCTTCAGAAATGTCTCCTCGTAACCTCGCCGTCGGCGGGCTCGATCTCACCGTCGGCTGTCGGCTAATTTTTCCTTTTTTGATTTTGAAAATAAAATTTTAAAATTTAAATTTAATGTAATATGTAAAGTATTTTATTTTGATTTTTGAAAATGGTGATATATTATTTTATTTTTGAAAATAACGAGACCAGATAGATCTCATATCAAATAGTTTAAATAGTTGAGCACGATACCACAAGTGACACATCATCCCAAAAGATGAGCGTACCACTTGTTAGTAGAGCTTAACTATCTAAACTTAAAAGTTTATGACTCTATTTTGGTCTCACGAGTTTTATAGCCGACAAATTCCCCTGTCTAATGCACAGATTAGGCAGGGTTTAGATTAATCTGGGTTCCTAATTCCCTATAGAGGCAAGCCCCTATAGTTAATTACATCTTAAGCAACCGAAGTCACCTAAGGAAACTCTCGATAAGGATCATGGGCTTTGTCTTCAAGAATATCAATGTTTAGGTTTCCATGATTGCTTGTAGGAGAATCAAAGGGAATGGTCCAATGTGGAACAGTTATTCTCAGAATCCAAAGGTATGAAAAGTAGGAAATGTCGAAGATACTGAAGGAGCTTCAGTGACATCTCAAACTATCCTATGATTGGGCTTGACATCTTTGAAAGTGAAGTCATGTTTTATGTTTCAATCTTGTAAATTATTTAGATATTTGGGGCTTATATCTGCACATCATATGCAAATAGCCCAAAGAAATAGGAGGATTTATGTCGTGTCAAACGACTACCTCGGAATCCTAAACGGTTTAGGACTTGTATCGTACGATATACGATCGTACTCGATCCTAAAAGATAGTGTGAGGGTTTACGTCGTATCAAACGACGACCTCAACGTCCTATAGATATTATTTAAATCTATGAAAATTCGATCGAAGATCCTTCATTCGTCCTCTATCGTCTCGTCTCGAGAAAGAATAGAGATAGGAGAGAAAAGAGAAAAAACCATGCCTCGAACGACCTATCCTAGGGGTATATGCGAGGGAATAATTAAAATAAACATGTATAATAAAAAGGAAATAACCATGCCCTAAATGGCCTATCCTAGGGGCAAGCATAAAAGAAAAGTATGAATACAGGTAAGTACATATACAAAAGTAAAGAGGTGCATGTAATAAAGAAAGTAAATGAACTGTACAATAAAAAAATGTGTACCTGGCCAACTCCGTCGATGCCTCAGAAGCAAGCTACAAACAACTATATAATCAAGTTTAGCTATAAACATATAAAATATCAAAGTGGGGGAATAAGAATTCTATTTGAGGATAGGCTCGATCTATAGACTTCCTTTTTATCTCGATCCCACAGGCAACCCGAAGTACTGAAGTCTGTATCAATCTCAAATCAAGTCACCAGCAAATCACCCTAGAGTAGGCAATCCTAATCCCTACCACTTAATTAGTGAGTGAACCAGCTTTGTAGTATCTGAATTTTGAGAGTGGAGTATCTGTTATTGAAGTATCTGAATTCTTTATCAGTGTAACATCTGGTATGTAGTATCTGTTCTGTGGCGTGTAATGTGTATTAATTAGTGCATGGTGTGTAGTGTTTATTGGGTAGTGTGTAGTGTGTGTGATTTGGTAAATGGTATGTGTGTATGTGTGATATTTAACATGTGATGTGTGCGTGTAATATTTAATATATGGTGTTTGTGTGTGATATTTAATATGTGATGTGTAATGTGCATTAACTAGTGCATAGTATGCAGTGTGTGATGTTTAATATGTGGTGTATGTGTGTGGTGAATTTGATAATTATATGTGTTATGTTTGATATGATGTGTCTGATGTGTTGTATGTGTTTGATGTACTGTATGTGTTTGATGTAACATGTGTGTGAGGTAATATGTGTTGCAGTATGTGTGTAATGTGATATGTGTTATGCTATGTGTGTGACATGTGGTTTGATGTACTGGCGTAGTATCTGTTGTCGTGCAGGCGCAGTGTTTATTGTCGTGCAAGTGCGGTGTAGTATCTGTTGTTGAAGTATCTGTTATTGTATCAGTATAATATCTGATATCGTAATATCTGTTTATCGGTTCATGGATTTTTAAAAGTAGGGATTAGAACTACCTAATTTAAAGTGAGATGGGCATCTATTTCTGAGTATTGATTTTTTATTTGTCTCGGCTATAAAGCACGATTATTCGAGTGTGCATCATTGCCTGTACCCCGAATGTCCGACTTATGCCCACTTTGATATTTCATATGTAACATAATCAAAAGAAATTTCAATTTTCACAAGTGAAGCCAAGCTAGAGAACATTTCCAAACCCAATGTATAATACAAATTCAAATTAGCTAAAGCCTGCTTAATTATTCAATTCCAGAATTTGGCTTCATCCAGACCAAGGCAAAGAAAAGGGGAACATAACACAAAGCTACGGGGAAAGAAAGTAGAATGGAATGAAGTAGAACAAAATCATCTAAGAAAAATTGGGCAGCATAACGGAGTAAAAAGAATTTTCCACACCTGCAATTTGCATAAAAAGAGATGTCGCAAGTATGTATATGTAACAATCAATGTTTCCAAAATTATGTGATACACTTCTCATATTAGCTCAAGAATGCCTCGTAAAATACTGAATAAATTAAGCACTGAAACAATGCTTCAATCCCTTTCAAATCGACAATTAATCAAAGCCCAAAATTTGATAACAAAATCCCAGCAAGAGGGTTCCCACCAAATAAAACGAATTAAGTTTTGCGATATAACAATTCATGTGCTATGTAAAGGTTAAGAACTTAACCTTAAATCTGTAAATATATAAGAGTTAAATGAAGAATATATAGAAATTGAAGATTAAAAGTTAAACAGTAAAGACAAAAGAATTAAGTGGCATGTATGTAAATTTCCTTATCATTTATTCTGCACTACGAGACTTCAGCAATTAATAACAAAAATTCACGCCACTCATAGTTTTGCATATTACAAAAGGTCAAACTATTGTGGCGGTTAGTGTAGCTGCTTCAAAAGCAAAGAAAAGGAAACTGATGCTTCTAAGTATTGATAACTTTAAAGAGTTATCAACAAGAGATGCAAATCACCATCCAAAACATCATCAATCAGCAAAACTTAATATTCAAGGTAGACCCATCCATTCCAGGGAAATAATTTTGAGTGTGCTGACAATGGGATGTGAAACTTATCCAAAAGTACGCAATAAAACTTCAGTTTCACCAATTATTAATCAGTATCCTCTCCAAAAACAGTGAACATATGAGATCAAAACATTTACTTGCATCTTCAAATAAAATTTTTTTATCATTGAATATTAAAGTAAAACGCAAAAAACAAGAACTACAGATTTTCATAAAAGAAGATTATCAAGAGCTCAATGTTTGATCCAACAGGAAAGGAGACCCCAAAAGAAAGAGAGTAAGTCATCTTAAAGCAAGAAAATACTGATATACATCTTAAGTAGGCTCAACACACATAAATTGAAGCCCAATAGTATGAAAAGAATCTGTTGAAATTTTACGAATGGGTTTAATCTATTTGAATCAGGGTTGGTTCAAATGAGCGCATCAGACTAACCATTTTAACAATAACTAATCTAAAGCAGAATCTTATATTCCCTACATCATTACATCCAAACCCCTTCTGCAACCTGATTATCATAAAAAAAATAATAAAGCCTAAAGACGACATCAAATGATTCATATCAGGACTGATTCAACCCAATAGATCAATATACTTTAACCAGAGCTTACAGACTTAATCAAAGCAACCATGAAAGTAAACTAGGCATTAAAGTGTGTAACTCAAACACCCAGAATGAATTTGAGAAAGGTGAATGGAGTTTCGGGCTACAGAGATTCGCATGAGACAGAAAAGCATCTCACCTTTATGCCATAATAGAGAAGTTAAGAAAAGCAAACTTCTCTAAGCAATATTCATATAATCCATATCTTGAAGTATAGTTCAGCATTAAAGGAAGAAGAGGCAGAGGAAAATAAGTAAAAGAAGGGGGAAAACTTACCTCCAGACCTTTATATAATTTCAGCAAATTAGAAAGAAAAGAAGAATTTCTGAAACTTGAACTCGCAAAGAAATCTTCCAGAACCAGCGCACAGAAAGATCTCGCAAAACCAAAAAAAATCCCCAAATCGTACGAAGAAAAACCAGCCGACCGTAGGGCATCACGATATGAGGTATTTATAGGCGGCGGAATGAGAGGTGCTTACCAACGAAGCTACCGACGGTGAAAACCGGCGGTGAGGGGAATACACCACAAAGGGCAAGAAACCGACCAAGATCAGCGAGGAGGAAGGTGCCCGGATGCATTTGGGCGGGAAAATTTGTTACAAAAGAGTTACCGGCAAAGCAACCGGCGGCAAGGCTCGATTAGGGCATAAGAGAAGAGAAAGGAACCGGCCGGGCCGGTCGATAAAGGAGGAGGAAGAAGCTTCGACCTAGAGGAGGCGGAAATGTGAGAGCCGAAGGTTAGGGCTTCACGCGAATGTCGGCTCCGAGGGAGTGGGTAGGAGGCGTGAGATTTAGGAATAATATTTTATTATATATAAAAAAATTATTTTTATCATTATTTATTTAAATTCGTCAATTTACGCGTAATCCGAGCCGATTCGAAACCTCATCAAATTATATGTCCTTCCCGGCTAAAATCGACGTTCCGGATGCATCGGCGCAGTCCGTTTCGTCATCCGGGGCCGTTCGGACAAGTTCGCCGACGGTCGCATCAATTTAAACCAAATTTGCGTAACGTGGCAAAAATGAATTTATTTCGACCGACCGGAGCCACTTATCGAGCAAATTAACGACCGGTCTTCGCCTAAGCGAGAACCATAGCCAAGCATATTGCTCGCGGCAAAAAGTCAAACGTCGCACGCAGTGGGGTCCACCTATGGCTTTCAAATCCCTATAGGAACTCGACAAGAGTTTCAATACGTCGGCTTTTAATCGACCAACTAGGCGTCGAGGATTTAGAACCGTCCATATGAAACTTCAAGGAGTAAGGAAATGGCTCGAATTTCTAAATACGTTGGATCCCAGTCTAGTCCTCTAAGAGAGTCCAAAATAAGGAAATCCTAAGGCTAGATCCTAGGATCTAAGGAGGAGGAAATGAAAGACCTCAAAAATGAGGTCAACATCGGCGACTCAGCACAAATTGCATTATTTTCTTCCTTTTTGCTCCAAATCCGCTCCTTTTTATGATTTTTGCTTTTATCACCTAAATTCTCCATTCCTGCAATAAAATAAAGAAAATACCCTTCTTTAAAGTGCAATTTCATCAAAAATAGGTATGAATTTCTTAATAAATTTTTCAGTGATCAAAATCCCCCAAACTTACTTATTACTTGTCCTCAAGTAATTTTAAGTACTTACATAAAAATAATGAGTTCTATAATAAGATTTTTCAATTTAAATAAACTATGAATTAGATTAATTAATATCATAATAAAGTTAAATAAAAATAATTCATGTAATTTAATTAATTTTATAGAAATAAATTATTTAGTTATCGTGTCTAAGATTTCTAGCTTACTATTCATTTCGTGAATGACTATATTTAAAAGAATAACTACTTAAGATATTCATATGATAAGAAATTCAAGAAAACACTATTAGGTAAAATTCTAATCCATAAACATAAGTTTGGAAATATCTAGGTTTTTTCCTTTAGGTTAATTCAAATGAAGCTCAATTTTTGATAAGTCATCTCCTCAAGCCTTCTCCTCATTTTTCTTTTTCTTTTTCTTTTCTTTTTCTTTTTCTTTTCGAGGATTATCGTATCCTGGAAAGCTTCGTTAATAATTTTGAACTTCATTTTCATCTTCCTAAATTCGAAACTTAGGAATATTTCTTCGCTTATATATATCGCATAGTTTTTACTTTATTGATTTTCAATCTTTTCTTTTTCACTCGAATACTTAAGAATTTTAATTTTAGAATATAGTTTTCCTTACCAAAAATAGTTTACTATATTCTTATTCCCTTTAACCAAATATTTTATTCTATTTAATTAATTAAAGCACTAGAAATAATTCATTTAACCTTTTATAATAATAAAATAATTCATATTAATTAAATTGAAAATTTTGTTATAAAAATCATTTTATACTAATTTGAAAATAGAAATCGAGAACAAGTTAATAACTAAATTTGTATTTTACTCTCCCCCAAACTTAAATTTTTATATCTATTCTAAATAATGAAAAATGGAAAGTAAATAAATCATACCTTTCAAGTTTAGGTATTTCTTTTCTTTGAAATTTTTGCGAGCTTTTTTCATTTTTCATTGAACTCGTACTGTTAGTATTCTCCATATATATATAACAATTTAAAGAAAATGCAGGGATAAAATCTTAGATAAGTATTAAATACAATAATTAAAATTAACTCTACACTACACATATGAATTACTAACATATTAAAAACATTTTAACTATCAGATTAACAATTTTACAATTTAAAACAATACAGAATAAAATAAAAACATACTAAAGAAAACTAACATCCTATTTAACATAAAAACAAATGTAATTAACACAAAAACAAAAACTAAACTACTACAACAATTCAAGCAAATAATCCAACAAACATCCAATGTCTCAAAACATAAAGTACTGAATATTACAAATATATAAAGTCTTTAAAATAACTTAACATCAAACAAATAAAACAAATAAAGTCCTATTCTTCAACGATCAAAGTCCCAGTGCTATATCATCTCCTCCCCGATCCGTAGGCCGAGAAGACCGAGCAGGATGATACCGTGAATATCTGGGGCACTCGGGAAAGAAAACATCTAAATCACCACTCCTATAACGACGTTCACCTTCATAGTATGCAATCTCGTATTCCGAATGTCACTCGGAGATATTCGCTATCATAATCATGTCTCCTCTCCAGATTATCAATTCTTTCGATCAAAATGATCAAATCTTCTCCCCATCGTATCTTCAAACCGCTCAAAACTTCTTCTATGCAAGTGTCAATTCATTCATCGGATCTTGTAGGGTAGGGGTGGTAGGCTCGGGAGGTTCATGGCTAGTAGAGGGTATATCTCTACTGACCGAGTGAAATAACTTCTTACTCCCGCTCTCCACCCTTCATGAGATTCGTACTTCTTAATATCGAGCAACTGTGAGTGGTTTCATTGGTTCTACCCATTCTTCATTATCTCTAGCCTCAACTCCGCAGAGTCGGCGAGTGAAAAAATTAATCCAGGGTGTCCCAATCCAGCTCCACTCTCATTTCGAGGAGTGGCCAGGATGTTTCGATAAATAATTCTCCCGATGTTGATGCTTCTATTATTCTGAATACAGAAATTCAAAATTGCTCTATCTCGTGTTACCTCACCGTGGTGATAAGTGGGTAACGAGTAGAACAAATAAAGTAATGTCGAGCTTTGAGATCGCATTTAATTTAGAAAGAGGAAAATTCACTCTTTCCCGCTCGCTTAATTTTCCAAACTTCGGTCCCATCAGCTGAGAAAGTTAATGACTTCCTCCAAGTGGTCCTTCCATCGTTCCAAAAGTTTCATACTCGCTAAAGGGCGAGTCATGAACTTCATAGAACGCGTTTATTCTTGCAACGATTGAATTCTACAAAAAACCCTCGTACCTTTATCGGTGCATCTTCGCGGTAGTTAAATCGGCATAAAATTCTTTAACCACTTCTACGAACTGCTCTATATCGAACGTAATGTAAATTCTCCCAACCTCGTTCCTTAATAATCCGCTCTACTTCTCCTCCCGGATTTTTGAAAACCCGATCCGCAATGCACTTTCTTCCTCGAATATTTTCAAAATATTTAGTCCGTGCTCATGCATCGATGAATCGGTCTTCGTCGAATTCTACTCGATGTTTTTGTCGTGGAGCCATACGATCGATCTCGTGAAAATCATGAAAATTTTTACTAAACTTAAAAATAATCCTAAGAAGGCTTCCTACAACATTTATAAGCAATTTAAATTAAATTCCATGGATTTCCACCGAATATTTCTTCCATATTTTGATTTTTCCCAAAATTTGCAATGTGGTGAAAATACACGGTGAAAATAAAAAATTTTTGCATAGGAGTGAAGCACTTACCAAGAGAAGATGAAATCCGGTGTTTTTGAGTGATGGAATCGCCTCTAAATCCAAGATCTCTCAAGCCCTAGGTCGGTTTTTGCAAAAATGAGAGGTTGGGGATGACGAATAGTGTTTTTGACCGGTCAAATATATGTTTTTCCCGACCTCGCTGTCAGCGAGATTTTTCTCGCCGTCGGCGAGCTAATATTTTTCTGAACCAAAAACTCTCGGGAAAATCCGCTGTCGGCGAGAAATTCTTCGCTGTCAGCGAGATCGATCTCGCTGTCGGCGGGATTTTTATCGCCGTCGGCGAGATTCCAAAAATTTAAAATTTTTGAAATTCGTCACTCGTTTTTGTCCTTAATTTTCTTTATATTATATTTCCGATCACATCATTTATTAATTTAATATGAATATTAGCTACTTATACACAAACAAATTCACACAACACAACAAATTAACTTTAATATTGAAATCCATGAGATATACAAACTAACATAATTTTAGACTCTATAATCAAACTTCAAACTTCAATCCTTACTACTAATCAAGCATCGCAAACCAATCCACGACACACTAAATGCTGATACAAAACTATGACGCATATCTCAATTAAGTTTGAGATATTCAAATCATCACTCCACACATAATAAAATCTAAATCAAATCAAATAACATCAATACAAATATACTATGGAAATCTTTACTACTACTCTTCAAGGTCGAATCTTCATCTTCTCCGATATTTCCGATATGACGATGATGCACAAATAAGTTATAGAAAGGTCCGAAGGAAATTCCGAAGCGCATTCTTCGGTGATCCAACCCTTCCGTCTCGCAAATGAAGAAAGCTAGCTTCCAGTGTGTCCAGTAATGATTAAAGTGTTCCTTCATCCTCCAATCAATGTGATCAAATAAATCAGATATATTGTCGATTGAATCTCTCACTTTCTGCGGTTCTTTCTCCATTCCTTTAATTTTCTTCAAAAGTAACTCCGTTTTATCTGAAATAGGCTTTGCTATAGGATTATTCTGTGAAGCTCTATCAGAGATAAATGTAATGTCTTCATTATTGTCCAAAGTAGGGAACATATCTGTAGGATCAAGCGGCTTCCAAGGTAACAGAACCTTTTTCCCAAGCTTCATAAGAAACTCCGGTACCGATCGCATAATGCAAAAATAGTAGAGGGGTGTCCTAGTCCGTGAACCGACCCATGCACAATTAAACCCAATGCGTACTTAACAATTATTGATCCAACATCAATAGGCAATCCACTTTGAATACAATAATTCAATATAGCGCATTCCTTCGAAACCTTGTTTACCCTTATTGTAGGTAACAATTTAGATGAGATGAAAAAGTGTCAGTGCTTTGAGACAGGATTCAAAAGTGATGCAGAGAAACTAACATACCCGTCTTCACGCATTTCCCAATCTTCCGGTTCATCAGTCAAATATCGAAATATCTCATTCATATTATATCGAGTAGGCACAAAATTTGAATAGTGACATACCGGGGTGTTTTCTATAGAGAATAATTCATTTACTCTTGATGGAGTAAACGTCACCCATCTTCCTCGGACGTAGACATTCCCATTGTTGATCGCATGTAAGTTAGAGTAGAACTCTTTCACAACTGGAATAACAACAACAGACGTAGTGTAACAAAATACCTCCCAGTGCCGCTGCACGATCGTTTCTTCTATCTTCGTAGTGGAATTCTCTAATCCTCGATTGACAAATCCCCGTTCCTTGATAACTCTTTTCTTTATCAAAACCTTGTTGAAGATCCGCTGCGCTTCCGCACTCACAAATTTCCTCCGGTTAAACACTCCGCATTTAGAGGAATCTAAGAATTTGGAGGCCATTATGGTGAATGGAATGAATTCTAGTGAAGAAGGCAGACTTAGAGTGGTTTAAGAATGGGTTTTCACAAAGGAATTGGTGTTGAAACCGTCCAAATCGGCATTCAAAGTATAAATAACTCATCTTTATAACTTCCTCGCTGTCGGCGAGGACGTTTCTCGCCGTCGGCGACTTAGTTATAAAAACTGCCTTTCCGGTTCTCGGCTTGTCGGCGAGGACGTTTCTCGGCTGTCGGCCGAGCTCGATAAATAAGCTCGAATCTAATTTAGGCGCGAACCTCGGCCGTCGGCGAGTATCGACCTCGCCGTCGGCGAGATTCCAAAATAATGTCCAATTTCGCTCTAAATTGAATAATTTCTTTTCTCATCAAATTGGTTCGAATATGTGATGATTCTTAATAATAATTGAGTAGTAAAGTTTCAATAATATAGACTAACTATTAAGATACAATAAAAATAGATAACGAATATGGGTTGCCTCCCATAAAGCGCTTGGTTTAACGTCGTCAGCCCGACCTAATTTCAATTATTAATCAGGTCGACTAAGCATTAAAACCTCTTTATAGTTAGGTCTTATACCTTCAAAATATGGTTTTAATCTATGTCCATTAACTTTAAATTTATGTCCGAGTTTTTGGATCTTCGATTTCTATAGTTCCGTATGAAAATATTTGAGTTATGGTGAAAGGCCTAACCATCGAGACTTCAATTTTTCAGGAAATAATTTCAATCTAGTATTATATAACAAAACTTCATGTCCTGGTTTAAAATTTCTCTGATTAATCTTCCGATCATGCCATAATTTCATCTTTTCTTTATAAATCCGATCATTATCATATGATTCATTTCTTAATTCTTCCAATTCATTTAATTGCAGCAGTCTCTTCTCACCAGCTTCTTTCATATTATAATTAAATTCTTTAATCGCCCAATATGCTTTTGTTGACCTCATTTTTGATGAGGTCTTCTCTTCTTCGCTTTAGTACTTAGGATCTAGCCTTAGGCTTTTCCTTTGACTATCTTAGAGGACTAGAATTGGGATCCACCATCTAGAATTTCAAACCACTTCTTAACTCCTCGCAAACTCCACAAACTTGATCGTAGACCCCTAATCACCTGGAGGGTTAAAATCAAATGTGGAAGTTTAAAGGATGAGTTCCTATAGGACTCTTTGGCCTTAGGATCGCCCCAGGTGGCTCCGGTGCAGTGAAGGGCTGACTTACACACACACTAAACTCATACACTACACTTTCATACACCTCCTAAAACCACACCCATACCTAACTCGACCTCCCGACTCATGAAGGTGATTCACATGGATGGTCCTTAACCCCTAAGCCCTCAGCTAAGAGGTTAGGAACAACATAGTGGATGCCTCAAATGAGTCCCTTTTATGGCTCATATGGGCTTGATATGGCTTCATGGCTCAACCAAAATGATTTTATTCCACTTATATTCACCCAATCTTCATTTTTCCAAATTTTCAATTTTTGACCCCCGGGACCCTACACCTGCCTAACCTACCAAATGCCCTTGAAACTACCCAAAATTTCCAAAATTACCTAAATTACCCAAAATTCCCCAAAATTAATCCCAAACATTTCCACATTACTCAAATTGATCATCCATACCCAAAAATACCAAAATTTCCAAAAATACCTCCCAATACCCCTCTTGACCCAAAAATCCAAAAATTCAGAAAATTCCCAGAAAATTCCATAAAATCCCAAATATTCCCAATTTCATTTTGTTCAACTACATCATGGGCCAATTTTGTCAATTTACCCTACTTTTGTCAAAACCCCCAATTTGACCCATTTTAACCCTAAGTGAACCCAATGTCAAACCAAACCTACCCAATTGACCCAAATTCTGGTCCAATTCAATTATAAACTTCAATTCAACATTCTCAACACCAATTTAGACCAAATCCAAGTCCAATTTGATTGACATTTGGATCCAATTTCACTTTTGGCCTTAAAGCCCAATTTGGACCCATGACCCAAACCTAACCCAAACTCACCCAATTCAACTCCAATTAACCCCAAATCTTTTCTAAATCTTCCTTAACATTCCCACAAGCAAAACACTAACATGATTTGCCCAAAATTTAGACTCAAACCCCACTCAAATTCAACCCAAAGCTAAAAGGCCCAATTTTGACCTAAACCCAAACTTAACCCAAATGAGCCCAAATCCCAAAATCAAAACCTAACCAAAGCCAAAACCTCTTTGAAACACTCCCATAAACATTTCCCAACATTAATTTTACATCAATTTCAACCCTAGCCCAACATTGGCCCAAGTTAGCCCAATTCGACCTATATTGGCCCATTCACCAAAGGAGCCCAAATTCAACTCAATTCAAACCCAAATCACTCCCAATTTGCTCCAAGTCACTCATGACACATCTATGAGCTAAACCCAACAATTATTTGGCCCAAGCCTTTACCAAAATTTCATCCCAAAATCCATTTTAAAATTCAAAAGCCCACTTTCATAAACCATTTTAAAAGCCCATCTAAAACCATTTCAAAGAGCCCAAAATCTACCCTAAAGCCCACATGACATTTCCATTTGCCATCCACTTAATCAAAGCCATTCCCTAAGTTCTAATCACATCATCAAATAATTCCAAATCAAGCCTCATGCCAAATCACCCCTAAAATACCAAAATTTTTCTTAAATCCATTTCCATGAAATTGACTCAACTTTTCCCAAGCCAAAGACAAGCCATGCAAGCCATGGACAAGCCACATGGAGCCATGGAAGGTTTGACATGTGATCAAGCCATTAATGGCAAAAGGAGGGCCCCCTTTCCTAATCCTTCTTAAACCCTTTTTTACCTTAAGCATGTCACACACTAAACCATGCTTAGCCACCTCACCATGGATGGAGACTTCACCACTCCATGGCAGTCGACCCAAGTGACTCTTTTCAGCCCAAAACCAGACCTTGGGTGGTGCACCTAGCCCAAAAGGATGGGTTGACCCAAACCTAGCCAAAATGGCCTCGTCCCCATTCCATTCCAAGCCATCTCCTTTACACATGGCAAGGCCCAATTGACTGCACTAAACCCCAGCCCTGACCCACCTGGACCTGAGGGTGACCCATGCCTGCCGGCCGCCCGCCTGGGTCGCCGGAAAACTCCATGGCCGAGAGCTCACATGTGAGCCCAAGCTTGGAATTCTCACCTGCTGAGCTGCCCCATCCCCGCTGGCCATTGTAGCTGTTCTTCCCTTGACCTAAGCAGCTGATCCCAACCATTAAAACCCCTTGGGAGAGCCTCCAACCATGCCTATTTAAACCCCTCACCCTCTCGGCCAAAAAGAAGTGCTGAACCAAACCTTAAGGAAACTCTGCCAAAATCATTCCAGATCACCCTCCACACATGGAGCACTTGATCCCCACCGAATTCCAGCCCAATTCCCTCCAGTGAGCTCGATTTCGAGCTCAAACTTTAGCCCAAAAACCAGGACACTTCTTCACAGTGAGCCAATCCCCAAATCGATTGGTCCTACACCTTCACTGGACCAAGAGGAGAAGTTTCCCACCGAAAGCACCATCTCCAGTGCCACCCGAGTTGCTCCGGCCTCCAAGCTTTGTGATCGGGCCGTGGTCACTTTCATAGCTAGACAATTCACCGAGCCAAGGGACTTCATCCGGAGCTTACTGGACCCAATCGAAGGTGACACAACTCTCGGATCGAAGCTTCACTTCTCCGAGCAAAGATATGAACTCCTCTTCCGCCCGAGCTTCGGTCAATTCTCCATTTTGATTGGCTTGATTTCATAGCATGTTTACCGTATGGATGTGTTCGTCTCTTCAAGACGAATCCATAGAGCATAAGAACACGAAAATCCGTTGAGAATCGAGAGAGTTCTTAGGGTTAGAGTGTGGACGGTCACGGGATCGCACCAGTCGTAGACGATGACCAGGAGCCGTCGGATCGCGCGTGTATCGGATGGACGGCTTGGATCGCGTCGGACCGGCGGATGGTACGTGAACCGCGGGCCCCGGACAGCTCGAGTCGGATGGCGGCGCCGAACCGGGGAGCGACGCGTGTCGATTCGGAGCCACCGAGGTTGAGTCAGCGCCGCGTGGATAAGTAGATAAATGGGGTATTTTCTGATTTATTTAAATACCAGAACTTCAAAAATCCATATCTTTGTGTAGAAAAATCACAAAAATAAAATAAAAATACCCTCTTGCTCAGTGAACAGAGGAGAATAATGTGGAAAATAAATTCATTAATTTTGCCCAGTACGTTATTTTTAATTAATTATTTACTCCCTGCATTGTTTTAATTCTCCATGCATTCATACAATTCACCATGGCATGAGACCATAGGGCTTTTGAAGCCTCTGAACTTGGGAACATTCCCCGAATTTTCCAAGGTCGAGGCCATCTCTGTGAAAAGTTATTGATTTTTCAAATGCATGTGGCTGTTTTGAGTATTTTAATTCCAAAAATTAGCATGTTGTGAAATAAATTCTAGGAAAATTTGGTGATGTTCCTATGACCAGAGAACCACTAGGAAAAATAGGACTTGAGTTAATTCACTCAAAATAACCCTAATTAGCTTAAACACCCAAAATAGACCCCTAATTAATTAGAGCTAACCATACATCAAATTGAATTGAAATCAATTCTCTACTGACCTTTAGGATCAGAGGAACCCACCATAAAAATTTGAAGTCAATTGGACTTGGTTAGCTCTACTAAATGGGTTGATTAAGCCAATTTAGTCATTTTAAACTTTAAAAATTCATAACTTTCAAAATACCTTTCAAAAATTCACCAAATTGGTTTTGGAGCCTCTCTGATATCAGGGAATTTAAAAAAATTAAAATTTCAATTTTCTAAAAAAGTTAATTTTTTAGTATTATTTTAATATTTTAATAATTAAAAAATAATAAAAATCACAAAAATAATAAAATTCACCAAAATGTCATATTTTAAAATTTAATCACTTAGGAACAAACCCCATATTTTTCTTAAGTCTATTTAATGAGATATTAAATTTTAAAGCCCTAGGGTAAATTTAAAATTAAAAAATGTATTTTCTAGCATTTTCACTAAAATAATTATAATAAATCAAAGAAAAATCAGAAAATTGTAAAATTTGGTTCTCTGGAATCCTTGATATCAGAGAGAATTTTAAAAATTATAGAATTCAATTTTCAACTTATATTCTATTTTTAAATTAATTAATACTCCAGAAATTAAAATAATTTTAATAAATAAAATATAATTCAAAAAATCACAAAAATTGGTCCAAGTGGTCCTCTAGTCATTAGGAATATCCCATAATTTTCTTAAGGACAGAAACTTTCCCTTGGTTATATTATTAAATTTTCCTTGGAAATTCCTATTTTCCACCAAAAATAATTACATAAATAAATTAAATACAGAAAAATCACATTTTCTCCTCTCATGTCTTTATTGGCATATGAGTGAAGTCACATAAAAATCTCAAGTTCATTTAAGCTCAATTTAGTGAGTTATGAAATTATTAAGCTTGAAGGGCAAAATGGTAATTAAAATTTTTTACCCTTGGTTAAAACTTTAGGTTTAATAAAATTAACAAGTAAAATATTTGATCTTAACCTGATTTGGATGATTGAAATTTAAATAATTAAAGGGTAGAAACCTACTAAACAATTTAAAATAATTGAAATAAACGCTTAATTAAAAAATTGATTAAATTTGGAAGAATAATAAAATTAGAATTATTAAAATAGGGATATTATTAGGAAGAGATTTATTCTTTAATCTAAAGATCCCTAAATTAATCATCTCAATAATATTTAATTCTTAATTAAAATGATAATTCAAATTTAAGTTTTAAAATGTTAAAAGACTCAATCATTTAAATTGAATTAAAGTTAAATTATTAAACTCTTTTTAAATTTTTCAATTAAAATTAAAATTAAAAATAAAATTAAATTAAAAATTAAATTAAATCAAAATTAAATTAAAAAAATAATAAAATTAAATTAAATTAAATTAAATTAAATTAAATTAAATCAAATTAAATTAAATCAAGTTAAATTAAATTAGATTAATTCACATCAAGTTAAACTAAATTGGATTAAATCAGAATTAAATTAAAATTAAAAATAAATTAAATTAAATTAAATTAAATTAAATCAAAGTTAAATTAAATTGAATTAAATGATATCACCTAAGACATGAAGAATTCAAAAATGAATCTAAAATAACTCGAACACTATTCCAAACTTAAATCATTAATTTGAACTTAAATTTGAATCACAAATCATTAAATATCATTTTGCCCTTAGGAGCTTTTACTATTATAACTCCTAAATGGAGTATCAAGTGAAATGACACTTCACTCATAAGGATATTCAAACATCCTAATTCACCGAGCAAGAAATAAAACTTAACTCAAACACCCTGGATGATTAATTCACTTGCACGATAGAATTCATTTGGACTTAGGACAATTCCGAAATATTGAAAAGATGTTTAAGATTCGTCTTAAACACTTTCTCAATATGATGGAATGTCCTTAAGAACAAATTGAGCTTAGTTGTTCTTTGGTGAAGGAAGTCATCCTTAAAACCAAAATTGAAGACCTAGACGTCATAGGAATGATTAGCTATAGGATTAGGATTTTGGTAGAAAACCATAACCCTTCCTTTAGCTTTACATAGGAAATTGCTATAAATGCTTAAATGCTCTAAATTGTATTTTAAGTGCAGCTTGGTATGACGGGAAGACCCTCCGAGTACGCCTTTATTTTATTGCGATTTATCTTACCGCAATTTATTTATTCATGTTGTATTTTACCTTTCTTGCATGATAAACAACGAGTTGCATGAAAACCTACACCTTTAGGACGAAACCAAAACTGAAACCCATAAC
This sequence comes from Papilionanthe hookeriana x Papilionanthe teres, assembly GCA_022702705.1. Taxonomy (NCBI): domain Eukaryota; kingdom Viridiplantae; phylum Streptophyta; class Magnoliopsida; order Asparagales; family Orchidaceae; genus Papilionanthe; species Papilionanthe hookeriana x Papilionanthe teres. The sequence continues at coordinate 10,048,411 of CM040430.1, read as the reverse complement.
TAAATTAAAAGACACTACAAGATAAAATTCACCGCCACAACATTCAAAATATAAAACAACTCAAAATTTAATCACAAATAGAACAACAAAACTACAACTACAACTAAATTAAAACGTCTCATTGAATGATCGGGAATACCTCGGATGATGTAACCCACGTGTTGCTAACGGGATTTCCCACGGTCTAAATGAAAGTGTGGAACTCATTTAGTTGAGTTTAGCAAATTCATACGGGCTAAGTGAATTCGATGAAAATAACGGTGCGGGATGACGGAACCGTGGGATCTTAATCGGTTCGTTTAATCAACTCTAAGACTTGTTTTAATTAAAATATTAAAGACACATGGAAATTAAGACTTTCTCTAAAACCAAACACTTCTCTCATCTCCTGATTTATAACCTCTAAAACTAAACCTCTGCAACAACAAGGAGCTCGGAGCATGGTGGGCAGCACGGCCATCGTCATCAGCAAAACCTGAGTCTACTTCAGCAAAACTTTCCTTAGAATTAAATAACCAAGCCGTAGGACTTCGAGGTAGTTGCACTAGTGCAACATAAATCCTCAATTCTTCGTTAGGCATTTGCATGATCATATCACGTAAATTAAGCCCTAACTGGTCTTAGGATTTTCGAGGTAGTCGTCCGATACGACATAAACCCTCGCATCTTCGAGGCTATTTGTATGATTTTATCATACAAATATAAGTCCTAATTAATTAAAATTGGCAAGATCAAAACATTAAATAAACATTAGGACTTTCTTAAATTCAAGCCAAACGGTAGGATAGCCGGGAAATTACCGAAGTTCGCTTCGAATCTGTGATTTCTCTTACCTTTCCTCCTTTGAATTCCCAAGATAAAATGTTCCAAATTTGATCCAGTCCCTATTGAAATTCCAATATTCAATCCCTTGAAAACTTAAACTTTGAAATTCTTGAGAGCAGAACTACTGATTATTATCGAGAGTTTTCTTAGGTGATTCCCATCACTTAAGATGTAATTAACTATAGGGGCTTGCCCTTATAGGGAATTTTAAGAACCCGAGTAATATAAACCCTGTTTAATGTTTTCATATTAAGCGAGGAACTTGTCGGCTTATAAAATTGGTTCGCGAGACCAAACGGATGTCACAAACCATTCTAGTTTATTTAATCGACCCCCATTGTCAAGCAGTGTGTCTATTCTTCGGGATAGATACACGGTTTGTAGTGCGGCGCTCGTTTATATAAACTATTCGGGATGTGCGATCAGTTTGATTTCATTTCTTAAAATTTTCAAATTTAAAATTATTTTCAAAATCAAATATTACTTTTCAAATTATTTATTTAAATTAAATTAAAATTCGCCGACAATTTCGTAGCGACCCTTTTAAAAAAATACCACACTCGACCTAAAAATATGCCGACAGACTTTATGTTCTAATTCAACTTGGTAAGTGGCATGTTTTTCCATATATAAGCTCGTAAGGAGTCATTCCAATCGGAGTTTTATAAGCGAGTCCTATAAGCCCATAATGCGATTGTCTAATCTAATAGGCAATCTAACTTTATTTGGGTTTACGGATTTTTCTAAAATACGTTTAATCTCACGATTAGATACTTCGACTAATCCGCTAGTCCGTGGATGATAAGCGATTGGATATCTTATGAGTAATATTGTATTTTTCTACTAGTTTGTGAATGTATTTATTTCTAAAATGAGTTCCTCCGTCGATGATAATCACTCTCGGCATTCCAAATCTAGTAAAAATATTTTTCATCAGAAATTTTGAAACACTCTTAGCATCACACCTAGGTAAAGCTTGTGCCTCAATCCATTTGGAAACATAATCAACAACTACTAATATGTATGAGTTTCCAAACGAAGGAATAAAAGGTCTCATAAAATCTAATCCCCAAACATCAAAAATTTCAACTTCTAATATAAAATTTAGAGGCATTTCGTTTCTTCTAGATATATTTCCTACTCTTTGGCATTTATCGCATGTTTTAATATATTTGTATACATCTCTAAATAGAGTAGGCCAGTAAAATCCAGATTGTACAATCTTATAAGCAGTTTTATCGGTCCGAAATGTCCTCCAAAATCGAATCATGACATTTTTGAATAATTGGTTCAGCTTTCTTCATAAGGTACACATCTTCTAATAATTAAATCCTTACATTGCTTATATAAATATGGTTCATCCCAAAAATAGGTTTTCGTATCATGGATGAATTTTTTATGTTGTTGTAAAGTTAGCATAGGTGGTAAAATATTACTAACTATATAGTTTACTTATATCAAGATACCATGGTATTTTCCACTCATCGATATTATATAGTTGTTCATCGGAAAAGCTGTCTATAATTTCATTTTCAATATCGGATAATTCATGATTTTCTAATCTTGATAAATGATCCGCAATTTGATTATCGGGTTCCTTTCTTATTAACGATCTCAAAATCGAATTCTTGCATTAATAGCATCCATCTAATTAATCTTGGTTTGGAATCTTTCTTTTGCATTTAATATTTAATAGCAGAATGATCGGTATGCACGATACATTTTGTTCCAATCGGATAAGGTCTAAATTTATTAAAACCATATACTACCGCTAATAATTCTCTTTTCATAATCGTATAATTTATTTCAGCATTATTTAGAGTTTTACTAGCATAGTATATAACTTTAAAAATCTTTTCATATCTTTGCCTAAGAATCGCTCCTACAAGCATAATCACTAGCATCACACATAAGCTCAAATGGTTTCTCCGAGTTAGGTGAAACTATTATAGGTCTTGTAATTAATTTTTCTTTTAAGAGTTCAAAAGCATTCGGGCATTCGATTGTAAATTCAAATTTCTTGTCCTTTTCGAGAAGTTGGCATAGAGGTTTAGTAATTTTTGAAAAATCTTTTATATAATGTCCGTAGAATCCAAGCATGTCCAAGAAAACTTCTTACCCCTTTTACCGTAGTTGGAGGTGGTAATTTAGCTATAACTTGAATTTTTGCGGGTCCACTTCCATGCCTTTTTCCGAAATTTTATGCCTCTAATACAATGCCGCCCGCAACCATAAATTGACATTTCTCCCAATTTAGAACTAAATTTGTTTTCTCACATACTTCTAATACTTTTTCAAGATGAGTTAAGCATGTGTCAAATGATGTTCCAAATACGGAGAAATCATCCATAAATACTTCTATTTCATTGTCAATTAACTTACTAAATATAGACATCATACATCTCCGGAATGTTACTTGGTGCATTACATAATCCAAAAGGCATTCTTCGAAAAGCGAAAGTTCCATAATGACTAGTAAATGTAGTTTTCTCTTGATCCTCAGGAGCAATTTGTATTTGATGATAACCGGTGTATCCATCTAGAAAACAAAAATACTTATGTCCGAGCTAATCTATCTAACATACTGGTCTAGAAATGGTAAAGGGAAGTGGTCTTTCCTGGTGGCGGTATTTAATTTCCTATAATCGATACATATACGCCAGACCAGGTAACTTGTCTTATAGGAATTAGATCGTTATTTTCATTGGCGAGTGACGGTCACTCCTCCCTTCTTAGGAACACGGTGAATTGGGCTTACCCAAGCACTCGTCGAAATAGGATATATAATACCATTATCTAACCATTTTAAAATTTCTTTCTTAACTACTTCTTTCATTATCGGGTTTAATCTCCTTTGGGGATCCGCTTTAGGTTTATGTTCATCATCTAAAATAATTCTATGCATACGGATTGAAGGACTAATTCCTTTAATATCTCGCTAAAGTCCAACCAAAAGTTTTCTTATATTTTTTTAAAGTTTCTAAAAGTTTTTGTTCTTGAGATTCGTTTAATGCGAGATGAAATAATAATCTGGTAAAGTTGAAGAATTACCTAAATAAGCATATTTCAAATGATCGGGTAATATTTTTAGCTCAAGTTCGGGAGGTTTAATATTTGATGGAACTATATTCTTGTCGGTGTTTTCGGTATTATCCAAAAATTCAAATTTTTCCTGAATATAATCTAGTTCTTCATTATTATCTTCAATTAATTCAGTGTTTTCTTTTTCTAATTTATCTTCGTAATATTCCTTAAAATGTTCACGTTGTAAATGTTCAAGTATTTCCATCCGAAAACATTCATCATCTTTTTCTAGCGCAGGATATTTCATTGATTTTGCGATATTAAATGTAACTTTTTGGTCATTTACTCTCATAGTTAATTCTCCTTTCGAACATCGATCATAGCTTTTCCAGGTAGCTAAAAATGGTCTTCCTAAAATGATAGGAATTTCTTTATCTTCCTCCATATCTAAAACAATAAAATCTACTGGGAAGATAAATTTATCCACTTTTACTAACACATCTTCAATAACTCCCTTAGGATAAATAACCGAACGATCAGCTAATTGAAGGGTTACTAAAGTAGGTGTAATTTTTCCTAATCCTAATTTCTTAAAAATTGATAGAGGCATTAGATTGATGCTTGCTCCTAAGTCACACAAAGCTTTTCCATAAAAATTTTCTCCTATAGCGCAGGGTATAGTGAAACTACCGGGATCTTTCAATTTTTCGGAAGCTTCTTCGAATAATAGCACTACACTCTTCACTAAGTGCGACTGTTTCATTATCGTTGAATTTTCTTTTCTTATTTAGAATATCTTTCATAAATTTCACATAATTTGGCATCCGATCTAAGGCTTCGACAAAAGGTATATTGATTGTTAATTTCTTTAATATTTCGAGGAATTTAGCAAATTGTTTATCTTTTTTATGTTGAGCTAGTCGTTGAGGAAATGGTGGTGGAGGTTTTTCAACAGAAATTTTCATAGGTATTAAAGGATGTTCTAAGTTTGAATCTTGTTGAAGTGTTTCCTTTTCTTTTTCCACTTCCTCTTTTTGGCTTTCAAGTTCTTTTTGAATTTGAGGTTCTAATTCTTTTCCACTCCTTAGTTGTATTGCTTTAATTTGTTCTTTTCCTTGATCTTTAGGATTTATTTCCACATTACTTAGGAAAAGTTCTAGGTATTCTATTATTTAGCGCAGTAGCAATATGTCCAAGTTGAGTTTCGATATTTTTAATAGATGTTCCTTGAATTTGTAATTGATTTCCTTGAATTTGTAGTTGATTTCCTTGATTTTGTAGTTGATGACCCATATTCAAAATTAATTCATCCATAAATAATTTCTTATCTTTGAATTGAGGGTTATTGTTATTAAATCCAGGTGGGTAATTAGGTTTATAGTTTGGATTTGCTTGATTAGGTTGATTTACCCATTGTTGATTAGATGTGTTATTCCAATTAAAATTTGGATGAGTTTTCCAACCTGGGATTATAATAGTTTGAATAAGGGTTGTTAGTTCTATTATTAATAGCATTTAAAGTTTCATAATTAGATTGAAATTCTATGATTTTTCCAGATGAGTTTTCTTCTAAAGTAGGAGAGTAGTTCATTCCAAAATTATCTAATTTCTTAGATATAGCAGCAATTTGAGAAGCTAACATAGATATTACATCGTTTTCATGAATGCTGGCTATCTTTTTCGGATTTATTCTATCAGCAGGCCATTGGAAATTATTTGTTGTTATTTCTTCGATTAGTGCATAAGCTTCATCAAATGGTTTAGACATTAATGAACCTCCAGCAGCAGCATCGATGATTGATCTTAAAGATCCTACTAATCCATTATAAAAGGTTTGAATAATCGCACGATACGAGTAGCGCATGATGTGGGCATTTCCTAAGAAGTTCCTTAAATATCTCCCAAGCTTCATATATTGATTCTCCATCTAACTGACAAAAAGAAGTTATATCATTTCTAAACTTAGCGAGTTTTAGATGGTGGAAAATATTTGGATAGAAATTTTTGTGATAATTCTCCCTAAGTTTTAATAGATCCAGAGTCTAACGAATTCAACCACATTTTAGCCTTATCCCTTAATGAAAAAGGAAAAGTCTAAGTCTTATAGCATCGTCAGATACTCCTTGATATTTAAAAGTAGCACAAAGTTCTAGAAAACTAGCAAGATGTAAGTTAGGATCTTCAGTAGGTGAACCACTAAATTGATTGTTTTGTACCATTTGGATAATTGCGAGTTTAAGTTCAAATGAATTAGCGACTACATCGGGGTTTTGAATAGTTAAATGAATTTCATCTGATGTAGGGTTGGCATAATCTCTTAATGGTCTTTGTTGGTTTATATTTTGAATTTCAGGAATATTTGCCATTTGTGTTAAATTTATAATTTGTTTCTTTTGTTTTCTAATTCTTTTAATTGTACGCTCTAATTTAGAATCGTAAGGTATTAAATTTTCGTTTCCAAATTTGCGCATACAATTTTTGAATAGATATTGATTTATTTATTATGATTATTTTAAAATAGTTCGTTACTCTAGTAAATTTTTCTTACTCTCCCTAAGCAACGGCGCCAAAAACTTGACCCACAATTTTATATTATGATATTTTTAATTTAATGGCAACGGCGCCAAAAACTTGACCCCGCTATATTATATGTATAGAATTGTAATTATTTATGTTGTGGATGCTACGCAAGTATACGTATCGTATCAAGTAATACGAGGCTACTAGTGGAGTCACTGGTTATCGATCCCACGAGGACAAAGAAAATTAAATAACAACTAATTTTAAAATAATAATAATAATAATAATAATAAAACTAGTATACGAAAATTTGGAATTCTAAATTTAAGCGCAATAAAGTAAACTAAGTATTCTAATCGAGGTAACTTAACTAAGTAGAGAATTAATACGTATTTAAAAGTGCGGGAAATTAAACTAAATAAGTCTTAACTATTTAGAAAAAGTATCTTTCCCCTTGTTTAGAAATTTAAGTGATTGATGAATTTAAATAGATAATTTTAAGGTATTGTGACAAATAGGAGCATTCCTATTCTTTACCCTTTGGTCCAGAGTGTAAAGAATATTGACTAATCCTATGTTTGATTATCGAATCTGCGGCTAGGCCGGGAGGATACCGACCGCCACTTCGAGCTCCCACGTTCCCCTCGCTTGAGGGCTAACTTCTACACTTCAGCTCTCAAACAATAGGACCGAATTGAATATTTTAGTCCGTCACACTAAAATGCTCAATTCTACGCCCAGTGATATTATTTCCCTATTTATTTGCACCTTCCTTCCAAGGCTTTTGAATTCCCCGAATATCAGATGTAATTTTTACTATAGTTGTAAATCAACACATTTTAACAAATCAAATGGCCAGTTTGAAAAGTAAATTAAGTTTTCAATAAAAATTATCACAATTTATTAATATATAAAAGTATCTCTATTTTAATTTCATCAAGTCACTTAATTTCATAAACAATGAGAAAGACTAAATAAATTACTCAGAATGCATGGGAACTAAACTAAGCATGGATTTCATTTAAAGTTAAAAACAATAAATACAAATACTTATCTTGATTTATCCCCAAACAAACTCCTTGTAGTTCCTTTGACTCTTCCTTTCGATACTGAGCACGACTCACTAATTACTCACTAAACTCACTAAAGACTAAAAGATTACACCCTTAGAACTCACACAAGACACAACTGCACAAAAATTAACACTTAGAACACAAAAATAACACACTTAGAGGCTGAATTTCAGCCTCTATATATAGAGGTAAGCAAAGGTCCAAGAGGTGTGTAAGCATCTCTTCAAAAAGTGTCCAGGTTCAATGTATTTGTGCCATTTGAACTAGCTCGCCGTCGGCAACGAACTACCTCGTCGTCGGCGAGGCTTCGAAGATCTTCAAACCGCGCTATCTCGCCGTCGGCGGGCTCGGGCTCGCCGCTCGGCCGAGACGAGTTATAAATCCTTCAGAAATGTCTCCTCGTAACCTCGCCGTCGGCGGGCTCGATCTCGTCGTCGGCGACTCAGCACAAATTGCATTATTTTCTTCCTTTATGCTCCAAATCCGCTCCTTTTTATGATTTTTGCTTTTATCACCTAAATTCTCCATTCCTGCAATAAAATAAAGAAAATACCCTTCTTTAAAGTGCAATTTCATCAAAAATATGTATGAATTTCTTAATAAATTTTTTAGTGATCAGTCACCCCAAGCCACAGCGCGGCTAAAGCGTCACGAACCACCCTAACTTTCCCGTACCACGTGTAGTTGGAGTCCATGACTTCCCTTGGAGAGTGAATGCTCCAGACGAACATGCGGCGACTTCTAAACACCAAAACATGCACTGAATATGTTTGTATCCTAAATGAATCCCTTCGATGGCGGATTTTCCTAGGCAAGGCTAAACACAGCCCACCCAAGCTTCGTGCCCCGAGTAAGTGCTTGAGAGTCCTGGGTTGGTGTCTTAAGCTACGGGATGCTAAGAACAAATCATAGACTATCTCGAGTCATGCAGGTGGACGCCCAACACTCATAACATCAAAAAGTGATGCCTTTAGCCATACACTCTTCCAGTTCTCTCTTGAAATTGTTTAGTAATGTTTTGCCTTCTTTATTGAAATATGTTGTTGGCCTATTTTCAAGGTCAATTTCTTTTAAACATACATCACAAAAAAATAATTGTTGTTTCCCTTTCCTATGTAGCAGATAATGAGTCACTTTTGTATTGCAATTTGCTAGTGTATCTAACTGACATATATATTATTTTAAATGTTATATGAAACTAATCTAGCAATTTAAAGTTCTTTGTATCACTCTCATAATAAAACATGCAAGGAGATCAAACAAAATGTTAAGGGGCCTTTTACATACAAACCACACACTATGTGACGATTTCAAATTGAAAAGGCATTAGATTTCCTTACATATGATATCTTATATGTCATCAGGTTCATCATAATATGAGATTGGCTGAGCGAAATTCAATTATATCTATTTTTTTATTAAAAGATAAATAGTAACTTCACCACCGAGTATACCTTTCATGCCCTATTAATAACATTGGAAAACAATGATCACAACCCACTTTGTTTAAATGTAATAAAATGTTTCAATTTCAATGAAATAAGGATATGATAAAAGATCTTATAGAAATATGAGTCCTTCTCCACTTTTATATCAATGCTATAAGTTTGAGATTCCCAAAAAGATTTAACACCCCCATTTATAAGAAGTTCAAGCATGGTATGGAACATAACAAAAAAATCTAAAGCCCACCCACACTCCCCTCCCTCACCCACCCCATTTATGTAAAATTTCGGCCATGTACACCAACCCCTTCAAACACCCCCATTTATAAGAAGTTCATGCACAACAAATAAGAACTTCATAAAAAAACCTAATATAGAACTTTAGAATAAGAACTTCACAACAAACAAGAATTTCATAGAAAAATTTTTTGTTCTCATCAATTCTTCACATTTTAGAATGATTCAACAAAATCAAGCACTAAATATGAATGAATAGCTTCTTTCAAGTTCTTCGCCCCTCTAAAAAACCAATATAAAAATTTAGAATGACTCAATAAAGTCAAGAAAATGAACTTCTATTGCATGTTTGCCCCTCAATAGAGAAATTTCAAAGCTTTCAAAAACCAACATCCATGAATCCCCTAGCTTCAGACTAGAGAGGACGGAGAAATCCCCAAAAATATCAGTGGAAACATAAACCAAAATCAAAGCCAAAACAAGGAAAAGTAACACCTAAACAAATTACAACCTTAGCAAACTTTCCCTCAAAGAATACTCTTTCGTTCAAAGAAAGGTTGGAGCAACAACAAATAAACACAATCAAACCATGAGAGCAGGTAACCTCTCAGTCAAATCATACCTTAAAGAGGCAGAGAGGGCAACACAAATAGAAGAGAGCTCTCAGTGATAGATGGGGACGACAGGGAACTTCACGCGAGAAATTTTTTAGCACGGGAACACGGAACACAGCTACAGAGTCGCGACCCGAGATATTATTAGAATCTAATACACGGTTCAAAACACTATATCAAAACACACAAATCAAATGGCTAATTAACTTCGTTTGTTTCATAATCTAATTTGGAAATCTAAAACAAACGCCCTCTTAAATTGAAGATATCAGTGTTGTTGCAGATAGTGGTGATCAAATGAGACTTGTTAAATGACATTAATTAAATGATGACAATTTTTAGAAAAAAATTAAATCATAATTGTCAAATTATAATTATATATGATAATAATAGTCAAATAATAATGATTGATGAGTAATTATGGTCAAACAATAACAATAGCTAACAAAGATCGGTAGTATTGACCTTTGCACAATAGTTCTAGTATTCTCTATATGTCTAAGTTCTTTTCACAATTAGTCTCTTTTGTTTGAAGAATAAAATAGTATTTATAACTTTTGGGAGTAAACATTTGTTGTTATTAACAAATATCTTAAATTTAATTTCAAAATGTATTGCACGGAATCTAATAAAAAATTAATTATCACATAAGTTTTATACAATTTTATAATAATAATAAATATTATTACTCGTGCTCAGTTTTATTATATTAGTTTATTATTATGTACATAAAATCAATGAAAAAAGATTTTCAATCTTCATAGAAGATTCAGTTTATAATCTTTCGTTCTAATTAAGGGTCTGTTTGGGGGCAGCTGTAGCTATTTGAAGCAGCAACTGTGAAACTATTGAAGAAGAAGCTGTTGTTCGAAAAACTGCTGTGGCTATTGCAATTTTTTTGAAAAAGAAAAAAAATCAAACCGCGACTATCTGGTAGCCACTGCAAGTGGTCAGGTATAGTGGGAAAATACAATTTTCTACTGTAGTTTTTTGAGAATGCAGTCAAAATACAGTTTTGCTAAACAGAAAAAACTCTGTGCGGTACCACATTGCCGCCTCAAATGCACTCTATGTGTCTCAATGAGAGAGAGGTTGTTTTAATTTTGTTATTCAAATACAATTATACAGGTCCAGAGGCTATTATACAAGTCCCCAGCCACCTCTAATGTGCCTCACTATTCGAGCACCACCCGTCATAAGGCAACTGTGGCCCGGGATTCGAACTCTCAACCTGAAGGGACTTACAACTGACTTGTAGATGCCAACCAACAAGTCGAGTAACGCAGAACACGCACACACACACAAACACACATATATCTAATACCTTTTATTGATTGACTTTATAATCATTAATTTGGTTTAAAGATTCTTGTTGGAACCTTATTTGTATCTAGACTCTCTTCTCAATGAATGAGTTAAATCAAAGGAGGGAAAGAGAATATCTATTTCTTGTGTGACAAAGGGAGACAAAAAATAGTATTTCTTTACGTGATTTTTTCTTTATTTATGAACAAACCTCTTTGCATAACAGAATAACAATTCATTAGGATCATTTTTTTTTCTTCTAATTTTAACTTTATAATTAATATTATCTCTAACAATGTCGTATTTCAATATTAATTTGTTCCCATTCTTGTTTGTCTACTCAACCTTTGAGTTAATCTTTTCACTTGCCAACTCAGCTTTTAAAGCAAGTTGTCCTTCTAAAATGAGTTGATCCCTTAGACAATGAGACGAACTTAGTTCTTATGGTTGTTGTAAGCTTTCCCAACCGAGTTTCATACTCACAAACAACTGCTCTATTTAAGCATGACTTGCTTCTTCAACCAGTCGAAGAGGTCCCACTAGACTATTTAGGAAACCTTATGAGTTATTTGGCCATTCATTTTGAAATCATACTCGACAAGATGATAATTAATGTTCTATTGCTCATACTCTTCAATTTGTAGGCTCGGTAAGACAACTTGGTTATAGAACTCAGTGATTCATTTCAAACACTATCTGGTTTTAAAACGCAGCATAGGTCGAGCGGTATTTGGCTATTTAATTATAAATATATAAATATTATCAACATACTATTAAGAAAAACACAATTGAAGATAATAATGATATTCTTTAATAATCATAACTGCAAAACATAACACATGCATGATTCTCCTAAGTAAAACAGATCACTCCCCACTCATCTACAACAAAAACACAGTTACTATATTTTTCCTCATATATGTAGATGAAATCCTCATCACTGGCAACTCACCCACCTTCATTAACTTCCTTCTTGCCAAACTAGAAAATCAATTTCACATTAAACAACCAGGGCCAGTTTCCTAATTTCTAGTACTTCAAATTGACAATACAACTCACGAGTACTTTGTTGAACAAAGCTAATATCTACTTGACATACTCCACAACACAAGATTGGTTCACTCTAAAACAGTTCTCACACCACTTCCCTCCTGATCCAAACCCATCAATTCCAACACCACTCTAGTTGACCCTTAAAAAATCCGACAAACTATCGGTTTCCTATAATATCTCATAGTTACCGGACCCAAAATCACATCCACGGTAATAATCTAAGCCAGCATATGTAGAACCCCGAACCAAACCATCAGCAACTTCTAAGGAGACTACTGAGATACCTTAATGGCACAAGGTATCAAGGATTGTTGATTGTTGCAGACGACCTACAACTTCAAGCCTACACAAATTTTGATTGCCCTACAAATCTAAAAGACAGACTCTCCATTATAGGATTTTGTATCTTCCACTGAAGCAGAATACGGGGCTATGGCATCAGTCATCACATATATTCTATTGGTTAGACGACTACTACGTGAAATGCTACAAAAATACCTTTCTTCCCCTCCCCACTTCACCAATAGCACCTCAGTCATTGCTCTAACACACATCATGTATTTCACACAAGAAAGAAACATATCGAGGTAGATTACCACTTTATAAGAGACCACATCCAACAAGCATGAATTTGCCTCAACTACATCACGTCCCACGATCGGATTGTTGATATCTTCACAAAATCACTACCTCCAACACGTCATCAACTTATAGCCAACAAAATGACACTCCACGATTGGGAGTCTCACTTTGAGAGAGACTAAATATTTTCCCCATAAAAAAAAGAAGTAAAAAATTAAACCTTTTGCTTGAGAGTTAAAACGCCAACCGTATCATTACTTCCCAAATACTCTCCCCTCGAATCACTAATTTTACCAATCACCATTATCGACTATGATCTCGACCTCTCACCCAACCCTTCTCCTTTGCCTTCCTTAAAAGCACCATTCCCCCTTTTGTACCCCACACCCCCCTTATTAAATATAAAAATTACAAAAACAGAATGTCAGAATCCTCAAATTCTTATCCCCAATCTCCCTTTGCATATAACCATTACTGCAACTCTAAGTAAGAGAAAATCAGAGAGAGAGAGAGAGAGATGGGAACCCTTTCTCCTCTTGCAGAAGAGCCCATAAGCGAAGAAGAAGGCAACTCAGCAAAGAAAGGAAACACCTTTCGAAGCTGGCTGAAGAATCTTCAGCTCTTCCACCGCAAATCCAACCTCAAAGTTCTCCTCAGTGTCATGGCCTGCCCTCTTTCTCCTGTTCCCATCTTACCAAAGCAATCACATGCAGTGAGTTTTCTCTTACCCTTGTGCTCACATTACAAGCACCAAAATTTGATCTTGCTAGCTTCATTCTGTTTCTGTATGAAGTGAAGTTAAGAGTTGATCAGTAATTAATATTTCATTAGTGGGAGATCACCGGAAAATGCATCGGAATGATTAGTGACAGGCTAATAAAATGCTTTGCAGGTGGCCTCCTCAGCAGAGTATATAATACAGCAGTTTCGTGCGACGTCGGGATGTAGCAAGATGGAGACCCATCCGGCGAAAAGCATGTACGCCGCCGGCCGTGTGATGGTGGCTGGAAAACATGGTGCGAGCTCCGCCGCCTCCTTTTCTGGCCAAGAAGGCTCCTTTGTGATGTGGCAGATGTCGCCAGCCAAGTGGCTCTTCAACCTTAAAGTCGCAGGCCTCCACGTGTCTGCCGGAAGTGACGGCCACGTTGCATGGCGCCGCACGCCATGGCTCGCCACGCATGCAGCAAAAGGCGGCGTGCGGCCTCTCCGGCGAGCACTGCAGGCAAGTGTAGTCATCAAGTTGTGTTTTTTGTTTTAGCCGTTTTTTTGGTCCATGTTTTTGGCTATGTTGTATTGAGAAAATATTGTGGTCCTCTGCATGTGCGGACGATCAACCATCAGACAATAGTTCAACATGGTTGGGCACTACCTCAACATGCATGCTGCGCTGTCGTCCAACAGTTGATCGACCGCATTTGATAATGAAGAATATAATATTTTCTCGTGTAGCATGTGGATGTTGACGGACACAATATTATCTCCTATAGGAGTGTGGAGAGACATGTTTTGAGGGATAAGTTTTTAAAATAGATTAGATTTTAAATTAATTTTAAAAAAAACTATTACTTTTTAATTTTTTAAGAAACAGCCTAAATTGTGCTGACCATCTGACGTGGTATTTTAGTGTCTGATGTGGCACAAAATCATTATTTAATTAAATATATTTAAAAAATAATAATTTAAAAAGTTGAATTTTGTAGAAATGTGATTAATTTTTAATAGAAACTTAATAAGTTTAAGTTTATAATAATAAATTTATTTAATGTTCAATAAAATTTTAAATAATAAAATATAAATAAAAATAGTAAGTTAATTTTAAAACCCCCAATTCTAAAAGACAAATTTTGAAATTTCAAATTTTTTTAAGATATATTTTATCTAAAAAATTTATACTTGAATATTATTAAATTATAATTTAAATAAGATATACTTGAGTATATTTTACATTAAAATTTTAGACCCAATACATAACTACTTGAGTTGAGATTATATCAAATTCGGCTCACTAGCTTTTTAAGCTAGATTACGAGCTATTTAGAATACCAGAATAATTAGGGATGGTATACAACAGATGCGATACACGTATAAAAAATGTCATGCGATCAGTATATCGCGTCAATTGTCCGGACGTATAATTTTTCCTTCACGTAAAATTTATAATTTCTCTATATAAATAGTATAACCTTTTTTGTTATATAGTTTAGGTAATTTAATAATTTTATATTGACATATATTTTTTGTTTAATACTTTAAAAGTTTAAATATTTAGTAATTTATCCCCTCTAAAAAAATAATGCTGAATCCACTGAGAAATATTTACGTGCGTCGTGCGTACGAAGGTTATTCGGAGGGTATTGGGGGGTTATGTCGGTGTTATTGAGGTTAATACCCTTAATAATCTCACAAAACACCGAATAACACTAAAAAATAGGAAAACAGAGCCACATAAAGTATTGGTAAGTTATTGGGGGATTATTAGGAGGTTATTGGAGTTAATACCCCAATAACCTCTCAATAACCCCCCAATAAACGCGTTATTGGAAGGTTATTCCTGTTTGGTATGGCTCATATACCGGTAGTTGGAGTTTTCTTGGAATAAAGGGTGTGTCTCTTCATTAAAGAGGTTGGGCGGAGCGAGGGCGTTTTAGTAATTTATCCACGAGTTTTATCTATAAATAGATGTGTAACCCTATGGGTATGTGAATCGAACTTGTAACTTTTATGAAATAGTGAATTCGCCGCTCTGCTCCCGAGGATGTAGGCATCATTGTCGAACCTCGTTAAATCTCTGTGCTCTTCTTCTGGATTTTTATTTTGTTCGCCCTAAATTACACAACAATTTTGAGAATTACGTTCTCATAACTGCACTCCGTGCGTAAATATTTCTGGATTCCGCTAGGGGTTTAGTTTAAAATGTTAGCTTAAATTCGAGATCAAACATGCATTAAGTGCCTTTAAACCAAGCAGAAAGTTTTCACTTGACATAGCCTCTCCATGCAGGGATTAGACCCCATGACCATTGCTGCAGTATTCTCTTCAGCTCATCACGTTACTGGCAAACTAATTGATTCAGAAGAATGCTTCGTGCTGAGACTAGACGTTGATGCATCTAAACTATCTTATCAGAGTGACAACACAGTCGAAATGCTCGAACACATGATGTTTGGCAGCTTTAGCGAGCGGAGCGGCCTTCTGCTTCACCTAGAAGACTCTCAGTTGATGAGAATTCAGAATTCTGGAGCACAGGGAGTGTACTGGAAGACCACCATGAGCTCATGGATGAAGGATTACGAGGCCATTGATGGAGTCATGGTTGCTCGTTCGGGTCGATCTGTTGTAAGTTTGGAGCAGTTTGGGGTTGCGGGGGAGAAGATGAGGACTGCTTCGATGATTATGGAGGAAAGATGGATCATTGATGATGTTGATTTCAAGGTCTCTGGACTGACTGCTGATTTCTTTATTCCTCCTGAAGAGATACAAAACGTTTCATGGTAACATTGTTGTTAGCTTATTTTGTAACAGTTAATGTTGATTACTACGTATTAGGTGTGTATAAAATATGCAATAATGATGTAATTTTGTTTTTGTTTTTGGATTATAAATACATACCATAATAAATTTTGTTATTATTCTGAATCAGTAGTCAGAACTTTCCTGTGCCATTTATATTATACTTCTATGTAAAGTTTTGATGATCAATGAATAGTGTATGTTTTCTCTCTTTGTATGGTGCTTCTTCTTCTTCTCGGGTGAGAGCCGATTATAGTTTTTTACATGATTTCATGTGTATAAGAGGTTTCTGCTTTTTGAACCTCAATTTCTAGGAAGCATATGATCGGACCAAGGTGTTTCAACCTGAATTTTGCTAACCATAATGTCAGTCAGTTTGGAGGTCTTCTTTGAATTGTTGTCGATAATGAGAAGATCGTCTATGTAGATGAGCACAAATATTTGAAGGTTTTTCTGATGATATAAAAGGAAGGATGGATCTACCTTGCTGAAATGAAAATCATTAGCTAAGAAGAAGTTGGATTATGTGATTGACCAATGCCACGATGTGTGTTAATTTGAGACTGTATAGTGATTTCTTGAGCAAGCATACATGATTGGGGAATTTTGGGTCATAAAACTCCGGGTGGTTGTTTCTTGTAAACTATTTCATTGAGGTTTTCATGGAGGAAGACATTGAAGATGTCAGATTGAAGTATATTTCAGCTGTGATGAAAAGCCATTGTAATGAAGATGCAATTGGTGGGTAGTTCGGCGACCGGGCTAAGTGTTTCGTGATAGTTGGCACCGAACTCTTGCTTGTGTCCTTGAGCTACGAGGCGTGTAACGTCACCCAAAGAGTTGGATTAGTTGTATATGTCAACCTGAAGCCAAGAATGGGCTAATTAACTGGGTAAGGAGCCATGGTCCAGGTCCTGCCGCTGAAGTGCATTGAACGCTTATGTCATAGCTTTCCTCCATTGAGGTAGTTTAGAAGCTTGGGTGAAGCAAGTGGGTGGAGTCGAAAGGTTGATGAGTTTGGTGTAATAGAATTAGTTTTTGAATGGGTTTGAGCTTTCCTATTTTGGATCTTGTGGTCATAGGGTGTGCCAATGGAGTATATGTGTGGATTGTGGCGGTGGAGAAGATGTAGGAGAATGGATGTTGTTGGTTCAGTTGAAGTGTGATGTGGTGGGGGATCGAGGGAAGAATCTTGAGGGATGGGGCCGTAAGAGTGTTGTTGGTGTTAGGAAATATGAAGGAATGTTGGCTGACTTGAGTGGGTAATTTATTTTTAGAGAAGAAGAGGTTTGTAGGAATGGAAAAGAATTTTCATCAAAGATCGTGTGTCTTGAGATGATGATTTTGTTGGTGTTGGGATTGTAGCATTTGTAGCCCTTATGTTGGAGAGAATAGCCAAGGAATATGCATTGAACCGATCAAAGTTCAATTTTTTGTGTGGTTTGAGGTTCCCTCCATGGATAGCCTGCGCACCAAAAAATGTGGATATTGTTGAAATTTAAACTTGATTTTAGTTGTTTTAAAAGTCTAATAAGAGCCTCATCTAGAAGCTTATTCTAGAATGTATGGTAGGTGTGGTAGGTGTAGAATTATTGTATGGTAGGTGTTGAATTATTGTGTGGTAGGTGTGGAATTATCGTAACCATTGGATTGAATTATGGTGGCACAATCCTAGCCGTTAATTTAGGAGGTGCCACTAGTATAAATAGGGTGGAGTCTTTGAGTTTGTATCAAGCAAAGAAAATAAAGTGAAGCTTCTTCCATAAATTTCTAGCCTTCGCCAAATCCCAAAAGCCTCTCCATTCCAACAAAGTGGTATCGAGCCTAAAGGTTCCTTTATAGAGCAATGGCAAATGGTGGTATGGTTTCTTCCAAGTCCCGATGCTTAAGGAAAGCATCTACGACAATTGGAGTATCAAGATGAAGGCACTTCTGGAGCGCATGATGTTTGGGAGGTTGTGGAGAAAGGCTACGATGAGCCAAGCGACGAGTCCGCTCTATCCACAACACAAAAGGAGAGCTTAAGAGACTTGCGAAAGAGAGACAAGAAGGCTCTCTTCCTCATCTATCAAGCTTTAGATGAAGATGGTTTTGAGAAGATCTCAAGTGCTACTTCGGCCAAGCTAGCATGGAAGAAGCTCGAGGTTTCGTATAAAGGAGAAGAGAAGGTTAAAAAGGTACGACTTCAAACTTTAAGAAGTCAATTTGATATTTTGCATATGAAAGAAGACGAGTTGGTCTCCGATTACTTTTCTAGAGTCATTACAATTTCCAATCAACTAAAAAGAAATGGAGAGAAGTTAGAAGATGTGGCTATCATGGAAAAGATTCTTCGTTCATTAGATTCAAAATTGGATAGTATCACAACTATTATCGAAGAAACCAAGGATTTACAAGCCATGACGATAGAGCAACTTCTGGGTTCATTGCAAGCCCATGAAGAAAAGAAGAAGATGAATGAAGATATTGTCGAACAACTTCTCAAGACGAATATTCAACCAACTCTAAAAGATGAAAGCTTCAACAATATTAGAAGCCAACATGGAAGAGGTGGTGGACAAGGACGAGGTCATGCTAGCAAGCAAGGGTGGGGTTCCAACAATAACTATGAGAAAGGAGAAAGATCTACAAGAGGACGTGGTCGAGGGCGCTCATATTCGAGGTACGATAAATCTCAAATTAAGTGCTATAATTGTAACAAGTTCGGGCATTATGCAAAAGAATGTAGAGCTCCTACAAAAAAGTTTATGAAAGAGTCAACTACATAGAAGAAAAGAGAGAAGAAGATGGCACGCTACTACTAGCATACAAGGACAATGAAAGAGGTGAAGATAGTACATGGTACCTGGACACCGGTGCAAGCAACCATATGTGTGGGAGACGAAGCATGTTCGTAGAGCTTCGACGAATCGATAAGCGGCAATGTGTCGTTTGGAGATGAGTCCAAGATAGAGGTGAAAGGCAAAGGTAATATTCTCATCCGCCGTAAAAATGGGAAGCATCAATTTATTTCTAATGTTTACTTTGTACCGAATATGAAGAACAACATCTTGAGTTTAGGGCAACTATTGGAGAAGGGATATGATATTCACTTGAAAGAAAACACTCTCTTCTTAAAAGACAATATTGGTAACTTGATTGCTAAGGTGCCAATGTCTAAAAATAGAATGTTCTTGCTTAACATTCAAAACGATATTGCCAAATGTCTCAAGACTCGTTATAAAGATGCTTCTTGGCTTTGGCATCTTCGATTTGGGCATCTCAAATTCGGAGGACTCGAATTGCTTTCAAAGAAAGAGATGGTGAGAGGCTTACCTTGCATCAACCACCATGATCAATTATGTGAAGGATGTTTACTCGGAAAGCACTTCAGAAAAAGCTTTCCAAGGAGTCAAGTTCAAGAGCCCAAAAGCCTCTTGAGCTCATACATACAGATGTGTGCGGTCCAATAAAGCCAAACTCACTCGGTAAGAGCAACTATTTCCTTCTCTTCATAGATGATTTCTCACGAAAAACATGGGTGTATTTCTTAAAACAAAAATCGAGAGGTTTTTGGAATGTTCAAAAAGTTTAAGGCAGATGTAGAAAAGGAGAGTGGTCTCAAGATCAAAGCTATGCGATCTCGATCGAGGAGGAGAATTCACTTCGAAAGAATTTCAAGAATTCACGTGAAGCCAACGGAATACGTCGACTTCTAACTGTTCCAAAATCCCCCCAACAAAATGGAGTAGCAGAAAGAAAGAATAGAACCATCCTTAACATGGCAAGAAGCATGTTAAAAAGCAAGAAATTACCGAAGAAGTTTTGGGCAGAAGTAGTCGCATGTGCTGTTTATTTGGCTAACCGATCACCAACAAGAAGTGTGTGGGGAAAGACACCACAAGAAGCATGGAGTGGAAGGAAGCCCGGAATCTCTCATCTGCGAGTTTTTGGATGCATAGCTCATGTACACATACCCGACGAAAAAAGAAGCAAGTTGGATGATAAGAGCGAGAAGTTCATCTTCATTGGTTACGACACCAACTCGAAAGGCTACAAGCTATACAATCCAAATACAGTGAAGTCAATCATCAGCAGAGATGTCATATTCGATGAAGGAGGAGAATGGGATTGGGAATCACATGACGAGGACTACAACTTTTTCCCATACTTGCAAGAAGAAGACGTAGAGCAGCCACGGATCGAACAAACAAGAGAAGAGTCTACTACTCCACAAACAACATTAACTACAAATACTCAAAGTGACTCATCGCCATCAAATTCAACAGAAAATTCAAGTGAAAGAGTACCACGCTTCGAAGATTACAAGATCTTTATGAGGTAACTAACAATCAAGATAATCTTACTCTTTTTGTCTCTTTGCCGATCGTGAGCCCATGGATTTCCAAGAAGCCATACAAAGCAAGAAGTGGAAAGATGCAATGGATGAAGAAATCAAGGCAATCGAGAAGAACGACACATGGGAGCTAGCTTCACTTCCAAAAGGGCACAAGATAATTGGTGTGAAATGGGTGTACAAAGCAAAGAAGAATTCCAAAGGAGAAATTGAAAGATACAAAGCAAGATTGGTGGCAAAAGGCTACGATCAAAGAGCGAGCATCGACTATGATGAGGTATTTGCCCCTGTTGCTCGATTAGAAACTATTAGACTAATCATCTCTTTGGCAGCCCAAAATAAGTGGAGAATACATCAATTGGATGTAAAATCTGCCTTTTTGAATGGAATACTTGAAGAAATAGTCTACATTCAGCAACCACCGGGATATGAAGTCAAAGGACAAGAAGACAAGGTTCTAAAGCTAAAAAGACTCTCTACGGGTTGAAGCAAGCACCAAGAGCATGGAATAGTCGAATAGACAAGTATCGCAAGAGAAGGGCTTCATAAAGTGTCCTTACGAGCATGCTCTTTACATCAAGAATAATGATGGAAATGTCTTGATTGTTTGTTTATATGTTGATGACTTGATCTTCACAGGAAATAATCCAAATATGTTTGAAAAGTTCAAAGAAGCGATGACGAAGGAGTTCGAGATGACAGATATTGGGCTCATGACATATTATCTTGGCATCGAAGTCGAGCAAACGTAGGATGGAATTTTCATCTCTCAAGAAGGTTATGCAAGGGAGATATTGAAGAAGTTCAAGATGGATAATAGCCAACCTATAAATACCCCTGTAGAATGCGGAGCCAAGCTATCAAAGTATGATGAGGAAAAAGAATTGATCCAACGGTTTTCGAGAGTTTGGTTGGAAGTTTGCGCTACTTGACATGCACAAGGCCAGATATCCTTTATGCTGTTGGATTTGTCAGTCGCTACATAGAGACTCCAACTGCTACCCACCTGAAGACCGCTAAAAGAATTATGCGCTATATCAAAGGTACAATTGATTTTGTCTTACTTTACTCATCATCTAACAATTTCAATCTTGAAGGATATAGCGACGGTGATCGGGCCGGAGACATGGATGATCGAAAGAGCACTACGGGGTTCGTGTTCTTCATAGGAGATACCGCTTTCACTTGGATGTCAAAGAAACAACCAATTGTCACTCTTTCTACGTGTGAAGCAGAAGGCGATCAAAATTTTTGTCGATAACAAGTCTGCAATAGCGCTAGCAAAGAATCCAGTTTTCTACGATAGAAGCAAGCACATTGATACGCGCTATCAATTCATCAGAGAATGCATCGAAACAAAAGGAGATACAAGTGCAGTACGTGAAGTCTCAAGATCAAGTTGCTGATATATTTACCAAGCCACTCAAAAGTGAAGACTTTATTAAATTGAGAAGTTTACTTGGAGTCACAAAATCAAGTTTAAGAGGGGGTGTTGAAATTTAAACTTGATTTTAGTTGTTTTAAAAGTCTAATAAGAGCCTCATCTAGAAGCTTATTCTAGAATGTATGGTAGGTGTGGTAGGTGTAGAATTATTGTATGGTAGGTGTTGAATTATTGTGTGGTAGGTGGGGAATTATTGTAACCATTGGATTAGAATTATGGTGGCACAATCCTAGCCGTTAATTTAGGAGGTGCCACTAGTATAAATAGGGTGGAGTCTTTGAGTTTGTATCAAGCAAAGAAAATAAAGTGAAGCTTCTTCCATAAATTTCTAGCCTTTGCCAAATCCCAAAAGCCTCTCCATTCCAACATATATGAGTGTCGGTAGAGATTTATGGAGGTGTTCAAATGAGGGGATGTAGTGGGTAGTTCTAGTGGACATGCATTCGATTGGTGAGATGAACGGTTGTTAGTAGGCTATCGGTACAAAAAGTATATGGTTATGAGTTTGATGTAGTAGGACACCAATATCTCTATAAGGAGTTTGTGCTTTCATTTCACAACTTTGTTTTGTTCGGGTGTATGTGAGCAAAGTATTGGTGAAAAACGTCATTTTCGGTAAGAAACTAGTTGAGGTTGTGATTGTTATATTCTCCTCCACCATCAGAGCAAAGAATTTTCATATTGGTATCGATTTTATGTTGTAGTAACGAATGAAATTTTTGGTGATCAGTGGTGTTTGAGATTTTGCATGGATAAGAAATACCCAACAAAATCGAGAAAAGTCATCAACAAAAACGTCCTTCTCAATTGAAAGTCTATTCTAGTTTTCCCCTGATTTCAAATTAAGCATGCATGTAACATAAAGATGCATGAAAGTAGAGTTTGATGAGAAACTAAAAAACAAACAAATGAATTTAATGTGCCATAAAGATTAATAAAAGATGAGTTTAAGGACTACACATATATATATCGACAAAAAATTTGTTATCGCCATTTTTTTTACAAATCATTTATCATAAATATTCTTATTTATTTTAAATCTACTGATGGATATTCCATCATAACTATTTATACAAAAAAAAAAAAAAAAAACCCCCCAACAGAATCATGCCACCTCCTAGATTTTGTTCTTTCATCCTTATTTCTCCTCAATGAGGGCCTAGTTCATTTCGCCTTACTCCATCTTTCTCTATCACTCTCAACAATTCGAGAAATTGTTACGTATAAACATTGCACTTATGGATAACGGTAGATGGAGAGGCCACTTCACATAGACTTGATGGTGTTTGGTCTCCCCATCCACCGTTGTCTGTACAATGAAATTTAACTCCAATTTTTTTCTCTCAGTCTTTACACCCCTTTTTTTGTGCTGATACCATAATAGTAGACTCATGTGTCAGTGTCTCTCTTCCTCTCAAGATTAAAAATATCTAAGAGTTTTTAATATTTAAATAATTTTGCATTAAAATTCAAAAGATGATGAACTTCTAAAATTCAAATTCTCTTAAATTTGTATTTTTGTTCGGTTTAATTTAATTTGATGTTCATATATTTAACATGCCAACTGAAACAACACTACATTACATACTTAGCAGATTTTACTCAACTCATCAGAAATATGTAATTGTCAATCAAGATAACTATAATGCCAAGGAATAGACTAAGAAAAGAATTTACTATAATATCACTATTTTAAGTTTTTAACAGTTTATAATCCTAATTTTCAAGCATAGGTGATATATTTATAGATGCAAACATTATAATTTAGAAGTTATACATATAATCACACAGGAGTTGTGTGGTATGTATATAAATATCGGAACGACTTTTGATCTAATCGTTGTAGTTTTCAAGCATACTCTATGGAAACACTCTTAGGATCGGTGTGAACTCCTCAGAAGTTATTATCTCAAAGTAACAAAATGGTGTGGATAGTATGCCAAAACGGAAAATCTCTCGATGAGTGAGAGTTCAAGCTGTTACAAAGCTGGTGTTGCTTTTAGCTCTACATAAATATTTAAAAAAATATATTGATATTGTTATGCTCTTAGATGACTCTTACTAAAAGGCATAAGATTTATAATCATAAATAAATTTAAAAATTATGTCTTTCAAGTCCAACTTAAAATTCCCTTTGATTTATACATTTTGTCAGGTGATATTAGAGCTGATTGTTCAACTTACAGTACTGATTTATGTGATTTGGGACTTTGTTTAATCTCAATAATAAAGGCTCACAATATAGGCCATATTTTGTTGATTTTTTTCTTTTTTCTTTCCATATTATAAGCTTTATAGAACTTACAAGGCACGTGGATGATGAATACTGCTACATGTAAACCAGGCTTTGTCTTTCACAAGTACTGCATTTATGCAGATGACAGACACTTTCATTATATATATATATATATATATATATATATATATATATATATATATATATATATATATATATATATATAACAACCTAATAAATTTCTTCATCTAACCAAGAACACCAATAAATTAAGAATTTTAATGCTACAATTAGTATAAAATTATTAAAAAATAATGCTATGATGCTTCCATAAAGTAGAAACTATTGAATATATGCCAAATATCGCATCATACAATTAATTAGATGCACAGCAAAATATTTCTCTAAATGCTTTGAAGTTTCTGAACTCTATGAATTAAAGTCCATCAGTCCTACAGATAGATGTTAATAGTTAATAGATAGTTCATTAAAATTATGTAATCTCAATTATATTTGCATTTTAATACTTTCAGATATCTGTTATTGTCAGTAATCAGTTGGAATTGCAAAGTTGTTTCTTAATATAAACACAAATGCAAGATAATTATTCAATTAAGTTGCAAATTTGACTTTCAAAGTCCATGATTAATGGTTAAGAAAGGCTAATGATAATAATGCTTTTGACTGACATTGTAAAACAAGTTTAAAAATTTTGTTTTTACAATCATTTACTTATTTTAAAGGAATCCATCTCTTCTATATATTGTGGAGGATAACTTAAGCATAAATTTAATTATTAAGTACGTAATTAAGGAAGCACCATTTTCATGCTTACAGCTTAAGATGTTATATCAGCTGAACAAGAACAAGCTGAAAGCAGATGCTGTATGAGCTACCAAGCATTCCAGGGTTTAACAAAAGATAAATTTTACGTGCGAATAAGGTCTGTGCTGATAGTTGCAGATTTGGTGTTATTGTGGTAGTATTTACCATAATACCACCAAACTACACATACATTATCCGCATGTAATACTTCCTTCAATTATTAGAGTTTACTCATTTTTCTTTCAAAAAATTGTTAAATGAGTTTTCCAGTATGTACTGATCACAAGTAATGATGATGATGATGATGATGATGATGATGATGATGATGATGATGGGCATTTACATACATACCACACAAATCTTATATACATATATATATCTAATATCTAAACTTTCATATTTACATACATAACGCTCAAATATTCTTTAGTATCACATCAAAAATAGCACTATCACAGGCATTTTAAATGCAAAATACACCTTTTTCATGCATAGATTCTTAAAACAAAGTGTTATAAATGTAAATATCAGATTTTAGGTGTTAGATATGTACATGAATAAGAATAGTGTGGTATGTGTCTACATTTCTATGATAATAATAACAATAAAATAATGATAATAATAATAAATAACGCAGCAGGCTGGACAAAGCATTTATGAAAGATATCATAATGTCAACTTTGGTTCATTATTTTTCTTATAAGAAGAAAAAGAACTAACCACAAGTTTTGGAACTTAGTCATATACATATCATGACTTAGAAGTTTTGAGCCAACCTAAAAACTACTCCTTTTTAATGGCCATTGTTAAGTATAATTCCCTTTCAAACAAGAAAGAAATTTTTGCAAGCAACTAAATACGTCATATTTGTCTGCCATTGTTGAAATCAAAATTTTCTGCAAACAAAATATCAAGCTCTAATTGTTTGAGAAGAAAGTCAAGCACGAAGAGTGAGGACAAGAGAGTAAAGAATAGTCTCTCTATTGAGAATTTGGCTTACATAATGAATTCAGATAGATTTTTATATGAGTTTGCTTAATTTGGCTAAGTCTTAACTAATGACTTTTTCTTTGTATGTGAGGATCATGCTAGCTTGTATTATAAAATAAGTTAACTCGGTACACTTTCATAAATAAAAAGGGGGAAATGTGCTTTGTTGGTAGAGCAATCTCTTTGAAGGTCATAAGTCCCCTCAGGTCCCGGGTTCGAATCCTCTGCAGGTCCAGTGTCTCCTTAAGGCAGGTGGTACTAGAATTTATTTGCACACCGTGTCGGCTCTCTGACCTTACTGAAGTTAGCGCTCGGTTCCGCCCGTCCATCATTCTTTGAGAAGATATATATATATATATATATATATATATATATATATATATATATATATATATATATAAATAAGAATTAAATGATATAATAATGATGTAATAATGAAATCTATACCAACTCAATATATAAAATCTTAAGCTTATAAATAATTTGAATATGATTTTAAATCAGAACTTTGAAATATTTACATAAATCTTTAACTTTTTGTCATTTAATCAAGATTAAAAAATAAAAAATTATTTAATATGATAGACATGTAGATCTACAAAAACCAAATTAGCTCACTAGTTCAACTACCAACTTTGGCTAGTTTTGTGTTAAAATAATTGTAATACTGAACTGAATTGACCAGGAGAATAGTTCACACTTGAATTCATCATACCAGCAAGTAATAAGATCCAATTTCTAAAGCCATGACAATAACTTGCTTAATCTGACCTTTGTAAGTATAGGAATAGGTTAGTACCCTTCTTCTTAATCATCAAAGAACTCGAGGATAAGAGATCCATTAGAACAAACTGAGAAAATTGCTTTGGAGAACAAGTCCAATAGAATGTCTGAATTATGATATGTACAAGTCACTTCACATGTTCTTGATTTGTATTTGCTTTTAATGCTTATTTCTTCCTTGCATATGTAAATAAGTTCAAGTGTTCTACACTTTTAACTGCCATTAATGAGCTACAAAGAGAAATATAAATAGTTTATGTTAAATATGTAAATACATAAAAATATATTTGCTGTATATCCTAATCTTCCTATTCTCTTAAATCTATCATTTTATATACTCTAATCACTTGTGTTCATATTATTAGTTTATCATGATCTATAACAGAAGAATTGCTTGTGAATCTAAATTTATGCCAAAATATTCAAAAGTTTGATTTTATTCATGTAATATTTCGCAAACCAATGTCAGTAAATACATGCAAAATATGATATAATAATTTTAGTCAAGTCATTTGAAAGTCTATATCCCTTTAAATCATAGTTATCCTTTCATGTAATCATATCTTTTGTAAGAAATATTTTATACACATCTCATTAATATATGATCAAATAATCATAATATTTTATTTAAATTGTATTTTCATAATTATTTTGGATGATATATGTTAACTAGTACTAACACTTGTCCAACATACATATATACACACCTATCACCACTTGGGAGTGTCATTTCTTCTTACTCAAACAATTAAATCATCTTATATCTTCTATATATATATATATATATATATATATAAGAACTTGAGTCAGTGGAACCGAAATTATTTCTTAATGAAATCGCCAATGCAAAAGAAGTATTGATATATGTTGGCAAATTTGACTTGACCAAGTCACAGACTGAGAGTTCAGAATGCTGCATTTATCTGAAAATAGTAAATATGAAGGTATAAAAGAGTAAAACTTTTGAAATCCACATTATTAGAGAAGACTAATGGGATACTAATGTATTTATCTGACAACAAAAACCAAGTTTAAACCATTTAATTTACTTTCAGTAGAATAAAAAAAATTATCTCTTTTAATTTGTTTATAAGATATCCTGATTTCCATCAAGATAGACTTACAAAAAATTGAATTTGAGTCAAGATTAATGTTGTATGTGAAAACTTTGTGTTGTTCACATTAATTTCAGAATAAATAAATTAATTTTTTGTGTATTTAAGTATAACTATTAATTATTAAGATATTCTCGTGTAATACTCTTTTAAAAATACCAATAATTTTGTTAACTCCACATTAAAAAATCATAAAACAGTTTCACATAATTCTTATGTGTCCAGAAATTAGGGCAAAGAAAACGCAAGAATCAAGAGCAAATACAAGGATTTAACGAGGTTTAGCAATTTGCCTTCTTCCTCGAAAACAAGAGGCCGGCTTTATGATTTCACGAAAAAACTGTACATCCTCTTATGACTACAAATACAATATATATATATATATATATATATATAACTCTAGCGTACAAAATGTAGTTTCAACATTACAAATACTCCACTCTGCTCGCGATCTCTATTTCGCTGGCTTGCTCCGTTCCGCTCCAGTATCTGTGTCTTATCTGGTATATGACCCATACCTAACATTATGTCTTTACATATCCCAACTCAAAGTTTGAAATTTACACTTATAGCAGTTTGTTGTAACATATTTCGCATTAAAAAAGATAGCCATGGTAAACATTTGACTGATACACATGTAAACATGAATGTTTAGGTGCTAGATATATGTAAATACACAACAATTGTGAGGAATGTATGTAAATGCCCCATAAAATATCATATAAAACAAGCGTCTGAATTTGGTTGATTGGTATACACTATACCCCCATTTACTTCAGCACTCATTTCAATAAAAGTTTGAAATTCTTAACATTATATTAAATGATATCATTACTTGAGCAAAAAAATTTGCATTTTGTTGTTTATATATAAATAATATATTATCCACCTATCAACAAAGCAAAATCAGATTATCATGATTTTTCGATCCATAAACTAATCTGTCTTGACTTATTTTGGCTGATATTAAGTCAAACAAAAACACTAGTCTGGCTCAACATTTATTGAAGATTGAAGATTTGATGAAGTCAACTTTGGTAGGATTACTTTACTTGTAAGCTGGAATATACATATATATATATATAAAAGGTTGTAAAACCTAGTTATATCTACATCACCACTTGATGTTCATTTAATATCAGCATGAAGACTTTGTCTGTTTTAACGGCCTTCTATTACTTTCCTTTCAAACCAGAAGCAATCTTGAGAAGAAAAAAAATACAAAATTTTTTGTAAAGGGAAATCAAGATTTTGTTAGAGAAACTAAGAAAATTCAAGGAGCAAGATTAAGTGAGAAAGGTGAGTCGAACCAAACAACTAACAAAATAAATTTGAGAGAAAAATTGCGTCAAGGGGTTTCGGTAATTTTAAAATTACTTCATTGACCATGCATTTTTCAATGACCATATGTTTGTAGGCAAGGATTGGGGTCGCTGTTGCAGATTAGCTATGATGTGTCATCAAGTAAGTTTTATCAAATGCATTTTGAGTTAAAACAACATGAATTCAAATGCAAGCTCATATGAGCCCCGAGATTTCAATCGATTTATAGTTATAATGGGCATCTCAACTAGACAAACCTAATGACACTCAAAGTAATTCAATTCGAGTTTAAATTAATTATCCTAGATTGAATATTTGAAGACTTTGGTAAATCAATTAAGGGTGCGTTTGGGGCAGCTTTGTCGTTGTGTCGCATTTTGAAAAAGCTAAAAATCATGTTTGAAAAACGCGGTGTGGTAGTTTATTGGAATAATTTCATTAAAAGTTGGTCGCAGGTCCGACCCCTCGACCCTCATTTGGTCGAATGGCTTATTACAAAGTTGTGTGGTATTTCCTCCTCTGTCGTACTCCTCCTCACTCGGGTCTCTATGCGAAATTATGAATATATGCTTTCAAATGGGGGTAATGCACAAGTGCATTTATTTCTTTCTATGAAGTTTGGTTGTTTGTGGTCTTTGCTATTTTGGCTATTTGATCTTTGTCATTTTGACTCTTAGCTCATTGGAATTTTGGCCCTGTGATCTTTGATATTTTGGCAATGCTCTATATAATTTTTGTTGTTTCTGAAGATGATTCTGTTTTGTGGCTCTCCTCTATGGAGAAATCAAAGCATTCAATTTTTTGGTGATGATACTTGCGGTTTGTGGCTTTTCTCTGTGAAGGAATTAAATTATTCATTATTCTGGTGATGATATTTGTTTTTTGTGGCTTTCCTCTATGGAGGAATTGAAGTATGTGGGTGGCTAATGGTGCTTGACTGCCATTGTCTATGTGAGTGGCTATTGGTGTTTTGTGGCCATTCTCTTTGATGGGTTGCTATTAGTAGTTTGTGGCTGATGCACCAAAAATATGTTAGATTTTTCATATATATTTTGTACTCATATTTAGTGATATTACACTTTAAAGGAAGATTTTTCATATATATTTTGTACTCATATTTAGTGATATTACACTTTAAAGGAAGATATTTTCATGTTTTGTTGCATGTATGATGATTTTAGGCATTTGGAGCAAAATGAAGCAAAAATGAACGAATTTGAAGCGAAAAGAGGAAAAATCCAGAATTTTGTGTGCCAACGGCGCCAAAAAACGGCGCTGACGGCTCCTAATGTCGGTGGAAGCCAAATTCAATGCATTTGGATGAATTTTGAAGGGTTGCTTGAGGCATCTCTTGAGGAATTCCTCCCTAAATTATTTTAAAGTGAATTTGGTGGCAGAAAAGTGTGTGAAAGTGTGTAGAAGTCAGAGTTTGGTCATTATAGAGAGTTTAGAGTCTAGGGTTTGGTGTGAGAAAGTGTTGTTTTGTGAGGGATTCTTCTCTAAGAGTTATAGGAGGAGAAGGAAAGTGAGAGATTGCTTCTTCCTTACTGTTTTAAGAAGGAATTGTGTGTTGTTGTGAAGAGGGAAAGAAATTCAAAGGAACTTCAAGGGAGTTGCTTGGGGAAAAAATTGAGATAAGTTGTGTTAACTTCTTGTTGTTTGTATGACTTTGCTTTTATATATACAATTCTTATTTTGTCATATATTTCTCATGAATTCTGAGTAGATTTTTTTGTCTTTATCCTTAAAATGAGATATGGTGAAGTGATAATTTAGATTGGATGTGTCATGTGAATATTAAGAAATTGTGATGATTTTTCACTTCGTACTTCATTTACTTTTCGATCTGGCCAATTGAATTGTTAAAATTTGTTATGAAACATACAATCCGAGAGAACTATGTGTTATAAAATAAAAGTAAAGATTACATTCAATGTCCATGAATGAGTGATGTAGTTCATGAGGGTTGAGTGTAAATAAATAGAAAACATGGTTTATTGGGCTAGAATTGAAGATTTTAGGGTGACAAACTAAGATCCTCAATTTTGTCCTTTTATTTGGAAATTAAAGCGAGATTTTGCTTTCAGCGAAGGAAAGTGGGAGCTCTGAAGTAAGAGCTAGTATCCTCCCAGCTTAACCACAGATTTAAGGACTAAACTTAAGATTAGTCCATGTTCTTTATAGCACTCATAAGAGGGTAAAAAATATGTATGCTTCTATTTGATACAATACAAAATTTCACCAATCTTTATCATTCACTCATCATAACATCATTGTAAGGGGATGACACTTTCTCCAAATTTCAATCTTTCAATACAAAAACTTAGTTTAGTGATAGTTAATTTTATCTCAAATTTAGAAAGTACTTTAGTGATCTTAGAATCATTAGCATCATTAAACTTTAACAAATTTAGTATTTATTATATGTGTATTGTAATTTGAATATTGGATTTTTGTGTTATGCTTTAAAGATTTATGTCCTCCCTGAGGGATCGATAACTAGGACTCCATTAAAGACCTGTATTACTTGAGCGATAAGTATACTTGTGTATAGATTTGTTGCTTTCTTAATAAACTGATTATACTTTGTGAATGAACTGAAAATACTTTGTTAATTACTAATTTAAGACAACTGCGATCAATGCCTATGTCGGTTGCTATGTGGTGGGTAGTGTGTTGGCGGTGAGGTGATTTGGTATATTGGTATGGTGATGGTGGTAGTGTGTAGATCAGTGTGGTGGTTGTGATAGTGTTGATGGTGTGATTATGGTGGCTTGTTGGTGTGGAGATGGAGGTTCGGGCTATGAATTTAGCTATAAAATTGTTAATCGCTTGAAGATTAATTTGAATTTTGGCTCAGATCAAGATCGGATCGGAATAAATGAGCTGAGCTACGAGCCGAATTTTTTGATCGAATTTTTTGAAGCCAACCTTAGCTCGGTTCAAAATTGAATCGTTAACATCATATGGCTATAAATTTAGTGAATCTAATTCGAAGATAGTTAATTGCTAGAAAATTGATTCAAATTTTGGCTCAGATAGAGACAGAATCGAAATAAATGAGCCAAGCTACGAGCGAAAATTTTGGATCAAAATTTTTTTGAACTGTTTTTATGCTGACCCTAGCTCGGCTCAAAATCAATCATTTAACAACACTAGTGTTTGTGTGGCGGGTTAGTTCTGATGATTTTGGTAGTATTGTGGTGGTGGTGGTGATGATGTGTTGGGTTAGTTGTGGCGGTTGTGGTAATTTGTTGTGTTGGTGATGATATGTTGGGTTGGTTGTGATGGTGGTTGTGTCTTGATAGTGTGGTGGGGGTGGCCTATTGGTGTTGTGGTGATGGTGTGTTGGGTTGGTTTTGGTAGCGTTGTTGTGGTGGTGTTGGTGTGTGTAGATAGGGGAGGTGGTGGTGATGTATTGTTGGTGTAATGATGGTGTTGTTGGTGGATGGAGTAGTTGTGAATTGTCTGTTCTTTTTTGTTTTCTTTCCAAATATGAGTTTTTAATTTTACTTTTTTATGTTTTCATGAAATTTTTTTTTATTGTATGCTACAAATTTATGTTGCTTATCTCTATTCATACTGGTAGATGGGATGGGTAAAACAAAAAAAAAATGCTTCGCCTGTCATGGGGGATAAACATATTAAGCTAATATTTTGTGAGTGTTATCCATGAATGAGAGATGTAGTTCATGGGGATTGAGTGCAAATAAATAGGGAAATATATTTTGATGGGCGTAGAATTGGAGATTTCAGAGTGACAGGTTGAAATTCTCAATTTGGTCCTAATGTTTAACAATTGAAACGAGAGTTAGCCTTCAGGTGAAGGGAAGTGGGAGCTCTAGAGTGAGAGCCGGTATCCACCCAGCCTAACCACGGATTTGAGGACTAAACTTAGGATTAGCCAATGTTCTTTATACACTGAAATATAGGTAAAGAATATCAATGCTCCTATTTGGCACAATATATTTGTATCACTAATCAATGTTACAATAATCATCACATTATGAATGGAGAGGGGGAAGATTCTTTCTTGCAACTGAACTTTGTTATAAATTTAGTCTTGTGTTAGTTTAACTTGCTAGAATTTAGAATGTGTTTTGGTAGAAATAGTAACTGAACTTGTTTGTCTTTACTTTAAGAATTAAACCACTTGCAAATATTAGTAAAGGGCTGACATAATATAATAAAAAATTTCAAGGATAGCACGTGAAGTAAATATCATAGGATGCGTTGAAAAATAAGTGAGATCAGTTAAAAAAGGACTAGAAAATATGGAAAGAGTTGAAGCGAAGATCCATGGGCTTGGGTTGGGATTTGATAAAGCTAATTATTTGATGCTTCAGAGGAATGTTGGGCTGAGAGATTTGAGGTGAGGACTTATGATACATCATGTCATTCTCCATTTATAATCCTTGTAATTACATCAACATATCAATCACACATTAACTTGTAGGTCATGTCAAAAGCAAAAAAAATTAAATTTAGTGGCATTGACCTTGAGCTTGAAGAGAAGTTGGATTATATGTGTGGTGGAGTCATGTTAACAGGAGATCATACATTGGCCCCAAGCAAGAGAGGGTTCGCTTCCAGAGTTGAGCATGTTAATGGCGAGAATACCGAATACTCCAATTAAGGTCCCATCCTTAACCTTAATGAAGCTGAATCAATTAGTTAATCCAAACGACCTAAGGTTGAGAGAAAAAAAAGATAGTGAAGTTTTCATTAGAATCCAAATTTCATAATTAGTTGTTTCATGCACTAATTACACTAGCACATCACGAGCAACTTTTATTCAGCAAGTCATGCAAATTCTAAAAGAAACTCCAGAAATTTACGAGGACGTGTCCTTTTACTTATTGCTTGAAGACCCAACTAGGAGAGAATGCTTTATGTCGATGGTCCCTGATTGTAGAGTCAATTACTTCTCTATTCCATGACAATCAAAATGCATGAATTTTAATTTATTTTTCAGACACTTAATTTTTATTTTTTCTGGGAAAATGTTACATGTTACTTTCATTATGCTTGAATTTTATTAGTTAGGTACATTTATTTTTTTCAATATACTTTAACTAATTTGGAGTTATTTATAGGTGTTAGTAGCATAAATAATGAAAGACATGGATAAAGAGAAACATAAAAGAAGAATTTCAGCTACGTTATGCTTAATGTATGACTGCTACAATTCATATTGCTTGCTCTTTTTGCATAACATTTGCATACATTAGTGAAAAGTGGATTGGAGAGTAGATTGCGTGTCACTTGACCATATTTAAAAATAGATTCCAAATGACAGCCTGTATTCATCGATTTATTAGAAAACTGTACAGGAATCATGGACTCATGGCTTCACCAGGATGACTTCTAGGGAAGTGTTAGCAATAACCTTCTATAATTTTTCACAGAATGAATATATGAGAGGAGTCATGGATCGATTGCACTCATTTGAAACAATCAACGAATATTATTTAATTGGTTAAGGTGAGTTTATATCAGAAATCATCAAACCTAAGGGTCCAGCATTCCAAAGGACTCCCATAAAAATCTCACAAAACCTTCATTATATGTCATATTTTAAGATAAATCAATACATTCATACTTACATGACTTTAACTGAACAAAGAAATTCAAATGCTTTTGTTAAGTTCTTTATAATTATATTGGAGTGATTGATGGAACACGTGCAGATACACATGTGTCGAATAATGAAAAGAACACATTTATCGGGCGATGCGGTTCACCAACAAAAAATGTCATGGTTGTATTACACTTTAACATATGCTTCACTTTTATTAAGACCAAATAGGAAGGAAGTGCATACGATACCTGATATTTAAATTTTCTACAAGAACTCAGAAATATAACTTTCCGTACCCACCCCACATAAATATTATTTGGTGGAAGCTGAATATCCGTTACAGAGAGGGTTTCTCAAACCATTTTCTAATACCAAATACCACATTCCTAACCGGTGTCGCTATAATCAACTTAAATATTTCTAAAACATACTTCCTCTCTCATCTCTTTAACTCGACACTTTTAAAACTAAACCTACTACAACGAGAAACTTGGAGCATGCACAGTAGGCAGCTCAGCCATCTTCAACAGCAAAACACATTAGATTAAATAACAAACCATAGGACTTCGAGATAGTTTTCCTAGTGCAACATAAATCCTCACTTTATTCCTTTAGGCCTTTGCACTTTGTGCAATATAAGCCCTAACTCGTCTTAGGTTCCAAGGTTGTCATCGAATGTGACATAAATCTTCCTATCTTCCAGGTCATTCACATGATTGGTATCAAGTGGATGTAAGCCCTAAATAATTAAATTGGCAAGATGAAATACTAAATAACTATCTTAAATTAGAGCCAAAACATAGGATAGTTTGGGAAAACATAGAGATTTCTATCGGGTCTAAGTCTTTCCCCTAGCCATCTTTTCCTTTGGACTCCTACAATAACTGTTCTGAAACTTGAGTCACTCACCTATTAGATTTCCTATTACCACATTTTTTTTAAGATCCTACTTTTCGGAAGTCATGAATACAATATTTTCTGATCTAAATCAATAGTTTTCTTAGGTGACTTCGGTTATCTAAGATGTAATTAACTATATAAGCTTGCCCTTATAGGGAACTTAAAGACCCCATATTAATATAAACCATATTTAGTTGCTTCATACTAGTTATGGGAAATTTTCGGTCAACATAATTGGTTCGCAAACCAAACGGTCATGAATTCTTTAGTTTATTTGATCGAACCTCATTAGTAAGCAATGTGTTTATCCTTCGAGATGGATGCACGACTTGAAATGTAGAGCTCGATTATTTAAACTATTGTTTATATGAGATCGATTTGATTTCATATTTCAAGATTAAAAAATGATATTTTCTTAAAATATTTATATATTTAGATAAATTAAAACCCCAAACCGATTTGGCGACCGACACAGCCACCAATAGTCACCATCGACTCCTCGTAGTCATCGTTGACCGTAAGCTTTGTTGACCTCACAATTTAGTCAACCTTTTACTTAATTTATATACCGTTGAACTTTGCTTGAGCTCAAAATTAATTAAACTATAATTTAAATTTAAACTAAAATAAAATTAAACAAAAATCAACATTAACCAAAATAAAAATCAAACTAAATACAACCAACTTCAGTCAAATCCTCAAATTGATGTAAAAATTAGCCTTAACCAACAAACACCGCGAAATTATTAGTTTCTCCACAGATCGACATTGAGTTTGAAACTTCATTCAAGAGTTGTGATGTTTGTTATCATATATAAAAACCAACAAATAGATGTGAAGATCATATGATAAATTTTTTATGTGAAACTTTTCACTTCAAGCTTTCATGCATGAATAGTATTCCATGGCATCCAAGAAACCATTGTTTTCTCCCCAGACCAATCCGGTGATCAAAAATATATTAAGAGTGGTCTGGGGAGAAACTTTTCACTCTCAATTTGCCCAAACTTATTTATATATTTAATTTGAAGCGACTAAGAGTAAAATATATATAAATCATTTTGGTTAATCTCCTTGCATCCTTCTCTTTCAAATAAGCTAAATTTATCACTTTGACCTTTACCACCCAATTCACTGTTGGCCTTCACGTATATGGTCACCATTACACTCTGTTGAGCACCATCAGTCACCGTTCTCTTGCCTCAGCGATCTTCTATAATCTTTGTCAGGCGTGTTATACTCCACTCAATTCACTGTTGGCCTTCACGTATATGATGAACCTCCTCAGTCATAGCAGCGATCTACCTGACGGTATTTATGTAAATTTTTAATGCACACGGAAGTTGTTATGTACATAAAGTTGAAGAATAGGGGTTAGATATGTAAATACATAAGAATTGAGTGATATGCATGTAAACTTCGGAAAAATAAAACAATACGCGGGGTGTTGTCAAATCCGTGTGCATGGCAACTAGAATTAAACTTTACTAGTAACATTTGGGCATGAGGCTTGTGAAGTCTTGACTTATATTTCAAACATAGCTAAAATATCTTAAAATAATAACTTAATTCATGAAATAATTTGAATTATTTTAAATTTTTTAAGCTTCATTTAATTAACATTTATATGAGTTTGAAAGCTTAAATCCATATTAAAACTTCGATGATTATGCCCTATGATCACGAGTCACCGATTGTCGATGGTCAAAAGCGGCATGAGGTGAAGACTGACAGTGGATAACTGTGGGTGACGAGCGGTGGTCAGCAACTACGGATGTCAGAAATTATCGACGGGCTGGCCTTCACTCTAGAACGGTCTCTAGAATTCCTCTTCCCCGCTCTCTCAAGTGAAGAGTGGGGAATCTGATCGAACGACCACTATTGTTCCCACTTGATCATAGGGCATTTTTAGTATTATAAGTATCGTAATATCATCAAAATTGAGTGATTTTATGTTTGATTATAAATATGTCAAATTTAGAGTTCATTTGACGATTCATTTGATGATCCAAAGCTTCCAAATAAACTTCAAGGGTTTGACTAGACCATATTGACCCAATTTTGATATCATTGAGTTCATATTGTCGAGGCAGTTACTTTGATTATATATTTGTTGACTCTGGGGCTCTGTATGATCTAAAATTCTGATTTAGAATCTTTATTATTCAAAATTACATTGAGAATCGTGTTGGTTGATAAAAATTTCTTCGATGACTCATCAATATTTGATTAAAGGGAACTTTGCATACTTAACACAAAATTCTTATGTATTTACATATCAAACCCCAAGATTTTAATATTTACACTTTTATACATTGGTGTCACAAACCTATACATGCAAAGGTGTGCTTCACTTATAAAAATGTTGTAAGATAGTATTTTTGATATGATGTTAAAATTGCGTGTTAGATACACATGTAAATAAAAATTTTTACGTGTATATATATATGTAAATTCATAAGAATTATGTGGTATGCTTGTAAATTCCCCAATATTAAAAAATCAAATTAAGGGAGAAATAGAGCTACGTGCGGAGTTTAGTCAAATCGCGCCACGTGGCGCGTGGCAAAAAGGAAAAATAATTTGCCCTGTAACGCAGGGAATATTCTCTCCATGTTATTCCGCGTTATTCACGTGTTATTGTGTGTTATTAAGGTGTTATTGTGTGTTATTAAAGTGTTATTCTGTTCTGAGAATATTACCGGTGTTATAATAATACAATAACACATTAATAACACCTGAATAACACACAATAACACCTGAATAAGTGTTATTCCGCGTTATTCAGGTGTCATTGTATGTTATTCAGGTGTTATTATGTGTTATTCAAGTGTTATTCTGTTCTGAGAATATTCCCGATGTTATAATAATAAATAACACATCAATAACACCTGAATAACACACAATAACACTTGAATAACGCCCAATAACACGGAGGGAACATTCCCTACGGCAAATTTTTTTTTTCTTTTCTGCCACGCACCACGTGACACAATCTTATTAGACTCCGCACGTAGCTCTACATGCGGAGTCCTGATGTAATATGTAACATAGTATTTTTGATATGATATTAAAATTACGTGTTAGATCTGCACGTAAATAAAAATGTTTACGTGTAGATATATGTAAATACATAAAAATTATGTGGAAAATCAAACTGAGGAGGAAGCTACGTGTAAATGGGAGAATAAGGCTACTTGTCTTATTTCTATTTTCGACAACATTTTAGACATTATTGTCAGATTAAGCTGCAAGTTAACGCAATCTAGAAAAATAAATAATTCAAATATGGAAGGCATTAAGTTTGAAATTCAGTCAAATTTGGAATAATTTCATAGAGATCACCTAAAATATTGATATTTACAAATCGGACACTCAGTAGTTTGATATTTGAGTGATAATTTGAAGAAGTGGATTATAGAGGAGGGTCGATTTGTAAATAAGAAGTTTCAAGTGGCCTATATGTAATTTTTCCAAATTAGTCTTTGGGTCAGAAAATTAGTTAATTATCACATGTTTTTATTTGACCGAATTAATTAATGTCGTATGAACTCAGAAAAAGGTTTTAAGCTCACGGTATTGAAATAAAAAATTTTAATTAAATAAATAGAAATTATATTTTTTAAATATTTTTCTATATTATATGGAATATTATGAATAAAGAGACGATAAGCCAAATTCTTAAAAATGGTTAGTAGAATAGTTACATGTAACTAAGGGTGTAAACGAACCGAACACGAACGAACAGAGCTAGTGTTCGTGTTCGAAATGTTCAAACACATCACTATTCGTGTTTGGTTCGTTTAACAAACCGAACGAAAAAAAATTGTTCGTGTTCGTCTCGTTTGCTTATAGAACGAATCGAACACGAACTTTTTGGCGAACCGAACACGAACTGTTCGCGAACAACAAGCCTTTTTGACACCCTACGTGTAACTATGGTTTATGATTTGAGTGCTAAGAAGCAGTAAAAAATAGTTAATAGTAAGTTTTATTATGGCATAAATAAATTATTAAAA
The DNA here is from genome assembly GCA_022702705.1 of Papilionanthe hookeriana x Papilionanthe teres. NCBI lineage: Eukaryota > Viridiplantae > Streptophyta > Magnoliopsida > Asparagales > Orchidaceae > Papilionanthe > Papilionanthe hookeriana x Papilionanthe teres. The sequence goes on along the minus strand of CM040430.1, from coordinate 10,008,671 downwards.
AAATAGAAATAATAGATTGAAAAATGATTATATTAAATATATATGGTGATATGAAATATTTGGATATGTAAATAAATAAGAATAGGGTGGTATGAATGTAAATAAAACATCTCAAGGTTAATCATGTAATTTACAAATTTAAAAAAAAGGAATTTACATACACAGCGTGTAATTCTTGTGCATTTAACTATCACACATCTCAACTCTTATTTTTACAAATCAAGCACCCAATTTATTTTTTTCACCATACATTTTGACCAATCAAAGTGTATGACGGTGGGGTCCACTTAACACGTGGCTCCCCATCATTGGACATCGGACACAAGTTGCGTCCGGAGTCCTGATATAATATTTTTTCTCCATAAGAAAATATTACATCATGACTCCATGAAAAAATATTACATGCATCCGAAGTCCAATGGTGGGGCGTCACGTGTCAAGTGGGCCCCACCACCATACATTCTGACCAATCAAAGTATATGACCGTGGGGCCCACTTTACACGTGACTCCCCACCAATGGACTCCGGATGCAAGTTGCGTCTGGGGTCCTGATGTAATATTTTTCTCCATGAAAAAATATTATATCAGGATCTGAAGTCTAATGGTGGGGTGCCACTGTAAAGTGGGCCCCACCATCATACATTCTGACTAATCAAAGTACATGGCGGTGAGCCCACTTAACACGTGGCACCCCACCACTGGACTCCGGACGCAAGTTACGTCCGGAGTCATGACGTATTATTTTTTCCACTTCCATCCACATGTAGAATGTTGATAGTAAATGCATAAGAAGTGGGCATCGGATCTCAAGTCCCGGATGAGAAAAATGGAGGGTGGGTTAAGTTAGGTAGTTGACAACCAGCAAAAAATTTATCGAAAAATCAAGACACGAATCCTTATTAAAATAGGCAGACGTAAACCTAAAAAGACTTGGGCATATTATATAAAAAATGATTTTAATTATTAGAATTAAATAAAAAAATGTAGCCGACCCTACTTAGTGGGAGAAAGACTTGTTGTTATTGTTGCTGCTTATGTAAGAGTATTAATTGTTGAGAGGAGCACCGACTAGATGTTGGTAGGTCTTTATGTCAAGTTATCATAGTTTATCAAATTGATGAAGTGGACCAAAGTTTAACTTATTCATATTTTTAAATTTTATTGGTAATTATTTCAAGATAATGTCTATAAATCAGAAAATTAGGACATAAAATTAAAGATAGAAATTAAGCCAAAATTTAAATAAGAAGTAAATCAATTTTTATTCAACCTTTTTCATACATTGTTGGGAAATTTACATATATATCCTACAATTCTTATGTATTTGCATATTTAATACAATTCTTATGTATTTGCATATTTAACACCAAAAAATTTGATATTTATAGTTATTACACCTTGGTGACATAAATTTTTGCATGAAAATGTGAATACCACTTTTAAAGATTAGTGGTTATAGTACTTTTGATATGATGTAAAGGTCTGAGTGATACGTAGGTGTTGACCTCAGATTTATCTGTGAAACACACCCAAAGAATAGAGTATAAATGTAAGAAAAAGGGAGAGATCTTGAAATTTGGTATCTATATTAGGTTTCAACAACTCCTATTATATCTAATGCTCCTCTGTTTATAATAGATTGAAAATAATGTGAAACGGTAATTACACCAATGATTTTTTTTAGTCGGATGACCCTTAAGCAATCGGGTTAGGTAGGCTGACAATTAATCGATGGACATATGGCTAGTTGTCTTCTTGTCTGTCTGCCCCTCATCTAGGTGATCTCTAGGTTGGTCGGTCTTCTAGGTCGGTCAGCCAAATGTATCCTTCCTGAGGGTCAACTGGAAGTATCGATGTCAATATATTCAATGGATTAATAATTTTACCCCCCCCCCCCCGAGTGGCTTTTGCACTTATGATTAGATTATGTCTCCTCGATGACTCATTTGACATCAGTTTTTCTTACGCACCTCAAGTATAGGGAAGTAGTTGACCTTCGAAAGAGTTTGTCATCTAGCATGAGGCATGGGTGGCATTAATTTTGAAGTGTCTTGGGCTAGTCACCTCCTTGGAGACTTTGACTGTTTTAAGAAGTGAATGTATAGGTCCATCCAACTCTTTACTCTTTCAATTTTTTATTTCCATGGCTTTAATTTCTTTAATGGTCGAGCATACGAGTCTTGGAGTTGTTCCTCCCTCTAAGCAAAGAAGGATTGGAAATTATGAAAGGATTTAAAATAAGGATCAAATGGGTTGGCTTAGGATTCTATAGTGAAGACCATTGATGCATCAGATGAGTGGTGACAAGAGAACATACATATAAATTATTTATTTGCACATTTCACCCATACTATTAGGTATAAATGGGTACTTATAGTTCATATCTATGTTTGATAAATTGCATGTAGTGTTAAATGTCAAAATAATTATATATTGTGGCATATATCCTAAATTAGAGGAGAAGCCAAACAAGATTTTTAGTGATCTTGTTGCTACTGAAGCTTATGCATTAACTCTAAGTTTGGATCCTCGTGAACCTACACATGGTCCTTATAATTTTGACCAAAGAGAGAGCTCAAAAGACATCACTGAGGAATCATTGAGTGAGGAAGATAATCATATTGAATCCAACATTCAAAATCTAAGTCATCCAAGAGACTAAAAGATTTGAAAAAAAAAGTGGAGTAGGATTTCTAAGAAATTTGATTGCATAGTTACTTATTATATGTACAATAATGACAAGCTGTCAGTGCCTCTTATACACCACCATCTCTTTTTTGATAGTATCATTATGCTATATCAGATCAGAATAGTCTTCAAAAACATTTCTCTTTATTTGCACTCTATGAAAGTGCTTAAAGAGGTTAATAAGAGAGAGATTTTTATGGTTGTGGTTCATGAGCAAATGATTGATTATCTTAGTTACTTTTTTTAGACTTAGGGTGTGTAAAATAATAAGAACAATTTAAACAATTTTTGTAAATTATTGTAATTGAACTATTTTGTAATATTCACTAATATTATCGTGTTAGCTAAGCCACTATTGTGTGCTTCTCTTCTAATATTAACTTATGATTAAGTATATATCTAACATTACTTGTTATTGTAATTTTAATTTTTGTGTTATTCATTGTTAAGTAATGTAAACTTTTGATATAATAAGATGAACTTCTAATTTTTTTATCAACTTTTGAAATTTATTTCTAATGTACTATTTGAATTCATTATGAAAACTTATATCTAGCACTTGGACATAAGGCCATTACAGTCTTTTTCTCAGAAATAACTATATAACAGCAAATTAACAACTGAACATTCCAAACAGATGTATTGTTTCACCGATAGTAGCTTTCTCACAATATCTTCTCTAGAATCAACTTCAAAGTTGCATCTTCAAACAACCACAACTACCCCAAACAGACTCTAAGTGCATCCTCTTTCTTGCTTTATAGCACTAAGAACAATTCATCAATTGCCTCTGAACAAAAATAGATATATTCATTTAGCCTTTATTCAAAATGATATGGATTTAGTCACTCGTATGCATATTATAAGCAAAACTCTAGCACAACATATCATAAATCTACGGTAAACTATTTTCTACTAAAATATATATTATGTAACTTAATCCTCTAAATTGCATATTTAAATAATTAAAGAAAAGTTCCTACATTTCATTATCACTATTAAAGACATTGCAATCTATAAAAAATCAAAATAATCATGAAATTTTCCTTTATAATAGCTAAAGAACAATAATGAGATACACGGTGGCTATAGGTTTTGTTTCTTTTAACTCAAAGTTTGGATTAAATTGTTAGCTGGTTTACAAAATTTTCAAAAATTCCAAGTAACTCCAATGAACTGATGAATACAACCACACATTGATTCTAATGAATTAAAAACTTTTTCTCGCCATATTTTCTCCAAAGACAACCCATGTTTTCTCCAGAGACAACATTTTCCCAATAACATAGTGGGTGAGTGAGGAGACTATCAATGCTTTTCCCATAAAAAGAATGGAAAGAGACAATAACCATTATATCATATTACAAAATTCTCTATTAAGTTGAATTGATTGAATTTTAAATCTTAGTTAAAATGACTTTGTTGCTATTCATCACTATATGAAGACTAGCATTCAAATTTTTCCTAGATTTCTTAAGGTGAAACATCATATATTATTCATTTAATATTTTGAATTAAAGAAAAGCAAATTAAAAAACCATAAAAAATATAAATATATTAAAAATATATAATATGCAAAAAAACGATAATTTTCTTCGTATAAATGATTAAAAAACTTAAATTATATTTCTGTGTATAATTTACAAATATACACTTACACATATCTTTAAAATTTGTGCTTAGTTTTCCCATATCTCTACAACTCTTCTTCTTCATGACCTCAGTATCAAACTTCACATCATTTATCTACATTCAATGACAAAAACTTCCATTTTCAATAGTCTTATGGTTTACGGGATGGATAAGCATTGAAACCACTCTTGTGCATTTCTCCATCGATAATGGCTTTGAAATTATGTGTTAAATATGGGCTAAAACTTGTAGTTTGCCTTCCTCTTTATTGTACTGCAACTACTTTGTGTTTTGGTGCTATTTTAAAGAGACTAAGAAAGAAAAGCAATTATGATGGGGAGAGGAAATTTTGTACAGTGTGAACTGGAGGCTCATATCAAGTGGTCACTATAAATGATCCATCCAAGTGGCTTATGGACCCTAATATCACCCCCTAGGAAATTTTGAAAATTTAGGGTAATTATAAGCTAGTTTCAATTCCACTTAAGGCATAGTAGTGGGTTGTGCAAGATAACTCATCCCTTTAGATGAGAAGGCGCTTGGATATCTCAAACCACACAACAATGTAACAATACTGAGGATATCATAATCAGCTAGAGGAAGAGATGTGATGCTTGGACCGAAAATGAGCACTATCTTTTTTCAAGGGAAATAGAATTTGAAATGTTGCAACAGTTGTTATTGAATTGTTATCAGTTTAAATCTTTCCATTAAATGTTATATATCTCCCATTTTTGAGTCTGGGAGGAAAAAATGGCCAACTCTTATAACTTTTCCTATAAATTTTGAATGAATTATCATGACTATTAGTTATGTAAGTACATAAGAATTGAGTGGTAGCCAATTTTTTACTTATATGCTTTTCTTTATACTCAAATGTGATTTCAACCAGCTAAATAATTTTGTTGGCCTCTGTAACACATTACAATGTGATCAGAGTAAAATTTTACCAAATAAATAGTTTGTGAGAGAACGAAGAAGAAAGATTTTATATGTATTAACCCTATTACATCCTTCTTTGATGGCTTATGTCGGCCATAGGAATTGTCGATAGCCATAATAGGAATCCCGTCGCCCACTTTAAAAAATTATATTATATATATATAATTTGAAAAATGTATTTTTAATTTGAAAATATGAGATCAGACTGATCTCATATCCTTAATAGTTTGAGTAAACGAGCACTACACCACAAGACATGCACCTGTCCTGATGAATAGAAACATTACTTGATAGTGAGGTTCAATTATATAAACTAATAGATTTATGACATCCATTTTTTTTTCTGTGAAACATTTATGTTGACCAACAAGTTCTTCCATCTAATATAAAAGAATTAGATAGATTTTATATTACCTGGGTTCTTAAAGTTTCATATAAAGGCAAACCCCTATAGTTAATTACATCTTAAAAAGTTGAAGTCACCTAAGAACTCTCGATTTAGATCATGAAATATTGTTTTCATGAATTCCAAAGTTAGGATTTTCAAGGTCGGACATAGGAAATTCAAAATGGAATGTATTAAATTTGGAACAATTATTGTTGAATCCAAAGGAAGAATATGTATGGGATGTCACGAATCCTAAGGCGAAAATGGGTGACTTCCCAAAATATCATATGGTTTAGCTTCAATTTAGAAGAGATATTATTTCATGTTTCATCCTACCGATTTTATTACTTATAGCTTATATCTGTATGACATCGATCATGCAAATAGCCTGTAAGATAGGAGGATTTATGTCGTATCGAACGACAACCTTGGAGTCTTAAGAAGAGTTAGGGCTTATGTTGCACAACATGGCTATACAAAAGCCTAAAAGATAAGGTGAGGCTTTATGTTGCGCTAGACAAACACCTCAATGTCTTATGACTTGTTATTTATTTCTAGGGAATGGTTTAGTTGATGTAGATTTGTTTTGCTATTAAAGATGATCATGCTGCCCACGGTATTGGCTCCGAGCTCCTCGTTGTAGAAGGTTTCAAGTTTGAAGTTTAAAGTTCAAGATGTTCGAAAGAGTCCAAAGAGGTTCAAAGTATGTATGACGGGTTTTGTTGTTGTGATTATTGTCTAAATGCCTTATGGGGGATTCAAGTTGATTAAGAGAAACCGATTAGGATCTCATGGTTCCCTCATTTTGGCACCAATATTTTCTTTGGATTCACTTAGTCTAAACAAGTTGTCAGGCTCATTTAAACTTGGGAAATTACGTTAGCAGCCGTATGTTGCCTTCTCCGAGGGATTCCCGATCATCCAAAGAGGGTGTGTTAAATTTACTTATCTTTTTTTTTTTGTTTTGAAAAATATATTTAACTTTTGAAATTGTTTTGTTTTGTTTTGGTGTAACATGCATGTTTGTCTTGAGTTTTGCAGGTAAAGTAAAATGTGGGTAAGTAAATGAGATAAATTAAAATGAAAGGAAATTGCAATACGTAAATGTAAATGCGTACATGTCATCTTCTCGTGCATCCACTGAAATATTAGCTTTTGCAGTGTATATAATCTTTCAAGGAATTTAAATAAATTGCAAGGAAGAAAAGCTGGAAAAGCATTTCGGGGTATTCCTACTGGGTCCTTATGTCATAACTTGGTGAGTCCTTATTCATTTGTTTTAATGATGATTTTCTTGAGCAAAGACATAATATGTTCAATTATCCTGCAAGCTATCCACAAGGTTGTAAAGAAGTGCGGGGCGTAACCCTACACCCCTTTTAAACCCTTTAGAACATCCCAAGTTCTTCTGAACTTGTTATGTTGCTAAATCATTCATCCAAAAGTCGATCAGAGCTTAATGAAGATGTTTTAACCTATGCTCAATGAACCTTAATGTTTTAATCATCCCTATGAGCGGGGTAACCATTTATTCATTTTAACGTTTCAATTATGAATTATGTGGGTGAAGGCCCTTAAGGGTAAAATTGATTTATCAAGGAACTTAACCACTTTAATTAAATTCGGGCTAATAGTGTTTTCAAAGTTTTATTATTAATTATGTTTTCTTTCCTAAACCTCATTAAGTAAATTTGGATTAAGCTTAGCTCACTACTAAGCCTTTAAGACTTCAATGGGTAAATTTATAATTGTAAAAATGTTAAATTAAGTGAATTTAATCCTGATTAACGATTGTATTATAGTCAAACCAATGACTAAGGGTTTTGAATTAGTGAGTTATAACCTTCCAAAACCAAACCCCTCATTCTAGGATCATTCAATTTAATTAAATTCTAATTTACAATAATTTAGAAAATTACAATCTTACCCTTGCTATGAAAAATTGAGGAATTGGTTTCTACCTCTCAATCCCTTATGTTTCCATCATCAGATAACTCCATTCATGGCCCTCTTCACTAGAATCATGATGAGATAATTAAATATAGATTGCATGCCATAAGCACAGTCAACCCATTTTATGAGGAAAAATAGTAGCACAATAAACCCGTATAAAAGGAATGATAAATAAAGAAATTCTAAACAAAATTATCACCTCATATTGAATACACTAGGGAGTGTGAGGAGTAGCTTCCATTAATAATACATATAAAAGTATTGATATTTCATTAATAATACATACAAAAAGTGTTAAGACATTTTATTAACAGTATGTAATGAAGCACATACTGTCGAGGAACTTTGAGAGGGTTTCAGGGAGGGATAGAGAAGTGTGAGAGGAAGTGTGTGTTTAGCCGCGATTGTAATTGTGAGGATTTCGGTAAAGTGGACGGGGGAGGGAAGAAGCAGGTGGGCGAGGGTTATCGGCTGAAGATGAAAGACGTGAGAAGCAGCAGCTTGGGTCTCTCAACGATTGGGAGACGACGGGCAACAGAGAGATGCGGTCAATGCCGAATCCTAGGGAGGGAGACGGAGTGGGAGCGGCGTGTGATGGAGTGGCTCAAACAAAGGAAGAACATGTTTAGGGTGATTGCAATGAAATATTAAATGTTTGAGTGATTATGTTATTATTTTTAAGATTTTTGGTGACCAAGTAAAAACCCCTAATTTAAATAAATAGATAAGGGGAGTCAGGGCCCCGCCCAATAATTCATACCGAGTCCACCTCCGCGTTCTACACCCCCGCGACTTCTCCTTCCCCAAACGAACGGTTCTTCCTTTAATTATTTTTTAATCCACAGATTTCTTACATTAACAATTTGTAAACAGTTTTCAATTCTCCTATATAAAGTCATCAACTTTCATGATTTTGGAAGACAACGCAGCACCATCCCCACCAGACTTCCTGTTTCCAGCGAGTTACCCCTAAAAGACTGCCCTTTCGGAATTTTGAACAAACCCTAGAAAGCTCAGAAGAGTTGGGCGAGATGGACACCGGAGTCATTCCCGTGTGGCAGCCTCTTTGTCTATCCGGCCTTCTTGGATTTGTTGTGGCAGCTTCGCTTTTGGGCTTAACGAGGAGACTTCGATCGATTGTGCAGCCATGGGTTGTTGTTCGTGTTCAATCCGAACTTCCTCTTATTCTGCAGATCCAGGTGAAGATTATTACTGCCATTGTTTTATTCGATTATGTTTGATGAGTTCTGGGATCTGATTGTGTAAAGTTTGGATTTTTTTTGCAGAGATGGCATCATAGATACCTAGATAATTTCTTCTCCGTTCTCTCTTGTATTGTTTCCGTTCCATTCTATACAGGATTCATCCCTATTCTCTTCTGGGTATGTCTTCTTCTTTTCTCCTTCGTTTTCCTTCTTATTTTCTGTGTGAAATCATTGATTGAGATGTTGTTTTTGGGATTTTATGTAGAGTGGGCATAGCAAATTGGGGAGACAGGTGACTTTTCTCATGGCTTTCTGTGATTATATTGGGAATGCTCTGAAGGTATTTTGACTATTTTCCATAAAATTCAGCTCTTTTGTGATTATATTCTGATAGTATTGGAATTGGGCGCTGATTCTTTCGTTGAATCAATGAACAGGATGCAGTATCTGCTCCAAGGCCAAGCTCTCCTCCTGTGAGAAGAGTTACTGCTACAGAGGATGAGAAAGAGAATGCCATGGAGTATGGATTGCCTTCCTCGCATGCTCTGAACACAGTCTGCCTTGCTGGGTATATATATTATTGCTTTTAATGGAATTAGCCATTTTTCTTCTTCTTTAGTCTTGATTTTCTTCATCTTTGGATTCTTACAGATACTTGTTGCACTATGCGCTGACAACCTATGGTCATGAAATGAATGGTGTCAGAGTTTGGATTGGTTTCTTCTTAGTTGTCTTGCTGGTCTCTCTGATTGCCATAGGTAAAAATCATTTTTTTCTAAAGAATTAAGCTAAAAGGTCTTATAATAAGCTTTGTTATCTTTTAATAAGAATTAAGCTCAAAGGTCTTATAATAAGCTTTGCTATCTTTTTATAGGGAGGATATACTTGGGCATGCACAGCTTCATTGATGTTGCTGTTGGCATCGCCATGGGGGTCGTTATTCTCGCTTTCTGGCTGATTGTTGATGATCATATTGATAATTTTGTCACGTCTGGACCGAATGGTATGCAGGATTTGATAGCTTCATTCAAATGTTAGTGATGATATTTTTCTGTTTTTTATAGTTATTGTATTGATAACATAACATTTTTTTGTGATCTTTTACAGTTACATCGTTTTGGGCCGGCCTCGCCTTAGTTCTACTCTTCGCTTATCCTACCCCGGAGTCCCCAACTCCAAGCTTCGAATATCACACGGCTTTTAATGGCGTTGCTTTTGGCATAGTAAGTTCCATGATTCTTCAGTTCCTTGTAGTTCCATACAGTTCTGCCATTAAATTGCAACTTTGTGAAGTGAAAAGAGTCTTGTTAGTATTTCTAATTGATTTTTGTTTTAAATAATGGAAATTTGGAGTTCATTTTGGAAATTGGAAATTTAAACATATTTAATGAGAAAGTGTTACAAATTGATCAGGTAGATAATAAAAATAGTTTAGATTTTCATGCCAAAATTTGAGCTTTTAAAACTTTTAACTGGCAAAACAATTTGCTGACCAAATTGTTATTAAGATTTCCATTCAAAACTTATGGCTTAGATCTCCTTCTTTATGGAATTGAAGATCATGCATACTTTCACTAGAATTCATTCTAGCTTTAGACTAACATATTTGATCGGATAATATGTCAAAGTTTGGTTCAAACCACATAGAATATAAAGTAAATATGTTAATATTAGATTGTTAATTTAGTTACATTTTTTAATAGAACAACTAAGATTATAGAAATCTCATGCTTTACTTTCTGACCCGTTTCATCTTCGCTCCGTCATCCAGGTCAGCGGTATCCAACAAACCTATCATCTCTTCCATTCCGAAGACATTCCTCGAATATTCAGCTCCGAACTATCGATCCCCGTCTTCTTGGGAAGATTACTGGCAGGCATTCCTACAATCCTGATAGTGAAATTTTGCAGCAAAGCCCTTGCCAAATGGTTATTTCCAGTAATCTGCAACACACTAGGAATTCCAATAAGGTCTTCCTGCTATATTGCAGCATTAAAAGAATCTGAAAGCAGCAAAAACAAAGCTGATAGTAAGCAAATTGGCTATCTCCAAAGAGCAATTTCTTTCCTGCCTCACAAGACCTATGATGTGGATACTGGAATAAGGTTTATTCAGTATGCTGGGCTTGGATGGTCTGTCTCTGACTTGGTTCCTTATATCTTCACTCGTTTATACCTGTCTTAATAGTATTTTTTCATCCAGTTTTTGCAATCAATCATGCACCCTTAATCTGGTGTATTTTGTAATTTTTCTTTTATTTAATTGGTAATCAATTTTAGACATGTTCATATGTAACGTGTATATCTGCAGTGCTCCTGTTGGTAAAAACAATTTCTGATAATACAGATTGTAAGGAGTATTTGCTGTTCTGTAAATTATTTGTTTCTATTGATAAACGCGTTTGCTTCCATTTCTTTATTTAAATATTAGGAAACTTGTATATGTATATATCCCGTGGAGTCAGTCGTGACCTGTTGGTAGAGCAGCCTTTTTGAAGGTCGTAAGTTCCCTCAGGTCACGGGTTTGAATTCTCTTCTGGTCACTTTGCCGGTATTAAGGGCCGTCTTTGAATAGTTAGACATATGAGGGTGGCTGGGGGCTCATATAATAGCCTCTGGCTATTTTTTTTTTTGATATATATATATAAAGGAAACCGATATTTGGCAGAGACCCAAATATCGATTTCCCATGAGCTAGGCCCCATGATGAGAGCCCGCGCTATGTGCCTAAACAGACCGAATCCCCCGCGCCACGGGTGGGATTCGAACCATTGACCTTCAGGGTCTTACAGAACCCTTGCCCCACCAGACCAAGTACGCGGCACTATTGTTTGTGAAAAAATATATATATACACTACATAATGCTTATGTATTTACATATCTTAGAATTCGATATTTACATTATGACACCTTTTTGTTGTAAATTTATTCACTTTCGTCGACCCGACATACCCAATGTTTACATTGGTTGACTCAATATTAGGACTTCATCAAATATAGGTTTGTTTTTCACCAATGTAAGGTTTCAATCTGTGTCATTTTACTTTAAATATTCTTTCAGTTCTCGGATCTTTAATATCCACAGCACCATACGAATAGACTGTTATTACAATAAATAGTCTGGAAAATAATTTTAATATCGTATTATATAGTAAAACTTCTTGTCCAGACTCAAAATCTTTTCTTAAAATCTTCCTATCATGCCAAATTTTCATCTTTTCCTTGTAAATTTTCGTATTCTCATAAGATTCATTTCTGATATTTTTTTATACGATTTTAAAGATTTGAATGTGTGCGTGTAAATACGATTGTCGTCCTGATAGATATGTAAATACATAAGAATTGTGGGGTATGACTGTAAATGCCCCCTACTTATATATTTGTATATTGGTCACTTGGGAATGTCCGATGCTGTCCATTTTTTCTGAAACTGTAAATAGTGATTTGTCTTTAACAATGGCATATAGAATAAGTCTCTGTTTTTGATATGAGAAATTGTTTTTGTATATTTGCAGAATTGTTCAAATTTATTATAGAAATCATTAAAATATGAAGAAAGTGCTTGAATTGGTCAATTATGTAAATTTATTATTTTTATTTGTTATTACATTTGGATCCATAAATAACGAAGAAAAATCAAACCGTTAGTGGAAAATTAATTAAATGACTTTTAGTTTTGCATGCTACTATTAAAACTATTCCTTTTTATTTGCAGATCTACCCCCTAAACTATGCTTTTTATATTTATACCATAGAAATTTTTCATATCAATACATCTTTTCATTCATACGTAAGACTAGGGGTGTAAACGAACCGAACACGAACGAACAGAGTTAGTGTTCGTGTTCGAAATGTTCGAACACATCACTGTTCGTGTTTGGTTTTTTTTTTTTTTTTTTTTTTTTTTTTTTTTTTTTTGTAAAAGAGCAGCGGAATGCTCCTTACGCGTTAAATCAAAAGGGAGAGTACAAAGAGGGGAAGAGTTCCTGTTATACACCTCATACAACACACACAAGAAGAAAAAACCTAAAGGAACTCACACCCAATGAGGAGGAAGTCTCACTAAACCCCACAATACAACTCACACAAAAAAATAAAAAATATAATGGACTTCCATCCTCCAAAAAAAAGAAAATACAAAACTCAAAGACATCAAAGACAATAATCATTGCGAACAATCAAAAGTAAATAAGCAGAACAACAAAAGAGATCTAAATAGAAGGCCGAGACAATCCAACTTTAACTGCCCAATGAGCCGCCAAATTTCCACTACGCTTGGTATACGACCAACAAACAATCAAATTCTTAGCTAAAACAGCAATCGTCTTAACCTGATAAGATATGCTTCAATGTATATCCACTTTAAAACACACTGAACGAAAAAAAATTGTTCGTGTTCGTCTCGTTTGCTTATCGAACGAATCAAACACAAAATTCTTGGTGAACCGAACACGAACTGTTCGCAAACAACGAGCTTCTTTGACAGCCCTATGTAAGACACGTATATGTAAAAAAATTAATGTTTAGGTATTATATATGTAAATACACAAGACTTGGGTGGTATGGATGTAAATCTTCCATAATATTTTAGCTTGACAATGAATAAAAATATTTAACAAAACAGTTAATTAATTTGATAATTTTATTTGTTTTTAATGGCTTGAATTTTATTTTATTTTTTAATAAATTTATGCTTACTTCCCAACTAATCGAATTAAATGTTATTGAATGGCTGCCATTGTGGTTCAATTGGTTTCAAAAAATTTATGAGCTATTTATTTTGACGAATTTATTTGGACAAAGTTACCTTTTTTACGGTCGTCTCGCCAGAAAGTTTGTGTTCTATTCGTTCGATAAGCAAACGAGACGAACACGAACAATTTTTTTTCGTTCGGTTTATAAACGAATCAAACACTTACAGTCATGTGTTCAATTGTGTTTTAATCATTATTATTTGAAATATAAAATAATTTAAAATAATTATAAATGTAGATAATTTATCATATTTTAAAAATAATTATATGCTCTAAAATTTATCATATTTTAAAAAATTAAATCCTATAAAATTTATCTAAAAATTTATTATCATTTTAACAATTCAAACAATACAAACAAATTTGAAAGATTTCAAACAATTCAAACAATTCGAATAATTTGAACAATTCAAACATTTCAAAATAATTTCAAACAAATCAAACTGAACACGAACAGTAGCTTCACGAACATTTCAAACATGAGCTTATTTCAAACACACTTAATTTCACACGAACCGAACACAAAACACAAGCTCTGTTCATTCGTGTTCGGTTCGTTTACACCCCTTGCATAACACTTAATTTCCATGTATATACATTTTGAACACCTAATACTTTACCTTTCATATTTTCCTTCCAAATATTTCATATCACATCAAAATGCTATGTTTTTTTTCAAAAAGCCTTCATCCCACGAAGTTGAGTCGGCTATATCTTTTTTCTTTTTCATTGTGTATTATTGAGTGTCATATTTTCGTTAATTCTAATAAATTAAGATCATTTTTATACGACAGGCTCAAGTCCTTTTAAGTCCATCTCTACCTTTCATAACATAAATCAAATCTAAAACGTATACTCTTCTAATTGGGTCATCAGATGGTCGATGTAATGTGACCAAACCATCTAAAACGACTCTCTAATTTCGTCTGCCGCAAGAGCTACTCCAACCATTTCACGAATATATTTGTTCCGCATTGTCTCTTAACTGTAAAGCCACTCATCCGTCTAAGCATTCTCGTCTCAGCAACACTTAATGTTATACTTCTTATTTATAGGCCAGCATTCTCCAACATAAAACATTGCGGGTCTGACCAACATCTTTTAAATCTTCCTTTAGATTGAAACGGTACTTTTAGATCACACAGCCACACCACTAGATCGACTACTAAATAAATAGCCGTCCACCTATTCAATTTTAGATCTACCCTCATTAATTAGGTCTAATCAGTGATTCTCAATCATCTATGTAAAATTTAAAGAAATCAAGTAGGGAAAATATCATGCCATAGTTTATTTATAGAATTTTTACATTTTAATTGAGTTTTTATTATATAGGACCTCCTGTTATGGGAAATGCAACTTGGCTAGAAGAAATCAAAAAGAGCACACGCAAGCGAGAACACAAAGAGATTTACGTGGTTCGGTCCTTTGGACCTACATCCACGGAAGGGAGTCAACCAAATAATTCACTAAGACAATAAAGAAGAATTACAAAGCTTCTACACCATTGAGGAACAAGCTCTCATCTCTATATCTCTCTCGAGTAACCTCGATCCTAGATCTCCAAGATCTACCCCCTCAATCCTTGAAGTCTCTTCCTTTCTTCTATACTTCTTCATAGCTCCCACACTTCTTGGTTCTTCTCCTCACCCCCTCACTACAAGCCTCACACCCTCTCTATTTATACAAACCAAGGGAGTGGTAGGTGGGAGGAAGGTGAGTGGTAGGTGAGCGGTAGGTGGGATTTATACTATTGTGTCATTGTCTTAGCCAAAGTAATTGAGAGTCATTAACAACACCTCCATATGGTGCAATTTAAAGGATCATGAATGTCAGCATAGAAGTATATTGACCTCTCTCTCTCTCTCTCTCTCTCTCTCTCTCTCTCTGTCTCTCTCTCTCTATCTATGAATCTTTACATATATATATATAGATATATATATATATATATATAAAACAGTCAAATTTCTATGGCTGTATTGCTATCAATGTAGTGCTGGTACTAAAGTTAATTATAAATAATACACTCCATATGGAACAACCATAAATATGTATTATGACACGTAGACATATGTTCTACTAGCATTATTAGATGGTATATATAAATATAATAAGTAATAGATGACAACAAACACTAAAGTACAAACCAAAAATAAAAATGCATTAAACAAAATGGTTCGCTGGCATTTATCATTCATTGTCTTTAGGAATTGATAATAAAGTGTTACGTATGGCTCATATATCAGATACTGGAACGGAACGAAACGAGCCATCGGAGAGAATCGGAAGCATCTGTCAAATTAGGGGGAGTTGTGCTATGTGGGTTGGGGTTGCGGGGGACATATTATACGTCAGAGTTATATATATATGTATGATTGTTTGTTACCCTAGGGATCTTGTACTATTTTTTTCTGAATTGAAGGAAAAGCTACTGCTTTGCTCCCGATGACGTAAGCATATTTGCCAAATTTTATTAAATCTCTGTGTTCTTTCTGAATTTGCGTTGATTCTTGACGTTTTCTTTGACCTGAAATTGTCAATCCTCACCTGCTCGTTCTCATCTTCCTCCTGAACATCATTAGCATCTTCTTCCTCCAATTTGTTGAAATAGAAATTTTTATTATTATTAGGATCAAAAGCATTTCAAAATATTGAATCAAAGAAAATATTTACTTCAATGTAATAGTAAGGTATTTTTGTAAATAAGAAATTGTTGAACCGGTGATGCTATGGCACGTATCAGCCTTATTGATGACACGCTGACTCGACAGAAATTCGATCAACCGTATGTCTTAAACCTGTTCTCATTATTAGCGGTTTTTACATGCATACCACGTAATTCTTTTGTTTTTACATATCTATTTTTTTTATTTACATTTATACCGGTTAAATCTTTCATATCACACCAAAAATACCACTTTGATATTTACATTCAGAACATTTTGGCGTTATTAAGTTAAAATTCAGAAGGTATATGCCACATTTAAAAAGAAATTTTTTTATTTGATATAAGACATTTGTGGGTTATGCATCAAAATATTCAAGTTTAGTTGTTAGATATGTAAATTTATAAAAGTTGTGTGGTATGTATGTAAATGCTTCATTTATTATTTTAATTCTGTGGGCTCATTCTGATAAATAATTGCTGTAATAAATGATAGATTAAAGCCCACCAACAAAGCTACAGTAGACAATAATAGGAGAAACAGAAGCCAAGAGGAAGATGACTTCAAAGAAGGGGAATAGGGTTGTTAATAAGGGGTGTAAACGAATCAAACACGAATGAACAGAGCTTGTGTTTGTGTTCAGTTTGTTTGAAATTTAGTTGTTTATAATAAGCTCGTGTTTGAAATTGTTCGTGAAGTCACTGTTCGTGTTCTTAACGAACAGTCGAACACGAGCCGAACACGAGCTGTTCGCGAGCGATGAGCCAGTTCGACAGCTCTAATATTAATATATATAAATAATATATTTTATTAATTATATAACTTATATTATATAAATATATAATATTTATATTATTATTATTAATTTATTATATATTATAATTTAGAAAATTTAATTTTTTAAAATATCATAAATTTTTTATATATAATTATTTTAAATTATTTTATATTTCAGACAATAACGATTCGAACACGAATGAACTTATCACTGTTCGCATTTTTGTTCGTTTACTAACCGAACGAAAAAAAAATTGTTCGTGTTCGTCTTGTTTACTTATCGAACGAATCGAACACGAACTCATTGACAAACCAAACACGAACTTTTCGCGAACAACGAGCTTTTTTGACAGCCCTAGTTGTTACATGTTACCGATCCGATTTCACGCTTAAAATGGCTCGAAAATATTTATTGTGGCTTGAAATTGACTCATGGCTCATTATATTCGATTTCGAGCCGAACAAACTCGAAAATGAATTGAGCTCAATTAGGCCCGAAATTGAAGCATGCAAGTTGGCTCAAATTGAGTTATTCGGATCCATTGTAGCTCGGAATTGGCTCAATCCGGCTCAAAATTGAAACTAACCGACTCAAATTGAGTTATTTGGATTTGTTTCAACTCGAAATTCACTCGTGACTCATTATATTCAATTTTACTCAGCATTATATAAATAATTATTATAATTAAAAAATACAATGAGCCGATCACAGGTCAATTCGAGCCGATTGTAGACAGTTCATGTGGATGCATCGCCTAGGAAATCTTTCTTAGTTCCTCGATATACAAGCTTTCCTCGTTGGCGAAAGCATTGATCCTTACTTCAACGAGATGGGATGAACCAATGTAAGCCAACTTCAACCCTACTAGCCACTAAAGTTACCCAACAACAGACTCACATGACGACTATCATGATCCTATCACTTACCTTCATTTGGTTGGATCTCTTCAATGCGTAACGTGCACTCGGGTGAACATATTATTTGCAGTAGACAGTCTGTTCCAACATATGTGTAATCCTCGCAATCTCCCCTATGGGTAGCTCAAAAGTCCATTTCAATGTCTTAGAGGGAGCATGCACTACAAAATACTCTTATCGATAGCCCAAATGCACTACAAACGTCCATTGCAATGTCTTATGGTGCGTTTGAGGCAGCTTGTGCTAATCTAGATAAGACGCTTACTTGAAAATGTGTTCCATGTTTAGTGTATAAAGCCAACTGTATTTTCGGAAAAGCTGCGCAAACGCAGTTTCCAAACGGTGAGGTGGCGTTTTTAAAACGTTGCCGCAGCTGATAAACTGCCCCAAACGCAACCTTAAAAGGCTCGTGAGCTAACAAGTTGCTTGAGCTTGGCTTATTAGCTCATCGAGTTCAGCTCACGAGTCATTTATCAAGTCGAGCCCGTACGGCCAGCTTGAGTGTCGGTTTGACTCGTTTACATGACAATTGATGGGCAATGATTTACTTAAATATTATTACTATTATAATGTATTTATTATCATATTAACCTTCAATTAATTCAAATCTAATAATTCAAATCTTTGACATTAATTTTCTTGATAATGGACCATCATGCCATCAGCTCAAAGACTTGTATTATTTTTTTTTTTCCTTATACCTATCTCAACTAACTTGTCCTGAATAATTGTCGAAATAGCCGACCAATGAAAATTTTCTAACATTAACACAAATTTCTTATATATTTACATATCCAACACCCAAAATTTAATATTTACACTTCTAACCTTTCTGATGCGTGCTAGAAAATTCACGGCGGTAGAATAGCGGATTATTGTCTTCGCGTTGTACAAAAATTCAGCACACAAACGGATGAAAAATAAATAAGCGGTGACGACTCCAGAAGTTTTTACGTAGAAAACCCGTAAAGGGAAAAACCACGGGGCCTGGCCCAGTTGCGAAAATCCACTATTGATTGATGTTTACAAAATCCGTTGTCCCACAGACGGGAAAGAGTAATTATATATTTCAGACTACAATGTCAACTGATGGTGCTGGTTGGTGGTGATTGACGATGATTGGCAGAGGTTCACGGTGACGGAGGTCGAAGGAGGTCAACGGTGACGGAGGTCGACGGTGTCGGAGGTCGACGGAAGTGAGCGGTGGTCGACAGAGGTCGGCGGTGGTCGATAGCGGTCGGCGGTAGTCGATAGCGGTCGGCAGTGGTCGACGGCGGACAGCGGTCGGCGATGGTGCTAAACAGCAACTTCTCCTCAAGACTTCAGGCTCTCTCTCTAAACTTCCACCCCCTTTTATGTGAGGGTTGGGGGTCTATTTATAGTATTTTGGGTGCAATTAATACAACTAGTTTGATCGGACGGTCCAGAGGGCTCCCCCCGATCAGACGGCGTTTAAGAGATATTTGATGGTCATAACGATGTCAGAATTGAGTGATCTTGGGCTCATTGGATTCGTCTTGTCGAGACGCTCGATTCGAGTATAAGCTTGATAGTGTCGGCATTTGTTTGAGCTTCCAACTGTGTCTGGAAATCCTCTAATAATGAGTTAATGACTTGATCTGAGCTTGATTTGACTCGGATTGGACTAGTTTTTATATCATTAGGTTCATCTCATCGAGCTGGTCAGTTTGATTATAAGTTTGCTGAAATCGGAGCTCTAGATAACTTTTATCAAGTTTTGAACATTTCTTGCTCAAAAGATTGCACAGAAATTCCTGTCATGCCCGAGATTAGTGCTGAATAATGAAAATTTATTGTTGTATCAGTCTTTCGGTTTAAATTTATGCATGAAAAAAAATATTTTAATTTTAAAAGATAACGATGATAATATTTTTATGAGATATAGGGGTATATATATAAATATGAATTTTAGGTGATATAAATGTAAAAAAGATAAGAATTTTTTATATGTAAATCATTAACTGCCCCTTGATTTATGTGATAATGATTAATTTATTATTTATTTAATTTGTTTTAAAAATAAAAGTTTTTAATAAAACTACAGTTTATTTAAATGATTAAGATTAAATAATTCAACAAATTCATTTAATTCGGGAACATATGCTCATTATATTCAGAAGGATTTGACGTGTATTCACTAAAATATTTGCAAGGCTCTTTTATAGGAACACGTATGAATAGTGCAGTCAAAACGAAAAGAAATTAAAAATCCATTTTATATGTTAGGTATCACACACACACACACACACACACACACACACATATATATATATATATATATATATATATATATATATATATATATATATATATATATATATATATATATATATATGCAACGGTTAGCTTTCCTTCTGCGAGTTTCTACCATCTAATCGGACGGGGATCGCGTGAGCCGATCTTCGGATGAAGAATGTCACGTTTAAGCTTCCGTGAAGAAGAAGAAAGGCGGAGCACTGCAACAGTGCCAGAAGCTTAATGGATGACTCATTGTAGTTCTTACAGTAATGATACGACGACTTTAAGTTTGATATACGGTTCGTCACTTTAGAATTAGAGGAATAAGCGAGACAAAAATGACCCGTCTCTAAATTCTTGTTTTGTTTTGTTTGTTTTAGAATTTATTTGAATTTGTATCGCTTTATGTTGGGGTTTTTATTGTTTGTTATTATCTATATATCCTTTCTTTTCAATAAAATTAGTCATTTGGGCTTTTTTAATATATATATATATATATATATATATATATATATATATATATATATATATATATATTATAAAATAGTATAGTTTACTAAATTATATAATTTTTACTGCATGTTCTTAGATATTTATATGAATTTTAATGTCATTAGTCCTCTAATTTTTAATGATTTTATTTTTAAATACAATAATGAAAATGAAAAGGGCCCCTAGGCTTAATTTTGCATTATAATTTTGTCAAGCACTTGAATTAAAGAAAACTTGAAACTAGCGGCCATGATTAATTATTATGGACCACCACTGGCGGAGCAAGGGCTATCAGTAAAGCTCGTTATTCGCGAACATTTCGCGTTCGATTTGTTAAGGAGTTCGTGTTTGATTCGTTTGATAAGTAAACGAAACGAACACAAACACTTTTTTTTTCGTTCGGTTATTTAAACGAACAAAACACAAACAATAATGCGTTCGTTTGTGTTCGAATCGTTATTGTTCGAAATATAAAATAATTTAAAATAATTATATATAATTTTTTTTTAAAAAAAAATTTTAAATTTGATAAATTATAATATATAATAAACTAATAATAATAATATATTAATATGATATATTAATATAGATATTATACTCTCATGAAGAAAAAATTTTTATTGGAGGAGATTTAAATGGGCGTGTCGGTAGAGTGGTTGAAGATTTCGGAAATATTCATAGGTAGTTACGGTTATGGAGCGATTAATGAAGAAGGTAGAAGCAATTTTAGATTTTGCTTTAGCGTACGATATGATTATTACTAATACTTTATTCGAAAAGAGATGAGCGTCTTATTACTTATAAGAATGGATCTAATAAAACACAAATTGATTATTTTCTTATGAGAAGAAGAGATCGTCGAGATTGTAAGGATTGTAAGGTTATTCCAAGTGAGCGATTAAGTACTGACATCGTTTATTAGTTCAGATTTTAAGATGAAGAGTTGTAAAATAAAGAATACTAGGATTCAACATCGTAGAATAAGATGGGGCGCACCAAAAGACACAAATAAAATTATTTTTATGAGTAAAATTCAAGATTTAAATATTTGGGATGTTCGTGAAGACGCGAATATTATGTGGGAAAAATTAACTAATACTTATTAAACAAGTGGTTAAAGATGTACTTGGAGAATCAAAAGAAAAAGTTTACTATAAATAAAAATAGTTGGTGGTGGAATAATAATGTACAGAAGAGATAAAATATAAGAAGTTATGTTATAAAAATTGGTTTAAATGTAAAAGCGTAGAGAATTGGGAAAATTATAAAACGGCCGCATGAGAAGTGTAAAAGAATAATCTGTGACGCTAAAAATTTGCTTTTAGTGATCTTTATAACATGTTAGATACTAAGGAAGGTGAAAAATATATGTATAAACTAGCCAAACAAAGAGAAAAGAAAAGTAAAGATTTAACTCAAGTAAAATGTATTAAAGATGAAAATCGAAAAGTCTTTTCTTAGGAAAAGATATTCAACATAGGTGGGTGAGTTATTTTGATAAAGCTTTTTAATGATGATCTTTGAAAGTACGATTGACCTTAGTGATCTTAATATCGTTAATAATAATAAAACTTTTCATTTTTACCGTCGCATTAGTAAAAAAGAAGTTGATGAGGCTTTAAAGAAAACCGAGGGGAAAGTACTGTAGGACACGATGATATCCCGATTGAAGTGTGGAAATGTTTAGGTGATTTGGGAGTTTCTGGCTTACTAAACTTTTTAATATTATTTTAAAAACTAGAAGGATGTCCGAGGAGTGGAGAAAGAGCATTTTGGTCCCCATTTTTAAGAATAAAGGAGATGCACGAGAGTGTGCAAATTATAGAGGAATTAAATTGATGTGTCATACTTTAAAATTATGGGAGAGGGTAATTGAACATAGGTTAAGACGTATTACGAAGGTTTCTCATAATCAATTTGGATTTATGCCGTGCAGGTCTACCATGGAAGCTATACATTTATTGAGAGGTTTGATGGAGAAGTACAGAGATAATAAGGAGGATCTACATTTGATTTTTATTGATTTAGAAAAAGCTTACGATAAGGTTCCTAGAGATGTTCTTTAGAGAGTCCTTGAGAAGAAAGGTGTTGATATGACTTATATTCAAGTCATTAAAGATATGTATACTAGAGTACATTACATGTGTTCGAGCTGAAGGAGGATTGACCAAGTATTTTACTATTTCGTTGGTTTACATCAAGGATCGGCTTTAAGCCCATATCTTTTTGCTTTATTTATGGATGGTCTTCTTGGGCATTTACAAGAGGATGTACCTTAGTGTATGCTTTTTGCTTGACGATATCCTCCTTGTGGATAAGACGAGAGAAAAAGTCCGGGAAAAACTTGAATTATGGAGGTCTACATTGGAGTCTAAAGGTCTTCGTTTGAGTAGAACTAAAGCTGAATACATGGAATGTAATTTTAGTAATAGTAGGTCTAGTGACAGCGAGTGTAACTTTGGGTGATCAAATTATTAAAAGGTGTGAACGATTTAGATATCTCGGGTCCATTGTTCAAAGCGATGATGATATAGATGGGGATGTTAATAGTAGAATTCGAGGTTGGTTGGTTGAAGTGGAGGAATGCGTCGGCCTATTGTGTGATAGAAAAGTTCCGCTTAGGCTGAAAGGAAAATTTTATAAGATGGTGGTGAGACCTTCAATGCTACTATGGTGCTTGAATGTTGGCCTTTAAAAGAGAAGCATAATGTTAAGTTAAGTGTTGTCGAGATGAGAATGATTAGGTGGATGAGTGGCTTTACACTTAGAGACAAAATGCGAAATGAATATATCCGTAAAAGGGTTGGAGTTGCACCAGTGACGGATAAAATTAGAGAGAGTCGCCTTAGATGGTTTGGTCACATTAAACGTCGACCACCTGATGATCCGATTAGGAGAGTAGATGTTTTAAATACAACTTATGTTAAGAAAGGCAGAGGCAGACCTAAGAAAACTTGGGCTTATTGCATAAATAATGATCTTAATTTATTAGAATTAAACGAAAATTTGACACTTAATAGGACGCAATGGAGAAAAAGGATTCATGTAGCCGACCCCACTTAGTGGGATTAAGGCTTTGTTGTTGTTGTTGTTGTAGTATATTAATATAGATATTATATAATTATATAATATAAGTTATATAATTAGTATAATATATTATTTATATATATTAATATTAGGGCTGTCAAACTGGCTCGTCGTTCGCGAACAGCTCGTGTTCGGCTCGTGTTCGACTCGTTCGTTAAGAAACAAACACGAACAATAACTTCACGAACAATTTCGAACACGAGTTTATTTCAAACAAACTAAATTTCAAACGAACCGAACACGGACACAAGCTCTGTTCGTTCGTGTTTGATTCGTTTACACCCCTATGCGGAACTATGTAACCCTATTTTTCCATTTATTTGAAATATATTGTGAATTACATTGCTAAGCTAATCCTAAATGGTGTCTCGTCTTTTAATATTATTCTTATGTATGTATGAATCTTTATTTAATATTAAGACATTAATCAATCATTATATGTAAACCAAAATTATTTTCATATTTTATATCACTTATTTTGAGTCCTTTATCCCAACTAATTTAGCTCCAACACTGACTTAACTATAATAAAAAATCCTTTAATCAAAATAAATACTATGGTTATTTAACTTCTTAATGTTGCATGAAAGACCAACATGAACTCAGATAATATAAGTAATGAGTAGAGGCATCATGTATTTTTACGTGGAAAAGCCAAAAGGAAAACACCGCGGTGCCTGACCCAACTAAAATGATCTATTATGAGTTTGTGATTAGACGTACAAGTCCTTGTCTCACAGGTAGGAAATGACTACACAGTTCTTCGAAGTATAATATTTGTTGCAAAATGGTCGAGAGAGATTGCATTTTGGAGTAGCTGCTAGAATTTCGAAACACCGTCTTCAAAGTGTGTTGCTCCACAGTGTTCATGAAATGCTTTGTCGGGTGTTTTGTTACCACACAATGTGTGATATAATTTTGCAATGTATATCGTGATTTTGCAAGGAGTTTCATTGCAACAAACAAGAGACAACTGATGGTGGTTGAATGTGGTCGAGGAGGAGTGGTGGTCCATAGTGGTCGACAATTGTAGGAACGATAAGCAGTCACCGAGTCTTCGATCTAGAATGACATGGGAATTCAGCTTCTTCATTGCGAACCGTCTTCATGCTCATCTCTTCTTTATGTTTAATGTTGTGGTCCTTCTTCATAAGGGGGTAGGACACTATTTATAACTCCTGGGAGATGACTTTCTACAAATAAAGAAAAAATATGAACCACTTCATCGGATGGCCTAAGAAAATTCCCTTGATTGAACGACATTTTATGAACATTTATGTGCGTTAATAATGTTAGCATTGAGTGATCTTGGGCTCGTTGAATTTGTCTCTTCGATACACTTGATTTGACTATAAGCTTATCAGATTTTCTTTCCCTCTATTTTTTGGTTGTCCTGGTGTTTCAGGAGTCTCCAGTTGATTTCCTCGGGACACTTTTTTACTCTATTTTGGTCATGGAAACGAGTCGTTGAATATCTAATGGGTCTTTCCCGTTGTATTTCGTTTTCTCATGTTACCACCACTTCGGTAAGTTCAAGTTTGTTCCTCTTTTGGTCTTTTTTTTTTTGTGGTTTTTCTTTCCTTTTGTCTATTACTCACTTGGTTGTTGCTTAATCTTTGGCTTGCAGGTTTCAGCTTTAATTTGCTGCTCCCGTCTTTGCTACTTTCCTAAGGTTTTTTTTCTCGCGCTTTGGCATATTGACTTGCCTCCTTCTTGGTTCATCTTTTTTGAGTTTTGTTTGTGTGTGTTGTACCTCTGAGGGAGGACCTCTAGGTTTTCTTTCGAGTAAGTTGTATTTTGAGTGTAGTGAGGTCCTTCTGCCTTACTCTGTAATCTCTGTTTTGGATGAATAAAATTCTATATATATATATTTCTCAAGATAATTCCAACACCTCTAATTTTAAAGCTAGTGATATATGCTTCACCCTAAACTTTTTTCTCAACTCAATTATAAATTATGTAGCTTTTTGTGAGCAATGTGAGGTTGAAATACAAAATTCAAATCAATCTGAAGGAAATAAGTAAAGAAGTGTTGGAATTTTGCTTTGGAGATACACTCACGAAGCTTAAGAGCTAAGAATTTGATAAACTTAACTATATTTGTGTACAAAAGCAATAAGTCAATATATAAACCTTGGATGCCAGATTAAAAGGTCGCCGATAAGTTCAAACATAGCCTATTGCCGACAAGTTCAAACATAGCTCATTGAACATATAGTTGATGCATGCTAGAAAATTCATGGTAATAGAGTAGCAGATTATCGTCTTAACATATCATGAAGATTCAGCATACGGTCAAAAAAGAGAAATCAACTAATCATGACCCCATAAGATTTTACGTGGAAAAACTTTTTCAAAAAATCACGGAGCTGACCCAGCGAAAACGTTTTAATATAAAAAGATGATTAATGTTGCAACCGCTTGTCCCACAGGTAGGAAATAGTTACTAGGTTTTTCAAGTTACAACATCGACTAATGGCGACCGATCGGTGGTGGTCGATGGTGGTTGGCAGTGATCGACGACGATCGACGGTGGTTGATAACGCATGAGTGCTCGACGGCGTTCAGTGGTTATCGACGGCAGTCGGCGTTGGTCGACGGCGATCAACGTCGGTTTATCGTGGTCGATGGTGGCAGGAGTTGTTTTGATTCAGATTGGATCAAATTTGGTAACATTGAGTTCTTTTCGAGCCGGTCAGTTTGATCAATAATAAAGTAGAGGCTCGTTAAATATATAATATTAAAAGAGAAGCTCATTAGATTTGATCCTAATATGAAGCCAACGAAGATCATTTCATACAAGAAGAGGGACTGTAATTTTTATTTATCCTGCTAAATCACTAGATAGTATCATGAGTAAGCTATCACAATATAGAATGGTCCCCTAAAGCATCCTTTTAGAAGTTGTCGTCATAGTTAAGGCCCGTTTGGGGTAATTTATAAGTGCGGCAGCGTTTTTGAAAACGAAGCTTAACTATTTGGTTCGCGCATTTTTGAAAACACTGCCTACAACGTTTAGGTTTTAAAACACAGACTGCGGGTCGACCCGCGGGCCGCGTTTCAGGATAAGCTGCCCCAAACAGACCTTATTTAGGTTAAATAGGAAAAAGTCAATAATAATTTATAATTTATAATTTCAAGTGCTAGGTGTGGATAAAATACTTCTAAATATATATATTATTGAGGTACCCTGTATATGTTACAAGATACTGGTACTCAGATTTATCTATTGACAATTACATTATAGGATTTAGAAAACAATACCTTATGAATCTATTTGACATCCAAACTAAGGGTTTGTTTGGTTGCAAGTTGGGTTTAGTTTGAATATGATAAAGTAAATCCTGTAAATCCGGATTTATGAAATCATAAAGGGGTTTAATCTTTAAAACTGTTCGGTATGTAAATAAGTAATTCCTGATAAATCTGCAATTCCAATAGGATTAAATAGGATTTACTAAATCTCTCTCTTCCCACACGCTTCAGCTTCTCTAAACTTTCTACAAGATTCAATAAATTCCGGATTTAAGGAAAAATAGGATTTAAGAACTTGTAGGATTTACGCATGCCTTCTTTGTCGTTTGGTAGGATTTAGCATAAATCTGATACAAAACTCCCTTAAAATATGCTACCAAACAGCCTCTAAGAAAGTTAATATTAAAAATTCATAACTTAGTATTTGTTTTAAGGCATACCATTATCACTATGGCTATTGAAGGCATAAAATTAGGATGATGATGAAACTCAAGTCATAAGGGTCAGTTGATTTTAACCAAGTGATTATAATCAGATGATGATAATTAACATGTGACATTCATGTACATACATTGGGGTCAAACAATAATGGTTGAGAGATCATGATAGGGTGATAGTGTTCAGAAGATAGCAATGGGTAACAATTATTGGGAGATTTTGGTAGAATATGATGATCATAAGATAATAGTCAGGCAATGACAATTGGATGACAATGCTAATCACTGACATCAATCCTCACACAGATCAAAAGTTTTTAAAATCTCTATGTTCAATTTAATTCAAATTTAACTCCCTTTGTTATAAACAATGTGAGTTTAATTATAATTTCTTAGAATGAAATTGTATTTATTTTTGTGGAACTCTTGAAATATTTTGTTAGATGACTTATGTTAATTTTTTAAATCATAGGACATTCATTCAATTTAATATTTAAATATCTTAATGACCTCAAAATTAAATGCTCTTAGACTTATTAAATTCCTCTCATTGAGAAACTCAATTTTATTTAATAATGCAATAGTAAAAAATATTTGACCATTTAATTAATGTCATAAAATTTTTAATCATATTTTTATTATTTGATTTGGGTTCATTTTAATTCGGATTGAATCATTCTCAATATTATTAGATTCCTTTCACAAAGACGATCAGTTTGACTATAAATTTATTAAAATTGAGATTCAAAACAGTCTCAATTTTAATCGTAACAGTTACTAAGTAAAATATTATAACTAAATTCATGCATGATCTAGAATAATTATTTAAAAAAAAATTTAGCTAAAAAATCAAAGAAGTACTAAGAAAATTTTTTAATATGACCTAAAGTTTAATTTCATATAATATCAATTTTAATATCTCCTCCATAATCATCTTAATGGTGAGATTGATTTTCAAGGGATGATATGTAAATGATGAAAACTTGATGTCATGAGCCTTCCATGTAAACATGTGTTAGTAAGAGCTTGGGACCAGGGTATTATTGCTAAAATAATTAAAATTTAAAGGTTTATACTTAAAATAAATATGTTAACAACATAAATTTAATTATATATCATATTGAAATAATAAAACATTTGGGAGATTTTAGATTAAGAAAAGAGAGGTATTATGTTATCCTCATTGATAAAGCCATCTAAAAAATATATATATATTAAAATGGGAAGAAGTATGTGTAATACTCTGATACACCAACAACAAATTTTCATCATCTAACATGAATCTCGAGGTATAATACGAATCTCAAGATAATCTTTTGAGCAATAAGTATTTAAATTTCAATTAGGAGTCATCTAGAGCTCTGGTTTCAATAAATTTATAATCAAACCGACCGGCCCGACAAGACGGATCCAATAATATCAAAATTAGTCCACTTTAAGTTAAATCAAGCTCAGATCAAGTCATTAAACCACTATTATTTTTCAGATGCATTTGGAAGGTCAAACGAATGTAGAATCCGGTGAGTTCATTGTCAAATCGAGCGTCTTCGCAAGACGAATCGAACGAGCCTAAGATCACTCAATTCTGACATCATTAAGACACTCAAATATCCATCAAACTCTGTTAGATTTAAGGAAGCTTTTCGGACCGTCCGATCAAAGTAGTTTATATTCCTGAATTAATTGCACTAAAAACACTTAAATAAAGTCTCACCTCTCTTAGGAGAGAGGCTTGAGCCTTGAGAGAACTTGAGATTTTGAGAAAGAGCTGAAGTCCAGCACCATCCTTGTTATCGTCGATCGCAACCGCAATGATCAACCACTCACGACCGCCGAATCGACCACTCAGCGACACTCCATCAACCACCGTCACTACCGTCAATCGTAGGCAACCGTCGATCGATTTAGTAACTTGAAAAATCTAGTAAACGTTTCACGCTCGAAAGATAATGACTTCTATGTCATCGACATATAGTGAATTTTTACTGATTAGGTCGGCACGTAGTTTTCTCTTTACAGTTTTTTCCAAGTAAAAACTACTGATGTCATTATTGGTTATTTTCTTTTCATCTGAGTGCGTGCTGAATTCTCCTGTAACGTTAAGACAATAACCTATCACTCTTCCGCCGCGAACTTCCTAGCACTCATCATACCCAAAGTTTGGAATGTACACTCTTTATGCATGAAAATATAGATTTCACTTTTAAAAAGATTATCATAATAGCATTATTTATATAACACTAAAAGTTTTAGTGTTGGATGTGTAAATACATAAAAATTGTGTGGTATATGTGTAAATGGCCCAACAAATACATATCAAGTCAAAATTCCGAACAACAGTGGAGGTAGAGGGTGGAGTTGTTGAATTAGATATATATTAATTAGCTGAGTTGGTACGAAGAAGAGGGAGATGCCTCTCCATCCGCCCCTTGGAGGCCAATGATCTTCGCAATTTTGACTTGGAGGAATCAAACAAGGAGAAAATAGGAGCTGAAGAAGACCTACACAGATCGCTCTACAGTGGAAGTGAAGGCTATAACTCTGCATCCTTCTTGGCAAAACCCATACTGCGGCTCGATGCAGGGTTCAGCAGAAGCAGCGCAGATTGTTGCCCAACGAAGAGCTCGAATCCAAGCTCCACTGGCAAGTTCTTTCTCTGTTTCCTTTTTTTTTTTGGGATTTGAGAATTTGGAGCGAATGATTTTATTGTCTTGGTTCGGTAAAGAGCATGCCCTAAATTGTGAGAGCAGTGATTGAAGGGCTTATGGGAAGTGGATTTTGTGAGGAGTGAGGGGTTCTTGCTATTTTAGGGTTAGATTGATCTATTGTTATAATTTGGATTGAACAGCAGCTGTCGCGAAAGATAGGTTTTTTTGGTGCTTTTGAGTGGTTCCGAATGGTAAGTTTTGTGCTTGTTGCGGAGATCTAAGTTGTGATAATCGCAGATATTTTAGGATTTGCTGAAAAATGCTTGTTGCGATACTTCTGCTCTTCTTCTTCTTCTTGTTGGGTACAGTTATAGGTTTCTGTATTCATGCTGATGATATTTTTCTGGTGGAATTATGCTATACTCGTCCAATAAGTCTAAACTTACAATCAAGAAAGCCAAATCAGCTTTCTGAAATGTGATGGAATTCAATAAAATTAGTGCTATGAAAGCATCCTTTAAAATTAGTTCTCTTCAAGAATTAACAAATCTGATTCAAGTATCTTATGTCTGAGTAAACATATTTATTTGAACAAATACCTTATCTTTGATTCAACATTATGCTAGGTCAATGAAATCTTATATTTTGATGGAATACATTATATTTGAGTGATAAATCAGATAATATATCTATGTTAAAGATTTTATATCTAATAAACCTATGTATTTGAATTAAAGACCTCACGTGAACAGGACATCTGATATCTGAGTCTAAAATCTTATATTTGAGGCAAGAATATTTATAAAAAAAAAAAAAATTACTTCGGAAAGATCATTGCTTTCTTTTTACAATGTTAACGAATTCTAGATAAACTTGTTAGCTAAACCTATGGCTGAAGGAAAGTTCATTGCAGTCTTTTTACAGTATGAAATATTTGAATATTTAAAAGTAAGCCATTGCATAATAGATGATTTCTAACTTGACAATGAAGGAAAGATCATTGCACTCTTTTTATAGTATTAACAATATTTGAGTAGCCCATCTGATATCTTAGTCAGAAATCTTATGGCTGAAGTTATTTTACAGTAAAGGACGTGCACGAGGTTAAGCAAATGGTTAGTCTTCTTGTTATATTTCTGAATTCAAGGAATCTTACATTCTTTCTATATTTTTAACATGGGGAATTTACACACATATCACATGATTCTTATATATTTACATTTCAAACATCTAAACTTTGATATTTACTTTTATAATATTTTAGTGTCATACTTACATCAAAACATATGCATGAAAAGTTGTGTTTTGCGTTAGAAAAAAATAGGATTTTTATCATTTTTATGTGACGTTAAAAATTTGAATGTTATATAAGTGAATATTAAAGTTTAGGTGTTGGAGATGTAAATACATAAAAGTTATGTGGTATGCATTTAAATTCCCCTTTTAAAACTTGCATTATTTTGACTAATTAACTATGAATCAAGGGATTAATAATTATCATCGATCCGATCTTGGTTCTATTCTCGATGAAGTTTAAATTTCATTAGTTATTTTTTCTGTATAATGCCAATGAATGCCGTCTTCTTTTATGTTATGCATCTCTCAGGGTTATGGATACCCAATTAGCCATAAAGCAGGTCAAATTAACTCTCAAATATTTTTCCTTGTTCCTCATATTGGCTCATAATCAGTCTCTTAATACTGACGAGCAAATTTTATCATTTAATGAATGAAATGGCAAAAATAAGAGCATTTTACAAGGTAATTCGATGAATCTGTAGTTGATTTTCCTTATAATATATCATAATTTTGTTTGCATAAGAAGAATTTAAAGATCATTTAAAGTTTTTAGTTTTGCTATCATAAATATGTGTTTAATACTGAAAATATTGCAGGTGGATTCAGTTTCATGCTATTGTAGAGTCGATAATGGTCTGAAAACAGTGGTAGGAGCTAGGAAGTTTGTTCCAGGGGCTAAAATATGTATCCAACCTGACATCCAGCCAAGTGGACCCAAGCCTAGAAATCCACGCCGAGAGAGAACCAGAACACAAGCACCTCTTCTACCCAACCTTCCTGACGACCTTGCTATTGCTTGCCTTATACGTGTACCTCGAGTTGAACACCAAAACCTTCGTTTAGTATGTAAAAGATGGAACCGCCTTCTAACAGGAAACTACTTTTATTCCCTTAGGAAAAGGTTGGGTATGGCTGAAGAGTGGGTTTATGTCATCAAAAGAGATCGCGATGGGAAAATATCTTGGCATGCGTTTGATCCAATCTATCAGCTTTGGCAGCCACTTCCTCCTGTTCCCGCGGAGTATTCCGAGGCACTCGGTTTTGGTTGTGCGGTTCTTAGTGGTTGCTACCTCTACTTGTTTGGAGGCAAGGATCCGCTTCGAGGCTCGATGAGACGAGTCGTTTTTTACAATGCTCGAACGAACAAATGGCATCGAGCCCCTGATATGCTACGAAAGCGCCATTTTTCCGGATCGAGCGTCATAAACAATTGCCTTTATGTTGCTGGCGGTGAATGCGAAGGGATCCATAGAACGCTTCGCTCGGCTGAGGTATTTGACCCGAACAAGAACAGGTGGACTTTCATTGGCGAAATGACCGATGGAATGGTACCTCTCATCGGAGTTGTTTATGAGGGGAAATGGTTTTTGAAAGGGCTGGATTCTCACCGCCAAGTTGTAAGTGAAGCATTTTCACCCTCTACCAACAACTGGTCTCCAGCGAACGATGGCATGATGAGTGGGTGGCGTAATCCAAGCATTTCGCTGAATGGGAGGCTTTATTCGTCAGATTGTAGTGATGGATGCAAGCTTCGTGTTTATGATGATGCTACGGATACATGGAGCAGGTTTATGGACAGCAAGCTTCATCTCGGTAGTTCCGTCACTTTGAAAGCGGCGGCATTTGTCTCTCTGAATGGGAAGCTTGCTGTTGTGAGGAATAACATGAGTATCAGCCTTGTTGATGTGTCGACCCCCGGGAGGATCATTGAAACTAACAGTGCTCAGCTGTGGGAAGCCATTTCTGGTAAAGGCCAGCTGAAATCTTTTGTGTCGAATCTTTGGTCGAGCATTGCTGGTCGGAATGGGCTGAAGAGTCATATTGTTCACTGTCAAGTGCTTCAGGTTTGAGAATTGAAGTATTTCCTAAGTATCCTTTCTTCGATTTCCATGCAAAAAAAGCATGGGTTTATGTTATGAAGCTGTTGAGGTGCGGATTTTTGTTGTGAGGCCATATGGAGAAGGAGAAGGCGAGATGTTTGATATCTCTCAACATCTCTAGTGATAGACTTTCACACGAAAGACTCAGAGGTGTAAATGTTTCTGAAACATTGATAGCTTATGGAGTTTAAGTTAGATTTTTGACATAAGAGAAGAAGAGTGTTTCCGAAACATTGCACTGTTAGTTGTTAGGTTGAAAGTTTTGCCATATGGCTTTCAGCTTTGCATGCAGTTGGTCTGTGCGATTCGTTCAGGTATGTAATGTAATTATTTCAAAGCATGGGAGTAGGACTCTGTTGGAAAATGAATAAATGATTGAGAAGAAAGTCTCCCTCTGATTTTCTTTTTGTGCTCATTTGGTTGGATGCAAGTTAAAATCTATGAAGAATTATAATAATGCTTTTGATATGCCAAAGTTTTTATAACAGTTGAACATACACTTCTTGGGAATACTCCTATCATGAATTAGTTCCCCCAATTAATTGAAAGTTATTTTTAACTTATTTGGTTGTGATTTTATTTTCACACATCACGATGTTTGAAATATAGTACTTTAAAACCAGCTCAGCATGTTTTGTTGGGATTTGCCCTATAATGAATGTCATATTCACTGGTTATTGTAGCTGATTTTAACCTAATTATAAGCTTGTGTCCTAAGTTCCTCATGACATCAATTTCTTTTGATGATATATTGTAGAAAATCTTGAAGGATTCCTTGATGGGCTCTTCAAATCTATAAAAATTGAATTGGGAATATTTTTTAAAATTTCATAATTAGCTTTATTCTCTTTCTGTTCTTGTTTTTTGTTATTTTTATTTTAGAATATTTTCCTCACAATTATAGGTTAGATATATTTGGTAAGTTTGTAAATTAGGTGGGATTGATTTTCCTATGTATATGTATCCTTCATTTGAATATTGTAATGAAATAATTTGCCTAGCAAAGTAATTTCTACATGGTATCAGAGCATTAGACCTTACTCGAGCCACCGTACCTCCTTTGCCATAGCCGCACGTCCTTCCTAAACCCGGAAACTTCTATGTCAGAGTCGGATACTCCTCCCCACTGGTAGTCGGAACTACCTCAACTGGATTTCTCCTATGCTAGAGTCGGGCGAGGTGTCCCTGTTGCAGGCCCTCCTTCGGAATTATCCATGCAACCTGAAATCTCTTTGTTGTAGGCCCTCCTCCGACAGAACCCTCCTTCAGCAAATGTAGCGGCAGCAGAAGCAACGACAACAAGCAGACGCAGCGGCAGCAGAAGCAACAACAACATGCAGACGCAATGGCATAGAAGCAACAACAACATGCAGAAGTAGCGGCAATAGCAACTAGAGTCAACTTCAGTTCAACTAGAAGCACCCTAAATACGCTTAGGATTAATGACCAATTACGGAATGAAGACATTAAATTTTACTCCAGAGGTTAATTTTGAATCAAAGACCAGAAATTTTGCCTAGACGACTGAACTCTCTAACTTTATCACAAATCATAAATTCAATTGTTAGAACTTCCTCAATGGTCCTAATCCGTGTTTATGTACATTTTTTATATAGGAAAGAGGATCATCTCATGGGAGAGAGTACAATTCCTGAGATCATTGACCCCAACCATCGCACATGGAAGAATCAAGTCTATATGGTTATGTCTTGGCTGGTCAACTCAATGACTACTAACGTTTGAGAAAATTTTTTACCCAACAAAACTGCTAAAGAAATTTACAGGTTGTAAGAGAGACATATTCGAGCCCTAAGAATAATGCATAATTGTTTGAGATCAAAACCAAGCTTCTTGACTTTAGTTAAGAAGAGCTAAGTGTCACTCAATACTTTAACACCCTTACAAATATTGGCTACAATTAGATTTGTTTAAGACGTATGGAAATATCCACATGGTGCGACGATGTTTAAATTCATCATCAAGAAGAAGAGAACCAACAAATTCTTATAGGACTAAATCATGAATTGGATGAAGTGAGAGGGAGATTCATAAAAAAAATGCCTCTTCTATCCACTCATGAAGTCTTTCCCGAAGTCGGTAGAAAAGAGAGCACAAAGAAGCTGATACTGATTGGATAGAGGGTTCACCAAGTACTGAAAGCTCGACGCTGTACACCCATAATTTTCCTCATGACTCAAAGCCCAAGAAGAATTGTCCCACATGTGGCCCAATACTTCACTACCCCGACAAAGTATTGACTACAATTGGATATGTTCATGACATGTGTGGAAATGTTCACATGGTGCCCAATGTTCAAATCCATCTTTGAGAAGAAGAGAGCTATCAAATTCCCAGTAAGACTAACTCGGGAATCAGATGAAGGGAGAGGGAGAATCATGAACACAAAGCCTCTTTCATCTACCCATGAAGCTTTTGCTGAAGTCAGGAGAGAAAAGAGCGGGAAGAAGTTGATGCTAACTGGAAATTGGGGTTCACCAAGTACTGAATGCTCGACCCAGTACACCCATAATTTTTCTCATGACTCGAAGCTTAAAAAAAAATCGTCTTTTATGTGACTTTTGCAAGAAGATCGGGCATATCAAAATAAATTTTGGAAACTTCATGGAAAGCATGCAGCCTAGAAAATTGGACAAAGAAGGAAAGATCAAGAGAAAAGGACAAATGCTGCTATGACATCCGAATGATCTATGGAACCATTCACCAAGGAATAGCTTGAAATACTGAAGGAACTCCTTAGAAATAATTCAGCTCATGCACCAACACCAAGGTAATATATTCTTTTCACATCCTGCCAGTAATGGGAGATTTTGAACTTGGATCGTAGATTCAGGAGCCTCTGATCATATGACTGGAAACATCAATGCATAGTCAATGATCAAATAGCTCCTACATCTTGGTAAGACTTGCAGACAGATCACACTCAAACATTATTGGGAAATGAGATTTAAAGCTCTCTCAGGATATTACCATTTCCTCTGTTTTATATGCTTCGCAGTTAGGTTGTAATTTGATTTCAATGAGTGAGCTTGTTATGATATGAAATGTATAATTAAATTCCTTGCAAACTTTGGTAAATTTCAAGTGGTGGAATCGGTAAAGGTGATTGGCAATGTTGAAATATCTGCTTAAAGAAAGTGATACCGGAGTTAACCCAAACAATAGTAAACGAACAAATATTATTATGAATAAAGTCTATAGATGATTACAACTGACACACTTGAAAGGAAGATAACGACAGACTCAACAATCCGGCTGAAATTTGGGTGGATCTCGGGATGGTTATGATGACCGGTGAGGGGTGGAAGGTGGCGCCATGGTGGACGAGGTAGTTTGAAAGCAGAAAACAATAAGGCATCAATTTTTTGAGTTTCAGACAGCAGGTACGCAACATATATCAACTCCGCACAACTGTCTAAGATAATAGCAGTAAGGCGGAGATGGAGCGTTGGAACAGTGATGTCAGCGGGTATGGAGGATGCGGAACAACAACCAAGGCTATAGAGGGGTGTTTCGCGTTGTCGAAACAACAACAAGGTGGCATGAAAACTGGATATGAAAACTGGCTAGAACAACAACCAAGGGGTAAGGAAAGCGGCTGGAAACAGAAACTACAAAAAACAGCCAATATTGTTTGTTCTAGGCTGCTGCAGCAAAGGAAAGGGACAGGCGGGAGTGATGTGGGAGGATGTGGAAGGGGATAAGAGAAAAAAATCAGTACCTCGGAAGAGAGATACAACTAGAGTACCACCTAATTTCAAGGATATAACACTCAAAGGGAGAAACGGACGCGGACAACTGTCATAAACAAACTCATATCAAAAACTAAATCTAGAACATCAGGAATACAAATATATAATGAGAGGATAACTAGGAGTGGCCCAAGAATACTAGCCAACTCCTTAGAAGGGAGAAAACCAACCATTTTGGTCCTGATGAAAGAATGGGCCGCGCGAAAACGATTGCTTGCAAGATGCAATTTCTCTTTTGTGACATGCTTCATGCTGGGTACACTTTCGCCATTGGGCTTTCTGCATCACGCATCGATCGCGGGATTTTCGCTTCCCTCCTTCAAGTCTTTGATTGCAGTTTCTACGTGTTCCACTTCGTGTCAGTCTCTCCAGATTGGTGGAGCTTCGACCTCATCCATTTGAAGCTTTTGTCTTCTTGTAGTATCGTTTCAGTTCAACCCATGTGAAGATAGTGAAAATGGCATAATCTCTTGGTAAGTCGGTATTACAGTCATTGTCATTCCAATCACATCCTGATAGAATAAATATTCATCATCTTTTGGCACAATCTGAGTTGATGTTGCATATTAATGTGCCTTTTAGCATGCTTAATTTCGCTTATATTTAACACTTATTTTTGATGAACTTGCACTTTAAAGAAAAGTAGTTTCATGTTTTTCTTGCAGATATAACAGGTAGGACATATGAAGCGAAATAGAGCTGAAACAGAGCGAAATGGAGGTAAAATGGAGCACTGAGGTAATTCCAGCACTCTGTCGCCTAGGCGCCAAAACTAGTCACCTAGGCGCCACCCAATAGCGCCATGGCGCAATCTTCCGGCGCTTAAGCGCCATAACATCCCAGGAAACACGAGAAGGTGGCGCCTAGACGCCACAGGCAGGGTGTCAAGGCGCCAAACCTGAAACTGGCAGTTTCAGCATGCCCCAGGGAGTTATTTTACGAATCCCGACTCTTGGAGAGGCTCTTTTGGCATTTCCAAGTCCTGGAATTCTCCATGAACAACAAGAGGTCCTAGATAGGAGTAGAAATTATAGATTTTTTACCTTTTCTGGAGAGATTGGAGAGGAGATTTGAGTACATTCCATAAAGGGAATTGTATCAACATTGCAAGGAACAGTATGAGGCTTTGTTGGAGGGATTTTCATTTCTTTATCAGAAGGTAAAAGCTGAGTATTGTGATCTTTATTGTCTTATATTTGTTGTAAACGCTTATTTAGCGGATTTGATTTGATTTAATGAAGTTTTCTATTGTGTTAAACATGCTTGGTGAGTAGAATTCCTGCAGGTAGAACTTGTAAAATGTTGAATGCTATGGGATGTTCTTATTTAAATGTGATGAGTATTCTACTAAGCTTCATTTAATTGTCGTACTGGCCATATGACTTGTTAAAATCAGTTGTAACCCATTAGGATTCGAAAAAGCGGTGGTGAAACGACTAGAATATTCACATTGTTCGAATGGCTAAAGTGAAGTTGTCAGGAGGCAATGCAAATATAGGGAGATGTGCTGATAAGGTTTGAACATGGAGTTTCTGGGGTGATAGCCAAAAACAATAACCAAACTTGAACCATACTTATTTACACGCTTGATAGAGGGTAAATAGATTTATGCTCCTATTTGTCACTACATAAATTACAATTTCTAGTAGTCACATCTACAATCTACCTAATAAATCACATGAGAAAAATATTTTTATAAATCTTGAATTTCACTTAACCAATTAATCCAAATAGGTTTAGTTTACTCATAGAATTCTAACTTAGGAGTAACTGTTATAAAAGCCACCTCTAACAACATTCCAAACTAAGACCTGAAAGTAGTAGACTAGAATTTCACGTTAGGAATTATCTATCTCCCCTTCCTTGTGGGAACGACATTCCAGACTCAAAAGAGCACTATGTTACTGAACGATATGTATCTTTGCATGAGAAACCCCAGTGAGTAATAATACCTAATTATAAAAACTCAATTGATTTGCTAGGGAGCAGATCAAGTATCTGGTGCCTTTATCAGGACTTATATAAATTGTGATAATAGTTGGAGTGGATCACATATCGACATAGATTTTTATAAAGTAACAATCGAGCCATTAAATATGTAGATTGCCTTTTTCACTCATACTTGGCAAGGTGTATCTGATAAAAAAATTTGTTCGGAGGAACTAATTCTGGAGTGAAATTTGTGACAGATTTGAAAACTCTCACTAATGACCACTCAGAAGATACGTCTTCTCTGGCCGGACTTAAATCTAATTGAAGAATTTTCTTCCTCACCAAGCTCCTAAGCTAATTTCCAAAAAGGTGGTTCATCCCTCCTGTTTTGAAATATGTTGGTGGGTACATTGTTGAACTGAATCTACTATCTGACCAACTCCATATAATCCTTTAGAAGTAACTCAAAATCTTCTCATCTTTAAGTTGGATCCCCCTCAGCAGGGGAAACTTAGGAGGCATGCTATATTTCTAAAAAGTTTGAAATCTTCTTATTTGGAGTTGCTCTGTGTCTAGTATCGACTCCTCAAACTTATTGCCCTTTCAGGTATCCAATGCCAGTCCTGGTGATGCTCCTCCAAGTACCTGTGAAAATATAGTTTGAGACACCATAATCTCATACTCTGCATGAACAACTATTACGTCAAACTCACTACCTTCTACAATAGTTACTGTCAACTCAGTCGGAATCTCCGTTCAGGGTTCAACTAGAATTGATGACTTCTCTTCCTTGTTGGCTTACATATGATACTCCTCTTTTGAGTCATCACTCTCTTCAGTGTTCTTGTGTCATCGTCTATTTCTTCAAATGCCCCTTAATCAATGAAAGAGATTGTTCTTTTAGTTGTGCAATTTGATTCGATATGCCTAAATCCGTAGCACTTAAAACACTTCTTGACGATGAGAAATTTGAGAATGTTTGTTGGTACCATCTATTTTCCACTTGGAACCAGTGCCTTCTCAGGCACGGT
The DNA here is from genome assembly GCA_022702705.1 of Papilionanthe hookeriana x Papilionanthe teres. Classification (NCBI taxonomy): domain Eukaryota; kingdom Viridiplantae; phylum Streptophyta; class Magnoliopsida; order Asparagales; family Orchidaceae; genus Papilionanthe; species Papilionanthe hookeriana x Papilionanthe teres. The sequence goes on along the minus strand of CM040430.1, from coordinate 9,968,657 downwards.
TGGTTTGAATTTTTCTTGAGTGTACTTTGGTTGTAAGATCCTGGGGTTGAACTTGGTGGTAAGATGTGGTAGCCGCGCGGTGATGTGGTCTCTCCACTCTTGAAACTGGGTTTTAACATCTAGTCTGTAGTGAATTGATAGGTATTGTGGCTGCATCTCCCGTCTTTTTCTCGGACTAGATAATAATCTCGTCTTTTCCCTCACTCCAGCATAGGTACTTCAAATTTTTCCACCAAAATAATATTCTTCTTTAACTTCCTGACGACTATTTTCACATTTCGTCCGGTAGGATGTTTTGACATTCAAAGAAACATTTTAAGGTTTAGTGCCACTCGAAGAACTCGATCAAATCCATGTGGTCGTTGAAATATGGTAAATTCACATTTACTTCAAAATTATGGCTTCTCGGATATTTTAGATCACATCTTCGAGGTAGAGGTTCTTTATACTTAGAATTTGTATGCTGGACGAGATTCACTCCATTCCTTCGATCTAGCAAATCACCATTGTAGCTACGGGTGACCTATCCAAATTGCCTCATCTCGAATGTGGTGAGCCTCTGTTGTAGTTAGCGGGTTTCTCACTGCATATTCTCCCTAGAATCCCTTTGTCACCTCTTTGTATATTTTTCATAACTATATCAGGCTTATAGCAATTATCTCCTAGTGGCATGGATAGTTTTTGAGTGTGTGTAAGTGGAAGGGAGATGTATAAAGGTGACATAGGTTGAGAAAGAAAATAATTTGGTGAAGATAGATTTAGGTATGATAGATGCTACAAACTCTAGGATAGAGCTAGGTTTAGGTAAGCTCTGATACCAAATGATACTGGAGTTAACCCAAACAAATATTACTAATAAAGCCAATAGTTGATTACAACTAGCACACTTGAAAGCAAAATAGCAATAAACTCAACAATTCAACTCAAATTAGTGTAGATTTTGGGGTGGTGGCGGTGATCGGTGAGGTGTGAAAGGTGACGCGATGGTGGACGAGGTGGTTGTCAAGCAGAAAATAACAAGGCAATAGTTTTTTGGGTTCCGGACAGTAAGTTTGCAATAGATATCGACGTCGAACTGTTGTTCGGGATAATGACATCCAAAGAGGAGGGTTAGAACCAAAGCGACAGCAAAGATGGAGACCTGGAACAACAATGGTAGCGGGTATGGAGGACTGGAACAACAATGACACAACGTGGGAGGGGCTGGGAAAGTGGCTAGTTGGTGGTGAGGTGGTTCGGAATGGATGGAACAACAACCAAGTCTACAAAGGAGCGTTTCTCATGGCAGGAATAGAAGTGAGGCAGCAAGGGAATCAGATCAAAGGGTGGGGAACTCACTGACAGAATGTCCGCCACAGCTCCCATGTATGGGAAAATCTGATCATATGGAGAGGTAAGAAGCAAATTGTTGTTTCTAGAAGTAGTGTCGAATCTGAGTATATGGCACTTGTCGTGGGAATCTGTGATAGAATTTGGATTCAGAAATTGTGAAGGGAACTGGGGTGTACCTTCAATAGACCTATACATATGTTTTATGGCAATCAAGCGTCTATAAGTATTTCAAGAATCATGTGCATCATGACAGGACCAAGTATATTGAAGTTGATAGGCACTTTATGTTGAAAAGGTCAATGGTGGAATTATATTGCCCAGTTATATTCCGACATGCCAACAATTTATTATTTCTTCTCCAAAGCCCTTCCTTTAAGTACCTTCTAAAAGTTCATACCAAACTTGTCTCTACAACATCTATGACTCAGCTTGAGGAGGAGTGTAGAAAATTTGGAAGGATTCTTTGATGGACCGACCATCCTTCAAATCTACCAAGATTAATTGGGGGGATATTTTTGGAAACTTCTTAATTAACTTTATTCTCTTTCTATTCATGTTTTTTGTTAGTTGTATTTCAGAATATTTCCTTTTTAAATATCGGTTAAATACATTTAGGAAGTTTGTAAATTAGGAGAGATTGGTTTCCCTGTGATATCAGTTTTCTTAAAGGTTTAAAACGATTGTAAATCTTTTGAAAGTCCTTTCTTATATGCACAGCTCTCGCTTGTACTCTACATCCTTTTCTTCAATTCAAGCAATTTCCTGGTCTTACGAGCCTTTCAGAAGAATTTACTTCTATAAATCAAAGCTATAGGAGATGGAACAAGTTTGTCGCTCGCTCATGAGTGTACAATCTTTTTTATAGTCTGCTTGTTATTTATTGTGTTGTAACCGATTTTCATGATTTGCATGTCCAAAAGCTCAGCGCCCTTCATTTGATTCACCCGGCCTAGCAGATACGTCGTTGAAAAATTGTTGGAATTCTTCTTCATTTAAGGCTTAAATGGCTTTCGATTTTCACATTCACCACAAAGTAGATTTCGATGTAAGCTGGTAGAGTCATTGGTTTATGTTTCTCCCACTCTTCTTTCAAATCTTGAATTATCCATAGCTAATCGGCTTGATCAATCAAACTTCTCCCTTCAATCTCCTTGATGACGTGGGGCTAGACAAGATCTTCTGTAGACTTCTTCTCTATTTAGTTTTGATCATGTCAATACTCTATATTTTTATTCTTATAACGAGAACTTCAAATCAAAGGAACTTTGAGGCTAATCCCATGAATGTCTTGAATGGAGTTTTGTTTATGAAACTATGTATCATCCCACTAAATGTAAATTAGATATAGAATAAATTTTCATCTCAAGTCTTCAGGTGATTCTACTTGATGCGTGCAAGAAAATTCGTGGTGGTAGAGGGATTAATTAACGTCTTAGCATTGCACGAGAACTCAACATGCACCCAGATAATAGAGAGTGTACGCAGAAACACCAGAAGATTTTTACATGGAAAAACTGGAAAGGGAAAAAACCACCGAGCGCACCAATCGAAGAGATCCACGATAAATTAATTATTACAAGTACAGTCCCTCTCATAGGTAGGAAATGGTAACACAGTTTTTTAAGTTACAACGTCGATGGGTGGAAGGACTTGTAGCACCGCTGTATGAAGCAATCGCAAGGAGTTATATTCGAGGCTTCAATACACCGTCTTCATGGTTGACACGACGTTTGGGATGATGGCATCGCTTCTTATGTTGCTTCGTCGCAAGGAGTAGGCGGCTGCTAATGGTGATCAACGGAGACCGGCAAGTGGTTAACTACTGTGGTTGTTAGTGGTTGGCGGCTGCAGGAGCAAGAGGCCTTCGCCGGATCGTCAGTGCAGAAGTGATGTTGGACTTCAACTCCTCATCTAAGCTTCAGTCTTCTTCAGACTTCAAGGTCCCGGTCCATTGTCAAGAGAGGAGTAGGGCTCTATTTATGGAGTTCTGGTTGCAATTAAGAAAAAAATTTGAACCATTCTGAACGGATGACCCTAAGAGATCCCTTGATCAGATGATGTTTGATGGACATTTGAGTGTCTTAACAATATCAAAGTTGAGCGATTTTGAGCTCGTTGGATTCATCTTGTCGTGACGCTCGATTCAACTATGAGCTCGCCATATTCAGAATCTGTTTGACCTTCCAAAATTGCCCAGAAAGCTTCCGAAATTGGTTTAATGGCTTGATTGGGGCTTAATTTGGCTCGGGTTGGATCAATTTTGGTACCATTAAGTCTGTCTCGTCAAGCCGGTTAGTTTGACTTTATGTTTGTTGAACTTGAAGCTCTGTATGACATTTAATCGAAGTTTAAATATTTTTTCCTCAAAAAATTACCTTGAGATCGGTGTCATTCCTCAAGATTCGTGACGGCTGATAGAAATTATTTGATCACGTATCACTACTTAAATTCTCGCAGTGTATGCAAAACAACTCTATTTTTGACTGTGTTGTGGCCATCTATTTGTGGATGGAAGTTTGTATTTATTTTCAGAATAATATCCATCATGGCCAATTTTTTGATTTCCAAAAGCCATTGAGAAAGCGGATTTTGTCCTAGTTGATTGAACTCAATAATACAAAATATACCCTCAGCACTTTTGAAAAAGGAGATGTGTTACTTTTTTGACTGTGATGCTCTCCCTACAAGTGATAAGAACTATCATCTTCAAGAACTTGTCTGATACAATAAAAATATAGTTACGAAGTCTAAAAGTTGATAATGTCCCACCGAGAGATTCTCTTATATGGCCAGGTCGGCATAGTAGAGGAGTGTATAATCTGAGTGTGTAATCTTTCTTCTAAAGGCATCAAGGTATAATAAAATGTACATCCCATACAAAATTTTGCTAAATCAAGGGGCGTTCTTAGTCAATATATGTTTCTCTGTAGGTTTTGAAGTGCTTTTGTCAACCTAAAGTGTGTGACTACTTTTAATGTGGCATTCTTCTAATCGAGTTTACTATATCACCATCCTTAGGCATAAAAATTTGCTTCCCCTAGTATAGCAGTCTTTTTTTAATTATTTACTCATTCTCTCAGTTTTCTTCTGAACTTTTAGAAGACTTCATGAAGCTTGTATGAATCTGCATACTCACTGTGACAAGAAGGTTGCAAATGTATCATCACATACAAAGGCATTGGATATCATGAAATCAAATCCACCATCTTATTTTGCACTAGGGCCCCGTTTGGGGCGGCTGTTTCGCTACTTCCCCTTTTTCAAAGCACTTGTGTGCATTCGGGGAGCTTCATTTGGGCGGATTCTGCGAAAGTCATGTCGCGATAATCATGGTTTCCAGAACCACGCGGAGGACCTTGGTTCCTTGATCTCGTCCACGGCTTGAATTCAGTTTATAATGCTGTCCTCACTCGAATCAAGTATTGACCTGCATTATCCCCGATTTATCCCCCTGAGTATTCAATCTTATCTTTTTATCTCTTTCGCTATTCAAGGTTTCCTTTCATGTCACTTGCTGAAACTCCTTCTCGTATGTATTGTTGCCTTCGATTATCATGTATGTATCTCTGTGATTTTTTTTTATACGTTTAGGGTTTATTTGATAAGCATTTTTGCATTCTCCTCAGGATTTTCGGAATGTGATCATATATGAGCTCGAATCAGTTTGTTTTCATGACGGTTTTGAGTGCATTCCATGCTGTCCTTGGAATTTTTGAATCAATTCGTTTTGAAATGTTTTGCGTCTGCTCTGTTTTTGATGGGCGTTATGTGACTGGTTCAATTTGTATTTCATTTTGTATGCGTAAAGATGAAAGTTTAGGTGCGAGATCTGTAAAATCTTAAGAATTATTGGTATACATGTAGGTGTGTGTTGTGATATTTGTTATATGTGAATACATAAGAGTTTTGTGCTATGTATTTAAATGCATGAGACCTGAGTTGTTTTACTGTTGTAGTTTCGGTGGCATAAACATAAGAGTTTTGTGCTATCCATTAGGGCATTATAGTCTTTTCTTTTTTCATAAACAGTTAGCAGCACGGCAAGTCATCTAGACAGACAGACTGCTATACCATCAACAGCTTACTGATAGCAACTTCCCCATGAAGCAGCTCACAGCTGCTTCAAAATATAGCAGCTGCCCCAAACACAGCAGCTGCCCAAAACGCGCCCTATGGCATCCACTGCATGTGTTGCACTTTTTTTAGAATTTTCTTATTGAGTAGTTATTAAATTGGTTTGTGATCTGCATGAACCACGATCTGTTTACCAAGAAGATAAAGTTCTAGTGCTTCACTATTTATTCAAGTTTGAGAAGTTCCCAGTTGTACATCGGTTGGCTTGTGTAAGCACTTTTAACAAGTCAAAATAGTACGCCTCAAGTCTCTCTTCTTGCATTCAAACTAAGCAATGTGCATATCTGAAGCATTAGCCCCGGCTTTAACCGCTTTACCCACTTTTTATGGTGGAAGAAATGTGACCACGTGTTTCCTCTTTTAGAAAATTTCTAATTAACATTTGTTGGTGATTGCGAAGGTGTCATATATACCAATAAGTTGATAAAATTCTTACGCCTTGGGACTTCCTCATAAAGTTCCGCACAATAGCTAACTTAGATGTTTGAGGCCTATTTCTTATGTTGTTAACCTTCATTGGTCAGTCTTGATCTCCTTGCTGCCAACTTCAAATCCCAAATAAATTAGGCTCTCTTCTCAAAATCGCATTTATTTAGTTCCAGGAAGTTGATTTAATTTTAGGAGTAAAGCACTTCTTCCATCTATATCAAAGTTTTCTCCCATGACGAACTATAGATGAGATTATCATCAAAATAGAGAATTACAAACTTCATTAATGTTCTTAGCATATTTTTAATGAGACATAAATATCACCAGAATGTTGCAAAAACCTATTGAAGTCACCATTCATTCAAACAATCCCTATTTAGTCATAAATGCGGTTTTTCGCAAATCTTGCATTCAAACGTGATCGCCCTTTGATTTTGGATCCAACATGATATTTAGCCATGCTTCACTCAGTCTATATCATCCACTTTGGAAAGTGTATATTGATTCTTCACCAAGATCTTATTTAGCTCTTCCCTGTAGTCTACGCACATTCACAACCACTATCTTTCTTGACAACTATTTTGATCAATAATCCATATGTTCAGCTGCTCCTTGGCTCATAGATATGGATTATTATGTTTTTTTTTTCCTTTCCATCCTATCAATTTCAGTTCCAATGCATTGTATGTATACATATTCCTAAGAACACATTTGAATCTAATATGGTGTGTGGGCACATTCCCCAGAAAGTTGGGCCTGCCCAACTGTGTTATTCAAGCAAATGATGTGGTCTTTCCTGTCAATTTATTTCCCCACTTGGGATTAGGAGGTTTTCAAAAAATTATGAGTAGAATTCAATGATAAATAACTCATGCCAGTTAAATTATCTGAACGTTTTGACAATAAAAGTCATGAGAAACCATTTATTCAAATTATTTTTTTTCTTACTGTTTACAGTGATATTTATTTTATTTTTTATCTTGAAATTCCAATTTTATAATTTTGTAAGTTTAACTTTATAGAATATTTATTTACATCAATTTATTTTATCATAGCTTCTTTCAAGTAAACATGAAATGTTGTGCTCCAAATTTTGATTTAATCTAAAGGTTCACATCTCCTTACATCTTCTCCCAACATCATTTGGATTGTTTTGCTTTAAAGAGGTTGTTTATTTAAATATTAAATATTCCCTCTTTAATGTCAAACTTATATTTGTTGTTTACTAGTTATTAGAAAAAATCTATAAGAAATCCTATAAATATTCACTTTATAGCCTTCTTATCTCTCTTGAAACTATTTAGTGTCTCTGTTGGAAGCACAAGAGAATTCTTCATTATTTTACATACTTTACATCTATCATGTTATCTATTATTTATGCGTATGATTTGTATGAAAATATTCCTTAGAAGCATGTTAATTATAAAATTAGAGGCCTATTATAAATATTCTCTAAAGATATGTGGAATTTAAATATCCTATAAATATTCCTTAGAAGCATGTTAATTATAAAATTAGAGGCCTATTTATACTTGTCAACGAATGCCTTGGATTCTTCTCTTTTTCAATCTCTTTTTCGATTTAACATCCATTACTCGTATGCATATGCCTAAGCAACATAGATCAATTTTGTATTTTGGCATCGAGAGCACATTTCCTCGCAAGCTCAGGCGCACTCAACTAAATTTATTCAATCAAACAATGCAGCCAACCCCTTCGCATTTCTTTATTACACCACTTGTGCTTAGGAGGTTTGCAAACAATTAAGGGTCCGCTTAGGGCAGCTGCAGCTTATTAATAATCTGCTGCTGAACCATGCTATACATGAAGTATTGTTGCGGGGAAAAGTTGGTTGGTTGTTTTATGCGGTTTGAAAACAACTGTGTGACAGTTGTTTCTGAACAAATGATCATTCTGTCTCTGTGTAGTAATGTTGTTTGTAACAGGCTCATCATAGTCATATATTTGATACTTCAGAAGCAGAATCTACTTTAGAACAGTACAAAAATCCATATATACTCATCACTTAACAGTGAGTGTAAGGAGTGCTAAAAAAATTATTAAAATTACAATTAATAAAATGATTATACTGTTTTTAACATGCGGACGGTGTGTCCCGTGCTACACTGTCCTCTAGAGATGCTATCCATTCTTGATCACTATCGGCAGTGGAATCCGTCGGACTGTCTGCCCACCGGAAGAAGCCACACTTCTCTGTGATGCTCTGCGGGCACCTGTAGAACTGTCTCCCGTAGTTATAGACCCGACGTAACGTTAAAAAGGGAAGCCTATAGTCCGTAGTGACAGTGCAATCGTCAGGATTTTTCTGAAATCCTTGAGCTCATCTTTTTTGAATGCTATAAAAGACAATTCATTAGTCATGACAAAAGTTGAAATTGCTAAAAGAAGTAATTAATCATATTTTTTTTGCAGGCGTAACGTTTCAGAGAACTCAGTATACCAACCAACCAATCTGTCACTACAAGAGGACGACAAACCTTGTATAAAAAAGAGTTCTTGATTGCCTTTAACTCACGTAAAATCAAGCTCGTGTGTTACATATGCATATCACCAAAGAAGGCCATCCAAAAAATCCTCAAAAATCATATCGCCGAAAAGGTGAGAGGAATTTGGTCGCCTTCATGAAGATTTCACATATAACACCAACCAAGACCGACTAACAGGCCATCCAGAATAACCTATAAAGGTCAAATGTCTCATCATTAACCTCTCAAACCCACCAAAAGAAAAATAAGTGAAATGCAAATGGAAAGAAAATACACTTTCAAATAGTGTAAAAAGTCTGAAACGATCAATATCAATTCTACAAGGAATGAAAATAAACAGAAAATTTATAAAGTAAATAAGTAGAAATTGATAAAAGAAAAAATTAATTATAATTTTGTAGAAGCGTGAAGTCTCAGAGAATTCAGTATACTGACCAAATAGTATACCAACCAACGAATTTGTCAGCACAATAAGTCATCAGAGCTTCTAGTGATCATGACAATGATGATGAATGAAAAAGTTTCTATGAGGCGTTTCTTAAAGAATTTGCAAAGTATACCCTAGGGGTTTGAATGCATAACTTTATCTCAAAGAAATTCCCTGAGGCTCTGTTTTGGGTTTGCATGAGCGCGCTGCAGCAATCCTATTGTATGTCTTCTAGCAATGATGATAGTGATCATGACAATAATGATCAATGAAAATGTTTTTTCGAGGCATTTCTTATATATTTTTTCAAAGTATACCCCTGCATATTATTCTCACCACAAACAGAAGCACTAACACCACAAGCACCCCAGCTATCAAGTACACACCAAACATAAACATCATAACCGAAATCCAAAACCAACAACACCACAACCAAAAAAGTATCTTTGATGCATATCTTATATAGCTTTCAAAGTGTACCCAAGAGGTATGAATGCATAACATTCTCACAAAAAAATGTCACGAGGCTCTGTGTCAATTTTTGTGTCAATTTCTAGCTTGGTATTAGTATGATCGAGTCAATTTGAGATTGATAATATATATATATATATATATATATATATATATGTATATGTATATTTTTTGAAGTTCTATATATCATTGGTTTTTAAAATTTTTTAATGAGAATAAAATCATTTTGAGCTGACTCGAAATCAACGGGCCAACTTATAAAATTTTGGATTGATTTTGAGCCGGCACTGGATGTCAAGATCAAATCATTATCATCCATAATGAGTCTTTCTCTGATTTCTCTTACAAATTACGATAGGATTGCTGCTTTTTTCATCAATTAATGGCACGGCAAGATTGTATGCATTCCAATAATCCTTCAATGGAGTCCTTCCTATGTTTTTCTTCCCTTCAATTTCTTGGCATCATAAGATTTCAGCCCTTATTTTAGTCCTTTTGTTGATTTCTTTTTTGTGTAGCATGCATTTATTAAGATAATGTAATTCCTGTATTCGTTGTGCTCCTATGCTTGCTGTTTTATGAGGATTATAAGTAGTTGTTCTAAGAAATGTAAAGAATATAATTTCATGACTAATAAAATACTAGTTTTTGATGTGCATATTTCTCTTTTCCTTTCAAGATTTTATTACTTGATTTGAAGAGTTTTGTGATTTGAAGATAATTTCATCTTTTCTCCCAATGTCTCCTAATTATTTTTTTTTTTATTTTTGCTTGAAAATGTGATTAGATTTTTGTCAAGTCTTCTACAAGTTTGTTATCTTCCTTTGACATGAAATTTCAATTGTTCGTGTTGTTTTCATTATCATTTGCTTTCTTATAATTAACATTTAATAAGAAATATCTTTTCTTCTAAATTTGGGTTTTCAACCTTTAGACTTTTAGCCTTTGTCAATAATCACAAATAATTGCTTTCCTCTAATATTAACAATGTATTTTGATTGCTTACTAGATCTTTATTAGAAATCTCAGACCTTAGAGCATCCTATATCATTGATATCATGATGATCCATCTTTTGATATTGGAATAAGGCATGCAGAAGTGGCAATCATAATGCATTTACTTGATTGTTGATGGGTTTAGTGAACATTTTTCCAACCTCCTTATGAATTTCAAAGTCAGAGTTGAAGGTAGTTTCAATATGTTTTGTTGTGAGTATTCTTTCACTAATTTTATAGATGGAAAATAACTGATATTTAAAGAATTTTTTTTAGCTTAAGGGTCTGTTTGGGGCAGTTGAGTTTATTGAATAATATGTTGATAAGCTGATTAAAAATAATCTGCTGATAAATGTAGTTGTGGTAGCTATTACAAATTTTTTATTTTTTTGGAAAAGTCAGATTGTAGTGAGAAAATTTCCACTGCACCTAGGTAAGTGTGATGTAAAAATGTTGTTTTCAACATTTTGAAAACGCATAAGCTGTCAAAATGCAGTCTACCCAACAGGTGAGAGGTGTGTTTTCAAAACGCTAACGCACCAAATAAGCTGTCCAACACAGGCCCTAAATTTCATCTTTAATTTTTTAATTGTTACTGCCAAAATGAAGAAAAATGATATCTTGGTGTGCTAAAGGTTATATCATTCTCTCCCTTCCAAGAAAAAAATTGTCAAATTTCACTTTTTAGATCAAAAATGGTATTTGTGCAAAGCTTATTTTAAAGGGACATACAACTTTTTTTATTATTAAATTTAATATATCTCTCATTTACATACAATTCATACTATAAAAATTATAATATGAAAAAACACTAGGCTAATTTTAAAAATGTTATATTTTTTATCATAAAAAATGAAATATTAAAGTCAAATTATATTATAAAATAATAATAATAATAATAATACCTTCAAAATTTTGATGTTACATATAATTAAAATTTATTTCCAACATATTTTTATTAATATCAGCACAATTTGAACTGCCAATATTTTTTTCCCTGCTCTAAATTAAAATGATAAAATATCTTTATTAACTTCAGGATGAGAACTAAAATATGAGGACTAATTTGTAAAAGGACCTCATGTGAATATTCAGAGTATTATTTTGACACAATTAAAGCCCAAAATTGCAAGTTTCAGAGATCCAAATGTAGACAATACAGCAACAATAAGAAACAGGTAATAATCTGAATAAACTAACAATACATTTAATAACATGAAGAAAACTTCAAATAATCCAAACTAGAAGAATTCTCACCTCACAATGAACCAAAAAACAAGCTGACAACATGGAAACACAGATAGCACAGTGCAGCAAAGCAAGTCAAACAACTAGGATCAAACCCAACCAGAAGAGCACAATCACAAACCAACTCATTATTCCTCACCTTCTTCTCCGTCTTCATCAAAACCCTCCGCTCCGACTTCTTCGTAGTCTTTCTCGAGGGCAGCGAGATCCTCCCTCGCCTCTGAGAACTCGCCTTCTTCCATTCCTTCTCCGACGTACCAATGCACGAATGCCCGCTTAGCGTACATGAGATCGAACTTGTGATCAATGCGAGAGAATACCTCGGCCACGGCGGTGTTGTTACTAATCATGCACACGGCACGCTGCACCCTGGCGAGATCGCCTCCTGGGACAACTGAAGGAGGCTGATAGTTGATTCCACACTTGAAACCAGTTGGGCACCTGCAAATTATGTTGTGCAAATCCTTAGTTTGATGAGTTTTCACCCATCAACAGTCGAGATTTCAAAAACATTATATGAAGATTTACATATATAACCCCAGTCAATTCCCATTTATTTACATATCTAACACATTACCTAGGCTTGAAAAGGTGTCTTCTACTTTTCAGAAGTTAAAATGGAGGTATTTTTGATGTGATATGAAAATTTTGTGTTATGTCACATATGCAAATACATAGGAATTGAGTGGTATGCATGGAAATGACCTGAAATTTTAACAAAAGAGATTTCTTAAGGCTGAAAAAAGTTACTGCTCAACTCATTTGTTAAGCAATCAAACCAAACAAAAACAACATTTCCATTTCATTTGCTAAATTATTCTAATATTGATATTAATAAGAACAAACTAAATTATGCTCCACTCAATAAAATTCATTCTTATTTATGTTTTCTGAAATTTAAGGAGAGCATTGAAAAAGAATGAAACATTCGAAATCCTATAATGCTCAAAAGGTGTTGTATTATGAGACTCATAACCTTGTAATCATGTAGCCTTATAATTATTGATGCATTTGATGATCATAAGCTTAGTTTATCATTCGAGTTTGGGCGATAAAATAAGGGCCAAACACGAACAAGATTTTCCATCTCCTTAACAAACCCGAAATTAACAAACCGATTCAAACAAGATCGAAGCAATTCCATATTCAGCAAACTTAACAACGTACTCACCAATCAACAAATTGAACCGTCCTCTTCGTCTTGATCGTCGCAACAGCAGCATTAACATCCTTAGGAACCACATCTCCGCGATACATAAGACAGCACGCCATGTACTTCCCATGCCTCGGATCACACTTCGCCATCATGCTTGACGGTTCGAATACCGCATTCGTGATTTCAGGAACGGAAAGCTGCTCATGGTATGCTTTCTCAGCAGAGATGACGGGAGCATATGACGAGAGCATGAAATGGATTCTTGGATAGGGAACAAGGTTGGTCTGGAACTCGGTAATATCGACATTAATGGCTCCGTCAAACCTAAGAGATGTGGTCAAGGATGAAATGATCTGAGAAATCAAACGGTTGAGGTTAGTGTACGTCGGCCTCTCGATATCCAGAGATCGCCGGCAGATGTCGTAGATGGCTTCATTGTCGAGAAGGACGGCGACATCAGTGTGTTCCAGTAAGGAGTGTGTGGATAGCACACTGTTATATGGCTCTACAACTGCTGTGGAAACCTGCATGGTAAAAAGAAAATTTAGAAGACATCTCATTGGCATAAGATTGGATTATGGGTTAGTTCACCTCTAATATTAATGATGTATTATTAGCAGATGTCAACTATTTGATTTGTTAAAACTTTTTAGGGTTTACATACATACCATACAATTGTTATGTATTTACATAACAAACATCCACAGTTTAATATTTGCGCCTTAGTGTCATAAACCTATGCTTGAAAAGGTGTTTTTCACTTTTCAAAATATAATAATGGTGACATTTTTGATGTGATGTTAAAGATTTGTGTAGTGTTCATGTAAATACGAATGATTAGGTGTTAGATAGTTAAAGCCGTGAGAAGTGTGTGGTATGCATGTCAATCCCTCAAGTTCTAAAAATATTCTCATAAATGAAATTCATTTTTCATTTTGCTAGATGTCAGCTATATATGTCAATCTATCTGATGATCAAAAGAATTACAGCTAAAAGATGATAATCAATATTGAACAATACATTTCAATTGAAAATTGAAAAATAGCATCAAAATAATATTCTTATAATATAATATTAAACCAAACAGCCCCTGAGGGCTAGTGGGCTTCAATCACAGTCTAATAAACAAAATGATACAAAAGGAGCATCATAAGTCATAAAACGAAATTAAAAATCAACATAATGCCAAAACCAATTCAAATAAATGGCCTGGTTTATGGTATACCTGCGGGGAAGGATAGATAGTAAAGCCGAGTTTTGATTTCTTTCCATAATCCACAGATAACCTCTCCAACAACAATGAACCCAATCCAGATCCGGTGCCACCACCGACAGCACTGAAAACAAGAAATCCCTGCAATCCAGTGCAATTGTCCGCTAATTTTCTAACACGATCGAGGCACAGATCAACAATCTCCTTCCCAACTGCATTTCATATATTAAAAACAGAATATTACTGAGCCATCAAACACAAATGATCTCTTACTTATTAAAAGAAATAGGGTTAAGGTTTAATACTCGTATAATGTCCACGAGCGAAGTTGTTTGCTGCGTCTTCCTTCCCGGAGATGAGCTGCTCCGGGTGGAAGAGTTGCCGATAAGCACCAGTCCTCACCTCATCAATGACAGTAGGCTCGAGATCAACATATAATGCTCTTGGGACGTGCTTACCGGCACCTGTTTCGCTGAAGAAGGTATTGAAAGCATCATGGCCGACACCCACCGACGTATCACTGCAGAAGCAAAATGTTTAGAAAAGTTAGAAAAACACGAATATTATATTATGGACGACAGTTTATTTTAGCGCATAAATACAAACTTCATATGATAATGCTCATCCAGAGCAAAAATATGGGAAAATATCATAATATCAAATTACTACATAAGCATCAAAATCTAATAAAATGATAGAGCTGAAAATGATCAACGCCTTGAAATAAGAAAGGAAAAGCAATGGATCCCCTTATTAATAATTCTAAGAAAATCATAATAATGATGGCTATAAGATGATGTGAACCAGTAACAGCTGCAATTAGGATCGCTGCACCAAATCAAATGCAAAATAATTACATAATCAATGTCCAAAAATCCAATCTAAATTCTAAGGACTCCTGATTTCTTGTAGTTACAAAACATGTTTTTGGAAAAGATGGTTTTGTTTTCACTTCTTTTGTACGAGAAAAATAAAATCATGGTGTTTGAGGAAGATTGAAGGTAAAAGTTTAAAACTATTATTGATTTCTTCTAACCACGTCCAACCAAATATTGTAATCAAATAAATTTATAACTAATCTAATAAATTCATAAATTTTCAAAATCCATTTTTTAAACCGAGCCTAACGACAAAATATACATCTCAGCCAAGAATGTTTTGCAATCCCAAAGAAAACATAAAAAATTATATCGTACAAGTATAGCTTCCGCAAATAGTTGAGAACCAAAGATATAAAGAAAGCGAGAAATAACTGACAAATGGGACAGAATCTACATGTGAACTGAAAAGAGAAAGTAACCACAAGGGTTGTTTTCTTCATTTACCCAATGAATATTTATAAACAAAACAACCTAGAAAAATAATTGGTAAGCACTAATTACAAAGAATTGAAAAATGAGAACTGTCCAAAAAGTTCTATGTTAGCCGGTTGTAGAATAGAGCAACCCAATCCAAAGCAGTCCTTCCAAGTTAAATGCTCAAGTTCGTGACACATAATTTCCTTTATTCCGCACATAAATACATGATGCCATTTATTCTTAATTTAACAATCTTATGTCCGTCAATTACACCATTCCATAAAAATAGTTCAATACTACCACTGAACTGGATGATTGATATATATGTAACATTCTAGATTTGTTTAAAATATAGTTGACTTTGGGGTTGCAAATTTTCTTGATTTTTTTTTTTTTTGGGAGGCAATTCATTATTTCTATCATACCATAGTTCCAATTATTATTTATGAATACCTCAAATAGAGTTTATGAACTTTTAATGGGTTGGAGTTAACATTTGCAATAGGAGAAAATCTATTGAATGATGTGAATTGAGTTATTGAGTACAGAGAAGACAGTACGATAAAAGGTTGATCATTATTATGGAGGTAACCCACTCCAAAGCAGTCCTTCCAAGTTAAATGCTCAAGTTCGTGACACATAATTTCCTTTATTTAGCACATAAATACATGATTCCATTTATTCTTTATTTAACAATCTTATGTCCGTCAATTACACCATTCCATAAAAAAAGTTCAATACTCCCACTGAACTGGATGATTGATATATATGTAACATTCTAGATTTGTTTAAAAATATAGTTGACTTTGGGGTTGCAAATTTTCTTGACGTCTTTTTTTTTTTTGAGACAATTCATTATTTCTATCATACCATAGTTCCAATTATTATTTATGAATACCTTAAATAGAGTTTATGAACTTTTAATGGGTTGGAGTTAATATTTTCAAATAGGAGAAAATCTTTTGAATGATGTGAATTGAGTTATAGAGTACAGAGAAGACAGTACACGATAAAAGGTTGATCATTATTATGGAGGTAACCTGGTAATCTTTTAAGAATTTAATTTTGGAAGATAAGAAGTATTAAAAATCACATAGATATGGGGAAATTGCTAAAAGACCTGCTTCGTTTATTCCCCCAATAATAAATAAAAAAAAAAGCAGCAAAAAGTAGATTTTACCTTGACACATAACTACCAAATGAACTAAATCCTTTTAACAAGAAAGGAGAAGCAATAGATTCATAAACACAAGTACAACGGTATGCCAAGTTAAATTAATCAATCTAAGATAAGTTGAGAACCAATAAAAATCGCAATCAATGAACAATGCATATCACAAAAGAACAAAAAAGTACTGAGAGAATTGATATCAATCTTTTATTAATGCAGTAGTTTAGTAATTATTAAAAGTTTACTTTATTTGAATTTAGGGCTCTAAGGCTAAAGATCTTAGTCTAACAAGGCTGAAAATGGAATAAGAACTAGAGCTCTAAGGCTGAGGATCCTAGTCTAAAAATGGCAAAGATGCACCATCCTTCAGTCTAGTAAAATCACGATTCAGAAAAATTTACATATGTAGCTCATAATTCTTATGTATTTATATATCTCTCATTGAAATTCTCATATTTACATACATAGCACTTTGGTGTTTTAAACCTACGCATCAAAAGGTGGTTTCCAGTTCAGGAAAGGTGGTAACGGTGCTGTATCTATGTGAAATTAAAGAATTTAGTGCTATAAGTGAAAATATGAAACTTTAGGCGTCAGCTAAGTAAATACATAATAAGTGTGTGCCTAAATAGTTTTTAATAGTAGATGTGTCCCTCATTACATATGCATACATGCATAGGAATCTCCACAGAAACATAGGTCTTTCCTCAAATCTAAGGATTCAATTGCCACCATAGCTCATCCCAGAAATCTAAAGATTAAGCTGCCGCCGTACCTCTTTCCCCGCTCCACCACTGCTTGTCCCTGTATCTGTATCATGCATCACAGTTTTCCTCTCATTTACCGATAAAAAATGCAGTTGTTTTCTTTCAGTTCTCTATGATTCTTGCTCTCAATCAAGCTATAAGAACAGAACATAAAAAACTCACTCACTCACTGCAACCCAACTCGTAATAGATCATGCAGTGAAAAATGTCAAAACGCCGAAGACTCGGCATCCAGAAAAAAACAACAAATGCTTACCTGACCCTAAAGTCCTCACCAAAGCAATAGTAACGCACCGATCTCACCACAGCAAACAACTACAAAGATTCACCAAGCTTTAAGTAAATTGACGAACCAAACCAACTGCAGCAGATTTATTCCACATTGAAGTCTGAAAAACCAAATCCATATAATTCTATAGTAAAACCTCCCCAATTCACCCAAATGGTGAAAAGGACTCGAATATTCATAACGTAGGAATACCATCCATACACTCTTACCAATGTGCAATCCAAAAAGGCAACAACTAACTATACATTCACTCAAAAAGCAAAAACAAAGCACTAATTCCACTCGCAGCAACCCAATCCAAACCAGATCCGATCAAATCCACGCCACGAACAAGATCACAAACCACTCCCCACTCGCCAAACCCTTAAAGTCCCCCATAAACCAAAATCTAAACAACAAAACGAACGCAAAAAGCAGTCCTCACCTCGGCATCATGCCATCGGGCTGGATCCCGTGCTCCAGGCAGTACAACTCCCAGCAAGCGTTGCCCACTTGAATCCCCGCCTGACCTATATGAATGCTGATGATTTCCCTCATCTTTCTCCTCCCTTCTCAGTCCCAGAACCGAAACCCTAACGCCTTGTCCTTCGCGAGGAGAAGTAGAGGCCGAGGAATCGTCCTCCGCGACGAGGAGAGAGAGAGCAGCGCAAGGGAAGGGACGACTGTTCGGCCGTCATTTTAAAAGATCGGGAGAGGATAACTGCGCAATTTTTAAAAAATTAAATTAGTAAAATATTGTTTTTTTGAAATGATTAAAAATAGTTTAGTTGGTCCGTAGAGTCCGAAATGGGGCCCGCCACCTTCCGCTCTCTTTTTTATAAAAAGACAGAAATGCCCTCCGCTGAGCTGGATTTCTGTTCATGCGTTAAAATCGCTTTTTAAATTTATATTAAAAAGCTGAGATTTTTTGTAATGCGATTTAATAATAATTTAATAGTTCAGAAAAACAAATAATGAGGCATTTACAAATATACCACTCGATCTATGTTTATTTACATATCTAATTTCCGAATTTTAGATTTTAATAACTATGTGATAAAATAATGTTATTAGAAAAATAATTGGAATTGAGATAATTGAGTATTGTCTGTATAAATCTCTCTGTAATGTACCGTCACGTGTGTTATATCGGACTCACCTCATAAAATATTTAAAAAATTAAAAAAATTTTAGGGGGTTATTGAAGTAGAACTGTGAAGGTTATTGGAGCGGTTCATCGCGCAGTGTTATTAGAGGTTATCATGACGTTATAAGAGTTAATACCCCTTAATAACCTCTGCAATTTCACTTCAATAATCCTGTAAAAAATTTCATGGTTTTAATATTTTATGAGGTGAGCTTGGTGTAGCACACATGACGGCATATCTTGGAGTTTGGACGCAGAGATACGTATGCACTCCGTATGGAAATTTTTTTCGTAATATACGGTTACTTGTTAATTATTATAAAAACAAAGATAAATACAACTTAGAAGATACATTAATATTGATCATTTGCTCTACTTATCTCAACAAAACATTTTAGAGGATGAACGATAAAATATGTGCAGACAAAAAGTGATTGTCTAGGTCATCTCACATCTAACGGTCGAGATCATTCAGAAACAGGCCGATTAGAACATATCGATCGGGGAGAATCATTCTGAGTGGGAGGAAAAACTAAATAGAGCGGTCAAAAGTAACCATATGTTTGAAAAATGAAGTGCACGAGATCAAGCAATCAAGACCGACTGACATAGGTCTACTGACTCGGACAGAGTAACAAAAGTCGGGTGATAGATGATCGAACAGTCGGGGGAGAGTGCTCAACGATGCGCAAGAGACTTAACAATTGAGGTCGGAAGCTGTAAGTTATTCTCCTCTTCACACCAAGTAACTCATGGCCAATTCTTCTCAAAATTACAAATCATTGCAACCAAAAAGCAGAAATGATCCGAGTAAGTATGACACATTAATATAAAATACAAAACTATATATATATATATATATATATATATATATATATATATATATATATATATATATATAGATTGTAAGACTATGCTTACATTGATTGATGACAACATTGATGTTTGTCAATAAGGAAATCAGAATCTTAATCAAAGTGGAGGAAAGAGCTTCCCATAAATTTAGAAGAAGAGCAAATTTTTTTTAAAGTAAACATATTTGCATTTATTGTTAGTGATAAAATTAAGGTGTGATGTTGAGAAATTTTGAGCGAAGAAACGTAAGAATCGATGCAAATTGAGGTTCTAGGACGGAGGAGATCGACGCAAGGAAAAATAAGGATTTTGAGATCTGGTTGGTGGAAAAGGAAATTGATGTTCAGGAAAACTTAATTAAGGGGAATAGTGATTTCCGGTTTCATCAATTTAACAACCGAGGAAAGGAGTTGGACGCCAACAGAGACGTTTGCGGCGTTCGACGAAGTGGAGTTTGCTACATCGAAGCACGACGGTTTCCCTCACTTTCTCCCGCGGATCGATTGGGTGAGAAGCAGAGAACAGAATCTTTGATTCCTAGTTAATTAAGTAAAATACTTAATTAAGAGAAATTTAGAGAATAAATATTCCAAAAATTTCTGCTCACAGAGGAAAGGAAGGAAATCAGGTTAATTAATTTATGGGATACTCAATTAAGTAGAATACTTAATTAAGAGAAATTAAATTGAGGAAATGTATGATGCTGGAAGGAAATCTTTTCTCCGCACCAAGAAAGGAAGAGATCAATTTTCTGGCAATCAAGGGAAATATTTATGGGAATAAAAAGAAATACTAAATTAGAAATATTTCAAAAGTTTTCTACTGGGAAAGAAAATTTCTGGAGAAGAAAATTATTTTTTTAGAAAACTTAATTAAGGAAATTTAATTAAGAGAATATTGCTTGAGAAGAAATTTCTGCCTTCAATGATTTTTACAAATCAGCAGAGAAATTTGCAGGAAAAGCTCGTTGCAGGATTATTCTCATATGTCAATTTCCGGTGCAAACTTCGAGGTGGCGAAGTTCGATGGAACTGAAACTTGGATCGTAGCGAAACGAGGATGAAAGATTTGTTAGCACTGACGAGGAATTTTGAAAGCTTTGCGCGCAACGAAACCAGATGCCGTGAAGGATGAAGATTGGGAAGAATTGCAACAACGAGCGGCAGCAACCATACGTCTATGTCTGGCAGATGAGGTTATGTACCACGTGATGAATCTAAAATCTCCAGTGGAGGTGTGGAAGAAATTAGAAACTCAATTTATGGCAAAATCTCTAACGAATAAATTGTATCTGAAGCAAAAGTTGTATGAGATGAAAATGCAACAATGTTCTGATCTGGCGCAACATGTTAATGACTTCAATCAAATAATCACGAATTTATCACGGCTTGATGTGAGTATTGAGGATGAAGATCGAGCAATGATTCTGTTGTGTTCGTTGTCTTCTTCTTATGAACACCTAGTGACTACCCTTACTTATGGGAAAGAAACTATCAAATTTGATGAAATTACTGCAGTGTTGTTGGCTCGCAACCAGCGGAAGCAGAATGCAGGGGAAAACTCTCATAACGATAGTTTATATATTAAGGGTAATCAGGATCGTGGGAGGAAGAAAGAGAAGGAGAGTTCTGTAAGGCAAAATTTCAGATCCAAGTCTAAAAGCAAAAAGACGATTCATTGCTACAAGTGCAAGGAGCAGGGTCAGATGAAAAGAGATTGTCCAAAGCTGAAGAAGCAGACTGAAAAAAAACTTGATACCACTTGTTGGGAAATTTAAACCGAATCATGGAACTCCTCAGAAATAGTGAATTAGCCGCTATGCTCCCGAGGATATAAGCATCTTTGCCGAACCTCGTTAAATCCGTGTGCTCTTCTTCTTGATTTGCATTTTGTTCGCCCTAAATTTCTCAACACTTGACATTGTAATAAGACTGTCGTTTATTTTCAAGTCACCAACAAACTCAACTTTCATAATAGACATCAACTCCAACACCTATTTCTGCGTTAAAATCAATCTCTATCATAGTCAACAACCTCGATACCGGTTGTCGACGACAAGATCGATGTCCATTATCTCCATTATATTGTGATGAGTGCTAAAGGTGAATGGTTTTGTAGGATTTCAATTTGTTTGCCAATATCTTAGCATTGAATTTGCAAATACATATTTATATGGAGATTAGTCTGTAATATCAATAGGATTAGAGCAAATCCCATTGTAATTCCTTCTAACTTGATCTTAAGAACTTGGAAACATTCTTTAAGAGATTATTATACCCAATCAAATTCATAAAAAATTTGACACCCATCAAAAGTATTTACGTATCTAACACCTAAACTTTAAATTTTACATATTTGTCATCACATATACATTAAAAGTTATATTTTACTTTTTAAAAGTAAAAATGATGATATGTTTTATGTGCTGAAATGTAAAAATTAAAATTTAGAGGGTAGATATGTAAATACACATGAATTGCGTGGCATGTATGTAAATTTCATGAGATTGAAATAATTTTTTTTATTGAAATTTATGCAATTTCCAGAATAAATCTTTATAAGAAATAGAAGTGGTTCATAGATTAATATTTTTTTGCATCCAACAACCACCTTAATATATTTATAATTTTGAAATTAAAAAGTTTAAAACAAAAATTAGAAAACAATCATAAAGTCATATTTTTTTCATCTCCATAATGTTTCGAAAAATCGTAGTCTAATATTGGGCAAATATTATATCTGGGCTCTGCATCTAGAGTTACGTGCGGAGCCCAATCCATGAAGACACGTGGAATAACACGGGAATAACACGAAGGAATAATTCTCGTGTTACTCCTCGGTTAGCGGTGTTTTGGGCGGAATAATGCGGGGAATATTCCTCCATATTATTCTGCGCTATTCATGCGTTATTGTGGTAGTATTGTAGTACCGGAAATATTCTCCCGTGTTATTCCGCGTTATTCTCGTGCTATTCCACATAGTATTTATGTGTTATTGTGATGGTGTTACAATACCACCACAATAACACTTGAATAACACGGAATAACACGGAGAAATATTCCCCGTGTTATTCCGCGTTATTCCCCGTATTATTCCGCCCAAAACACCGCTAACTGCAGAGTAACACGAGGAATATTCCTTCGTGTTATTCCCGTATTATTTCACGTTATTGCGGGATTCCATGTGTCTCCCATGGATTGGGCTCCGCAAGTAACTCTACGTGCGGAGTCCGGATGTAATATTTTGCCCTAATATTGGCGACAAGCAACCGCTTTTCTACGGGAAGGCCCACAAAATTTCAGTCTGGTTAACTTTATTTACACACATACACACTCACTGGACAAGGAATGAGGCTTATATATATATGTATGTGTGTGTGTGTGTGTGTGTGTATATATATATATATATATATATGTATATATATATATATATATATATATATATATATATATATAAGAGTGTGCCTCATTCCTTGCCCAGTTGGTGATGGGGAAGTCCCCTCTGGCGAGGGTTAGATCTCCGCCGTGGTGCGTTATGGGTCGAATTATAGGCATATGGCGTAGGGTTCTCATAATAGGTCCTGAGCGTGTGAAAAATAGATATTTGAGCCTCTGCCAAATATCGATTTTCATGTTTATATATATAGAAGGGGCAAACATAAAACAGCAGAAAATGAGCAATTGCAAAATTTAAAGACCTTGCAATATAAGTAATAATTACGATTAGCACTTATTTTTGCCGTGTTGCCCAAAGTTTAACAAAAATAAAATAAAATAAAATATGTCGAGACTAGAAAAATATTCGACCAAATTCATGATGAAAACTTATTTTATTTTAGCTTTAATATTAATTTATACATATAAAAAATTTATTTATTCTCCATCCTTACTAATTCATTCTCAACATCATGGGCACTTCCAGATATGATTGTCAATACGGGCCAGTGGATTGGGTTCAAGTCTGGAAAAATTAACTGACCTAAATATAATTAACCAAAACCTAGCCTGAATAATAAATGGGAAGAAACTAAGACTAAAGCCAGAGCTTGACCCGCTAACCCAAACTGAACCGAACTTTCGTGCTTATTTGAGACATGTTTTGAGTTTTCATTTTCAACCTGAACTCGACCCAAATAATAAACAGATCAAATTCTCTGACCGAACCCGACTCGAAAAGCATTCGATCAACCTAACTTAAAATTTTCGACTCAAATTCAAATCATCGTGGTGATTCTAGTCAACACTCACAAATTAATCACAACCAACAGGCGGTCTCATGGTTGGGGAACCATCTCCCATCTATGAGATGTGTTTTCAATTCGTACTGACATCTAGCCATTAACAGTAGTGCCTTTAGGCCACCTACCCAAAATTAAAATAAAATAATCACAACCACATGTCTAACTCCTAGATTTACATTGACTCTCATCACTGAAGTGTCGGCACTACCTATATCCAACGATATGTGTGAGTTCGCTCATACCAATATAACATTGTTCGTAAACCTGCATGTAATATACTCCAACATGCCTCAAATGCACATAGGGTTGCAAACCAGTCAAGCTTGAACAAGACCAGCGTTCAACTTGTTCAAAATTAACTCGTGTTTAGAACTTCTCTCAAACAGGTAGTTCGTTTTAGCATTCAGATTTTGGCTCATATGTTCATCTCGAAATTAATTAACTTAAATTAATTTTAAAAAATCTAAAAATTTGGATTTGAACCTACATCTATTTTCTTCAACCACATAACTACATGACCCCATGAGTTAAACTTATTTATATATATATATATATATATATATATATATATATATATATATATATATATATATATATATATATATATATATATATATATATATATATTTACCTGTTCTAAAACGAGCCGAACACAATCGATCAAAAGATTGTTCGTTTATAATTCAAACGTAAAAAATTTATGTGTTCAACTTGTTTACTTAACGAACGATTCGAACAAAAGTTACTTAACGAGCCAAGCATGAGTTGTTCGTGAATGAATTTATTTTACGGTCCTAAAAACACTTATTTTTTAATTAACTAAATTAATCAAATTTTTGATGGTAAGCAAACAACATTATGCTGATTAAACGTTCCATTAGATGCAATATGTTAAACCAATTCATGAACTGGGAAAAAATTTGGGTCCGGCGAGCGTACGCAGCGCTGCGTCCGGCAAGCTCGGTTACAAGTCGGTTACAGCAGGTTACAAGGAGGGTATTTTCGTGTTTTATCTCATGTAAGCTCTTTGCGACGTGTCTGTAACCTCCATGTAACCTCCATGTAACCTCCTTATATTCTCTCTAATCTGTCTGTAACTTCTGTGTAACATTATTATATTTTGAGGTTACAGATAGATTACAAATAAGTTACAAGAAAGTTACACATGTGGCGGCCTCCCATTGGCTGACGTACGCAGCACTGCGTACGCTTGCCGGACGCAAATTTTTTCCCATGAACTGAGCTTAAAGCTGAATGAATCTATCAAGCCTTATAAAATATTACAGAGCTAACCTTCTGAAAAATTAAACAAAGATAGCACTCCAGATTCTCTCATTACTTAGAAACATACCATCCAGATATAACTTCTATATAGCTTCTACTCTCCCAACTTACTACAAAAGTTTTCAATCAAAAACCATATGAACCAACCCTTATAGTAAATTTGACAAACCAGAAATCCACAAGCTTGAACATGAAACTAAAAGCAAACTTAGCTCAGCCTCTCAACCAGGTGTTCCGGTAAGACGAGTTGTCGCGAAGAGAAGCATCGTGCGGCTTGTACTCCATGACATAGCTCGGCGGAAGCTTCAAGTGCCGCTTGATCGAGTCCCTCAACGCCATCACAGCCTGAAGGTCCGAGATGAAATTTGTTAGAAGAAAAAGAAGACATCCATAATTTTGCATACGTAGATACAATTTTTAGGTATCTACATATCTCACACCAAAACTTCCTATGCATGAAAAGGTGCATATCACCTTTAAAAGGTGATGCTAGTGCTATTTTTTGAGTGCTATGTTTGTAAATATGAAATTTAAGGTGTGAGATATGTAAATACATAAGAATTGTGTGCTATGCATGTGAATGCCCCTTATTGAAAATATGATGATTCTTGACCCGGGGATCCGATGCGTTGCGATTCCAGACGCTTAGCACGTCCTCTTTGAATCTGATACTGAGAACGGCGCCGCATATGTTATCGCTGTAATCTAGCTGGTCACCGATCAACGCGAGAACCTGCGGGAGATATGAGAAGGCTTCAAAAGTTGTATGATGATTATATATTTAAGAGAATGAAACAATCATATATATGCAGGGAACAGTGTGTTTAGAAATGATGGAAATTTTCAAATTAATGCAAAAAAAAAAAATTAATTAATTTAATTGTTATGTTATGTTGCTACACAAGGAGAGCAAGGGGACGAACCTTTTCCCTGCCCCCGCCATATTACAAATTGCATAATTACCTAATGTAAATAGATTTTTTTTCAGTTTAATAAATTGATTTATTTTAAGGTTCTCCATGAATAAGTAGAATGCAAAGGGAATGGCATGGGAAAAGATAAAAGCCTGGTGGTGTACAATGCAAAACATGTAAGGGAACTTTTCTTCTTCTTTCTGGGCATTTACATACAGACCGCTCAAATCCAACATAATTACGTGTCCAACATCTAAAATTTATTTTTTACATTTATATATAATAGGTAAAAACTTAAATTTAGATGTTAGATATGTAAATACAAAGGAATTGAATGGCGTGTACTGTTGACCTCATTTTTTGTGAGGTCTTGTCTTTCTCCTAGAGCGTAGAATCTAGTCTTAGTATGTTCCTATTGACTATCCTAGAAGATTAGTAATGGAATTCACCTTACATAGAACTTCAAACCACTTTTTCACTTATTTCTGTTGACTTATATGCTAATGAAATCAATTTTGAGTTAGCCGAGAGAGAAGATTTTTTTAGTACTATTGAATCCTAAATTATCCTTTGTGAACATGCCTCGAGAATTAGAGTCAGATGAAGGGGGAAAGAGGAAGTGGGGAATAAGTCAAAAATTCCATATAGAGAGAACGGGGAGGTCCTTTTATTTATCTTTGTCTCCAATTTATAGGAGCATATTTGTGCAATTACATAAAGGAGAGACCAGTTATGAGAATCATTTTTAATACAATTGATAATCTAATTAACCATATAGATTTTATACAATATTTGTGTTGCAATTTGAATTCTAATATGGTGGTAACTGATTGTTTGGCTCGCTTGAATTGGATCAGCTGAGGCCACGAGTTTGAGTGGCGACTGCGCCCTCAGAATTAAAAGTCTGTTTGAGGCAGCTGTAGATTATTTATAATCTGTTGATATGCAGATTATCCTGATAATCTAATAATCTGCAGATTATCAGGATAAGCTGACTTATTATTTTGGGGAGCTTATTCAGAACAGTTTATTGGCAGGTGTTGGTGGATAAATGACCATTTTGCCCCTGTTTGGTGAAGTTATTTGCAACTGAACTGTATTGGGAAAATAATAGATAAAACAAAAGCCGCAAACTGTTACACATTTGTTCAAGAAAATAAAATACACTGTTTACTCACTCGTGAGTACTAAAATAAATAAAATAAAGAGAAATACAATTACAACTACAAATAAAAATATTAAAATGTTTAATTTTAAAACGAAAGAATTCTAAGTAAATAAAGAAAAAAAAACAAAGAAGAATGAAAAATAAAACTTAAAACATCTGCCTCAGATAAAATTTCCCCAGTCATACACCACGACAAGGTAATAGGAGCATAAAAAGAATTATAAGAAAGACATAATTAGCTTAACAGATCTTCAATAATAGAAGAACCCGCCTGAAGCATTCCTAAGCCAGGGCAAGATGGATATCATCTTCATTGCCCCATTAGACAAACTTAAAGAGAGACGGAAAGCCAGCAAGCAGAAAATCCATTAACATGTGTAAAGAAAATAATGTGACATTCGATTTCAATTATCCCAGCAAGCAGGAAATCCATTTACCATTTCAGATACAGAAAATAATGTGCTTTATTTGGAGAGTAAAGCATCAACAATGCATTAATACATGTCATTCGATTTCAATCCACTATAATCTTGCAGCATAAGCATATGAATCGTTCAAAGCCACGAGAGCCCATACAAAAAGAGTATGGAAATCATTACAGACTTCATGACCAAAATGAACCCAAGCAACAAATCAGGGGACTATATTCATCCTTTCCTCTTAGGAAATAAAAAAGAAACCAAGACATAATACAACTTCTTGCATGAATATAAAGCAAAACCTAAAGTTCAAAAGAAAGTTCAATTTACATACCACTCAATTCCTATGTGTTGACATATCTAACAATGGTGACTCTGTAATTTATACTAAAAAATTAAAAATATTGCTTGATCCTAGCAAAAATGACCCCAAATTTCTAAAGCTCTTCCAAAACATCTAACCTAACCCTAAACAAGCCAAGCCAGCACCCTAAACATTGCCTTGCCTTTTCTACATATCCACACAACCACATTGATGCTCACAAATTTTTTATCTCCAGGGAATTCCTAATCACTATGATACAACTCCTACCCATTCAACATTAGCTTACATTCCACACTTCTTTAACCTTCCTTCCAATATTTAAGGAAGCCTTGATTGAACGCTTTCTCAAGGCTACCTCACGGCTTGTAACAAATCCACTACAAAAAAACTTCATTCTTAATTCATAGCCATACAAATTTATGGATAGAAAAATCAAGCTAATTAATAACTTTTGTTTCCATAAAGAACCTTTGTAAGTTTAACTCTGTTGTACAAGCTTATCCACAACTTTGTAAATAACTAATTTATGAATCCAAAAACAAGTTGATGAGCAGAATGAGGACTTGCTTCTTCTTGTCCATGTTGGTTATATCACTTCTCTCAGCCTTCTCCACACTTACCTTTAGGAAATAAATAAACTTCATTGCAATTATTACATAATCATGTAGTTTACAAACCATAAGCCCTTCCAACAATACACCCAAACAATACAAGCACTAGCCTCATCAATCAGAATTGAGATAAATCAGTAGCAAACAACGGATTCAGTACGGCAAAAAAATCTAGTTGAATTATTGAAGTAAAAGTCCACCAATGCTAAAAGATACATATTAACAAGAGATAATATACAATATTTGTTTCCTTTCATGTTTTCTAGCTTATTTGTCTGACAAATAATCAATGTGTGAAAGTTTTCTACTCAAAATTAAGAATATATCTAAATTGAAAGCAAAAATAAATGCCATGGATTTATGTCCTGAATAAATTGGTTACTTGTTCATCCACTAGAAAAAAAAAGACTTCATATAGCAATCCACAAACATCATTTGCAACAGAGATAACAGTCCAATGCAGGAAAAATAACAGTATTTGCTATTTTTTAGTTGGGGGGTTTGCATAAATACCACATAATGCTTAGGGATTTGCATATCTAACACTTACTCTTTACATTTGCTTATATAACCCCCTAGTGTCTAAACAAATGAAGCTATAGTATTCACCTGGATGCAGAGCTGAAGGAAGAGATGAAGGGCAGCAGGTCTGAAGGTGTGAAGTGCGTCATCGTCGGAGTTGCACGAAGCAAGCGACGCGAGCAGCGAGGTAGATCGGGAAGGCGAGAGCAAGCGAGCAGCGACTTACGGCGACACGAGGGAGATCAGGAAGGCGACGCGAGCAACAACTTATGGCTACCTTGGTGTCGATCTCGACGAGGGTGAGGAAGAAAAGGAAGATCGGGAAGGCGAGAGCGAGGGAGAGCGGAAGGGCACAACAAGAAATCTTCCCTAACGCGCTACGCAGACGCAGGACGCGGGCCTTCTCCCGCTTCCCCGACTATTAACAAATTTCCTATCAGCTTATCGAAGCGGCACCAATAAGCTGATCCAACGTTTCTTTCAAACACTACGGCGACGTTTTCAAAACGCCAACGCAGTCCAATAAACTGCCCCAAACGGGGCCTAAATGTCATTCGGCTGAGGCGCCATGTCGAATGGCGATCTCATCCGCCGTATTAAAAGAGGGTTGGCCAACTAGCTTACGATCAAAGGCACTTGCATGCGTCTTGGTCAACTAGGACTGCGGGAGCAGTCCACCGATTGAATCTCTCACAATAGTGTGTGGGTCAATTATGATCACGCAGTCACTTGTTGGATGATAAGAAGATATGATTATCTGACCGCCATCAGGGCCGTTCAACTGCTTTAGACTCGCGTTGACAGTTTTGGTGTATATATATTAGTTCCATGAATTTTCCTACTCCTTGAAAGCGACAGCTACGATAAGGACATAAATTATTAGCATTCAATGGTACTAGACTCAATAAAATCAATTCAGTAATTGACACCCCTTAGGTTTTGTGCTCGGAGTGCTCTATAAATAGAGTCAAAGGCTAGACATTGTATCTCTTGCCTTTATTCCGCCTTGGATAATTGAGTTGCACCAGGGCTGATGGTTCGAGTCGGACCGTCTTAGATCCCCCAAAATTTTCATTTATATATATATATATATATATATATATATATATATATATATATATATATATATATAGATCTGGCAGTCGACCATCTCATTGAGTTTGACATCGCTGCCCTTATCACGCGATTCTAGTGGGCCACTGCTAAAGGTTGTACTGATCGTGATGTGGGTTCTTCTGTGGATCCCTTTTTTGGGAACGTTGCTATCAACCTGTCTTATCACTGAAGCATGTCGCCCTAAGGTGGGTTCCTATGTAGGGAGACCATTGTTTCCAATGGTTGATTTCCTTCTTATAAAAAGGGGAAAAGAGGGGCCTTCTGTTGTTTGTTCCTACGTCTTGAAAAGAAAAAATTTGTGAGTAAGACACAATAGAAGTCAGGCAGGGACTCAGAACCAAAGGTGACCCTCTTCCGTCTAGAACGAAGGACTGTGTGGCTCATGTGTTGACATTCATTTTTCTTCGGATTGAGTGTCAAAAGAGGGTATTTCGTCAGAGTCGGGTGTCGAAGGTGACACCTGCTACCAAAGCTGCACCCAACACAACGGGCATGGTTCCTTTGCGGGAAGTGTTGTGCGGCCTTCACGTCCCTAAGAAATGCAATACGTCTGTTCGACTGCTTCCACGAAGGGGGCCTCAACCCCTTTCCTTTCGCGACGAAGGGGTTGAGTTCATAAGCCTCATGTTCAGTACAACTTTGTGCCCCTTTAACCCTCACTTCAAGATGTCGTGAGGAGAGACATGGAGAATACTGGGGGTGATTCGGTAGTGCATTGGCCGAAAATCCTTTCTTTGAGGTGATCATGGGGCCCAGTGGTAGTGTATCGTCTACCACTTCAAGGGACACCTCATCTACTCGAATGTTGCTGCCCGTCGAACTAAAAGTGAAGGGTCTCGTGCAAGAGCACTTCATTCTCCCTCCACTTTCACTGCTTTAGTTCTTTCTCGTGAAAAGCATTAGAAGTGAGGAGAATGGGTGCTCTCGATGAGAGTGAGGAAAGAAAATCATGGGTGAGTTTTGAAACCAAGCCCCCAATTCCTTTGAGGGCGTGTTCATCATCCAAAGGCTGTAAAAGATGTACTTTTCAAAATTGCCTGAATGTCGTGTATCTTTTGATTGAGAAAAATAATAGTTATCACTTTACTACGTTGTATCAATTTTGACGTTGAACGGTTGATCATTTAGCACTTCGATCAAATTTATTATTCTGCTTAGTCTGATTTAGTCGACCGGTAAAAATGATTGACTTTCATTATTAGCTCAAAGAATTTTGAAAGCCAGCCTTGGCTACCTAGTCGGTCCGACCGAGTTCCCAAGTTGTCAGAGGGACCACGCGCCCCCTTTCCACGTATCAGGACAAAAGCTGTTATGAAGGTGACAAGTAATCCTTATTCTCTTACCTCTTTGGGAACCTGGTCGTCAAGCCTTCCTGTCAGTATCTAGTTGACAGGTGCTTAGTAGTCTTGTCAAGGTGGGCCCACTTGCAAGCATTTGTCGGGTGACTATTGCTAGGACCACTGATTTTCTTCCTTATAAAAAGGGGACGTGGAGGAAGCCCTTGTGCTGATACTCAAGGAAGTGTCGTTTACGAAGCGTGATGATGGACCGGATGGCTCAACACGAGGTTGGTGATGAATATGATCATTCGGCCGATGCGAAGGAGCTCACATGGGTCATGCATTAATTTCTCTTTTCTTCGAGTCGTGCGTCAAAGGAGGGGACTTTCTTCGAGTCGGGTGTCAAATGCGATTTCGGCTGGCATCAACAACCTATTGGAAGTCCTCTCTGCGAACAAATGCATTGGGTACTAGGCAAGGAGGTGTTGGGCACGTTCCTAAACGGTGTAAGACATCTGTTCGGTCATCATTGCCGGTAGGGTCCAAAAACCTCCGGGCAGCGAGCACCTATTTTCCCCAATGCCTCAGATTTCTTCCTCGCTTCCAGAGGAACAAGAAATAGCTAGGAAACGGGTGTTTGTGACGAGGGTTTGATGGCTAGGAGACCCCTCTTTCTCCCATCTTCCCACGCCTACTTCTAAAGCTCATATCCCTACTCCCATGCTTCCCTTCTCAAACCCGAGGAGGATGAAGTGCAGGTGAAATGGGGACAAAAATTTGAGGGCATTATGGTTGAAACGAGTTGAGACTCTCACTTTCGCTTGCTTGTCCTTCCTTCGGGTATAGAGGGTGCAAAGTCAGAGTTCTCGGTGAGATCTCGTTGACCGAGCTTTAATGTTGGGCCTTGGCCTAGCTATTCAAAGATTCAGATAAAGTATACATTTTGTATTTATTGTAGTTAGTATGTTCAGTACCTTTCGACTGAGATAAAAAGGAATTTGTAATTTTATTGTGTTGCATCTGCCTGATGTTGAGTCGGTTCCTCTGTTCTTTGATTCGATCTCATCGTCCAACGAAAATGGTTGTTCAATGCGTTTTTGAATTTTTGAAAAGT
The DNA here is from genome assembly GCA_022702705.1 of Papilionanthe hookeriana x Papilionanthe teres. NCBI lineage: Eukaryota > Viridiplantae > Streptophyta > Magnoliopsida > Asparagales > Orchidaceae > Papilionanthe > Papilionanthe hookeriana x Papilionanthe teres. The sequence continues at coordinate 9,936,245 of CM040430.1, read as the reverse complement.
GAAGTCATCTAGTCAATCCAGCGATTTATCATATTATTAATTGTAATGGTTGTTAATGAGGTTCGTTGTTTATTGTATTTGTATTTTATACAATACATATTTTTTCCGTTCTTTGCGTATTTGATATTGATTGTTTTGATTTTTTACGCTGTTTGTAAGTGTTTTTTCCCTTTTTTTCATTTTTTTGGTGGTTTTAGAGGTCTATGATGAGGCGTTAGATGAGTTTTCTGGATGGTCCATTTATCGGTATTGGTTTGTGTCACATGTGAAATCCTAATGAAGGCAACCAAGTTCCTCACTTTTTTCAGCGATACAGTTTCTGATGTTCTTCTGAATAGTCATTTTTTGTGATACGCATATGTGACACACACGAGCTTGGTATTACGTGGGTTAAAGACAACTAAGAACCATTTTTTACAATGTTTGTTGTCTTTTTGTAGTGACAGATCGTTAATTGATATACTAAGTTCTTTGAAACCTCACGCTTGCAAATAATATAATTAATTGTTTCTTCTAGCAATTTTCATTTATACTATGTCTAATGAGATGTTTTTTAAAACATTCATGAAAGATGAGTTTGAGGATTTCTGGTACCTCCCGAGGATTGCAGTGTCACTCTAGACTTCAATGTTCCGTGCTAAATTTACGTCAACTACATAGCTACGGGAGACAGTTATACAAATGCCCGCGGAGAATCACGAAGAACTATGACTTTTACTTTGGGCAAACAAACTGACAGATTCTACCACTGAGAGTGATCGAGAATGGATAGTATCCCTGGAGGACGACAAGGCAGGTGACATATGCTGTCAGCATTTTTAAAAATAATATTATCATATTATTAAATATTTTTTTAATAGCTTATTTCTTAATTTTAATAATAATGATATTCACTGTTAAGTGAGGTTTATATTTTTTTGTAATGTTCATAATGAATTTTTGCTTCTAAAGTATAAAATATATTAGTATGACAGTTCTATTGCAAATAACATTACTATACATAGTAGAATAGTCATTTGTCCCGAATCAGCTGCATAACGGTTGTTTCAAACTGCAAAAAACAAATAGACAATCAGCTTATTCTCAACAGCTTTATGTGGTTGCTGCTAGGGGTGCAAACGAACCGAACACAAACGAACAGAGCTAGTGTTTGTGTTCGAAATGTTCGAACACATTATTGTTCGTGTTTGGTTCATTTAACAAACCGAACGAAAAAAATTTGTCTGTGTTCGTCTCGTTTGCTTATCGAACGAATCAATCACGAACTTCCTGGCGAACCGAACACTAACTGTTCGCGAACGAGTTTTTTTTATAGTCATAGCTTTGATAGCATACTTCCTAAAAATGAAGCAAATTGATCGAGTATTCAGTACACATCGGGTAATTCATACTTCCTTAAAATGAAGCAAATCGAATAAGGTGTTTATGGTTTTGTTTAGAGTTTTATTTTAATATATAGTATACTTATGTTAATTATAATATTATAATATTTATATTAATATAATTAATACTATAATATTATTATTGTTATTAATAATTGATCATGTATTATAATTTATAGAAGTTTAATTATTTAAAATATGATAAATTTTTATAATATATAATTATTTTTAAAATATCATAAAATTTTTATATATAATTATTTTAAATTATTTTATATTTCGAACAATAACGAACCGAACACGAACGAACACATCACTGTTCGTGTTTGGTTCGTTTAACAAACCGAACGAAAAAAATTGTTTGTGTTCGTCTCGTATGCTTATCGAACGAATCGAATACGAACTTCTTGGCGAACCGAACACGAACTGTTCGCAAACGAATTTTTTTGACAGCCCTAGTTGCTTTTGTGCAACAGCTTATTATTAAGCTACAGCTGTCCCAAACAAACCCTTAAAAATTGCATGGCGCTGAGTGCTAATAGATTATTTAGGCATTAGCAACATCATTTCTAGGATGTGAAAGGAATTCTCTCTCGTCATCTGGAACTTCTATGGTTTCAGCATCGATCAATGACCCAGTTGTAGATTCGGACATTTGTTAGATCTATGACCCAGTTGCAGACGTCTAAAGCATTTTGAAGGTTTGATCAAACCTAACTATTATCTTTGAATATTGGTTGTTTTCTCGAGACCAGATTGATTGCAGGTGTTGTACTTGGTTGTTGAGATGGGTATTCTTGGTAACAATAACAGGTACCTTATGTAATTCCATCGTCATATCACTGGCCACACTTGTACGACGATGTTGTGTTGGAGCTGGCTTTCTGCTCAGTTCAATTTCTGCTTTGAGTGCAAAATTGACAACCTGTGCTAATGTCCAGATCGCATTCATTTTTAGTCGATCTTGAATGTTCTCCTTCAACCCTCCAACATAACGAGCAACCATTTGTTGATTAGATTAATTCGGGTTATTACGTGCACTTAACCTGTAAAATTCTTTAGTATAAGAACTAACAGTACGCGTACCTTACATATTTGGTATTGGAGGTATAACATTTGCTCATAATCCATCGGAAGGAAATGACCACAAAGTAATTGTTTCATTTGATGCCAACTGCGCACATTTTCTTTTCCTTCTCTACGATGTTGTTGGTTTATTTGGATCCACCATGCTCCTGCACCTCCCTTTAGCTTACAAGGTACATATTTCACCTGTTTATCAAGTCGAATTTCCATATATTCGAAAAATGATTCCACATATTGTTCTCAATCCCAATAATCTTCAACTTTTAAACGACCCTCAAAAAGATAGGCATATCAATTTTCATTTTTAATTCTCTAGAGGTGAGATCGGAAGAATGATGATTACGGTGTTGTTGATGCACTCCTCAGAGTTAGAATCGAAAAAAAATGCTCGACGAAATTGAGTAGATACATCTCCTTGTTCATGTGCCTAAAGAATACATGGTGGAAAATTGCATTTATAAACATTTACCTCAGTGGTTACCTTATATTCAGCGAGGTTTGTCGAATCTACCGGTACGATTGTCGGGTGTACAAAGCCACCATTTTTAAGATAGCGAAGTTCTCTCCTCATTTCGGTTACAAACAAAAAACATGCAGAGATATCATCGAATTTTTGATCCAAAGCTGATCGAGCTTTACGCAATTCATTCCAACGGTGATCGTCGTCACTCGCCGAATTCTTTCCCCCATCGACCATGAGCTCAGATACCAAAACTGACACAGCTAGAAGATGCGGCTTGGGAAGAAGCTGAAAACAAAGAGCAAAGGGAAAAAAATACTTTGGGAAATTTTTTTCTCAGAATATCATTTCTCCTGTTTTCTTTCATTAGGAAATATTCAGTAGACAGGAAAGCAAAATAGCCCACGTGACTAGTAAGTGGTTGTAACTAAGGGTCTGTATAGGGCAGCTTCAGCTTAATAATAAGCTGCTGAGCAGCAGCTACCACAGGAAGCAACTGCGCAGAAGCTACTACGGATAAACTGATTGTTTTCTTGTTTTTTTGCAGTTTGAAAATAATTATGTTGCAACTGTTTCAAGACAAATGATCATTATACCCATGTATAATAATATTGTTTGCAACAGAATTGTTCATACCAATATATTTTATACTTTAAAAATAAAAATTCAGTGCAAAACATTACAAAAATAAGATATAAACTTCACTTAACAGTGAGTAGCATGATTATTAAAATTAAGAAAAATAATATTAAAAACAACAATTAATATAATAATTTTTTTTTAAAAATGCAGACGGCATATGTCACAAGCTAAATCATCCTCTAAGGATACTCTCTATGCCCGATCAATTTCAGCGGTAGAATCTTTCAGCTCATATGCCCAATGAAAATAGATATAGTTTTCCGTGATTCTCCACGGGCACCTATAAAACTGTCTTCGGTAGTTATGTCGTTGACGTGAAATTAGCAGAGACATTTGAAGTCCACAGCAGCAGTGCAATCCTCAGGAGGTACCAGAAATCGTCAAGCTCATCTTTCCTGAATGCTTTAAAAAACATCTCATTAGACATAGTACGAGTAAAAATTTGATAACATAAGTAATTTAATTATAGTTTTATGCAGTTATGAAGTCTTCGAGCACTCATTATATAAACCAATGAACTTGTTACTATAATAAGACAACAGACCTTATAAAAAAATGATTCTTGGTTGTCTTTAACCAGCGTAATACCAAGCTCCTGTGTGTCACATATACATATCACCAAAAAGAACATCCAGAAAAATCTCAAAAACCGTAGCACCGAAAAAAATATGAACTTGATTGTCTTCATTAGGATTTCACATGTAACGCCAACCAATAGCGACAAATAAGTCATCCAGAAGAACTCATTAGGTTCAAGCGTCTCATCATAGACCTTCAAAACCCACCAAAATAAAAATAAAAGAAATGCAAAAAAGACACAAACAGCGTAAAAAATTGAAACAAAAGTGAAGCACAAGACAAAAGTGGAGCACATTTTGAAGTTGCATACCGATGAATGCGATCTTCTCATTATTTGGAACACGTGCATCAACGTGTGTTCCATCGATTGCTCCAATATAATTCTAAAAAGTTAATGAAGAGTTGCATAATTACAATATTTATACGAAAATTGAATATAATAAATATGAGAATTTGCCTTAAAGTATGACATATTTCGTGCATATTGTAAAATCTCTGTGGGGGTCCGTTCAAATGTGACATCTTTTGGTTTTATGACCTGAAGAAAAACTTACAAGTGCATTCAACCTTACTGAGAAGTATTTGCAAATCATTTCGGATGTGTGTTGAGATCGCTTCATACATCATCGCATTGATTCATTCTGCGATAATATGTAGAGGGTTATTGTCAGCACTTCTCGCGATGTTCTGGATGAGTCGTGAAGTTCATGATTTCTATGTAGTTCCTCTTACAGATCGGTGAATACCTCCTGTCATGCAGAAATATAGTTAAATCTCGTTGGGTGGCCTGCAAGCAAGTCCCCAATTCATTTGTCGCCAACATATGAGGATGTCATGTAAGAGTAGCGCTCTATATACGAGTTATAATATTCGTACATCAAGCATACGACAACTGCAAGTCTCCTGCATTTCTCTAGTTGCATCCATATATTTCGATATCGAAGTAATTAACACATAAGCATCAATGAATTAGCTACAATCATATAATGTTACGAACAAAACTAACATAAACATGTAGCATAATATAAGTAAATAGAAAACATAAAGACATATGAAAAACTCCCAAGTAAAATGGCATGTCCAAAGTATTTTAAATATCCAAAACATCATGAAAAATCATACACAAATAGAAATGTCCCGCATCTAATTAAAAAAAAAATGTCCCTCAAATGTCACTACTCCACACACCAACACCTCCTCCACACACCAACACTTCCACACAGACACAACCACCTCCACACACCAACAGTTCCACACATACACCACCACCTTCACACACCAGCATATCAAGACACCAACACATCCATCACACCGTCATCACCACCTCCACACAAACAACACACACCAACACCTCAACAACCACACACCAACAACTCCACACAAACACCACCACCACCACACAAATACCTCCACACACCAGCATATCAAGCCATGCTAACACATCCACCACACCGCCACCTCCACACAAATACAACCACGTACTAACCACTACTTCCACAACCACACACCAACACCTCCACACACCAACACCTCCACACACAACCTCACACAAATCACCACCTCAACAACCACACACTAACACCTTCACACAGACATCACCACCTTCACACAGATAGCAACACCTCAACATACCAACCACCATCGCACTACCTCATAACCAACAACACACCATACCACCCTCTCCAAACCACACACCAGCCAATTCAACGCCACACCACCAACGCCAATAGCACACCACCCCAATCCACCACCTCTACATCACCTTCTCCCACAACAAACCACCATCTCCTCACAACCTACAACCAAAATCAACACCTTTGATTCATTTTTCAAATTATCACACAAACATCAAAGAAAATGGTAGAACCTCATCCAATATTTTTCATTTGAGGCAATTACATACAAGCACACGAAACATTACTATCTACGAATCAAGCACTCTCTTTCATTTGAGGCAATTACTTACAGGGCACTCATTTTTCAAAATCTCGCTGGTTACATACAAGGCACCTGAAATAGTGCTCTATATGTAGATAAAACTATTTCGGGTGCCCTGTATGTAGATAGCACTACTTTGAGTGCCTTGTATGTAACCAGCGAGAAAAAACTACTTTCAATCCAGATTTTTCAATTGAGGCGGTGACATACAGGGCACCGAAATAGTGTTATCTACAAATCAAGCTCCTTCTTTCATCCATTTTCAATGCAGTAACATATAGGACACCCGAAACATTGTTATCTACATACAGGGCACCCGAAACACCATTCCACATAACCATATAAATCACAAAACTCGTAAAATCCACAAAATTCTCACAATAACCAGAGATGAAAATGAGAAAGCCACAAAATGAGAGCCTAGGATCGATTCCACAAAATTCTCACAAAACCCTACATACCGCAAATGAGAAAGCCACAAATCGCAAAGAGAAAGTCATTCCATCGAAAATGAGCACAAGAATTACATATCGTGTACAATAACCACAGATCGGAGGGAAAAGAGAGAGAAAGGCAAGTTGCCACCAGAGAGACCCACTTGAGATGCGTGAGAGAGAAATGAGAGAGATACTTAAGCATCGAGGTAAAAACTTTGCAAGGGCGATTGAGAGAGATAGCTAGAGCAGAAGAAACGCGAGAGGTAATATGTACGCGACGCGAAGAAACGCAGGTCACAGGATCAAATCCCCGACCACGTTTTAAAATAAATTATTTAGGAACGCCACCACGCCGCTGTTTCCAAGTGACCGAAACCGCGTATTCAAAACGCACCGCACCAAAAAAACTATACCAAACGGACCCTAAGTAATTAGAAACTAATATATTTACATAAAAAGAAATCAAGCAATAGACTATAAAGGAAAATAAACAAAAGACTAAAAAGGATAGTTATTCCAAGAAGTTATCTGAACCGAAGATTGCCCTGCATTAGTCCACTTTCAATTTAGCAATCGCTGAGTTTTAGACGTTTTGGGTAGCGAAACATGTCATTCTATGTTGTCCACTATAATCTCTAGTCTAAAAATAGTTCGCTCAAAGTCTATGGCACATGACCTGTTGGCTTTTGTCTCCTCCTCTCATTTTCTAAAATCCATTCTATTCTCATTGTCAACGTCTGTTTTCCATTCTCTTGTTGCCAAGTTCTAATACTTTTCACTACCACGTCTATTCTAGCTACTCCTTTCATCTCAAGCTTTTCTCCTACTTGCATTATACAAACTTTAAGCTCCAAAAATTGTGTTGAATGTTTATTTTCTATCTACCATAAAATAGAACTGAGGCTTCTTGTAATTGACTAAACCTTTGATGAATCCTGAAAAAGTTATTATGTTTGAGTATTTTCCATTAAATGCACACCGTGAGGCGGGTAACATTTATTTAAAAATTAATCACATACCATATTCATGCTAAAAACAAGTGTGTTGTTGGATGTAGATTTTTAGAGAACTTTACAAATCTTGACAAGTATTTATGGGGATACTTTTTATTAGTATGGGCCTGGATTTTAATTGGGTGTCTTTTAAGTTTCTTCTTGCTATTTTAACTTAGGGATTTATGTCTAGGTGTGAATTTCTTTTGTTTTTCTTTTTTCTTTTTTGTTTTCTTTTAGGCAGAATATGGAACAGAATATAAAAATAAAAAACATGCGCAAACTGCTATATTAATTGTTCAGAAAATGCAAAACTAAACATAGAAGCGAAGGCAAAGTATAAAATTAGGTTGTTTGAAGGAATTGGAGGGTATCTGGGAATGAAAATGCATTTTACTTGACAATTACATATTGGAGGTTGATTCAGATATTATTAATAGAATTATATTTACCTGTAAAATCCTAATTGAAACATTTTTTTCCATTAATGATTTTCTAAATCATAGTGAAAAACGGAGGAAAATGTACCATGCAATCATATTGACCTCCACACCCCCCTTCTCAGAAGAAACAAAAACCCAAATTCTCAATAATCAAACAAGAAAAAATAAATTTATGTTCGATTCCCCCTTTCATTTTAACAGTCTTTTATTTTTTCCATTTACCGTCTTCCAATTCCTTAAAACCAAACAAAGCCTAAAAGTTCGAAGCATCTGCCACGGAGAACCAAAGACGAAATTTCACGATAGAGCTGCTTTCTCTTGCACAATAGAGAGCTTAAGACATTTTTTTAGCCTCGAGTCATAACTCTTAAATTATTATTAGAGAAGTTTATTTTGAGCATACAATAATAAATTTCAATACCATAATTATCTGAATATGCCTATGAAAGCTAAATGAGCTTTAATTCGTGGTGGAGTTAAATGAAAAAAATACTCATAACCACGGCAATCAAAGAGAAATGTGTCAAAAGGATCCCCTAGCTCTTTTAAGAGGTTAATTATAGTCCCGAGCCTAAAAAAGTGTCAAATTACTCCCCAGTATTTTTTAATGGTGGCTAAATTAATCCACCATGAGGACTATTTCAGCTCATACTAAATGAGTATGAGGGCTAATTTGACATTTTTATAGACACTGGGACTAAAATGAAATCTATTTTGACACTTTACCCAACAAAGAAATCATCTATAAGTTGCACATAACTCGAGAAAGAAATCAAACCACTCAAAATGCTTTTTTACTTACCAAATCTTCCCAAAACCGTCCTGAAACAACCTTTTTGAAACGTATGATCCACTTTCCACCATTGCAATTTGCAGAATCCTGACAGGGAAATAGAATTAAAAAGAACGGAGGATCCATTCCTACTTCTAAAAGCTCAATTCTAATACCATCTTCAAAATTACCTCCCATAGGGGTCTAATTCCCTCTTTGAAAAGATGCAGATCCGTGGGACAAGGTAGAGACGAAGGGCGGGCCAAATGGCAATAACAAACCCAAAAGCCTTCCACCTATCATCAAACAAATTACCCAAGAAGTGTCACCAATCTCGAAGTCTAGGCAATAACCGAACGAATGACGGTCGAGTAGTTAGACTCGCAACAGCGCTCTACAACAAGCATACCGTGCTGAATTCGATAATCTTCTTTATAGTTTCCTCATATGATGCCTGAGACCGTGCCCCAGGTGTTCGACGAGTATACCAAAATACAAATTTATGCTGAAAATAAATAGAAGAAAAGATATAAAATGTGTTAGGTATGAGAAGCTAGATAAAAACACCAGGATGAGAGAAATATTCTCATTAAATCCAAATAGGTTTTAACATCCTCCAAAAAAAATATAAAATAAAAAAAAATTAGGGGCATTGCACACAATTCTTATGTGTTTACATATCTTATACCTAAACTTTCATATTTACACAAAAGCAATCAAATCCTTAATGTCACATAAAAAATAGCACTATTGTCCATTTTTAAAAGTAAAATGCACATTTTCATTCATAGGTTTAAACCATCAAAGTTTTATGTATGTAAATTTGAAAGTTTAGGTGTGAGATATGTAAATAAATAAGAATTGTGTGAGATGTATGTAAATTTCTCAAAAGGCTATCTCAATAAAGACCAAACATATACAGGAAATAAATATATGAGGGAGAGAGAGAGGGATTCGAGTAACATTAGTAGCAAAAAGTTTTATTGAGCCAATTAATGGTTTAACTTAGTCCTAAGGGTATATCTATGGCGTGAGGCCTTACCGTGACAAGCACATAAAATGAGGTCTCAATTGGAATTCATACGTCATAATAAAACGTAACCAGGCAAGAAAAAAACTTAATAAAAGAAAATCTATATTTTCACAAAATTCAAATGCTAAACAAGAACTATTGAATTAATCGCATTGTTGAGGTAGAACGTAAGTTTTGATTGAACAAATGGGGAGCAAACATAAAGAAAAAACAAGTAGTAATTTTGTGGGCATAAATGTAAAAACTTCATTTGTAGATATATTGTTACGACGGTGTGTAAGGGTCATTTAGTCTTTACTCGCCTAAGTAATCATTTGTCATTTATTATTTAGTATAAATAGGGCTTAACAGTTTCCGGTTACTCATATGCATGAGATTGTGTCTTTGAATCTTAGGGTTAGGGTTTAGGAAATATTTCATATCTCTCGAATTGTAATAATTGAGAGAGATCACCTACCTCTCGAATTGTAGATGCTTACCTTTGTATTTGTCTTGAGTGTTTGATGTTCTTGCAATAAAATATTATTTGCCCTAATTTTTGTGGGAAAATATATATCAAATCCTATCATATGGTGTCAAAGCATCGATCTGTGAATCTGGGAAAAAAAGAAGTCTATCGGCTACTCACCAAAGAAGATCTCGGTAAACATATTTTTGTATAACGACATCTCCTTCTGTATAACGATGTCTCCTTCGTGATCAAACCTCGCAATACAACATGATAAGAGCTAGGGGAAAAGAGAACGAGGATTTTGCGGTTTATACGGCGACCCATCGCGTCCAAATCTCGCAACACAGTCACGATTTGAGCTAGCTGGGAAGCGAACAACTGGATTGCGAGATACATGTTGACCTCATTTTCGTGAGGTCTTTTTTTCCCTCTCCTTAGGGCCTAAGATCTAGCCATAGGACTTTCCTTTTGACTATCATAGAAGCCTAGTTATGGGACACACACCTTTTATGACTTCAAACCACTTATTGACTCTATTGATGAAGTCTCATATGGGTGGTCTTAAATCCTCAATACTTGGTTGAGTTAATTGAGACCAACATGTGAAGACTCAAAAAATGAGTTCCCATAGAATCATGAGGCCTTAGGGACACCCTTTTTGACCTTGAGTGGTTTGCTCACACATTCACATCACCACACCTCACTCCCTCTCACCAAATTTGCTCCAAATTTCCCAAATTATCAACCTATTCTTACCAATTTTCAAATCCAATTCTCATGGACTCCAAATTGCCAAATTCACATCAATTCACATCAAACCTTACCGAAAATCCAAAGTCAACCCCAACATCGCCAAATTTCATGCCAAAATCCAAAATTGCCCATGTTAAAATTCAAATTCACTTTGACTCCATCAAATTTCAAAGTCAGATCCAACTCTATCAAATTTCAGGCCTCAATTCAAAATCACCAAAATTCGAACAAAATTCACATCAAACCACACAAAACCAAAATTACCAAATTCATATTCTAAATTTCTCACATGAAAATCCCTAAAAACTCACCAATTAACTTGTGCCATGCCTATATCAGTTGAATAAAAGTGGAAAAGGGGTTTAGGTTAGATTCGGGCTTGATTTGGGCTAAACACAAGCCAATAACACTACTTTAAAACCACAGTCCATTTCCAATAACACCGGCACCGCAATCCCACAATAACACCGCCGCAACCCCTCCAATAACTCCGCCGCAAAGCCCCTAATAACACCACTTCACAACCGCCGCATAACCCTACAATGGCATCGCTGTAAACTCCCAATAACATCGTAATACTACCGCGGTACTACCCCAATAATACCGCCGCCGCATAACCTCGCAGCACCGCGCCAATAATACCATAATATAGCTGCAATACTACCACAATAATATCACCACCTCAATGACCCGCAATGATACAACGGCACCGCGCAATATGCCTGCAATAACGCCGATTTATTTCAATTCATCGGCAATATCACCTCCAAAATGTCGCAGTACTAGGCCAATAACACCACCCACGCGTGTTTTGCCAATAATACGCCGAATAATATCACCAATAACACCATTGCCAGGTTTTATTCCGTTACCACCCCAATACTACCTCCAAATAACACCATTTATGCGGTAACACCCCAATACTACCTTTGATAGCACCGGTTTCGCAGTACTTCCGCAATAATACCCCGATAATACCTCCAATAACACTGGTTCCGCGGAACCACACTAGCAAACTAATAACACCTAAATACAACATAAATAACAACTAGTGGATTACTTGAAATTCTGAAGGAGTTTCTCACGCAACCGTAACTGACCAAACTCTACCTCTTCGCGAAACTTCCCCGAGATCTCCCCCTGTCGCCACATTCCCTTGCCGCCACTTCACACTGCACCTTGTGCTCGCCACCTTCTCTGTTGCCCTTGTCGCCACTTCCCCCGTCTCGTTCTCTTGGGTCGGATCACCTCGGGAAAGTTGAAGGTAGTTCTCCTCTCTCTCGGCTGTAAAACCCTTTTTTTATAGTAGAAGGGGGGGGGGGTGGTTGTTGTTGTCTCTTGGTTGATTTATGCATTTCTTTGTGGTGGCTGGAGCTTATGTCTCGTGCGACTTTCTGTAGCCCGAAACTCCATTCACCCTTCTCAAATTCATTTTGGAGGTTTGAGTTACACACTTTAATGCTTAGTTTACTTTCATGGTTGCTTTGATTAAAGTCTGGAAGCCTGGTTGAAGTATATTGATCTATTGGGTTGGATCAATCCTGATATTAATCATTCGATGTCGTCTTTAGGCTTTATTATGTTTTTTTTATGATAATCAGGTTGCAGAAGGGGTTTGGATGTAATGATGTAGGGAATATAAGATTCTGCTTTAGATTAGTTATTGTTAAAATGGTTAGTCTGATGCGCTCGTTTGAACCAATCCTGATTCGAATAGGTTAAACCCATTCTTAAAATTTCACCAAATTTTTTTCATACTATTGGGCTTCAATTTCTGCGTGTTGAGCCTGCTTAAAATGTATATCAGTATTTTCTTGCTTTAAGATGACTTACTCTCTTTCTTTTGGGATCTCCTTTCCTGTTGGATCAAACATTGAGCTCTTGATAATCTTCTTTTATGAAAATCTGTAGTTCTTGTTTTTTGCGTTTTACTTAACTATTCAATGAAAAAAAATATTTATTTGAATATGCAAGCAAGTGTTTTGATCTCATATGTTCACTGTTTTTGAAGAGGATACTGATTAATAATTGGTGAAACTGAAGTTTCCTTGCATACTTTTGGATAAGTTTCACATCCGATTCTCAGCACACTATTGTTTTCGGATGAGTCAAACTTATTTCTCTGGAATGGATGGGTCTACCTTGAATATTAAGTTTTGTTGACTGATGATTTGGATGGTGATTTGCATCTCTTGTTCATAACTCTTTAAAGTTATTAATACCTAGGAAGCATCAGTTTCCTTTTCTTTGCTTTTGAAGGAGCTACACTAACTGCCACAATAGTTTGACCTTTTGTAATGTGCACGACTATGAAAAACGTACATTACTTATACGTGTAACCAATCAAAAAAAACCTTCATGAAGTGTTACTTTCTATAAAATTGTGGGTTAGTCACATGGGTCAGGTTGGGAGTTGTCCTCCCTTCGGTACTTTGTGAGTAGTCTTTTACTCTATGTTGGATCTCACAGACATGACGGTTGTGAATGTGCCTACAGAGTTTCTTCGGGAAGAATTGCTAGGGCTTCGGCCCTCGTTCTAAGTTCCCCCTTTACTTAGCCTCTTATGCCCCCACTCCAATCTTCCATATATGTGCTAATATCTTCTGATTTTCTTTAATTTGTTATCATATTGATGTGTTTTACATGTGATACTAACCCTTTCAGCAGCAGCAGTGGATGTGACAGGTACGCATACTAAGCCTCTTATGCCCCCACTCCAATCTTCCATATATGTGCTAATATCTTCTGATTTTCTTTAATTTGTTATCATATTGATGTGTTTTACATGTGATACTAACCCTTTCAGCAGCAGCAGCGGATGTGACAGGTACGCATTGTATATTTCCTTTACTGCACTTCTTTTTTCATTTTACTCTACAGCTTACTTGTGCATATTTTAATACACCTGCAAGACTTTTAGGATAGAGAACAGTGGGATATATGTTTGAGAGGAACACTATACTAGACCCTGAGACTCGACAATTGCAAGTTCACATCTAAACCCTAAACCAGGAGCTACCATCACAGCAAGGAGTTTGGAGCAAGATGCAAGAGAACGGAGGAAAACTTTAGATGACCATCAAGATCATAATACGAAGCGAAAGACGATCATCAACTAAACCCTTCTTTAGTCTCAAATAACATAAACCTATAGGACTTCGAAATTGTCTGTCTAGTGCGATATAAATCCTCACTTTATCTTTTAGACTTTGCATAATGGTTGTGCAATATAAGTCTCAACTTTTTTTAGGATTGTGACGTTGTTCGTCCGATGCGATGTAAATCCTTCTATCCACTTGAGTCGTTTGCACGATCGTATATCGTGTAGATAATAAAATTTTAAAATTTGCAGGAGTAAACACCAAATAATATTCAAAACCAAACATTAAAATAGTCTAGGATGTCATTGAGTTCCACCTCAGAATCTGTGACTTCCCCTACATTATCACTCCTTTGGATTCCAAAAATAACTATTCCATATTGAGCATTTCTCATTTGACTTTCCTATGTCCAATCATGAAAACTAAACGTTGATCTCTTGAAGACGAAACTTCTGGCCTTAATCAAAAGTTTTCTTAAGTGACTTCGGTTGCTTAAAATGTTATTAACTCTAGCGGTTTGCCCTTATAGAAAAATTAAGAAACCGGATAAAATAAATTATATCTAATCTTTATAATAGATTTGGGAATTGTCGGTCCTAAATTTCGCAGACTAAAATAGTCATAAATTTCTTAGTTTAAATAATTAAGCCTACTAACAAGTGTTGCGCTCATCTTTCAAGATTGTATATCACTTGTGGTATCATGCTCAGCTATATAAACTCTTAGATATATGTGATCTGTTCGGTCTCACATTTTACAAAATTAAAATGTTATTTTTCAAAATCAAAATTATATATATTAAATTAATTTTTTTTAAAGGTAACCGACAAATTCCAATTTAGTGACTGATAATACACAGACCGAAACTTCCTCCTTTCTCCTTCTGTTGCGTCCTAACAATACAACCATGATTTGAGCTAGTCGGGAAGATGATTGGATCCCGTCGTGCCTTCATAAGGAGCGAATCGAGCAAGCTAGGAACTTCGGAATTACGGTGTTTGGTAATTTTGAAGATCCGGGCAAGAGTAGAGAAGTAAGCTCGAGATCTGGCGTGCCTTAGTAGCGATCCGGGCGATCTAGGAAGCCAATCGCATATCACAACTTACGATCTCTTGGTCCGGACACGACCCGGGCTACGTGAAAAGCCATTGATGAGATTTCAACATACAATAGTTCCTCATTTGTGATTGAAATTGTTATGGGCTTAATGGCAATCAAGAAAATGGAGGATTTGAAGGAAAAATTAGAGAAAGAGATGAGATTCCCCGTATATGAAATAAATGAGTGTTTCTCGTACAAGGAGAGGTTGTTGGAGCAGAGATTCACAACCCTTGAAAAATGATGAAGAAGATCATGAAGAGTCACACAAAACTGCCTCTGCCCACCTCGAGATCGAGTGACGGCATCGTGAACGAACCCGTGCAGTAACAACCATAATGATTAAATAAACTAAGTTTATAGTATCAAAATACATTTATATGGTTCAAAATACTATAAAACAAAATTACATATGGATTAAACATGATAAATCAATCAACACACCTAACTGTACACCCTTTTTTGCCTATTTACCTTGAACTTTTTTTTTGTCTTCATTCCTTCTTCTAGCTTGTTTGGTTCACTTCTCGAATGTCCCTTAAAATGTCGCTGGAAAATCCTAAACCTTGTGAAATAAACAAGTCTATGGATTTAGCAGAAAATCATAAACTCCTTTGAAATCCCTTCACTCAAGATCAGCTAAATTATCTTAACGATTGCTTTGTAGAGTGTTGTGCTTCGTGAATCTCATTTGAAAACTCTAAGCTCCTTCAAAAACTCATTGAATGTAACTAAAAGCCCTAAACATAAAACCTTAGTCGGTAAAGAGAAAATGAAGGCGGGGTGGGTGTTTGAAAATATCACTTTTTTCAGAATTGGGGCTTGTTTCGGACGAGGTCCGGGCACCGCCAAATTTTACATTTTTTATGAGATCAAATGTGGGTCCAATTGAACGGTCACGCATAACACTATTAGAGTCCGAATGTAACTCTACATCTGAACTCCGTACGTAATATTTTCTCCAGCTGTTTGCTTAGGATAACATTAAATACTACATATTTTTACTTCTCTCGCCCTCCAAATTAATTCATATTAACTATCATATATATAACTTCATAAGAACACAAACAAGGGAATAAAAGAAAACACCCAAACAAATAGCTCTAGTCACTAGAATGTTAAAATAAATGGGCATTTACATAAAAACCACCCAATTTCTACCTATTTAGGGTATATAATACCAAAAAATTACTTCTCATATTTATACAGCCCAAATCTTTCATCTCGCATTAAGAAAAGAGTATCATATTAACTTTTAAAATGTGAAACACATCTTCTCGTGCATATTTAAGTTGGTATGCGATATGTTTTTTAGCATGTTTAATTTCATTTACCTTTCGCACTTGTTTTTTATTGGAATTGCACTTTAAAGAAATTTATTTTCATGTTTTTGTTGCATGTATAATAGTTAGAACAATTAAGCGAATTGAAGGGGAAATGGAGCGAAATAGATGCAATTGGAGCAAATGGGGCGGCCAACAAACTGGCGCCTAGGTGCCACTTTCTGAGCGCCAAGGCACTAGCGGAAATAAAGCGAAACAGAGGCGATCGGAGCAAATGGGACTGCCAACAGACTCACACCTAGGAGCCACTTTCTGAGAGCCAAGACACTGCCCCATAGCGTCTTGGCGCTGCAGACTAGGCGCCTAGGAGCCGCAGACTAGGCGCCTAGGAGCCGCAGACTAGGCGCCTAGACGTCAGAACAATCTGAGGCAATTTCAGCACGAACTGGGGGTTATTTGACGGATTTTGACTGTTTGGAAGAGGACTTTTGACAACTTTTTTGCATTTCCAAATTCAGGAAACCTCCAAGGACGTTAGGAGGACGTAGGTAGGAGTTGGAATTGTAGAATCCACATGTTCTTGAGAGATTGAAAAGAGAAATTTGAGTGAATTCTGTAAGGGATTTGCATCAGCATTGTAAGGATCGGTAGAAAGTTCTGTTGGAGGGATTTACATCTCTTTCGCAAGGGAGAAAACCTAAGTATTGTGTTTTGATTATCTTGTAAGTGATTGAAATTTTATGTGGTTTTAAACATACTTTGTGAGTAGAGCTCCTGCACTTTTCTCTTGTGATTGTTAGGTAAAAAGTTGTAGAATATTGAATGCTATGGAATTGATTTTTCTTATTTAAATGTGATTAGTATTTTACTAGGCTTCATTTACATGTCATAGTGGTCATATGACTTATTAAAATCAGTTGTGACCCATTGGGACTCAGAAGAGCGGTGGTTAAACGACTAGAATATTCACGTTGTTCGATAGGCTAGGGTGAAGTGGTCAAGAGATAATGCAAATATAGGGAGATGTGCTGCTGGGTTTGAACATGAAGTTTCTAGGGTGACGGCCAGAAGTAAGAACCAAACTTGAACCATACTTATTTACGCTCTCGACAGAGGGTAAATAGATTTATGATCCTATTTGTCACTACATAAATTACAATTCTTAGTACTCACATCTGCAATCTACTTAGCAAATCACATGAGAAAAGTATTTTTATCAATCTTGAATTTCACCTAATCAATTGATCTAGATAGGTTTAACTTAGTCATAGAATCTTAACTTAGGAGTAGTTGTTAGAAAAATCAATTCTAACGACATTCCAATCTATGACCTGAAAGTAGTAGACTAGAACTTCGTCTTAGGAATTACCTATGGGATCGACATTCTGAACTCAATAGAATCTTATACTACTAGAATGATACGTATACTTCAATGAAAAACCCCAGTGAGCAATAATACATAATTTTAAGAATTCAATTTGATAGGGAGTAGATCAAGTTTTTTGTGTCTTTACTAGGACTTATATAAATCGTGATAATCGTTGGGTCGTATCAAGTTTTTGGTACCGTTGAGAATAACTTAAGGAGAATTTCAGTTGAATGTGTAAGACTTAGATTTGAAAATTGTAGTATGATTATCTAATGAATAAAGTTTGTGTTAATTTAAAAAAAAATCCAAAAATATAAAAATATTTTAGAGTGCTTGAAGTGTTGGATATCTTTTCTATCGGTTAAGATTTTAGAGTTGAATGCGTAGTTTAGAAGTTGCAGACCTTGAACAATACGACTTAGAAATAGAAAGAACTGTTAGGAGGATTATGAAGCAGAAAAGACTTCAAAAATTGGTCGTAGAAATGGCAGATTAACAAGTTAATGAAGATTAAATCTTGGATCATAATTGTAGTAGACCTTTGAGGGATTATGTGAACCCTATAGTGGATGAAAATCACTTAAGTATACACACCCACCGTAGAGGATACTTTTGAACTCAAACCAACAATTATTCAAATTGTGCAAAATAATCAATTTGGAGGATCCCCGTCTGAAGACCCTAAATTACATTTAGCGAGTTTCTTAGAACTCTGCATCACATTCAAGTATAACGATGCCTCCAAAGATGTTGTTAGACTTAGACTTTTTCCATTTTTCATGAAGGATAAACCAAAATGTGGTAGCACCGAATTCAATCAGAACGTGGGGGGATATAGCCCAAAAATTTCTAGTCAAGTATTTTTCACCTTCCAAAATTGCTAAGTTGTGGAATAATATCACTTCATTCTATCAACATGAAGGTGAATCAATTTATAAGGCTTGAGAACGATTTAAGAAAATTCTAAGGAAGTGTCCACAACATGCATTACTTGATTGACTTATTATTCAAACCATCTATAACAGATTAGTTGGATCTTTAAGAGTAATCATCAACGTTGTTGCTAGAGGTTCGCTCATGTTGAAACCTTTTGAAGAGGCCTATTGTATCATTGAGGAAATGACCACCAACAACTTTCAATGGCCATTTGATAGAGTTAACCCTAAGAAAGTAGCGAATATTCTGATGTATTGACGATCTTAACTTCTCAAGTTGCAGCAATTACGAAAAAGTTAAACTAATACGGGATGAGTTAACATCACGGATCCCAGTCTTTGAGGAAAACTCATTTGGATAGTTAGTTGATACTAACTCCTTTGAAACTATCGATGCAATAAACATATTTCAATTATTACAATACAGGTTGAAATAATCATCTCAACTTTAAGTAGAATAACAATTCTACTACAAGTAATTGGAATAACCAGGGTAATTCTAACTTTAGACCTTTTTTCGCTGTATATAACTCTAACCCTCAATTCAAACAGTATCGTTAGAAGAGGTTGTTCTTCAAATGGGAAGTCAGCTGCATAGCCAATGGATTGCAATTAGGAATATAGAAAACCAATTGGGTCAAATTGCTGATACACTTAACAGTCATCCTCAAGGAATTATTTCTAGTAGTACCGAGATGAACCCTAAGGAGAAGAGAAGTGAGCAATTAAAACATAAGTAACACTTGTATTCATCGGGCGGACGACAATAAACCAAGCGCTTCGTGGGAGGCACCTCATGGTTGTCTTTGTAATATGTATTGGAGTGTCGTGTTTGTGTTTTGTTTGTGAGTGTGTTTGTTAATGTTTGTATGTTGAGTGCAAGTTTGTTGGTGATTGATATGATTGGTAGTGATTGTGGATGTGAGAGCGGATTGATTTTATGTTAGTGTGTCAAGAGGGAGGTGATTCCTTAACTTTCCGTCGTGACTAGGCTTGTATATACTCTCTTGTAGTTGGATTGACGATGCCACTGCGACTCGGGTTTCAACCAGACTTGAGTTTTACATGAGACATGTTGAGTTTGGACATTGGACAGTTCCATCTCAATTTGTTACTTCATTTATCTGACTTTGGTTTCATTTGCTATGATCATGAACCTACTTGATGAGTAGCATGAGGAATGACCATCATTATCTATATACAGTTAAAGGTGCATACATTATGGGATGAGGTAATGCTGAGGTTGGCAACACGTGAGCCAATATAATAGGGATAATCTTGTTCACGGAGTTAACCCTACAAAATTCGTGAAAGGCACCCAATATATTAGTCTAGTGATTCCATTAAAAATTAGAAGTAAGGTGTGTTTGTGTATGTGTTAGATGAGTGAAGTAGGACTCGAGGAGGATCAACATATTTATTTTAAATGACCAAAACCAAAATCAGATTGTGTACTAAGGCCTGGGGACCACCGGAATCAAAAAGCTAGGATTGGAAACTAGCACCTAAGCGCCCAAAAACAGGCACCAAGGCGCCTGGCTCACAGGTCGATTTTTTGCTACTTAAGCCGCCCGATTTTGGTCATTTTCACACGATCTTCTTCCTCGACTCTTTTAGGCGATTTAAGGGCACTTAGCAAACTATTTTCTCCTTCTGTTGAGCTCAATCTAGGGGGTTTGAAGGGTGAAATTCATCTTCACAAGGTAAATTTCATTACTTTGAGCTTGCATTTCCTTGTTCATCCAGGAATTTGAGAAATTTCAAGGAAACTGTGAAGAAGAGGAAAAAATTTAATGGGAGAACTGATTAACTTCTTAACTAGCATATTGATTGCATTACTATGATTTGCAAGCTCCTTTCTCGACTTTGTTATCATTGTCTTGTTGTCATGGCCCCTAAAGTCTTAGCTAGCAAGGGCAAATCTTCTTTTAACAAGAAGAAATTCATTAACCCTAATGCTTAAGTGTTAATGATGATGAGGAGCAGGAGTTGTTGTGATAGTTTAGGATGCTTTTTTTATGCTTAGTTGCTACTGTGTCGATGTGATACTGATGCATTTCCTTGATATTTTTTATACTGAAACTTTAAATTTGTCACTATTTTAAACTTCTAATAATTATGGACAAATTTAGTTGGTTGTTTTTTGTATTTCTATGCGGAAACCTATATTTTTATTTAGACTTTCTTTACATTAATTTTCATTCTAGCATGTGTGGTTTAGACTTTCTTTCTGTTGCATATTAATCTGTCCTGATGAATACTCGAAAATATTTCTAATAGACATGTGAGATATGCTGTATTTCTGAGTTATGATTTTTCTTTTTTCTTATATTTTTTGTACTTTAAGTTTTGGTGGGGGAGAAAAAGTTAAACTCAGTTGTCTTCAGTAGATTACTTATAAAATTGATATCATTTTAAAATGACTTATGGAATGTGGTGTTAAATTTAAGATGCTATAATTTTGATTTTGGGGACTTTTAGAAGACTTAGCTGAAATTCTTAATAGAATTGTTTTGAGTTAAGATATTTTGTACGAGACAATAGGAAAATGATCGAACTATTTATGGTGGAAAAAATTTATATTTTTGAAAACTAAAATTCTTAAATTTACACTTTTAAAGAATTTAGACTATTAAAATATATTTTTGATCTAAAACTCACAATTTTCAAATAAAGGAAAGTGTTAAGATTTTTAACTTTAGAAGGAGAATAGTGAAATTCAAAACCATTAAAAGTATATTCAAATATAGTAATCCTCCCCTGAAAATTTAAGGAATAAAAAGATCCCGAAAAAGAAAAAAAAAAGAGTGAAGTATGAAAAAGGGAAGAGAAGCTTGAGAAGAAAGCCTAATAAAAAATTGGTTTCCCTAGAATCTTCTTTAAAAAAATGACTTTAATAAAGTTCTAAACATGTTTTTCTTTCAAAAAAAGTATTTGTAACCTTTTTTTTTATATAGAGTACTTATATTTTATCTTTTACATTCTCTAGGAATCCTAAGTTTGGCAAATTGCAATTAATTTTGAAGTAGATATAAAATTAGAATTTCTAAGTTGAATATGGAATATACTTACCCTCTAGTCCTGGGTTGATTCACTGGAATCTCTTATAAGTTGCACTATGATATTCCTGAGGTAAAATTGTAGAAAATTTTAATAAAACTCACTACCTCAAATCAACAAATTTAATTCTCAAAGTTGTAATGTTACTTGAGGACAAGTAACGTTTAAATTTGAGGGACTTTGATATGTCCTTTAGCATGCTTAATTTCATTTACTTTTTGCACTTGTTTTTTAATGAAATTACACTTTAAAGATAAGTATTTTCGTGTTTTTGTTGTTAGTATAATAGATAGAACAGTTAGAACTAATTGAAGCGGAAATGAAGCGAATTAGAACAAAAATGGAGCGAAACAGAAGCAATTAGAGAGAAGGGGCTAGAAGCAAACTGGCACCCAAGCGCCAGGGCGCTATCCCAAAGCGTCGTGGTGCCGTAGACTGGGCGCCTAAGCGCCAGAATCCTCCCAGCAAAACGAGAAAGCAGCGCCTAGGCGCCAGAACTGTCCAAGGCAGTTTCAGCACGAACCATGGGGTTATTTGACGGAATTGGACGAATTGGAAGAGGACTTTTGGCGACATTTTGGCATTTCCAAGTCCAGAAATCCTCTAAGGACATCAGGAGGATGTAGGTATGAATAGGAATTGTAAAATCAACCTGTTCTTGAAATATTGGAGAGAGGAATTTGCGTGAATTTTGTAAATGATTTGTATCAACATTGCAAGGATAATAGAAAGCTTTGTTTGAGTGGTTTACATCTCTTTCTCAAGGGAGAAAGCTAAATATTAAGTTTTGATTATCTTGTACGTGATTGTAAACAAATATTTAGTGAATTCACATTGATTCAATGAAGTTTTTCGTGGTTTTAAACATGCTTTATGAGAACAGTTCCTGCACTTTTTTCTTGTGATGGTTAGGTAAAACTTGTAGAAAGTTGAATGCTATGAAATTGGTTTTTCTTATTTAAATGTGATGAGTATTCTACTAGGCTTCATTTACATATCATATTGGTCATATGACTTGTTAAAATCAGTTGTGACCCATTAGGACTCGGAAGAACGGTGATGAAACAACCATAATATTCACATTGTTCGATAGGTTATGGTGAAGTAGTTAGGAGGCAATGCAAATATAGGGAGATGTGCTCATAGGGTTTGAACATGGAGTTTTTAGGGTGACTGTCGGAAGCAATAACCAAACTTGAACCATACCTATTTACGCGCTCGATAGAGGGTAAATAAATTTATGCTCTCATTTGTCACTACATAAATTACAATTGCTATTAGTCAAATCTACAATCTACGTAATAAATCAAATGAGAAAAATACTTTTATCAATCTTGAATTTCACCTAAACAATTGATCTAAATAGTTCAACTTAGTCATAGAATCTTAACTTAGAAGTTGTCGTTAGAAAAATCACCTCTAACGGCATTCCAAACTAGGACCATAAAGTAGTATACTAGAACTTCGCTTTAGAAATTATCTACCTCCACTTCCATGTGAGATCAACATTCTGGATTTAATAGATTCCTATATTACTGAAACGATATCTATACTTGTGTGAGAAACCCCAGTGAGTAATAATACCTAATTTTAAAAACTCCATCAATTTGCTATGGAGCAGATATTGTGGTGCCTTTACTAGGATTTATATAAATCGTGATAATCATTGGAGCGAACTAATATGTACTTAGAAATTGAAGTTTTGATGTTGGTTATGTGAAAACATAGGAATTGAGTGCTATGTATGTAAATCTTCCTAATAAAATCTTAACTCTGCCTCCGAGTGATCCAAATACTAACCGAACAAAGAAACACCAGTTAAAGCTAAAAGGAAATAAACCCTAGACCTGCAGAACCCAGCTCTTACGAACAACACAAACACAAAATATAGGAGCAATATCATCTGTTCTTCTACTCTTTTAACTTATTTAGATTCATCAAATGGTTGCTCATATAAAAAAATATACGTTTTAGAAAATGAAGTTATTGTCTTCATTCACTTTATGTGCGGAAACACAATCATCTTTTTCAGAAATTTTGAAGATGTCTTAAAGCCGAAAATCAATATTGAATTCTAATTACATCCAAACAAATGACGGAATCTACAAATTTCACTATTTCCCAAAACGTTTCTCTAATTTTAACCAACAAAATAACCCAATCATGTTTCTGACCAAAACTCGGAGAACACGAAAGCTATCAACATCCATTACAATAAATTTCACTGATTCACACTAACCCTAACCGCCTCGAGGCTTAGCATGGAAGCAACATAAACAACAAACAGTGATGAAAGGGCGAGATGAACCTTTAAGGGATGGAGGCCGGATTTGAGCTCACGAGCTTGCCGCTCGCGCTCCTCCGCCTCGCCATCGGCTTCCCCTTCGCCGCCGGAGGTGGGTGGCGCCGGATCGGCTGTAGGCGGCGGCGGTGGCGGTGTCGTCGGTGGTACTGAAGGTGCCTTGGCCTCGATCTCCTTCTTCTCCGCAGTGTCCGTCATCTAATCCCGTCGTCCCACTGATACGAGGTGCCCTGATACGAACTCTTCGGATGTATGATTTTGAAAGCAAAGTATGGATTAGTTCAGAGAATCACTGCAGTGGGGTAAAACATAATATTTCAGGTTTCTAAAATGGATGTGACTCTAATTTTATTATGTCACTTGTTTTAAATGAGATAGATGATAAATTAAAATGTAAAATTTTATTTATTTAGTAGGTTTGTTGTGTGACGTGACGTAATTTGATTAGAATTTTGATACAGTCTGCATCAAAACTTCTGATGTAATATTTTTTCAAAATCGAGAAGGCGGAGACGGTGGAGTATTTAGCTAAGGCAATACTTCTCCGATTGGCTGACATATTTTTTACTAAATTTTTACACAATATTAAGGGTTTATTTGGTGCGATGACGTTTTGAAAACGCACCTAAACTGTTTGGGTAAATTGTATTTTGGCAATATATGCATTTTCAAAATGTAGAAAATAATTTTTTCACACCGCACCTATCTAGCTGCGGTGGCAACTTTCTCGCTTCGGTCTGTCTTTTCCAATAAAATAAAATTTTGTAATAGTCACACCACCTAACTTATCAATGAAATTGTTTTTAATTAACTTATCAGCAGATTATTCAATAAGGTACAGCTGTCCCAAACAGACCCTAAGAGGTCACATAATTAATATATATATTAGATGACATTTCATCGACATGTTGCTATATTTAGATAATTATTAATATACAAATTATATTTTTCTATTATTTTTATTAAAAATATCATAACAAAAATTATGCAAGAATTAAATTTAAATTGATAAATTTTATTTATATTATAAAAGTTAATCTTTGTTGTGAATATTAGTTTTTAAGATCAAATATTTCAAAGAATTCTTTCAGTTTATAAGTCAATTTATCTACTAGAATTTTAAAAATATTATGATTACAAAAAGGAAATTATTAATGCTTAGTTTCAATAAATATTGGATGGACTTTCACGTTTGATTTTGATGAATGTTAAAGAAACTTCAACATAATGAAAGTTGGGGCGGATTCGACTATACGATATAATTAAACCTATACATACATTTATAATTTTCTAATCCATGTGTCTCATTTTTCTCGAAATAGTGTTAAACTTTTCACGAACGTCCTCGAGCGTGAAAAAATTTCAAACATATGTTTTGTAGTGTCTGATACGTGTCTGTCAAAGGCACGACACGTTTTTAGAACTGTCAGTGCAACATAGATTATGAGAGATAACAAATGTTTCACGAAACATGAAATAAGATAGCTTTATTTTATTTCAAAATGATGAAATTTGAAAAAAGAAATCTCTCTTCTTATATTTTTGAGAAATACGTCAAAAGTCCATTGCACAAACCTTTTTGAACATCATTAAAGGGGAGTTTGGGGCAACTTGTGCTTATTCAGATAAATAGTTTATCTGGAAATGTACACTATGTGTTTCGATCCTCATTCTGCATAGTGCAAAAAATCAATTAAGTTTTCGGATAAGCTGCTCAAATACAATTTTCAAACAATGAGGCGGTGTTTTCAAAACGTCGTCGTTTCTGATAAACTACTTGAAATGGAGCCTTAAACGGACTTTCTCTGCATGAGAAGATATTGTCAAACGAAGCTTAAATAAATTAATTCAACAATAAATTGAGTGATGTTTGAGGATGGTTTAAGCAATATTTGAGCTAAGGTTTGAGAATGATATGAGCAATAATTGAGTGTAATTTAAGCATAGTTCAAGCATGATTTGAGTAATTTTTAAGTATGATTCTTTGGCTTCTAAAATAATTTGAGTAAGATTTGAGCAAGGCTCAAACAAAGCTCCTATAATGTTATAGGTAAGACTATAGCATGATTCGAGCAAGATTTAAGCAAAGTAGAACATAATTTAAGCATCATTTCAAGCGAAATAGAAACATATTTGAACATTATTTGAACTCGTTATAACATAGTGGGATCGAAATTTTGGATTTGCTCGTTTAGTTATCAAGTCATATTATATGGTAAATTTATCATTGAAATGAAAAGTTTCGTGGTGAAAATAATTAAGATTTAGAATTTTGCATTTCTATTTTTACTTTTTTCGTGTTATTTATTATTGTGATGAAGCGTTTGAGACATCATATTTTCAGTCAAATGGGTTCTCTTTTGAATCATCTTTTTGTCAAATGTGTGTGAGGAGACGAGCCACGTGAGGAGCTCACTGGGGACGGTATTGTCAAACTAAAGACGCACAAGATAGGTCATGAGGCTTATTAGATGGAATTTGAGTAAACGTTATAACCTTATTTTTAACGAATTATTTGAATTATTTTCTTTTCCGATGAACATCAGTGAATACTTTACAAATATAATTTTTCGATGAAATAAAGATCGGGTATTTTCTCGCAAAATTTAATATGAATTTTAAACTAAATTTCTCTAAAATAAAGAGGATTAACATAAATATCTCATATTTTTTATGAATCTACCTATATATAACATTTAAGCCTTCTTAGTAGGAAAAAACTAATTAAAATTATGATATTAATAAACCCCATAATTATCATAGAGGCTTAATCCAACGAGAAATTTCTTAAAATTTTCTACGAGCTTGTAAGGAAAGAAATGAGTGAGAAATTACGAATTTTCCATCTCTATTATAGAAGAAAGTATTATGTCTGGTAAATTTGGATGTACATTCGACAGCGTGGTGCGATCCACGCAGCATCGGCACGTCCAAACGACAAAATTAATATTTTTATTGTTATAGGGGATTAGAAATCTTGAGCATCATAGTTCCAATCACATAAACTATAAATAATCAACTTAATTTTAAAAAAGAAGGTTCGACCCCAATCGTAAAATTTATAAACCTTAAGTGATACTTACAACTACACATAAGAAACATAGTTTGATCCTTTTTTGATAACGTTGTACTGAAGCATGTGAGGTGAAATCACGCTCTGTTCATTGACACATCCCTAAAAATTATCTCAATCAAGCACGAATATTTGTAAAGACGAGCTAAAATCAAACACTTAAACCATATTTGAAAATTTTGGTATGTCAATCGAAAAGTTAAATGTTATAAGTGGAAACAAAAAAATTTAAAAATACTAAATTTTGATGTCATTGAGATATTTAAATGTTGATGGAGAGAATAAATAATCAACACAAATCATCTAATTAAGTTTTTTATAATTTTAGATAAAATTAATAAAATAACACAAACAAATAATATATAAATAATATTATCTATAAGAAACTTGAACTTACAAATGAAAGGGCTTGAATGTTCAAAGGACTTGGAGCTTTGCATATAAATGACTATTGAAGACCACTCGTATAAATTGCCCTCACTCGGTAACAATCAACTCACCATTGATGTATAATCGCCATCATCTAATCGCTGTTCGTCAATTTTGCCGCATATCATCAATCATCCAAGTGATGTTATCTATCACTATCATTAAACCTTTATTAAATAATCATCATCGCTTGTTCTTTGTTATTTTAACATCGTTATCCAACTATTATCGTCTAATTGTCATATATGCCTATTTTCGTAACACCACAAACACATCAAATGAATAGTAATATTTAGAATTGTAAATAGTAATATTTAGAGTTTATCTATGTGTTAAATTCCGGTATGTTCACGAGTCATATCAAATGAATAAGTGTAAGACAAGAGGGAGGGAGGGAGATGCACATGTAATGAACAATAATTCAAATTGCTCATTAGCTTTTTAATATTAAATGGTCACTATTTTTATAAAGGAGGGGTACAATATATGAAACTGCATGTCTACCACGTATTTACAGGGTTTGTTACATGATATTATAAGTATTTTACATGTATGGGCCTTTTGCTTGGTTACATAATGGCTCTGTCTGTTGATATCAATTGGTTATGGTTCGACAATACCTATTCATTCGACCACGCTGAATCAAGCTTGCTGGTTGGCCTTTAACGGACTTCAAATCTTCATGACCAGACAAAATCGATTTGGCTATGTTGTTCGGCTATGTTAGTCTGGTTGCCGGCTATTGGTTCATGTATGATGAACTCGGTATGATAAAACTAGACTATGTTATCAGGCAGACGGTGAATCACCGTAATCTGGTAGATATCTTACTCATGGACGAGGTGATCCTTATGCGATGCTTCTTTTGGTTTTGTAACGGCCAGTTCTCGGCCCCTATGAAGAATCTCAAGGGCATTCGTGAGATCAATGGTGATGTTGCATTCTTCCCTTGAACCAGGTTACAACGAGAGGCAAATCGATGCCTCCGCTCTAGGGCTGTAAACGAGCCGAGCTAGAGCGAGCTCAGGCTTGGCTCGTGTTCGACTTGTTCGAAATTAGCTCGGCTCGTGAAAGTTGTGTTCGTGTTCGGCTCGAAATTGGCTCGTTAAAATTAATTGGAAAAAATATATGTACGCAGCGCGATTCGAACCGTAGGCCAAATGAATGGAAACAGAAGCATGTAACCACGCTACCACACGACGATTATGATTTAAACTTAAATATAAATAATAAATTGTTATATAAATAATTATATGATTATTTTTTTATTTCGAGCCAATTCGAGGCGAACACGAGCGAGCAAACAGTTGTTCGTGTTCGGCTCGTTTACATTTCGAGCTTAAAAATTTGTTCGTGTTCGGCCTGTTCTCCGCTCAGCTCGATTAACTTCAGTCGGATGACCCTCACTCAGGAGGGGGATAACATCCGATTAGATAGATAATTCGATGTTCAACTAGCGAATATTTAGTCCTCTACTTATAAATCCTATAAGTTTCATCATTTATTCCAATGAAAATAAAATAATAAACTTTATAAAAATTGCCATTACGGGCAACATTACCCTATAAGTTTCATCATTTATTCGCTCAGCATAATTTGGTTGGTTGAGAAATTTGACCCCCCGAGTAAGGTCTAGAATTCAATATATATATATTATACGTAGTTTTTGGGCTATTAAGAGTTTCAGCCACACAGTGAATCGGACAAAGGAGAAAAAATCACAGGAGCTTTTTCTTCTCTTCTCTCTCCCTCCCTCCCCCGCTCGCCTTCCTCTGCGCGCTTTCATCGTCCATGTCGGTATCTCGCTTGCTCGTATTTTTTATCTTATTGCCGTGCTTGTATTCGCTGCCGTCTTACGGATCCTGCGCGGCTCCGGTCCTCTGCTCTAGATCTGATCTCGCTGGAGTTGCGGATGCCCTTAGGTCGCAGTGCCCGCTGCGGATCGAGCGTTTTATGCCGGAAGAGGTATGGGTGCTTGACTGCTATCCATTTCGATATTTCGGGTTTGTGTGAGGGTTTTGTTTGAAGGGGATTTTTGTTACATGCGTATTGTCTTTTGCCGGCGTTGGCAGCAGATTATGCTCTCCTTTGTGATGGATGATGCACTTCTTGTTTATTATTATTATTTTTTTCAGTTAGTTAAGACTTTTCTATTGATTACATGTTTTTTCTTTGTTTCATTATCTATTGTTGTAATTGTGTTTTGCACTGGATTGATAACTTTTTGAAATTAGGATCGGGTTATTTTGTGTAAGAGAAATATCCTTTATATCGGAAATTTTTATGAAATGCTGATGGCTTTGTTTGTGAGGACATCTGGATTATTGGACTTGTTGATCATTTTAGATGAATAGGATGGTATATGAACAGATGCCCTATCCACTTCCAAGCGTTGGTTGTTGTAGGAAACTTGATGCTTAGTTGCAATATGATTATAGTTTCAAGCAAGTTGAGCTATGCCATGAAGCTGAAAATGAGTGATATCGGCTTTTGTATTGGTCTTCTCTGACATTTATTAGAATCAAAGATTTTTAGGGGCGCTTTTTTGTGTTTTTTTTCTTGCTTTCAAGTGGAAAGTTGAGTTGATTTGAGTGTATCTGATGTTACATGGAAAGCATATATGTAATGGTTAGATTGCCTCAATGGAGAAGAACAATGTTGTAATAATTTGAGATTAATTTTTTTTTACCATAGAACCTATATAATTTGCATTTTTGTCTGATTAATCTGAGATTAATTTATTTTCCTGGCGCTCAATTTAGATATTATAAAATTTAATTTACGGCCCTTAGATGTGATTCTTTAGGGTTTTACATGATTTTACTCACAACACTGAAAAAATTGACAATTTTATGTCTAGCTTGTCATAAGTAAATCTTACCACATTTCTTCGTATGAGTTCTTCAATTGTTGTATCCTATGGATTATATTGAAGTTTGATTAACATAGAATTTCAACAGGCCTGCATTGCAAAAATCAACAAGTATGCTATGTACTTTTATTGTGATATAAAAATTTCGTGTTAAGGGTGTGCAATCTTAAAGTTAATAAATTATTTTAACTTGCCTAGTTTTTGATTTTAAAGTCTTTGAACAATATTCTTTCTAATATTTAAGCCACTATCTATCATTATGATGTTCTCAACATAAACTATTATCGTCGAGACTCCCCTTAAATCCTTGCATTTTATGAATAATATATAGTTTCATTGAATTTATTTGTATCCCACGTTGAGCGTCACTTTGGCCAACCTTTTGAACCAAGCAACTTAAGATTGCTTCAAATCCGTATAATGTTTTTTTTTTTAGTGTACACCATTTATTTTTTATTTGAACTAAAGCTTGATGGGGCCTCCATGTACTCTTACTTTTCTAGGTTACCATATGAGAAGGCATTTTTAACATTGTGTTGTTGTATGTTTGAGTCCATATTAGCTTCTAATTTTTGAAGGACTTGAATATTTGTTTTAAGCATTCGTTGCAAATGTTTTGAGGTGACCAATACTATATATTTGACTATAGCATTTGGCAGCCGATTTGATTTTATAATTTTTTCAACGAACCATTTGATTTTTATTTTATGGTAAAAGCCATCGTTATTTAACTATTTTCCTTTGTATTGACGATTTTAAAAATTTTAATGTTTTATTTTCTTGAATAGCTTTCATTTTTTCTTTTATAGCATTAGTTTTAGGGGTGTCAAATTGTGTTTGTGGGCCAGGTTTGGGTTTGAACCAAACTCAACCCAAATATTAAAAGGGTAAAAAAATTCAAACCAAACCCGACCCGCTAGGTAACATAAGGAATGACAACTATTTGGGTAAAAATTGAGTCAAATCCAGTTTGATTTTGAGTCAATTTAAGGCCGCTGGGTTAGTTTCAGGTCATTTTTAGGTTGGCGGGTCAACTCAAACCCGACCCAAAAAAATAAACGGGTTAAGATTTTTAACCGAATCAACTCCATAATTATTCGTGTCAATCCGAACCCGGATTTTCGGGTCAGGTTCTGGTTAAGTTGGCATGTCGGGTCAATTTTTGACACCCCTAATTAGTCTTTTCAGCACTACTTGACACCTCAAAGATTGCCTTGTGGGTATAAATAGTTTGCATGTTACTAAGGAATGTTTGGTGATTACAGGAAGTTTTAATAGTATAAACAAGCGTAGAGGATGTTCGTTGGAAGCTGTTATACCCTTTGTAATCAAGACTCCTTTTAGTAGTTGGGTCAATAGTTTACTTGTACTGATAGAGATTGATTTGGTTTGTTGATCTTGCGTGTAAGTGCTTTCTTCTTAAGTATACCTTTAAGGGACGAGTAGAATATGATTTAATTGCATGCTTAATTCGGGTAGGAATATGACATTTAGAAGTGGCTAGTTATGAGACAGTTGTTTAATGGGATGGTTGGAAAGGAAGGGTAACCAATAAGAATGATAAAAAATTATCTTGATAATTTTTGCATGATTTTTGTAAGATATCAGAAATTAAATAATGTTTTTTCTTGAAGATGACATCAATTGGCTTGTCTTTCTTGTAGGTGTAGTGGCATTTTGTTTTTGTTTGGGAGAATAGCCCATGTGTAACCATGAATGAGATTAAAGATGGAGGTTCTTGTGTCACTTATTGAAATTTTGGTACATTTGTGTTTTGTAGCTTATCAATATCACAATAAACTTCTTTAATATTGATTCTTTGAATAATGAAGTGAATATAATTTTGAGAACAATAAATGATGGGGTGATTAAAGCGTAAGTGTTGAAGCTAGATATTTTATTTATTATATTTAAGAGTTTTTTATAAAATATAAAAAACAAAATTTTGTATGAAATTTTTCTGGTAATTGGATTCCTCAAGATGGCGGAGTCCTTCTCTTTATTTATCAAGTTCCATTGTCCTTGTGTCATGTTCTTAAAAAACACAATATGAAAGATAAAAGACAATATTGCACTTAGAATCTTTAGTCTGTTTCTAGATGTATAACAAGTTAAATACTTTAGGCACTTGTAAGAAATTTTTGAGTATGAGGATGCATCAACAAGATTTATTTATAAAAATATCTTCTCGACCGACTGCAGTCATCAAGGATTTATTTGGAATTATTATTTTCCTATTGCTTGAGAAAGAAGTATATGAAATAAATTTGTGTGACGAGTTTTTATACGACTTGTGGCTCTTAATTTAATGATCCCTAGGACTTAGAAAATGATATCTCTTAGACTTTATTAAAAGAACGAGAAGATAATGCGGAGAATTATAGAGTATAAATGTCTTAGTGAGATGTTTTTCCTGTTATTCTAGCTAATTTTTCAATTTTTTTCTCTTTGCGGAACTCAATGGGGGGGGGATTCTTTGGTGTTTTATTCTTCCGCATGTATTATATATTCATATTTTTACTCCTTAACTAGCCTTTATTTTGTTGTTCTATTTTTGTTTTGTAGCCTGCCATAAAGTTTCCAACATCTTTCTTTTTAATGTCAAGTCTTTTTATAATACGGTCATCATATAGTATCTATTTTAACAATTTTGCTAGGATAGTTTGATTGTCATCCTTAGTCGGAAAAGTCTTTAAGTCGAAGTCCTTTGTATTAGTCGTTGACATTAAGGATGAACCCTCTATGGGATTGTTGGTATTCATGAGTCTCTGTGAGAATTCTTGAATAATCGTCTATTGATTTCATAGATAATTCACCTATAAATAGGTGAGTACAAGTAATACAAAGAGGAAAGAAATTAAGTACTTCCTATAATTACGGAATAACATAAATACCTAAAATTAATGAATTAAATATCTCGATTACACCATTACTCAATGACTAAATATAACAAAGACTAAATATAGCAAATATTAAAATATAATTATGAGCGTAATTCCACACTCCCCCTCAAGTTGGGTAGTACAGATTGTACATGCCCAACTTGTTGTTTAGCTCATCAAAGTTTGACTTAGGGAGAGCCTTGGTGAGAATATCTGCAGTTTGGTCTCTAGAAGGAGTATAGATCAATTCAATGATTCCATTGTCCACCTTCTCCGAAATGATGTTTCGATCGATCTCAATGTGTTTCGTTCGGTCATGATGAACAGGTTTCTTTGCGATACTGATTGCTGGTTGATTGTCACAGAACATCCTGATAGGATTTTCTCCCATAATCCCAAGCTCCTTGAGAAATCTTTTTATCCACATTCCTTCGCAGATACCAAGAGTCAGTGCTCTGTATTCTGCTTCCGCACTACTCCGAGATACCACCGATTGCTTCTTGCTTGTCCATGTCACTAGATTGCCGCATACATAAGAGCAATACCTAGATGTTGATCGTCAGGTGGATATATCTCCTGCCCAGTCAGCATCAGTAAAGACTTCTACCTTTTGACTATCATTCTTTTTGAATAATAATCCTTTCCATGGAGTCATCTTTAAGTATCTTAAGATTCGGTTAACAGCTCCCAATGTTCCTCAGTAGGACAGTTCATAAATTGACTCACTATACTTACTGAAAAACTTATGTACGGTCACAGTGTGAGATAGGTAAATAAGTCTTCCAACAACGCACTGATAGCGTCCTTTGTCGACCGGTATACTTATCCTTCTCGTTCCAGGTTTTTTATACGGATTCTATTGGAGTATCTATTGGTTTGCATCCAAGCATACCAGTTTCTTTCAATAGGTCCAATGTGTACTTTCTTTGAGTTATGACTATCTCCATTTTGGATCTTGCAACTTCCATTCCCAAGAAGAACTTCAAGTCTCTGAGGTCCTTGATTTCGAATTCATGGGCTAGAAACTTTTTCAGTTTTGTCAATTCTTCAGTGTGATCACCGGTAAGAATAATATCATCAACATATACGATGAGTATAGCAATTTTATTTCCGGATCTTTTTGTAAACATTGTATGATCAGCCTGGCTTTGAGTATAACCCCATTTGATTACTGAATTGGTGAATCGGGCAAACCAAGCACGGGGAGATTGTTTGAGACCATATAGAGATTTTTGGAGCTTGCATACTTTACCACTAGGGAAGGATCCTTCTAGACCAGGAGGCAAATCCATGTATACATCATCTTCAAGATCTCCATTAAGGAATGCATTTTTGACATCAAGTTGCATTAGCGGCCAGTCTCGGTTGTTGCAATGGAGAGTAGGATTCTAATGGAGTTCAGTTTGGCTACTGGAGCGAATGTCTCTTAGTAGTCAATTCCGTATGACTGTGTATAACCTTTTGCAACAAGTCGGGCTTTCAACCGATCTATGCTTCCGTCTGCCTTATATTTGACTGTAAATAACCACCTGCATCCAACTGGCTTTGTATTCTCGGGCAAATCAGATACAATCCACGTTCCATTCTTTTCTAGTGCAACAACTTCTTCATTCACAGCTTTTCTCCATTCTGGGTGTGAGAGTGCTTCCTGAATAGAATTTGGGATCTCTATGCTGTCAATAGCAGTAACAAATGCATGATAGGGAGGTGATAATTTCCCATATGAAACAAATCGAGAGATAGGATGTTGAGTGCAAGGAACATCTGAATCATTTCTCACAGGCGGGGTAAGCTCATAATCACTAGTGTCTATAGATTCCGTACCTGAGTGAGTTTCAGAGAGGTTTGGAGCCGGATTAGATTCTTGGACAGCATGAGGAAGCGGTGTTTGGTTCTCTATTCTTCCAGCAGTTCTGTTCCGTCTTGTATAGACCCGAAGTTCCTGAGGTGCGGGATGTGTAGACGGGTTTGGAATAGGAGATGGAGGAGTTTGAATAGGAGTTGGAGGAGGTTTGTCAGCCGGAGAAGACCCGTGTTAGTTGGTAAAGGAACACAGGGTTGAGAAAAACCCGTGTTAGTTGGTAAAGGAACACAGGGCTGTTGTTCACTGCAACTCTCCCCCTGAACGACAGACTCTTGGTAGTATGACTGATGCTCAAAAAAGGTGACATCCATAGAATGATAGACCTTTTTAGTTGAAGGGCAATAACACTTATAGCCTTTCTTATTGGCCGAATACCCTATGAAGATGCATTTGACTGATTTATGGTCTAATTTACTGCGGTATTGTTTGTGAATATGAACAAATACAGAGCAACCAAATAGTTTGGTAGGGACAACCGAAGGGAGGAAGCGGGTAGTCGGAAAGGAGCGAAGGAGGACATCAATTGGACTAAGAAAACCCATGATATGAGAGGGCATCCGGTTTATGAGATAGGCAGCAGTCAATGTTGCCTCGCCCCAATAACATTTAGGGACCGATGTGGTGAACATGAGACAGCGGGTTACCTCCAACAAGTGACGATTTTTCCTCTCGAGCAACCCTATTTTGTTGGGGAGTATCAACACAAGTGCTAAGGTGAAGGATGCCATGGTGAGTAAGAAAAGTTCCTAGGGAGGTATTGAAAAATCTCGTGCATTATCTGTTTTAAGAGCTTGAATTTTTGTGTCAAATTGAGTGAGTATCATTTGATAGAAGGCACGAAATATTGATCCTACATCGGATTTATCACGCATAAGATAGATCCAAGTCATGCGTGTGTGATCATCAATAAAGATCACAAACCATTGGGCCCCAGAAATATTTTTTTCACGAGAAGGACCCCAGACATCACTATGGATTAGAGAAAAGGGACGAGTGGGTCTGTATGATAGACGAGGAAATGAAGTACGATTGTGTTTGGTAAGTTGACAAAATTCACAATTAAAAGTGGTAGGACTTTTATTGATAAATAAATGGGAAACGGTTTCCAAGTACCAAAATTGGGATGACCTAAACGATAATGAAGTAACACGATTTCATTATCATTATTAACACCTAGTATGAAAGACGGATGTACTTAGAGGATTTAGCGGGACGGACTCGATACTTGGAGCCATAACCCGTAGGTGAAAAAAGACCAACCGGAGGGTTTGTTGAGAAGATAGAGACCACCTGCGCAACTCAAGCACTCGCCAATCATCCTCCCCGACTTCAAATCACGAAATTCACGAACATATGGAAAAAATTTAAGAACACAATGACAATCATGAGTGAGCTTACTAATAGAGATTAGATTACAATCCAAAGTAGGAACATGAAACACAGAGGTGAGGAGTAAATCTGGAGAGATGCGGACAGAACCAAGACCAGCAACTTTGGCGGTCGATCCATCAGCAATCCGAACAGTGAGGGTCGGATTACACGGTCGGTAATCCACTAATAAGGAGATATCACCGGTCATATGATCGGAGACACCTGAGTCAACAATCCATGGGCGAGAAGAGGTTGAATCCAAAATGAAAGCAGATGGGGAAATATCTTGTTGGTCAACAAGGCGGTGGCACCGATGCCACACTAGGAGGATGGATCGGTGACGGCGACCGAGCATCTTCCGGAGGGCATGAATGCGGTCTTCATCGAACGAGATCGTTCTCGGAGAGGCTTCGGTGGTGATGGTGGTAGTCGCCGAGAATCATGTTTGGGCTTCCCATTTGTGGGTTTGTCATGAATCCGAAAACAAGTATCCTGAGTATGGCCAGGACGGCGACAGTGATCACACCAAGGGCGGCCCTGGTATTTAGTCATTGGAGAGGAGGCCAGGAAATGACCAGAGAAGAGGTTACGCCGACCAGGAGCACGGCTGGAACGGCGGTTTGGTCGATCGCGGGAGAGCACGGCTTGAAGATACCCTGCTGTCGACGCCCGCACGGGAGAATACGATCGCACGGGAGAAGATGATCGCATAGTAGGATGCAGACGATCGCAGAGGATCCGAGCGGGAAAGACTTCGCACGGGAGAAGACGATCGAATCGCAGATGATCCGAGCGGGAAGAGGACGATCGCAGATGATCCGAGCGGTTGACGCTTCGATCGAGCGGGAGAGAGGCTCCGCCGGCTTATGGCTCTGATACCATGTGAGAATTCTTGAATAATCGTCTATTGATTTCATAGATAATTCACCTATAAATAGGTGAGTACAAGTAATACAAAGAGGAAAGAAATTAAGTACTTCCTATAATTACGGAATAACATAAATACCTAAAATTAAGGAATTAAATATCCTGATTACACCATTACTCAATGACTAAATATAGCAAATATTAAAATATAATTATGAGCGTAATTCCACAGTCTCCATTTCCCTTAATTAGTTTAGATGATGCAATGACTTTAGTTATTGATGTTTCATACCCTTAATACTTCAAACTCAACAATTAATCTAACAAGAAAATCTTTTTTTTAATCTTTAAAGCAAACATTTTAAAAAGAGTCGCATCGTTGTTGCACTACATTTGGATTAGGGCTGTAATCGGGCTGTAATAGATTCGAGTCGAGTCGAGTATACCATAGATTGGACTTGGCTGAATACAATTTCAAGTTGTTTATGTTCGGCTTAAGCTTAGTTCGAGTTTTCATTTGTTGTTCAAGCTTGGCTTATTTCAATTTTTCAATACTTGATTTTTTTATGACAAGTGAATCATTATATAAATGAGCTAAAATTTCAAAGGAGTACCTATTTTTTTATATAAAAAATTCAATAAATAAATTTATAAATCTAAATAAATGAATAATTTAATAAATCATATACAAAAATAACTAACCCACGTGATCTCATCTAATATTTTTAATAGATATTTTCTCACAAAATTACAGGCATTCTAAGATAGAGAAGTAAAATTTAAACAAGAGCAAAAAAATGTAAAGAAAATTATACTATCAAATAACTCATAATATAAACTCATTCATCTATTGATATAATAATATATTAATATTAAATATATAATTAATGAAATTCTAGCTTATCAAATTTTTATTTTAATAATATATCATATATGAAACGCTATCATCAAGATTAATATTAAAATTTTTAACAACTTATATGTTGAACAAAAAATGAATATGTTTTTGAACATAAATAAATAAGTTTAACTATGTTCATGTTTAGTTCATTTAACCTTCGAGCTTTTAAGAAATATTCAATCTTGTTTATTTACTAATTTAAACAAACATGGTCGAGTCTTAATCGAGCCAAGTTTGATTTGTTTATCGAGTGCATTAGTTCATTTATAGCCTTAATTTAGATGCATTGATAATGATCCATGTATCACATGCCTTGTAAAATTTTGGAATATTATACTCATTGCTTTGTGGATGAGATCTTAGTTTTGGATTCATAGGTGTGTGCTACTTTTATTGACTTTAATGTATGTTTGATTTATTGTATACTTCACTACATGGAGAAAAATGCATGTATCACTTATCTCAATAATCATAGAGCTCCATAACCAAGTCATTGTTATCATAAGTTTTGTTCATCTCGAACATTAAACGTGCAATCTTCTTACTCGGTTTTGATGCCAAGTTGCTTAGTTTCCTTTTCCCTTGAAGCGTGCATGAACCAATTGCAACAATTAATGTAGTTCATTTCCATTCAAATGATGCGTTGAATGGATATTTTTGTAATTCTCTCATTGGATTCAAATTGCTAATTTTAATCTCAAGGGAGTTCAAGGCCAAGGGAATATGGGTACAATGTTTAAAATTATGCAATTGGGTATCAAGGCGTTTAAAAAAAATGGCATAAATTATTGTATTGAATATAAGGTGTGAAATAAGAAATAATATATTTATATTCTAATTTATTAACACTTTAAAAATTAATATAATGACATTTTAACTAAGTGAAAATAATTAATTGTGTAAAATTAGAAGTAACACCTTTATATCCTAACATCAATTTATGAAATAAAATGTGTTAGACAAATACTAAACTATCAAAGTAAGCTAAGACACTAAAATAAGATACTAAAATATCAAAACATAATAATGAAAATAAATTCAACATTAATATTTACCTCTCACTCATACCACCCACCACTTAAACAAGAATATAACATGTCATCAACATTTGAATTTTTAATTTAAAGTTCCTTATTACTCTAATCAACTAATTGATTTTCATTAGAATCGTTGACATAATAAATTATTTATTTTGCATCTTATCCTTAGTCATATATATGTTCTCCCATTCATTATTATCTTTAATCCCAATTATTTTTTATTTTTGAATGAATCATCATCAATAAAACTATTAATTAAAATAACAACTATGTTGATAATTAAAATTTCAACTATATAAATTTTTATATATTATTATTTATTTATTTATTATTATTTAGTCTGAGGCGTGAATGTTAATGGATAAGTCACATTGATATTATTTGTAGTTTTATTTTAAGAATTATGCATAACCTAAACAATTTGAGGTGTTTTTTGAGGCGAGGTGCGCCCAAGGCACGACTCTGCATTGGTGCAGCGTACGCCTCACCTTGGCACAATGAGGCATAAGCCTTTGACGCTCGTGTTCGCGGTGTTTCGGAATCCCGCAAAAAGTGTGATTGTTTGTGATCACGGGAGTCCCTGCATTATCGTGATTTCTTATTTCCATTTTTTCTTTATTCCCAACAAATTTCCTTCTTTTACTTCTTTCATTTTTGGTTCTTGCCTAATTCTCTATTTTTTAATTTGTTTTTTTGTTATTAAGTATATGTATTTATGGTGTATTTTGGTTTTTTGTACTTGGTTTTTCTGGTTTTTATGAATTTTGTGAGATTTGTCTCTGACTTTATGCTCTCCAAAATGCTATAGCCTGTTCCCTTCGGAAATGGTGTGTCTGTATTTTTGCTAAGGAACAGGTGGTGAAACCTCCTCGCCACGTAAACATTGCGGATTCAAAGTTTTCTTGGTTGGTTTCACCGGTGAAACTTGCATATTATCTTTCACTTGTCATTCCACATCCACCTCCCCACAAAATTTGTTTTCTGCACACCTAGGTGCCCTAGAATTGTATCTTCTGGTATTAGAGCCGAACATATCCTAAATTTTAGAGATTTTTTCTTCCTACACCTAAACCAAAATCCAAATTCACCTAACCTGGCATCCTCGCCATTTTTTTCTCACACAAACCACCTAGCTCTAGTCCTAATCCTAACCTTAAACCATATACTTCATTTCTGTCAAAATTTTTATTGGAAGAACAAACCGTCACACCGCTGAAGAGAAACCCACAATGAGGTGTTTAGGAGCTCACTTTGGAGAACAAGCAACAAGAAACCCTCTAATTGCAATAAAGTTCTGTCATCTTTAAGAGGAGACAATCGGTGAATAGTCACAACGGTGACTCACCAGATTAAGAGGAGGAAGTGAATCTCTTTCATCATATAGTTTTTAGTCAGGAAGAACCATTACCTTGACGATTTGACATAGCTTATCATATAAGAAGCTATGATTTTAGAGTGAAGATTGATTTGCTATATTTTGACGGTCTATGAATTCAGATGAATTCGTCGAGTAAATCTTGTCAGTGGAATGAGTCTTTGCATATAAGGATATTCCATTGGACAAAATGGTAAAGTTAGCCGCTATTAAGTTAAAAAAGTGTGCAAAATCATAACCTGGTTCAAGATGAAAAGAGAGATGTAGCGCAAGTATCTCCCAACAATTATAGATATGAATTGTTTTTGAGATTTCACCAATAATAACAACAATATCTCTCAGTAGACGAGTACACATTAAATTTCAAACATCTTTTGTTGAAGTGTGTTCTAGTAGAGCTCGAGGAAAAGATTGTAGCTCGATATGTAGGAGGATTAAGACGTCTATTCGTAAAGTGGTAGAATTGTAGTCATATTGAGCATTACAAGATGTTCAAATTCGAGCTCTGAAGGTGGAGAGGCAATACAATAGCATCAGATTCACACCACCTTTCAAACACAATTTAATCCTAAGATCAAGGAGGAGTACGCATAGTAGAGCATCCCAACCTACTCCGCTAGAGAAAAAAATAGTTCAAAGCGGATACAATGTGGAGATCTCCAAAACTCCTAAATCCATCCCAACTAGGAAGTATTTCTAGTGTCATGATTTTGAGCACATTACGTCTAATTGCCCAAACAGAATGGTGATATCTTTCATTGAACATGGTGCATCTAAGAAGCAAAGGTTGAAGATCCAGAGCAGGAGATTAAAGAGGAGTACCATTTACCCGTAGATGAAGGAGAGATGCTAATAATCCGATAGGCCTTTAAGAATGAGCCCATGAGAGAGCAGTTGTTGCTCCTTCACAATGTTTCTCGTTCCCATTATATAGTGCAGGGGAAGGTATGCAATTTCATTATAGATGAAAATAGCTATAAAAATGCTTCGTCTACAAAGTTGGTAGACAAATCGAGCCTCACTACTCAGAAGCATTTTTAGCCATATTTCCCGACCTATTTGAAGAAAGGGAGTAATATCAATGTTGGTAGAAAGTGTCTCTTGGAGTTTTCTATTGGAGATAAGTTCTTTGAGCAAGTATGGTGTAACGTGGTACCTGTAGATGCGTCTCACGTCCGATTAGGTCGTCCTTGGCAGTATGATCGTTGCACATATCATGATGGCTACAAGAAGATCTATTCTTTCACCAAAGTGAGAAATGCATTATACTCTTGCCTCGGAAGAAGTATGAGGTGTTTGAAGATGTGGTGGCACGAAATATTGTTTTGTATGCCTTGAGAGAAGCACCAAAAGAACTAGAATTGGTTGCCCTTAAACACGACACATTTAAGAGATCGATACCAGGCATAGGGCAGTCCTTGCTGAGAGTATTTTAGCATCTCATTGTTTAAAATTGAGTTGGAGAGTTGCTGAGCTATTTTTGGAAGGCCCTATGGAGTAAACTGGATACTAAATTTAAGTGCAGTTTTGCAACACTTTGAAACAAATTGCCAGATAGGAGTGGTGAACTGCTATTATCTACATCTCTACAGGTGTTTTATGAGAAATAATATCAGATTGTGGGATCTAGGTTTCCAGAGAAAAAGAAGAAGCCTTTTGTACCTGGGGAGAATGACCCAGAAGCATTGTTACTGCGTATGCGATATCATAGAATCTTGCTTTCGCGGGATTCCCTGCATTACCGAGATTCCCTTATCTTTCTTTATTTCCAACAAATTTCTTTCATTTGCTTCTTTCCTTTTTGGTTCTTGCGTTTCTTTATTTTCTAATTAGGTTCTTTCCTCCTTGGGACATGTACGATGCTCTATTCTTGTTTTTTGAACTTGGTTTTTCTTATTTTTATGAAATTTGAGAGATTTGTCTTTGTTGTGCTCTCCAGAGTGCTATATCTTTTCCCTTCGCAAGTGACATGTCTATAACTTGCTCATAACTAGGTGATGGAAACTTTTGCCTTCCGAACATCGCTGATTCAGAATTTCTTTGCTGTTTTCAGTCGGGAAAACCACTAATCGATGCTGGTTCCCGTCTGAACACCGTCAAACTCGCACATTATCATTCATTTGCATAACCACCT
Organism: Papilionanthe hookeriana x Papilionanthe teres; assembly: GCA_022702705.1. Taxonomy (NCBI): domain Eukaryota; kingdom Viridiplantae; phylum Streptophyta; class Magnoliopsida; order Asparagales; family Orchidaceae; genus Papilionanthe; species Papilionanthe hookeriana x Papilionanthe teres. Next base: position 9,893,321 of record CM040430.1, on the reverse strand, counting down.
CCCTGCAAAATCTGCTTCCCAAAAAACTTCTAGGAGCCCTAGAACGATAGCCTAATTGCTTATTTTTTTTCTTTTGTTTGTAAACACCTTTGTGGCGGGCCTCATATTGCGTAATTTTAAACAAGGCATGGGTATTCTTATTATTGTCTTGGGAGAGGGAAACTGCGGTAATAATTGGTTTGCAGAACAAAATAAAGGTCAGAAATTGATAAGGCTTCCCTTCCAGAAATCAGGGAAAACAGGAGGATCTGAAGAGCAGGCAACAGATGAATGTTGTCAAATTGCGACAATGCAGTGAAGAAGGCTGCAACAATAGAAAAACAGATACGAAGGGGCAGATAATATATAAAGGTTGTTAGATTGGGGCACTGCAGCTATGAAGCATTCAACGATGGGGAAAACAAAATGGCTTTAGGTCATCACAAGGGAAAAAAAACCTAAAACTCGGATACAATAAAAAAATGAAGGATTCGTTAAATTTGATTTCCCATTTTTATCTAATGTATACAATCCAAGGAGCATTTCTAATAATCAAGCATATAATTTTAGTGTTTGAAAATCAGGGCTAGAAGTAACTACAAAATAATTTCAATTGGAAAGCTATAATGCTTAAATTAACAGAAAGAATAGCCCATCCATGCGTCATGTATAACTTGCAGCGAAGGAGATTTCTTGGATTGGTGACCTAGTGTAGTCTCTGGTGAGGCAGCTGGGCTTGGGGTGGCCTAATTCTAGGCACAATGAAGGGAGGCAGTTGGTGTGGTCATATAATGGTTGGTGGAAGCATGATATTAGGCTGGAAAAAGAGAGGCAAAAGTTCGTGCGTTCCCACCTACAATCCTCGAAAGGAAGGGAAATAGGCCTTTAGTGGGGTGGGTGTTTGGCAAATTTTAAGCTATTTTATGATGTTCAAATCCTCTGGTAAATGCTGCATTCAATTACGCATTAAATAACATTATGTTTATGATTTACAATTTATTATAAAGACCTTCGTTCATCATGATAAAAATTTCTAAAACGAAAAAGACATTAGAAGATGTTATAAATACCTTGTAAAGGACATAAAAACATGAAAAAGTAACAATGGGATGGCTGCAAGAAATCCTTGTTATGGCAATCCACCATTCATAAGTGGCAAGAACTCTCTGGAGAACTTAAATATTGTGCATATATATAAGATCTAATAAGCTTGGTGGAGTTGATGTTTGAGCTAGTTTGTTTCTTTTAGATGGATTGGTACTCCACTTGTAGGTGCATATGCCATAGTGCTAGATGATAGAAGATGCCTCAACAGGAGAGCAACTGCTAAACACAAAGAATAGATACTTTCGTCTAAACTGTGTAAGAATAAATGTATATTCTTTATAGAAAGCAAAAATTAGACATGAAATAAACTACAGTTCTCTAAAGTCATTAGATGAGCCTTTCTTGAAAATCATAAGCTTACATCATATAAATGGTCTATTTGCTGTGAAGGGTATCTCTCCATAGGCCCCCTTGGGAGATGATTATACGAAGGGTGATTTTCTAAATCTCATAGGGATAATAGTATGATTATCCCTTCTCCCCTAAATTACTTTTGAATCAAAATGAGATTGATTTTGTGTTTGCTTTTTAACTTTTATTAGACTAATTTCAAGTTGATTTTCCTACTTCTATGGTGGCCTTATTTTTTAATCCCCTTTAGGAGTCCCTGATTTTTCTCTTTGAACATTTCATATCCTATTTTGTTGTAATTTTTGTTGAACGCATACACATTTGCTCCATGCTAACATCATAATCAAATACATTGCATAATTAAGGGTTTAAACAAGAACAAATGCTCATATATAACTTTTCATGATTACTTTGAACAGGCTACGTTTTATTGTAATTAAGCCTCACTTTACCAAAAGCATCCATCATGATAGTACCTATTATATCCTTATATTATTAGGCAACTAGGCTCAAATAAAAATATACATCTTTTGCAATTTGAATTGAAATTTAAGTTCAGTTTTTAATGTTCAGGATATATTGCCATATTGAAGAAGCATTCTGAGCCTCACGTACTTCTAAATGTTACTTAAAGAAGGCTATTAGATGAAACTTTGCTCTCTAAAGGGAGTTATTAAAACTCCCTTGAGATCTTCAAATATGTATGCGCCAATCCGTAAAAGAGAGTTTTCTTTTTCATTGGTAAGTGATGAAGATCAACCATGGGATTTTAATGTCTGCATGATCCATGATCAGGTTGGCTATGATCTGATCTTCCTATTGACACCGTTAATAGATGCACAACCTAACCCGTTATGCAGCATGATTGTGAATATTTCAACGTACATTTTTATAATTGATTACAAAACAGTTAAGGCGCACCTCGAGGTGTGCGCTTCACCATGAGACCCCCAAAATTCACCTTGAGACTAACACGTTTAAGGGTAAGGCTTATACATTTTTATACATTTTTTGATTGAGACGTGCCTAGAGGCTTTATGCCTTGAGCTGTTTGCGATGGATGCCTCAATTTATAAGTTGATAAGAATTTAAAAAATCTTTTGATATATGGTATTAGGATATAAACTAATATAAATATATATGAGGCTTTGGCTTAAATTATTTTAGCTTGGGATTTAGAGGGGGGAGAGAGAGAGAGCGCAAGCGGGTTACCTGTTTTTGTGATTGTAGAGGTTGCAAGCGAGGGAAAACAAGTTTGCGATGACTCTGCCTTTTTAGGCTGAGCTGGTAATTTTGTTATCACAAATAAATAAATAAAATTCTCTTAAACATTTTATTTTATTTATTTTAACTCTTTTTTATTTTTCCTTCACTGATTGTATTTGAATTTTGAAGTTTCTTGTAAAATTATTTTATTTTATCTGTAAATTAATTATGAGTTCAGTTAACATGCTAACATTTATGGCATGTTTATGAATTTTTTTTTAATTTCATGGTTTGATGCTCACGACTCCATAATTTTGGCTTTTTAAACTTTTGATTTGGCCATTGTTTAGTTTTTTGATATTATTTTGCATGTTTGCATGTACATACATATTTTATTGGTTTGAATCATTAGTCATAAGCCATCAGGCATGCAAACATATTGTGGAAACAACGGTTAAAAAGTTCTTTTTTTTTAATGTGATTCACTTTGCTGAGACATTGAATTTTGTGCATTTTTGATCTATACACAGCCTTTTAACATTATGATATTAGTCTACAATAAGAGGTTAGAACAGATTTGGAAATGTTTTAAAAATTCTCTTAGAAGGGTTTTTATTGATATGTCAATTAGTCAAAAGTACCTTGAGTCCCGGTTTACTTTTCTAGTTTACACCTTTCGCTGCTAGAAAACAGTTTGTCTATTTGTTTTGGTACCTTCTTCCTTCATGACAGTCAAACAGCAATCTGTTTCTCTGGTGCTGAGTTGATGTTAGTGGCCGGAGCAGCAATATGAATCGGCAGTAGCATAATTGAAAAGAAAATAAGAGAAATATACCTGGGAGATTTATAATTAATTCCAAAATAATGAAATATGAAGCCTATATATAGGCAATTCTAAGGGGATTTGATGCAAGACAGTTATTTTTAGGATTTTCTTATGCAATTAGAATGACGTGATATATATATATATCTATAACAAAACATTTAATCCACTTAAAGTCACTTTCTTTAAATTTAAATAATAAATACTAGATTAGAAAACAAATGATAATGTAATAGTTGAATAAATTTAAAGAAATTAGGGAGATATTCGAACAAAGCAAAATCAACAAGCAATTAGAATATATATAACAAAACATTTAATCCACTTAAAGTCACTTTCTTTAAATTTAAAATAATAAATACTAGATTAGAAAACAAATGATAAGGTAATAGTTGAATAAATTTAAAGAAATTAGGGAGATATTCGAACAAAGCAAAATCAACAAGCAATTAGAATTTAGTTATCAAATTTAGAATCTCTATTGTGTCAAATTTGAGTAAAATAAGGAACATTATTAAGTCAATAACAAAATATGTAGATTATATTAGATTAGAGAAGAATAATCTATGTTAAATGATTCAAACCTCAAACCAAAGCCAGAAGATTACTTTCCCCGAATTAGGTAATCATACTTCTACCACTCTTGAAGGAATTGTATGTTTAACCTGCACAGAAAAAAATTGAAAGTGAATGAAGAAATTTTATTATTCAAAGATTTTCAATGACATGCCTTATAACATATATTTATGATTAACTCTTTAACTCCTAAGTTACTAGACATGGTTGTCATAGGTTTTATTCAATTACATTCTAAATTAATCCCAAAATGATATATTTTTATACCAACGGAATTTATCATTATGCATTTCTTATTAAAATAGTCAGACGACTAGCCTTAATATGGAATCGGAAAGCTCAATAACCAATTCAAAGAAACCCATGTAGCTTGCAATTGTAACTCTTATAGCGAAAATACACAAACGCCGCAGAAAATGCTACAAATGGTGGCAACATAGGTAAACTTTCTACTAAGAAATATTGCATGTTCAGAGAGAAAACAAAAAAGATAAAGCTGGAAATTAAGCCTTCTCCCCCAACTTGCTACTATGAAATTTTGTGTTTGTCCAAAAGGATATATATATATATATATATATATATATATATATATATATATATATATATATATATATATATATATATATATATTGTAGCATTTTTATGATTATTGTTGATATTAAGTTTTAGCAAGTCACCTCATTCTTCAATTTTTTAAAGCTTTGTCCTTGTTTAAAGTTTCACATTTGATTTTAAGCTGATTAAGGACTCAAGTAGGTTTTATATAAAATGAAACATTGTAGTAAAATAAAATTCAGCAATTTAGGGCCAACTCGATTTCTTACTACTCATTAATCAAGCAAACTCACCTAGTGCACAAACACCATCTCAACTGCATGCATCATGCATTATGATCTCAATGGTCATGTTTGTCATCATAATTTACATTTGAGCAATATCAATTGTATCTCAATAACTCATGGTTTTAGTGGAACGAAGTCATGGTTTGAATGCGTTGTAGGAGTGATTGAAGTACTCACAATGAGGATGCTAAATTATTCTAAAATTTTAACCATTTGTTCCATAAAGGCACACTGAATAAAAAAGAGATGTACCTGGATTTGATCCAAGCCTGAACAGCTTGAGACAATAAATTTAGTTAAAAAAAATATCATGTATTCAAATCTTCAACCCACCAACCCACTCCCAACTCAACGCACACAGGCACCTAAAAAAAAAAGGAAAAGAGAAACCCATATCTTGATAATAAATATTCCATTAGACAACCATAGAATGACAACACCCCCACTCAGCAGCAGCAACAATTATTAAATATTTGATTTAGATTACGTTGAAATTCATAAAAAAATAAAAAGGTTTCTTGATTTTGATGTAATGTTTTTATAAAATTGGCCAAGTAGGGAAAAAGCAGCATTCAGGCATGGTTTATGATTTAATCTTAATTTTCTCAAATTTGGATAAGTTGATCTTAATATTCCTAGCCCTGTGGCTATAATAGAGGCATAATTGGAAGTTATTGCTGTTGTTCGGCTTGAGCTTGTGTTGAGCTTACACATATTGTTCAAAATTGAGTTGTTTAATTTTTTTAATGTTTAGACTTGATTTGTTTATGACAAGTGAATGAGTTTTTAAACAAGCTAAAAATTCGAATGAGAATCTTGATTTTCATATAAAATCATAATAAATAATTTTACAAATCTAAATAAATAAACAATTGAATAAACATATAAGCAAATAAATTACTCGTATGCTGTCATCAAGTGTCTATAATAAATATATTCTCATAATAATGAATTCTAAGATAGAGAAAAAAATATTGAAACAAGGTCAAACAAATTTAAATGATTTAGTATTACAAAGTAACTCATAATGTGAAACTGTTCAACTTCTTCTCTAGAACCAGATTAATGCCACTGAATTTAATTTTCTGGCGGCTGGAACTGCTTGCACCATATGACAACTTTATTACTTAAAGCAGGTTAGTAGTATAAAGAATAAAATAAGAAATATTCATTGGATATGTTATTATCTATAATTTCTTAGTCCACCAAGCCTTTGAAGTGTCTATTGTTCGCTTCATCGGATCCCAACTCAATCCCGTGGATCCCTTTTTTAGTTCCTTCTATAATTTTCAATTCTTCTTTAGTTGATCTCACTTGTTCTTAAATTTCATTTTATCCTAATCCATTCTCGTCATTTCCTTAAACTTTGTCTTAAGATTTTGCTACCCTTATTTGTTAAAATAGGTGGTGGGTCTATTTCTCAGCTCGATTTCACTTAGCAGAGATCGCAAAATATAATAGTGACCTCCTTATCCCACATGACCGATGATCCGACCTCTTTGTTCTTACTCATTGCGTTGCTAACAAATAAATCAAATAAACTTTAATTCTTTACATTTATGCCACTCAAATATTTCATTCAGATCACATAAAAGTGATATATACTACTTCATGCATAGATAAGGTGACATTCTTGTCAAAATTGAAAGCATAGGTGTTAGATATGTAAGTTCATAAGATTTGAGAACAAACAACTAGAAGAAAGCAAGCATTAAAATGACATTGTGGACATTTCCACCACTACATTCCACCACTGCAATTTTTCGGCAATCAAAAGACAGTTAAGCACACCAACCAATCTAGAGTAATCAGCATTAAGGGGACAACAAGGTATAACTAAGCACAACACACACTTGGTACTCTGTAAAAATACACTTGTACATGCAAGATTTGAATGTGCCAATTTTTTTTGTATTTACACTAGAATGTGAGTATATGTACATTTCAAATAGTTATGTCCCACTTCTGCTCATACCTATCCACATAAAATATAGTAAGGGGCAAAGAATAAACAACCATTTTTAAATCCATAAAATGCGATCATCATTTCAAAGTGGGGCTACAAACATCACTCTTTTCAGGTATTCAAAAGTAAAACCAAGAAGAGAAGCCTAATTATGAGTGAGGTTTATTCATAAGGATCTCAACTGGTTTTCGATGCCACAACAAAGCCATAGTGTGCATGTTTCACAGCATAAAGCACATTTTTTATTACAGAAAAATGTTGCCAACCCTAAATGACTTCTCACAACCGTGTGTATGAGATATTTACTACAAAGAAAGGAAGAATAGAAATATCAACTAATGGGAGAAGATGCAAAATTCTTCCCAAAACTAAAGAATCTTTCACTGAAGAGTGGTAGACCTACCACTCAAATGACTTTGGAGTGGAAACATGCTCCAATGTTCCTTTTCCATAAAAGTGGATAAAAAAGGCACCTATCTTAGCCCTGAGCATAATAAAACATGCACCTATCTTTTCCATAATCTGAAACATGCACGTAGAGAAATAAGAGGCAGGACTCTTCTCATACATAATTAGTCTCAGCAACTAGATTCAATGATTATTGATGCAGGTCAGCTAACAAACTGACGGTATGGAGATGGTGATGAGGGGCTGATGAGGGATAAGCTTCGTCATTCTTACTTCAGGTTAAGTCAGTTTGAGGAGCTTGATTAAAATAAAATATACTTTACAAGCCTTGCTTTTAAATAGAAAACTCAACTTATGACTTCTGTGAAATTGTGAGTGAGATATTGCTCCTGAATAAAATGGTTTGTCCTTTTGTTTTTGACTTTTGTTTTGGAAGGCATCGGCTTACAGTGTGGCCATTTTGGAGCAGCTGGCCTTTAATAATTGGCAGTTGAATTAGTTGATCGGCTCAACTCAGGTTGCTCAAACTTTTTTATTTTTTATTTTTTAATCCTCTTTGTTTCTTAAGGCCGTATAAAAATCTGAATCTCGAATAAAATAGTTCCAGATAGTAGTGCCTTAGAAGCTATATATTTTGTAGTTACGAACTGTTAAGTTCCAAATTACGCATTTATCCTTATAATTGATGAAGTTTCTTAGCTGATTTGGGGAAAATTGTAGAAAACCTGTAGAGATTCTATCTAGAAAATCAATACTCACCAACATTGAGGTAGTGGAAGCCATGCCAAAGATTTAAATTATCAATACTCATGTTCTTACACATCTGACAATTTATTTACAAACTAAAAAGAAAAGATGGCCTGAGCTTGAAGCTTTCTGCAAACTGATTGTTATATTAAAGCTGGTTTGTAATATCACAGAACTAATACAAAATAATTGGAAAGGGTTAAAAGTTAGATCTTTTTTGTTGGTTCTGGCAAAGTTGCTGCATTTATTTTTAGGCAATTTGTAGTTAACTTGCTTAAGAAAACACCAGAAGCCAAAGGGACCACATTAACTTAGGTGCAGTTTGAGATCATTTTTATGTCATATTTTTTAATTTTTTTATTTAATTTTACTTTGTTTATGTTTTGATTTGAAGTAAAATATATTTGATGATGATAGTTATTTTTAAAAACACTCCAATTATCTAAAATCTGTTCTGAAAATTTTTAAAAACAAGTTGATTTGTTATTAAAAAAAAAAAAAAACCTGCAACAAGTATATTAAACAAATGCATTCTTAAGAACAAGGTCCTAAACAAAAACAAAAACAAAAGACAAAATTGATCTCAAATAAAACCTTGGCTTTCGGTTTATGGAGCACTAGTTTTTCATCAAATAGATAGCTTCTTGGCCAATTTAAACTAGCCAGTCAGATCCAAAAATGGGTGTGTTGATGCATACTCGTTTATTGATTAAGTGGTCTTATTATTGTGGACGTTAGTGTCCCTCAGAATTGCAATAAAACCATAGATCATTTAAGTTTTGATAGGATTTTCAAGGGTTTTCCCGTGGTTTTGATTCCTGTTGAATGACTGCTAGTTGAATCCAATTTGCTTTTGGTTAATTTCTTTGGTTCCATTTCATTTTGGAGCAGTGGCAGCTGCAGATCACCGTCTACCTACATGATGGTACCAAATAGACTGAATTAAATTTCACTTTGGTCGGTTCGGTTTTATCAAAATTTTGATGGACTTGATTTTCTGATTTTGAATTTCTGTTGCAATTGATTTGACCAATTTAAAAAATTGATCCATCCATAACTGACCGAATACTTACCCCTACATTTGATAGATGAATGATGGCGAGCTTTGATAAACAGTGAGACAATATTCTCTGATATTAAGGGCTTGTTTGGGATCACTTTTATTATTATTATTTTTTTATTTTTACTTTTATTTTAAAAATATATTTGTTTAGTTTATTTTTTCCATATGCTTATTTTTTGTTCTTGAAAACAAATTATCCTGTTTTTAAAAACATTCACGACGTCTAAAAATTGTTGAGTGATTTTAAAAATAACTAAAGATGTTATACCATATCAAATATATTTTGTTTTGAATCAAAACATAAACATAAAAAATGAAAAAAAAAAAATCAAAGGTGATCCCAAATAGCCCAAAACTTGAAAACTTACTCATGAGAAATAATTGGCACGCTGCACTGTGTAATTGAAGTTTGCGCTTTGTTTGCTATATTGAATTATAACTTACACCATACTATATTACAGGTTCAAGGTGATACTCTTGATAAAAGGTTGGCTCATGCTGAAGATGGTGCATATTTTTCTGTTCTCTTCTATGCATCATGGTGTCCATTTTCACAGAATATTAAACCCTCTTTTGATGCACTTAGTTCCATGTTTCCACAAATATGGCATTTAAAAGTGGAAGAATCTTCTGCCATGCCAAGGTACAAGGCTGACTGGTGAATTTCTGTTTCTCTTCTCTATTAAATGAGATATTCTGCAAGTTTCATCCCTTCCAAATAACATATTTTTATGTTGGTCCCCTGCGTAATCATTGTTTGCAGTGTTTATTCAAGATATGGGATCCATAGTTTTCCATCAATTTTGTTAGCCAATAGAACTTCAAGGATAAGATATCATGGCTCGAAAGATCTCGATTCATTAGCTCACTTCTACAGACAAACTACAGGTTTGTTAGTTCCTCCATAATTAAAATAATCTTGGAAGATTATCATAAGTACCACTCAATTACTATGTATTTACATTTCTAACACCTAAATTTTAATTTTTACATACATTCCACCTTACCTTTGCAATTAAGTTTGGGTGGTATAAATCTAAAAGGCAAAGTTTAGGTATTAGATATGTAAATACATAGGAAGTGTGTGGTATGCATGTAAATGCCCCCGGAATTCTTTTTTTCTTATTTTGCACGTGTTTGAGAGAATATATATATTTTTTCTATTTTGTATGACTTAATTCTTAAATTCTGGAGATCCTGCTACTTGGTAATTCTATTTTGATTTTGGTTTATCGCTGCAGGCCAAGATCCAGTTGCATATTTCTCTGTGGATCAACCAAAGGAGAATATAAAGGTTGTCCAGCCAAGCCACAGACCTGCTGGTGAACTCCTAAAACATGAACCCTATCTGGCATTTTCTCTACTCTTCATCCTCTTGAGGGCATTTACTCATTTCTTCCCTAAGCTCATCTCAAAAATCAAATCTTTCTGGACACTCTATACCTTCCCCCATGCCAACATTCGCACCTTAAGCGAATTGACCCAGCCCCTTGTGCGATTTCTACACGTGATCGACATGAAGAGGGCGTGGAACAAACTTCACCTATCGACCACAACGAGAAATCTTCACAAAGGGGCGAAAAATGCTGGCGTGTGGGCTTCTTCCTTGGCTTCCATGTCGCTCGGGGAATCATCTTCCTTAAGGTCAGCCCACTTGAATTAATGATCTCTTCTTTTGTTTCTCGAGGGCCGATTCGTTATGACGACGAAAAAAAAGCAGAATGTGGAGGGTTGTTGTAATGGTCTTTTGGTTAACAATCCCATATTTGGTTTTTGATGAATGTTTTGGTTTGGAACTGAGGTGTTGGACGCATGAGAAGAGGGGTCTTAGCATGTAAATTTTCAGGACCTTATCCTTAGTGTATATTAATACACTCCCATGCACTCTAAGTGCGGTGCATTATTATTTCGTTGACACAGCCTTATACATGACTTGGTAAACATCATTAGCTTTCGATTAGAATATGTTTTAGAATCATTTGATTTATTCTGAAATTAGAGTAGGCTTATATATATGGCACTCAGATCAACATAAATTTTTGGGGCATTTACATATACGCCACCCAATTGTTATACCTGGAAAATTATTTGATACGGACAACATAAGCAGCGTTGCGTATGGAGTCCCCAAATAACCAACAAATAACCACCTAATAACCTCCGCGATCGTGTATTTTAGGATTATTGTGAGGTTATTAGCAGGTTATTGCGGTGTTATTTTGAATAATCATCGAATAACCTACTAATAACGCCCCAATAATCTCCGCGGTTTCATTTTATATTTTGTATCTGTTATTCGGAGTGTTGTGAGGTTATTGGGAGGTTATTGCTAAAATTACGCTGCAATAACTTCCTAATAACCTGTCAATGACCCCCGCAGTTTCATTTTAATGTTATTCACGGGTTATTCGCTGGTTATTCGATGGTTATTTGGGAGTTCCGTACACAGCATTGTGTACGTTGTCCATATGAAATAATTTTCCGCTATACGTCCGAAATTCTTCATATGACATCAAGAATACCCTGATTTGAGCTTTTAAAATGTGAAATGTACATTTTTCATTCTCAGGTAAGGTGGTATGAGTGTAAAAAATTGAAGTTTAGGTGTTAGATATGTAAATACATAGGAATTGAGTGGTGTGTATGTGAATTTTCATAAATTTAATTTAAGCGCCAATTCTAACTAAAATTTTGAGCAGCATATCCTTAGCTGATTTTATTTTTGGGGGGCGTTTACATGCATACCACTCAATTATTGTATATTTACATATTTAACAGCTGAACTTTCATATTAACATACATACCACTCAAATATTTGGCTTCAGATAAAAATTATTTCTATTACTAACTTTTTGAGACTGAAATACAGTTTTTATGCATCATTTGTTAATGCCAAAGTGTTATTATAAATGTAAATATCAAACTACAGGTTTTATATGCATCATTTGTTAATACCAAAGTGGTATAAATGTAAATACATAAGGATTATGTGGTATACATTTAAATTTCCCTTTATTTTTCCAATTTTTAACTCCTTAGATCCCTTCAATTTATGGCAGGTTTAGTGTGATGGTTAAATTATATTATTGAGAATTGCTTTTGATAGATAGCTGTTGCTTTGAACTGTAACAAGTGCTCTTAAAGCACATTTTAAATTTGCAATGCCAAACTGAGCCAATTTGTTGATGTGATGCTCGAACATATACTTTACATGCAAGCACTTGACTCTTTCCGGTTGTTTGAAAAAATTTGCGTAAGTAAAGCATACGCAGCGCTGCGTACGTCGTCCAATAGGAGGATGCCACGTACGTATAACTTTAATGTAAATTATGTGTAAAATGCAAAGATAATGAGGTTACAAGGAGGTTACAGAAATATTACAGACAGGTTGCAGGGAGGTTACAATGGATAAAATATGGAAATATTCTCTATGTAACCTTCATATAACCTGCTCGACGTACACAACTATGTGTATGATTTACGTACGTAAATGTTTTCCCCGATTGTGTCGAGTTTGTAACTTTTTTTTTGTTTGTTTGATTTTTTGTTAATATAATAATCTACATACATAACTCCTAGTTCCTATGTATTTACATAGCTAACACCTGGCTCTTTATGTTTATACCACCCCAAATCATTCATATCACATCAATAATACACATTCTTATGTATACATAAGAACAGAGACAAACACCCCATATATATATCCCTCATGTACCTAAGTATTTGAGGACTGTCCTCATCACCGGTAAATTGGTCAAAGGAGGATTTGAACTCATGACCTGAGGGGACTTACGACTTTCTTAAGCTGATCTTACAACAGGTCACGGCTAACGACACTTAAGACTTGGATATATAAATAGATAAGAATTGTTTGGTGTCCTAACCTTATTTGTGCGTGGTAGTTAGACGAAGGTTATTGGATGATGTTTTTAAATTATTATTATTATTTTCATTAATAAATTATAATTATTTTTATAAAATGCTTTTGTTTCTAAAATGAACCTTTTAAAGTTTTTTATTTTTGTATTATTTTTATTAATCTTTAAATTTTGCTTATATGAAAAGCAAGAATGTTTAAAATATTTGATATAGCTTTGACCAGCTTTTATGTATAGATATTAAATTTTCTATCTTATTAATTAATGCATTTAATTTGATTAATTATAATTATAGTATTATTATATTTCAATTTCATGAAGTCATAAAATATCAGTTTTCATCAATTTTCATCATAATAATTTTTTATCAAATAATTATAGCTCTTATAATACTTTATGAAAAAATTTCTAGTGATTTTACTAAATAATTAGAAGTTTAGACACTTAACACTCAAAATATTTATTTATTTTTTATATTAACACCAGAATTTAGATATTTACTTATCCAACATGTAAATATTTAATATCCTGTAAAAATATTACTAATATGTCAGCAACAAATTTTTATTAAGCATGAATCTCGATACATTTTATATAAAGATCTTCCAAATTCAAATTCAATTCAAACTAACCGATTTGACAAGACAACCTAACGATTTATATTCAAGTTCAATCAGGCTCATATCAAGCCATTAAAATATTTGAAGGCTTTGATCATTAATTAAATGATCAAATAAATTCTAAATTTGACATATTTATAGTCAAATAGTGTGTCTTGCTAAAGGGAATCCAACGAGCTCAAGATCACTAAATATGAATGCTGCATTTAATTACGCTTGAATTGAAGATCTGATAATAACCACCGGTTGTTGTAGTCATCGATCATCATCGATCCCCACACGTTGGCCACGTCGACCACCTCCCATTAGTCATTGTTAACCACCGTCATCCATCACTGCCTACTGCTGCTGACCACCAGGCGCCGTCGATCCTTATTTGTAATCATTGTATTCCAAATACGGCTGTAGCATTTAAAACATGCATTAAAGACCCAATGATAACCATCAGACTCCGTTGCCAATTACAGTAGTCAAACATCACCTGTCATCCACTACTGCCATTGTTCGCCATCACCGCTTGTTGCCAACTGTTGATCATTATGATCCCTGTTTGTAGCTGTTGTAGTCTAACCGATGTCATTATGGTCAACTACTGCATTTGTGGCGAACTATTACCGATACAACTTTCAACTATAACTTATATGGCCAACTGCCGCGATTTCAGTCATCGACTAAATCTTTATAAGTAACTATTGTCTTTGTAGAAACTAACTGCCCCCTTTGTGGCTAACTATTATTGTTTACTTCCAACTATAACTTTTGTGGATAACTGCCGCTATTGTGAGCATCGACTATGAATTTTATTGTCAATTACTATCTTTATAACAATTAACTAAGATCTCTCTCTCACTACTGTTATTACAAATTTCGACCATTGACTACGGTTACAACCATCATTTAAACATTTGTGGCTAACTATTGTTACTTAAGCCAAAAATTATATTTGTTGTAATCCAGTTATAATTATTATAACTACATTACTATTATACATCTATATGATTATCAACATTGTAATTTCATTTTCTCTGGTTCAGAAGAGGTAGACCTATATTTTTATAATCACATAATATATTACTTTGACTAAAATAGGCCCCCTAGGCCCATGCGGGATGGGCTAGGGCAACGAATGACAAAATTGATATTTCAGAATACGAGCAAAAGACCAGATTATCCTTCCATATAAATAAAAACTTGAATTTGTACAGGGTGGGGCGTAGATTTGAACCGGGGGCAACTGCCCCACTATAGCTTATGTGGGTCTATCTTGACAAAATTATCACTTTACTGTCATAAATCTCGTCGCAATCAACAATTACTATTATAATATACTTTTATTAAAATTGATGCACTTTTTTATGCCTTTGTTATGTTACAGTTATGGCTCTAAATTATTATAAAGGTAAATACTAAAGTTTATGTTTTAGATATAATTACGTTAGAACCTTTTGTTATGCCTGTAAATGGATATATATATATATATATATATATATAAAAGAGAAATTTTATTATTTTCTTAAAATAAAGTTTTAATGACCTTAAATTACTAATTAATGATTAGAATGTGATGGAACCTGTGTTTACTGATTAGAATGAAATCACTCATAAATCTTTCATTATTGTAATAATTGAGTTGAAATCTTATCATTTCTGAGCATTTGCAGACTTCTGAGCTATCATGTCTACCGAGAAAATATTACATCAGGACTCTGCACGTAGAGCGACATACGGAGTCTAATGAAAACACGCCACATGACGCGTGGTAAAAAAAAATTTGCTCTGTAACGCAGGGAATATTCCTCCCATGTTATTCTGTGTTATTCAAGTGTTATTGTGTGTTATTCAGGTGTTATTGTGTGTTATTCAAGTGTTATTGTGTGTTATTCATATGTTATTTTATTCTGAGAATATTTTCGGTGTTATAATAACACAATAACACATCAATAACACTTGAATGACACACAATAACACCTGAATAATGCGGAATAACACGAGAGGAATATTCCCTGCGTTACCGGACAAATAATTATTATTTTTTGTCACATTCCATGTGGTGTGATTTCATTGGACTCCGCACGTAACTCTACTGCGGAGTACTGATTTAATATTTTCTACCAAAGAAATGGCTGACAAAGTCATGATATATATCAAAAGTAACATTCTTAATAAAATCTGCAAAAGAACAAAAGTTAACAGAAATTCCAATAACTGAACATTATTAGGAACTTTTTCTCTCATAATTCCCAACTCATTCATACTTTATTCAAATAATCCTCTCATCATCATATAGCATAAAGAGACCAACTTTTGCTTCAATAATGTTCTTCCTTCATGCTATTTAAATGCCTTTCTTTATGCTGAATTTTCTCATCAAAACATTAAGATTTATGAGATGCAAAAAAGTTTCAGAAAAATGGTTTTTGAATGGGAATACCTCCATCCAAAAGGCTCCTTAACTAATAAGCAGGACCCAGTTGCTGATATGGAGCTTGTAGATGAACCTCAGGAAGAAGAGACTTACAACAAAGAAGCCATTTTTGCTGAGGAGAAGCTGGTTATGGAGGAAGAGAATGCCTCTCAGGTGATGGAAGAAGAGACTGACTGGGGGCTGCAGAGCTTACTGCTCGAAGAACATGAAGAAGAAGATGATAGGAAGACGTCGGAGTTCTTCGAAGATCCCAAAATCAAAGAAAAATATGATTTTGAATCTTTCAGACTGAATAAATGGCTCAGATCCGCTGCAATCGTAGCTGCTACAGTATCTATTTTCATATTGGGTGGAGGAAGAGCGCAGCTGGTGGGCAAGAGAAAGAACATTCAGTCTGAAGTTAATAAAAAAGAGGTGACTTTTGATAACTTTGCTTTTACAGTTTGAAAAAAATAGGCCAAATTGATTCAAAATTGTTTTAATGGTGGACTAATGTGTTATTTCTTAGAATTACAAATAAGAAGATCTATGAAAAAATTAGTAGACCAATGTGACATAAAAAAATCAGATAAATTTAGTTGTCAGTGACATAGATTTAACAGATCATATGAGCTAAACATAGGATGTGAATCTATGATTGTTACTAGGTGGTCAAAAAAAGATCGTTGTTCTCAAACAGTTTGTGTTCGGTTCATCAAAGAGTTCGTGTTCGATTCGTTCGATAAGTAAATGAGACGAACACGAACAATTTTTTTTCGTTTGGTTAGTTAACGAACCAAACACGAAAAGTGATGCGTTTTTTAGTGTTCGAATCGTTATTGTTCGAAATATAAAATAATTTAAAATAATTAAATATAAAAAATTTATGATATTTTAAAATTTTAATTTTATAAATTATAATATATAATAAAATAATAATAATAATAATAATAATAATAATAATATATTAATATACTATATTAGTAATATACTAATATAGATATTATATATTCATATAATATAAGTTATATAATTAATATAATATATTATTTATATATATTAATATTAGGGCTTTCAAACTGACTCGTTGATCGCGAACAACTCGTGTTCGGCTCTTGTTCGGCTCGTTCGTTAAGAAACAAACACGAACAGTTTCGAACACGAGCTTATTTCAAACAAGTTAAATTTCAAACGAACCGAACACGAACACAAGTTATGTTTGTTCGTGTTCGGTTCCTTTACACCCTTAATTGTTACACATGACTTAATATCTGTTCCTAAACTTGAAGAAAGTGAAGGAGTTCTTTGTTCAACATCAACCAACTGCTTTGCCATTTTCCTCCTTCATTGGACACTACAGTGACAGGTTCTGATTTGAATGATCCCCAATTTAAGAAGAATTAAAAACTTATTTACTTTCGAAAGACGATGATGATGATGATGAAGAGGAAGAATAAGATTTCCAGATACGGCTCCGTCGCCATGTATCGCACGACAACCTATTTTGATCTTCGTTCAGACGTGCAGTCGCTGCAAGTAATATTTGCTCCTTCACTAGGTTCAATAGTATTGTGTTGGAAAGTACCTAAATAATGAAAGGTAGCTGTGTTTTTTTCTTTTTTCTGATTTGTGTATTTATAAACTCTACTAGAGAAATATGAAGGGGCATTTACATTATTACATGTACATACCGCCCAAATCTCAATATTACTTATTTATGTACATATCTAACACCTAAATATTTTATTTTACATTTATACCGTCCAGATCATTTATATCACATCAAAATTAGCACTATTTTAACTTTTAAAAGATGAGATACAACTTTTCATACATCTTTTCATGCATCAAATACCATCTTAGATTAACAAAGGCAGATTTACAGTAGATTAACGTTCGAACTATCTAACAGATGTATTTACGGGTGCCACTATCAAAACATTGAGAATTTGATAAAAATAAAAAGATAAGTTGGGATTTTATCGTGAATTTATTTCAGTGAGAATTTGAAAAATGGATGAAAGAATGCGCTAGATTTGTAAATAGAAATGTTTCTGGAGCTATGTACGTAAACAACCCAGCGATAAAATAGTATTTTGTAATAGAATTTGAGAAGATTAAAAGACAAATGGGAGAAATTACGAGGAATTCAAATGGATATATTGTAATTTGGTCGAGTCAAATCAAGTATATTATGGATTGGGCTTAGTTTGGACGAATCATAAAATATCATATTAGTTTATACCAATAAAATAATATTTTAGGTATGAGTGAATTTTGTTGCAACTAACATAAATAAATACTAACAAATTAGTTGTCTAAACTGAAAAATAAGAATAAATTATATTAAATTTATTATCGTATTGATATTAAATTATAATGTATTATTAGTAAATATATCATTAAATAAGTTATACTTAATTAAATTTTATTTAAATAATATATTATATATACGTAGAGTATTTAGCTTGTTACTTGTGAAAAAATATTACATCAGGAGTTCTGAGAATCAGGACTTCAATTACAATGCTCTACGTGTATTGTTCGGTTCTGTCATATATTAAACTATTTAGTTTTTTGTATACAGTGGCTCCTGATGTAATATTTTTTCGTTACTTGTTGAATAACAAATGAGCTTGTTCTTGAATATTAACAAAAAAGTTGAACTATGCTAAAGTTTTAAGAAAATTCAAACTTTTTTATTTATTAATTTGAACAAAATATTATGGAGTATTAATCAAGCTAAGTTCAAGTTGCTCATTAAGTGGATTGAATTTTGAATCTTAAATGAAATTAAAAGAAAAATTGATTTAAAGAAAAGCCCTTCTAATAAGGCAGATATTTGACACGTGTATGGTCGAGATGAAAACTAAAATGAATTGGATGAAAAAGATGGGATAATTACCAACATATCACAAAATTCTTATGTATTTACATATCTAACACCGAAACATTTATATTTACATATATAACATTCAAATCTTTAATAAAAATCTACATACATACCACACAAACCCTATATATTTATATATCTAACACTTAAATTTTCATATTTACGTATGTAACATTCAAAACTTTAACATCATGCAACCAAAATGGTACAAATGACAATATCAACCATTAGGTATTGGATATGTAAATACACAAAAGTTGTGTGGTATATATGTATAATTTTGAAAAATAAAATAAAATTTGTATTTTGAACCCTCATTGTTTGCCAAAGAAGCCAAGAAATATTACGCCTGAGGCCATCTGTTCCTATGGTTCCAATATCCCCAGTGAATATGACCGTTGCTCCAACGGTCGCCTGTCCGACAATAAGACCAACTCTCCCGCCAAAAAGGGAAACCCTAAAAACTCCACTTAAAATCCTGCTTCGAAATCCTTCTCTTCACAACGAAGTTCTTCACGCTCACCTCATCAAGTCCGGCTTTCTCTCCTGCACCTCCATCTGCAACACTCTTATTCACAGGTACTCTGATTCCGGGCACACCCTCCTTGCCCAACAGGTGTTCGATGAGATGCCCCAACGAAATCTTGTTTCTTGGACTACTCTTGTTTCCGGAAATGCTAGGCTAGGAAAGTCGGGTGTAACTCTTGAAACATTTGTATGCATGCTTGATGATGGATTTATTCCAAATGAATTTGCCTTTGGAAGTGCCCTTCGGTCTTGCTCGGACTCCGGGTATCTTCAGTTTGGAGCTCAACTTCATGGTTTGATCATGAAGATGAGGTTACTTCTAAATGTTTTCGTAGCTAGTGGTCTCATTTCGATGTACTCAAAAAATGATGAGTTTGATACTGCCATGGAGATTCTCGAAAGGATGAAGGAGAAAGACGTGTTTTCTTGGACAACGATGATTGTTGGGTTCTCTAAAGGAAATAAGCCTTTTGAGGCTATAAGTGTCTTCGCTCAGATGCTTGAAGAGGGCTTAATGGCTGGAGAGTTCGCTCTCACTAGCATTTTGAAGGCGTGTGCATCCTTGTTGTGCATTAGAGAGGGCTCTCAAGTACATGGCTATGCTATAAAAACCAGCTTGGAGAATGATGCATCAGTTCGAGCTTCAATCATGGACTTCTATGTGAAAATTGGTGATATATTGAGCGCACAACTAGTTTTTGACCGATCTCCATGTTATGATTTGGTTATGTGCACCGTGATGATTGACGCCTATGCTCAGCACGGCAACACTGAGCTAGCAATCGTGATGTTTCATCAGATGATCAGAGAATTCGGCATCTTACCCAACGAATATACCCTTGCGAGTTTATTAGCTTCCACGGCTGAAACCGGGGATGTCATTTTGGGGGCTAATTTACATTCTTTAGCCTTTAAATCAGGATATGCTGCATTCATTCATGTCCAGGGTGCACTTATAGATATGTATGCTAAGAATGGAATGATGGAAGATGCCTGTGCAGTCTTCAATAACATGGAAACAAAGGATAGTATTTCTTGCTCTTCGTTGCTTGCTGGTTTCTCTTGCAATGGCTTTGCTCGGGAGGCTCTCGAATTCTTTTTGAGTCTCCACAAGTCTTCCGTAAAGCCAGATCCTTTCGCAATAGCTAGTGCCATGACTTCGTGTGCTAAGCTCGGCGATCAACTCCAAGGGAAGCAAATACATGCTCATATCATCAAACAAGGACATGAATCTGACACGTGCATTGCGAGCACACTGATTGATATGTATGCAAAAAGTGGTTCGATTGAGGATGCATCTGAGGTTTTCGAGAACTTATCGACAAAGGATCGAATAGCTTGGACGGCTATTATTGACAGTTACGCACAACATGGGATGGGAAGAAATGCGTTGGAATCTTTCAGTAAGATGATAGAAGACGGCATCAATCCAAACGTGGTGACCTTTGTGAGTCTACTGAATGCTTGCAGTCATTCAGGTTTGATTAAGGATGGTATCTCTTTATTCAAACTTATGAAATCAGTTTATGGTATTAAACCGGTGATCCATCACTACACATGTATGGTTGACTTGTTGGGTCGTGCCGGTCGTCTCGAAGAAGCCCTCGAGTTTATAAAGGCAATGCCAATAGAACCCAATCATCTTATATGGAGATCATTTCTAGGTGCTTGTAGAAACCACAATAATATTGAACTTGGGATACAGGCCTCAAAGCACCTCCTTGAATTGGATCCAGATGATGATGCAATTTATGTGCTACTTTCGAACATCTATTCTTTGAACGGTCAATGGAACGATGCTGTTGAAATAAGGAATGTAATGAAATTGAGGAGTGTGACAAAGTCACCAGGATTAAGTTGGGTTGAGGTGCACAATAATTTCCATGTATTTGGAGCTAGAGATGATGCCCTCCCTGAGAAGGAGCTCATATATAATGTGCTCAGTGATTTAATGCTTAATGTGAAGGAAGCTGGCTATGTACCAGAGACAGTTTTTATTGCATGATATAAGTGAGATAGAGAAGAATAAGTTGCTACTTTTAATACAGTAAAACTTCAATTCTTCTTAAATCTTCTCATGTGGTTATCCACTAGGAATTGACAGAACAGTAGCTAAAACAGGAGTCTTACACTGTATGAAGTTGAGATCTATGATACAACAGTGCGGGTTGATCTTTACTGGGATCAGGTGTTCTTCTGAAATTTTTTTATTTATAAAAGGTGTGAATTATTGAAAAGCCTGGTTTTGTGTAAATTTTTTCTGTGATTTATATGCTGAACTGATAGAAGCTGTCATTTTGGAAGTTTTAATGACTGAGTTTACTCAGAATGTTTTCATATCACCTTCAAGAGAGATTTTGTTAGTAGTTGATGCAGAAAAAGCTACTTTTGAGATAATTTTTGTTAGATATGACTCAAATACTAGATCAGGGATAGATGTTGGAGCGGAACGAAGCGAGCCAGCAGAGCGGAGCGAGTGTAGCGGAGCTCGCGAGCGGTGTGGAGCGGAAACATCTGTCTAATTGGGGGAGTTTCATTATGTGGGTTGGGGTGCGGGGGCAACGCCCCCGTGGTACGGTGTATGTGTAATTTTGTAACTCATATTGTACAAAAGGACTATATATATATATACTGTATTATAACTCTAATGAGATATTGTACTCTTTCTGAAATTAAGAAAAAGTGGCCGATCTGCTATCGAGGACGTATGCATCTTTGCCGAACCTCGCTAAATCTCTTTGTTTTCTTCTGGATTTACGTCGATTCCTGTGTTCACTTTGCCCTAATTCGTCAACAATTTTTATGCGTAATAAAATCATGGAAGTTAAGATAAAGAGTAATCGAAACCCAAAGTGAAAATACATCGCAAATGAATGATTCGTTCAATTTGTTCAGTCTAAATATCAAAATCCTTTCTGGATTTATTTTCTACTTTGTATACCCGTTAGACATAACTTTGAGATTTATTCCAGTTATTTAATCAAGGATGTCTAGATCTGTGCTATTGTTTTTCTTGTGCAATGAGGGTTGAACATGTTGACAATCCTTTTATCTCTTACACTGCTTAACAACATCAAGATTCATGTCAAACTCTAATTGATCAAATGGAGCACATGACCATCAGCACGAAGCTTGAGGCTGTGATATAGATCCATACATATGATTCATATCACTCTAATAACATAATATTGAGGTCTACGAGTTCATCGATCATTATATTATTGTTTGGAGTATAATGGTTAATCTTTTATCTCAAAGATGAGGTGATGTAATTCTCAATCCTCCGATCGACGAGAGGTAAAAAGTAACGTCAATTAATAAATATTTGATTGATCGTGATTTTACATGTGACATGACTTATATATCCATTTTGGGGTAATATGAATGAATTTGAACTTTACATCGTAGTTTATCACTGAATTTAAAATTTGATCAAATTTGAATGATAGCATTCAAGTAAAATACTATCGGCAAGCTGATGCCATCCACCCCCGCCCGCCTCTGCACCCCGCCTACCACCATCGCCGGCCATTTGTTGCACTGCCTACCAACCCATTGTCAATGGCAACATGTACTACGTTTATTTTTACAGTAAACTAAACAACTCGAAAGTACTTCAAATACATTGTAGTTATAGTGTTGTGCAAACTTTTTACATTACATTCAATTTTCAGCAAACCAAACATCCCCTATATCTTCGTTAAACCTTGTTGTATCTTACTAAAGAATGATTCAACTTGGGGGACCAATTATTTTTTTATTATATGTGCACAAAAATAAACTGTTATAGCTGATGCTAGGCCTCTAAAAGCTTGACTAGGCCTTAAAATGATATTTGTTTTTATTATATGATATTCTTCCAAGTTATCAATATGTATTCGGGATTTACAATATACAATCCCATATTGTTAACTTAATGATATAATACTTTATTTACATTTCTAAGCTATCAATATGTAATAAACTTGACATCCTTATTAGATTAAGAATCATTTTCATCAAAGACATCTTGATCAAGCTATTCTTCTCTCCTTCTTCAAAGGAGTCCATACTGAGGTCTTCCTGGTATCTTACATGTATAAGTTTATTGTTCAAATGTTTCCTGGCTCGGCCGGCTTAGCTTAATTGGCTTGGGGTCTGCAGGTCAGCTTGGTCGACTGAGCTTGGTTGGTGTGGATCGACCGACTGATATGATCTACCTGTCAAACCTAATTCCTTGACGAGAAACTTTAGGGGCGTCCCTTAAATGGTCAGAGACAATATAGAATCAAATCTTCACTTGGATCGGGTCTACAAGAGGAGGGTCAATTATTGTATCCGGTCAGCTATCTTATAACAATTGGCTCAGATGTTCTTTAACCTCACATCTAGCCGAATGATTCGAGCTTGGGTCTTTCGATCGTCTTTTTGTCATTCTTGTGGCTCAGTCATCTTTTGCCTTGTTGCCTTGACTCAAATAGTTTCACTCAGTCGAACAAACAGACTTCCTGATCTGACAATCAGAACATCTTCATTGTATTCTAACCTTCTAGCTATAGTGTTAGGTCTTAAATTATGCAAATATATAAGAATATATAAGAATAATCTTTATTATTATTGTATATATATATTGTTTTTACATTGCAGTAAAAAAATATTTACTTTTGAATAATTTAAGCCGTTGTAAGCCATTAATTATATAAGCAGTCATGTGAACCCCTCTGCAGCCGTCAGTGAAAGCTTATCTGATTCCTCATCGGTAACTCCCATTTCCTTGTTCCTTGTGCTCCTCTGTCTCACCACCCCCACTTGCATTATTGTCTGCTTTTTTGTCTTTTTTTTTTTTTAATTAATGTTTTTTTACATAATTATTTCGATCTTTTTTTTATTTGTTAATTTAGTTAAAATAGTTTCTAAATTATTTTTATAAATCATTTCAATAAAATTTTTTTATAAAAATATTGAATTCGTATTAAAAATAATTTATTATTTTGAATTTTTCTTTCCTAATTATAAGTAATTATTTTATGCGCCCTCATTTAAAATTCTTATTACGCTCATGTTCATTTCGTTCGCTACGAGCCGAACACGAACATATTTTTTGTGCTCAATATATAATGAGCCAAACACGAATAAAATTTATTCATTCGGGTTCAACTCGTTCTGACTACTTATTTGTCACACACATATATATATATATATATATATATATATATATATATATATATATATATATATATATATATATATTGAGAAGTATTTTTAAAAAAATTAATTGACAAGAAGACTACAAAGATTTATAATTAATAAAAATTATTAATTAAAAAAATAAAATAAAATGTATTAAATTATATTTAAATGATGTTTTAATATAAATAATAAGATTTAATCTTTGTCCAACTCTTAACATCTACAGCTGCTTTATGATTGCCAAAACGATTCATTGTTCGCGAACAGCACATGTTCGGCTCGCTAAGCAAACGGGCCGAACACTATGAACAAACCGAACACGAACAATGACATTTTTTATCGAGTCAACCGCTAGCTGAGCCGGGGGCTACCATTACAAATTCTTATTTCATTAAAAAAAAATAATAGCTTGTTGCAGAGGCATTAATTGCATAATTAATTCTTTATTAAATCTAAAAATTGGCTCAACTCTGTGGCACTAATTATCCTTTGATGAAGCGTAACCTCTTAATTAAATTATTAATTAAACTATAATAGAACCTGCAATGGTCTAATTATTGGATCCTAAAAATCTTTTTTATCCATAGAATCTCATCATCGTCTGGTCCCCATCTTATATTAATAATAAAATGCCTGCGCTTCAAACTTTTCTGTTTCCCGACCGTTGTTTCACAAATTATTACAAAAACAAATTTGAAATTGCAGATTTATCCCGACAAAATTTCTTACTGATGGTAAGAAGACAAAGTGACATTTACTTAAATACCATCCGATTTCTATATATTTATAATTCTAACATCAAAACTTTGCTTTTTATAATTCTAACGAAGAGACTAAAATTACTTAATTTGAGGTCATTAAAATGTTTAAATGTTCAAAAATAAACTATGATTAAAAGTTATAATATCAATCATTCGAAGAACTTCTTTAAGATTTTAGCTAAGTTTATTAATGTATCGCCCTTAAAAATTACCATTGCTCAATTTTTGTTCTCTAACATTCATCGTTTAACGACTATTATTTGACTATCATCATCGGATCATCGTCATCTATCTACCGACAACTGCCATCAACTTCACCCGATCTGTATAGCTTAAATTTTCTTATTTTTGTATAATTGCGTTTATCCAATCATTTTCTCTTGATTATTATCATATGACCATCTTCACTTGGCCTTAATCTTCACCTCAATTATTTCCATTATAGTTGTAAGAGATTGAGCTAGGATTGAGTACATTATTTTATAATCTTATCTTTTTTAAATAAAGGTGAATATGACTTGTGCAATTTGAACCAACATAGTGAATCATATCATCTCAACCTATGATTTTCGCATTTCTGTCAGTTCATGTGAGAACTCTGGTATCTATTGGGGATGGGAAATGGATGGGCGGTGGAGATTAGGCTATGGTGGTCTGATAAAAATGGTCAGGCAACGATGATTCACGATGGTGATTGGATAGTGGTGATTCAATATTGATGGTTCAATAGTAACATCTTGACATCAATAAGATGGACTTATGATGATGGTTTTACATTGGTCATTAGATATCAATGATTGATGAAGATGGATAAGGGGTTGTGGTCTAATAGTAGTGGTCGGGCAATGTGGTCCAATAACATGGACAATCCACAACAATCCGACGATGATGTTGGCTAACATTGTTATAAGGATGGTTGTGGATGGGTTGTGGTAGGGCTTTGATGGTTCAACTGTATTGGACTTGTTGTGAACTTTTGATGTCTAAATAGTAGTGGATGGGTGGCCATAGTCCGACATAGTTGACGAGAGGCAATAGCTTGAAGGCCATTGTTTATTACAAACCTTTAGATCTACCCCTATGAAATGAGCGAGGATTTATATTAAATTAGAATCTCTCATAAATACTACTAGAATTTGCATTAAGCTTCAAGTTTTGTAGAGATTAACTAATCTTATGTTTGTTGGATTTGCCCAATCAAGTTGATTATATATTTGTAAGATTTAAATTTTATTTAATCTTATTATTAATGTCTCAAAATTTTCAATTACACTTCAAGTCACTCACCAGTTATTAGATTAGTTAGTATTTGATGTTTAATTATCAATAAATTATATTAAATCAAACATTCATTATTTTTAAATAAGGTTCATTTACATTCCCTGTAAATTTAATTCTAAACCAAAGGAATCATTTTAGCTATCCCTAAAAAATAATATTTTCATAATATAATTTTGGGGAGCAAATGTAAAAAAATCAAATTTTTAGCATTAGATATGCAAATACATAAAAATTGAGTGATTTGTATGTAAATGCCCCACGTAGAGCCCACTGACAAATTCATAATTTATTAGAAGTCCCCTTCAACTTAAAAGGAATAAAAAAGTCATCTTTGCACGTAGCGCAAATCATGCCACGATTTCAGAGAACAAATCAATCCAACACAGGCCACAAATCACAACTACATAAGCCAAACACAATTAACAAGTCCTACACAGGGCCTTGCTTCTCTTAAGAAACCTGACCTCCCCCCCTCCTTCTCTCCAACCTCTCTTAATGGCGGAGATCATATTAAAGCATTAAAAAAAGAAAGAAAACCAAAATCCCTTACTAAACTACGGTCTTCAGTTCACATTGAATAGTACTAAAGGTTAATTTTTTTGGTTATATTAACAATCGGAATTTCTTCCGGGGCCGCCGTAGTAAAAAAAACTCCCCCAATCACCATTGTTCTCATTCTGCACATCATAACAATTAGATTGCTCCGTGAAAGTTCCAACATTTTTGGGAGACCTGAGGTTGTTAGATTCATCAACTATCTGAATGTTTCTGAAATAGCTCGCTTTGCCGAATCCTTCTTCAGGGAAATGGCCGCTCCCCATTTCAGTAGCTGTGTGTTCTCCATCTGGCTGAGAGTTTACAACCTCTCCTCCCCATTCGATCATGGAGGCACTGTCGGCTAGGTAGGAGAAGAGGAAGGAAGGCCAGTAACCGAGTACCAGATCAGTTCCAAACTGCATCCACCAATTTCCCTCCTTTGGATCCTGATTAGAGGTAAGAAAACTCAATAAAACTAAAAAAGTTGGGTCCTTTTTCTGAAAAATATAACTATATTTATATTTGGAAAAGTTTGACTTTATTTTAAGAAAATTAAAGATTTTTTTTTGGCCCCCTTCTCTTTACCTTCCAGACAAGTATACTGATGTCATACTGTGAGCCCCCATAATCGGAGATAGGGGAGATGCTGGCCCCCATTGCAATATCACTGTTGATTTGAATGAACCCAGAGCACAGTAGATTATAGCAGCCAGTTGCTTGATAAGCATCACTCTGAAATTTTCAGCATTAATGAGGAGAAAAAACCATTAAACGCATCTCCTAATTGAAGAAAAAAGAGGTTGAAATGAGCATAAATGAGCATCGAATAGATGGAAATCTAACTCACAGTCCAGTAAGTGAAGAGCCTGGTGTTATTATCACCATAAAGATCAGGGCTGACCTATTTTTTTGCAGGAAAATGGGGAGAAAAATCAACAAATTTGTTTTCCATGTTAGCTAAATTGTAATTTTGTAAGTATTTTATGAGTAGAACTTACCTGCCAACCAGCTTCAATGCTATTGAGGTCTTCACCAAAGGAGCCCCCTAAGATCCATAGCTGGGAGAGACTGAACTCATTGAACTGTTGAATCTTCGGTTCCCAGACATTTATAATTGCCTTCGCTCCATAATACTTTTCTCCTTCAACATATGCGATTGCATGCTGCACTCATAAAGACAGAATAGAATAAGGGGAATTTTTTTTTTTAGCAAAGAACGGTGGAAAATAAAATAAATTGCTGAAAGGTGATTCCTTTATCTCAAAGATTCTTTCTTTTCTTCACCGCACCTGATGGCCACTCTCATTGATGAGATCTGGATCAGCAAATCTTGGCTTTGGTATAGTTTTATGCTTCTTTCTTCCAAATCTCTTAACTGAGGTAGCTCTAAGAACATCTTCACCCTTCGTCCTTCTTATTGGTATAGTGCCCTCCGGACATCTTCCATTCTGATGCCAAAGCTGAACTATGGTGTTCTGTTTCTTCGCTCCTGAGTCTGAAACTAGCTTGCTCTCATCATAAAGGCCTTCTGGATGGAAAGCAGGCCTCATCTAAAAGATGCAGAAAAAGAAAAGAGTTTGTAAAAAGTTATCAAAGCCATAAAATTTGAGCTCAAGAAAGTTAATGGAGGAAAAAAAGGGGGGAAGAGAGGTAGAGACCTGTATTGTATGGTTTTTAAGGAAAGGGTGATCGAATGCAGGCTGGTGAGCAATGTGAACACAGTCTATCACATCTCCATCAGGACTCTGCTTTGTTTTCATAAACAAAAACGGAAAAGTTTGTTCAAATATCACTTCAAAATGATAATATATAACGAAATATTCAAGAAAAAGAGAAAGTTTTTACATTGGTTGCTTGAAGCGCAGAAAGAAAAAAAAAATGTAGAAAACAAGTTAAGGGCTTATTTGGTTGCTTGAAGCTTGAAAGCGTGTTCTGGAAAAAAGAGTACTGAATTTGTTCGATTCTCTCACTTGGTTTGATGTGGTTAAATCAATACTGAGCTCAAACTCTACAAATGCCTTCGAGATTTCTTAAAAATGATGTTTTTAATCTCATGCCCAAACAAATGAAATCAAACTCATTTTTCTGTGGAGCATATTTTAAACCTAAAAGCACCAAATGAACCCTAAGCATTCATTGTCTTAGCACAACAGAAAAAAATTATCAATGCGACAAAGGCGATTTGTGACTAAGAAGAAGGGAAACAGGTGCACCGAAGCGCAAAATGGAAGAGGCGAAACCCTAACATCTCCGCGCATTTTTTACCAAAAAGGTAGAACAATTAATCAATAATCCAAATTTAAATGCAAAAGAGCAGAAAAAACCTTCAAAAACCCTTCAAAATCAAAGAAACAACTTTAGCTTTTCTTTAATAAAAAGAATAACAGTGTTGCACTTAGCTCAAATCATCAAGGTGAAATGCAAACCTTTCATGAGAAAAAAAAAAAAAAATGGAAGAGCAATATAGACCTGAATGCTCTTCAAGGCCGGCTTATTAACCCTTCGCAGGCGCTTCCCGACGGCGATCTGCTTCCTCGAAACTTCGCCGGCGAACGCCCCCACACCGGCACACAACACACTGCAGCAGATGAGCGCCACCATAACTGCAGCACACCTGAAACCACCACGAACCACCATCGCCGGCGCTAACATGCGCCGCCGCCCTCCTTTCTTCCCCAAAAATCTAACCTTTTTTGTCCCAAAAAGAAAACTTGAAAATACCCAAACAAATACTTCCTTCCCCTGATCACCACTTCAAAACGAACTCCTCCATCTGCTTCACTTTCCGCAGCTGCAGCGCAGTAATGGAGCAAAAGAAGACAGCTTCCTCCTTCTCTCACCAGCACTGCTTCTCTATCCCAATTCAAGTATCCGTTAGAGGGGCAAAAGAGGAAATGTAGCCGTCGGTGAGCGCTGCACCACCATTACCGGCACTTGTCGCTTGTCTGTATTCGATCGTCGCAATGACGATATTATCCTCGCCGTGTTTCTTTCTGACTTTTGTGTCCAACGTCACACGTGCCAGAGCTGGATGTTTGCTTTGGATTCCAATTCTTGACACGGGTGCAGCTTTTGACGTGCCCCATACTCACGTGCGACCACAGCCGCCCTCATAAGAAGCGGTTTATATGGATACCAGGCCGGTTTATTTGACATGATTTTGCTAAAATATTAATAAAATTGCTTGTTTCTTTAATATCTGTGCTAAAATATTTATAATTTTAAATATTATTGTTATTATTGTAGATAATATAGATTCAAAATTGAAGTGTTAGTTGAATGTACTGCCAAAAAGATAGTTATAGCTCCATAATAATGAAGCTATGCCTTCATATTTGATTATGTGATAGAGGTTAAGATTATTATGAGCCATAAGAAGGAAATCACACACACACATATAGTGTGAGGGAGAGTGAGGATAGTCTCTTATTGTTGCCCCATTGTCAATATTTGCCTCTAATTTATATATTCTATAATATTTTGGTTATAATATACTGAACATCTGATTCAAATTTAAAGATTTTGTGAGATTTTAAATTATTACTTATAATTGAAAGAATATAATAATAATGAATTTAGAAAAATATCTAATATCATTGTGCATCACGTATCTACATTAGGCGCAAAACTATCAAATAAACGGGTTGTTGACTATGCACGAGCTAGCTATAAGATGTGCACTTAGGTCGCTCTAGCCGAGTTGTGGGTTTTTGAAGGTTTATGGCAGATTGATGAGTGGCATAATTATTTTGGCTAGTTCTTCTAAACTAACACTTGGACAAATCTGGCATGAATATGTTCATAGGTTGATTATTTAAGTTCAAAATTTTGCTCAAGTTGTTTGGGTATTTTGTTGTACATATATATTCTTCTCATCATTATTACCTTTAGATTTTATTTTCGAGCAAGGCGTCATCTGTTCTTGTAAATCATAGAATTTGATTATTCTCATGATTTAATTATATTTCTATCTCTCTCCCTCTACTTCTTAGCTACTTCAATAATATTTGTTATTGGTCTTGGTTGCGAGGACGTACACCTTTAGAGTGTATCAGATGTATGGAACATAAGTAAGAAAATATCCCTTTTTTTTAATAGCCATGTACAAAATGAGAGAAATAATTGGATTCTGCGGATAAAATTTTAGGTAGCATTCTTATACCACGAAAGAAAATCAATCCATGTAATTGGAAGAGCCAGTGATACTATGAAGCAATATAATAACAAATTTTGTTGTTAGAATCTTATTGTACATGCAACATAAAGTTGTGTAGACATATTAGTACCATTTTAAGCTCAAGCAATAAAATAATATAGAATGTCAATAAATGAAAAAACCAATAATTCCTTTCAAAAAATTACCTATGACCCAAAATAGAATGATTATCAGCATGGAGGAAGAGAATATACTATAACATAAATGATAGAAGGTTGCTTCTTTACTTGGTTAAATTTAATGTTAGAACAAATTTATTTATATAAATACTAAAGAAAATCGGAAAAAAAGAAATAAAAAGGATAATATCATCAACCTTATTACAATAGTAAATAAAATTTAAATTAGTACAACATTAAAAAAATTCCTATCAAACCAATCCATTAAGTATAACACTATTGATAGGAAAATAACTTGTAATAATTCAAATAATCATAACAAAAAATTATTATATACATGTTTTTACTAATTTATTTTTTAATTGTTATTAGATATATGAATAAAATTATTTGTGAGTGATATTAATAATTTTTTTTTCAAAATATCAAAAAGATTCATATCATGAGATGCTATTATCGATCTATCAAATATTAAGATGCAAATTAAGCAATTTTTTTAAGATTAATTTTTGTATTATGATTCATATTGTTGGCTTTAACAGATTTTGTTTCGAATGCAGAGTTTAATTGCCCATAGAAATTTAAAATGAAAATTGAGGTTTTTGTTTTAATTAATTAATTAAAATAAGAAAAATTTTAATTTGTAGTGATCTTAACGTACAAATGCAATTCGAATTTGGCTCAATTAATACAATTAAGTTTGTTTAAATTAGTAAATAAATAATTTTGATTTTTTTCAAAAAACTCAAAAATTAAATAAACTAAATATAAATATGATTTAAGTCATTTATTTATATTGACGGAAGCACTCATTTGTTATTCAGTAAGTAGTTTAATGAACAATTTATAGCTATATGATATATTTTAAAAATAAAATTAGATTAATTAGAATTTATTTAAGTATATATTTAATAATAGTATATTATAATATTTATGAATATACATATTAATTTAATTCAATTCTTTCTTATCTTTCTACTTCAATGAACTAATTTGTTAATAATAATTTATATTATTTAATTACATAAAATTTTCCTTATAAAGTATACATTATCTTTATTAATTAGTGTAAATCATTTCAATACTATTTTTTTTCTGTTGCTTATTTGTTTAGCTTTATAGAAATTTATAGAAATATATGTTAGTAAATTACATAAAAATTTAAATACTAATTCATAATCTTAACTAGTTAATTAACTTCTTGAATTATGTGTCTGGCTAAACTAAATAAAGCAAATATCAAATAGATATAATTACTAAAAAATTAAATAAGTCAAGTATGAAATAAGAAAGCTCAGCTCAATCTGAAATGGAAGACAAACTATTTATACTGTGATAAGCTGTCTAATACAATAAATTCAGGTTGTCTTACAAATCTCACTTGAAAAGAGAGAAAAAGGAAAAGAATTGTTTTTAAGATGACAAAATGGGACCTTATAAACAAACAGGTTCATGGATCATGCCAATAAGATAATGTTATGAACAACCATTAAAGGGTAACAACACTGGTGTACTTGCATTTATAAAAAGAGTAAAGAGAGAGAAAAGAGAGGATACTGACTACCCACATCAAATGTTGCAAAAGTGGTCGCATGCTAAGTTAAGGGACAGTGGGAATTCATGTAAGTTTCTTTGGATTTCATGATTGCAAAGTGTTTTCAACTCTCTAACTTTGGACTTTTATATTTGTGTCTAATTTAATGACACAACTCAATATAATGGCCCAATTTAGCTATATGAATAACTCAATTTGAACCAAGTTAACAGATGTGTATAAGCATAATAAAACATAATATTAATATTTCATATATTAATTATGCATGATTGCCTGGCGTGATTCGAATTGATTTGAGTCATCAGACATATTGAATCGCTACATTAAGGGTGTGTTTGCTGTTTTTTTAAGAAGTCATCGTAAAGTTGCTTCTCGAAGAAGCAGCTTTCAAGAGTTGTCAGAAAGCTGCCGATAAAGAAGTAGATGTCTGTTTGGGAGACATGTTGTGATGTTTTATTTATACAGAGAAAGATTGTTTTGACCTTATATATGTAATATATTGAAATAAATGTAGTTTTCAAAATATCCAGAACTAAATAACAGAAAGAGTTTGTAATGCTAACAAACCGACCGTCCAGATCAAAATACTCTAATACATAAGAAAACAATTAGTTATTTGAAGAAAGTGACTACAATAACAAGAAGAACAATGGTAATCAGGAAGCTTAGAATGATGTTTGACTTGAAATCCTGATGATCCATTCTTCGGAACAATCTCTTCTCTATCACTACATCTCTCCTTGACAGATCATGGTATAGAGGTACCTCGTCCGTATCATCAAACCACCGAAGTAGTCGCAATCTGCAGGAGTTATGTTTTCGGGACAAGAATAAAAATTTTCTCTCATAGCTAACTTCCCTGGTGGACTAGTACTGAACACACCTGTAGCCATAATAGTGTGGATAGAGTGGAACTTTCGAATTGCTTGATGATCTTGAGCTCATGTTTCTTATTATTATAATACATCATTTCTTTAATTAAAAAAAATAAAGTTGACACAACATTCGAGAAATTTTAAAAATATAAGTAGTCTTAAAATTAAGTATTAAGGTTTTATTGGTAAAAAAAAATAAGAAAGATAAAACACAGTTTCTTGTATATATTTTAAAAAAATAAATCTAGAGAAATACATGAAGATGAAATGTGAATCATCAACTATAAATAACTAGGTGATGTTACAGAAGTAAGATCGTTGCATTCACCAAAGCATCTGTAATATCCTCTCTCAACTATAACATCTCCTCGACACCTTCTCCCTAAGAAGTGTTGTACTTGTTCGTCCTACATTCCGCTTTTTGCACCGAAGGCCGACTTGATGTTGGCTAGCTTCTTGAGGCATGTAGGTATGATCATCATATAAGACCCTGAAATCGATATCATCTTAGAGTGGATGCCTCCGTATAAAATTGTGGAGCGCAGTTGTTGCAACAATCTTAACACGTTTTTTGAAAGAATATGTAGGCATATATCAGATTATACCTACTTCTTTCATACATTTAATGCTCTCTTGATAATACTATGTACTGACAAGTGTCATTTATTGAACAACTCATTCCTCCCTCTAATCACTCGGATGCTGCACTCAATGTCAGGAAGGTGAAATCTCGTGTCAGGAAATGGTTTAAAAAATTATATTACAGTGGATAACCCGAATAATGATAACATTACTAGATTAATTCAAACAGAACTATAATAGTGGTGGATTATTTAACGATACCAACCTTTGGGAGGGTTCAGGAATTTGTATTTGGTTCGTCCGGTTGGAAATTTAAATATTTTGTTGTCGTGTTCACTCCCTTTCCAACCAGGCATCACGAATATGAAGCACATGCTGAAATTACAAACTACTAATATGTTTTATGTAGCAGCTCCAAACTTATCGATATAGGTTATCTTTTCCTCTTTTCACAAGCGTGCGTCAACATGCATTCCATCAATTGCTCATATGCAATTCTTATTATAAAAAAAGACACAATTTAAGTTATTGATAAAATTTCTTTAATTAGTTGATGGATAAATAAAGAATGAGATCAATATCTTCAAAAATGACATGTACCTCAGATCGCTACGAATTTCTCAAGGAGTTTGAGCAAAAGATGGGTTTAATGGTTTGACAATGTCCATAGCCATTTTAACTAGAGGGTTAACCCTGACTAAGAAATACATATTGATCGTATCTATAGAGTGTTGAATACACTCAGAAGCTACATAAATGGACGCATTGTGGACATAATTAAGGGCGTGATAACTAAGATTTCTCGGGATATAAATCATGAATATATATGCAAACCGTATTTGGATTATAATTCATCTAATATATCACCAAAAATAAAGCTTTTGACATTCATAATATGCTGTGAATGTGGCTTGGATGAGCTTCCATTAGTTCACCAACCCATTTGTCACCCACAGATGACAATGAGACACAATGTGTCTTACAAATGTAACTATAGTAGAACTCATGAATTAGACAAACTGTGCTTGTAATATATGTAGCTTGCTCAACTATCTCTATAATCTCATTCTCATTTGGTGGCTCTATTTTTCTGAAAGAATAAAGTTAAGTTTATTCAATATAGGTAAAAGCTCAAAATACGCACAATGAAAGTCTTAAAACTACATAAATCTAGAACTAATCAAACACATAAACAATACACACAAGCCATAGTTTACTACAAAAATGTCAAATACTACAAATAATCACTCTACCACAGTACCAAGAACTAAAAAAAAACATTTACATGACATCTAACTAATCGAGCTATCTAAAAAATAACGGAGGTGAGTATTCCTCTGTTCAGGGAGCAGGATGAAGAAAGCCTCTCATTTTTTTCAATCCTTTAGAAGTTTAATAGTAAATTAGTATAGGGGCATGACCTAAAAAAATATTGGAATTGTAGTTTGACAACATCTGTCATTGTTGGGTATGCATGGAGAGCAGTGCGAGCATTCGAAGTAAGGCTAGTGCAGTTTGTCACCAGCTGTGATATCGTTTGAGAAAGATGAACCACCCAACTAATTTTATTTTTCCTTTTTTGTGCCAAGGGTGCAGGTCGCTTGGAGTGACTAGACTTCTCTTGTTCCCTTTCTTTCGGTTATTCCTCGTAGACCTCGTTTGAATGAGCACATTCAGGCTCATCCAAATTAGGGGTGGGTTCTTCTGTTGGGCCCTTTTGCTACAACATCAAGGAACATAGTATTTAGCCTTCTCCAGCTCTGAATCAATGCCAACAAGTCTAAATTTCTTTGCATTCAGTCAAACCTACAGTTGATAAATTGGTCTTCTAAGATGTTGAATTTTAAATTAAGAAATGTTGAATGTAAGATGTTCTACTTACTGGAATCTTCTCTTGCCACCACTCCTTAGGTGCATCAATTGTTTTTCTAATGGTGTCCCATCCTAAACCAGTGGTCCCTCCTTTAAGCTCCTTCCACAACTTCCAATCATTTTTAAGTTGGTTCTATAAATTTTTCAGTTGAGTTTTGTCGTACAGTCTACCAGCGTTTTCTTGAAAGAGTTTGGTTATATTTTTTCAACATTTCTTATTGAAATGTGTTGTTAGTCTATTGTCATTTTCTACCTCTTTCAAGCACAAATAAAAAAAATTTATCTTCGTCTCCCTATCCCAAATAACAAATATCCGACTTACTTTTTGTTTACTCATCTGATATCTAAGTAAAAGGAAAACGTGTCAACATAATTTGACATGTAAAACAATAATACATGAACAAACAAGAATATGTCCAATAAAAAGTAAAAGTAGCTCCCAGGACCAGTTCATAGATGTCAAAGATAGATCCATCCATGATCATCAATTGTGTTATATAGGCATAAATATATGGCAGTTTCTACGTAAAATTAGCATGTCCATTTTTTTTTCCACATTCACATTTGGTAATTGGTTGAGCGATTTGTTATGTTTTTTCCATCATCGCACTACTATATATTTCACAAGAAATGTGAAATGATAGGAAATGATCTCTTTCCAAATGCCTCATCATAAACGAAAACCACGCAACCAAAGGGCCGACAAAATATCCTAAGATCATATAAATCATCCAAGCAAACCAAACAATGCTCATCTATTTGTTTCAGATTTCTTTGTTATTTTATTTTGTTTGGATAGACATGTGAGCACTTGTTTTTAATTTTTTTGTTAAATTATATTGGCCACATTGCTTGCACTTGCCTCCTTTTCATTAAGGAATAATATTTTTTGGGGAGAATGTTGAGCACTGTTTTAACTTTTTTGTAGTTTTCTTACGTTAAGACTTTTATAAATATAATTGCATATGTTTTGTTTTACGTTTGAAGAATACATGATAGATAAGTTAGCAGCATCCCTATATATTCTGATTATATAGTGGAAGCAATGATATTAAATATATATGAGCATTGTTCATCTGTTCACTACTGAATTATTGTTGTAATTGTTATGCATATCCTAGCACTAATTCGAACCATTAAAATACATCCCATATAAGATATCATAACCAATTTTATGTTTCTATGGCTCTAGCCAATTTAGATTTTCAAGGCAACAATTAGAGCTCAGTGAGATCACTTAACCAAAGAAGACTCCATCCATAATCATCATTTTCCCAAATAAAATAAGCACTCGAATGTGTTCTCTAGCGACAGGTAGTATCTATGGGAAAACAACCTCCCCATTTTAAAATTGACAAGTGGTGATCGAAGAGTCATTTGATAGTTATTTTCCATCATCTCTCTAAATAACATCTGAATGTCATCCCCTATTTGACATCTTATCCAGCATAAACAATATTCTCTAATGTCATAAAGAATGTCATACCCAATATCATATCCTCAATGAATGCATATGCATGGTAGGTACACATAAAATTATGAAAGAAACAAATAAACAATGTTGAAATGTACTACATTTCATAGTTTCTATTGTTTAATCATACAAACTCCAAATTTGCAACAAAACAAATGCAATTCTATTCTTGAAAGTTTCAACAGAAGAAAACGATTAAAAAAGAGAAAGCACTGCTCAATAGTCTCTCTCCGAGATATTACTCCATACTCAGGAAGAGGCAAGTGCAAGCAATTCGATCAGCATAAATTTTCAGAAAAAACTAAAAAACCAGAGCTCACATATCTTTCCAAACAAAATAAAACAACCAAAAAAATCTAAAACAAACTGATGAGCATTGTTCATATATAATTTTCTGCTTTTGCCAATTCATCAGAGCAAATAAGGTTGTTGCTAACTTATATACGATGCATACTTCAAATATACAGCAAAGCATATGTAATCTATTTATAAAAGTCTCAGCTATATAAAACTAAAAAAAAAACATTGCTCAAAATTCTGAGCAATTCAACAAGCATAATTTGTCAGAAAAATTTAAAAAAATTGCTCATTTAACTACACAAATAACATTTAAAATATATATATATATCTGAAACAAATAGATGAGCATTGCTCATATATATTTCACTACATTGCTTCTATTGATTGATCAAGACAGGTAGGATGTTGTTAACTTATCTATCATGAAAATTTTCAAATTTGCAGTAGATAATTTGCAATTATATTTATAAAAGTTTTAGATAAACAAACAAAAGAAACAGTGCTAAACACTGAGCTATTCAAGCAGCATAATTTGTCATAAAACTGAAAATCGGTGCTCATATAACTATCAAAACAAAATAAACCATGAAAGATATCTAAAATAAAAAGATGAGTATTGCTCGTATATATTTCAGTCAATTGCTTTTGTTGATTAACAGTGCCAGTGCGCATATAAATAAAGTATCCAAGGAGGAGATTAGCAGTGCTCAATATTCTCCCCCTAAAATATTATTCCATACCGAGGAGGAGACAAGAGCAAACAATTCAACCAACATAATTTGTCAGAAAAACTAAAGCCAGTGCGCATATAACTATCCAAACAAAATAAACCAACAAAAAACTTAAATAAACAAGTAAACATTGCTCATATATATTTCATCTCATTGATTCTACTGATGAATCAGAACATATAAGAATACTGCCTACTAATCTATCTTGCAAACCTAAACATAACATCAAAGAATATGCAATATGCCCAGAACATCAAAATTTTCACAAAGAAAACAAGAAAAGCATAGGTAGGCAGCGAATAAAGCTAAAAAAAACGTTAGAGAAGAAAACTTCATTGAAAGGTTGTAGCAAGTCATCGGCGTCGAACAGAGGGAGGGGAGCGGAACCATGTTTCAACCCTATTGATACAGGTGAGAAAGGAGTGGTGAGTGTGTATGTGAGGATATGGAATGAGATTACTGGAAATCTGAAGGGACAACAACAACATCAGCACTTCGGTTAACGATATGGTTGAATTTGTGAAGAATAAAGGCTTGATTCTAAGGAAAACGCACAACCAATATTTTTAGGGTTATGATATTCAGGAGTGCTGTTGTTAAGAAGTTGATAAGGAGATATATTGTGAGTAGTAATGGATGACATTCTGTAAATTAAATAAATTGTTATCAGAACTGCAGCAACCCATAATTTAGGATGAAGAAAAAGCAGTGTTTAGGAGAGTTCAAGCTCTCTCTATTATATGATAGTTTTTTTCGTTCAACAACACCATTCTATTCTGGTGTTTGATGACAACTGATCTGATAATATATGTCATGATTTTTATGTAATTTTGTAATTAATTTGTTTTGTATTCAGTGCCTCCATCTGTTCTTAATAGCTTAATGTGGTGATTGTACTGATTAGTAACTTCATATTTGGCATAAAGAGAGAAGCACCAACAATAACGAGAATACGTGTCAATAAAAGTAACATAATATCTACACCATCAAGTGAGGGGTGAGAAAATAGACCCCACACATCAAGAGGAGCTACCTATAGAAAAGGACAAACAGACGAGAGGTATATAGAAATCATCATAAGCGACCGGTATGTCCTTTTAAATCTGAAATATCTCTTACCAAAAAAACATCGAAATTCATGTTAAATGAAAGAAAATTCATGATGACACATCAAAATCGAAATATAAATATTTTCTAATCACAATATAATCATTAATCTTAACTGAATAATTATAAATTCATTAGCGAACTATAACTACATCTTAACATCATGATCTCAAACCACTATTAAATAATAATCAAACTATCTTCATATATATCCTATAAATTTTAAATTTTAAATTCAATCCATCAATACAAGAGATAATTTGGTTCAAATCAACATCATGCAATAAAAAAATCATATATATATATATATATATATATATATATATATATATATATATATATATATATATATATATATTATGAAGCCTGATTTAATTAAAACAATTTACTAAAAAAATTAAAAGAACACAATTCAATTATTCTTCAAAGTTATGAAAGATGAGATTATACAAATTGATGGTCATAATTTTATAATAGTAATATGGATAAGTCAATTAAAATTGAGCTATAATTGAGCTGAGTATAATCATCGCAGTTGGTTATAATAATTATTGGTGGTGATCGAGAATAATCTTTTGTGATTGATGACGAACTCTAGTGATCTGCGACAACTCTTAGGAATTCAAGAGTTAAACTTTAGTAGTAACCTGACTGTTGAATCCTCTCCTCGACCATTCAAGTGAAGAATGAGGGTCAATTTATAATTTTTGAGAGGGTCTTTCAACATTTAAGAGCTTTAATGATATCAAAATTGAATGATATTGGACTCGTTGGATTCCTCTTGTCGAGAAACTCAATTTGAATATAAACATACCAAATTTTGAGATGGTTTGACCTTCAAATTGATGCACCAAAACCCTTAATTACAAGTCATTTGTTTGATATGACCTCATTTGAGCTCAGATTGGATCGCTTTTGGGGTTGCTAGGTTCATCTGATCGATACATTAAATTTGATGTAATCAGTGTCCGAATAATCTTGAATTTAAATACAGAATTGATGCGTGCTAGAAAAATCGCGGCGTTAGAGTAACTGTTTATCGTCTTAGCGTTGTACGAGAATTCAACACACACACAGATGAAAAAGAAATAAGCGGTGACGACTCCAGAAGTTTTTACGTGGAAAACCAGTAAAGGGAAAAACCACGGGGCCTGGCTCAGTTACGAAAATCCAATATTGATTGATGATTACAGAAATCTCTTGTCCCACAAACGAGAAAGAGTAATTATGTTCTTGATATTACAGTGTCGATTGACAGCTTCTAGTTGGTAGTGATTGATGATGGTGGTTAGTCGTGGTCGACGACAGTTGACGGAGGTCAACAGAGGTCGGTGATGGTCGATGACGGAGATCGACCGTGGTTGACGATGGTAGGTGATGATCGACGGCGGTCGGCGGTGATTAACGGAGGCTGGCAGTGGTTGACGGAGGTCGGCGGTGGTCGACGACGGCTGGTGGTGGCGGTGGTGCTAACCTGCAGCTTCTTCTCAAGGTTTCAGGCTCTCTCTATGCTTAAGCCCTCGTCATGTGAAGGTTAGGGTTCTATTTATCGTGTTTTTGGTGCAATTAATGCAGTCAATTTGATCGGACGGTCCAAAGGGCTTCTCTTGATCAGACTGCGTTTAAGGGCATATGATGACCTTAACGAAGTCGAAATTGAGTGATCTTGAGCTCATTGGATTCGTCTTGTCGATGCGCTCGATTCAAGTATAGGCTTGCTAGTGTTGCCATTTATTTGACCTTCCAAATATGTCTAGAAATCTTCTAAGAATGGTTTAATGACTTGATCTCGGTTTGATTTAACTCGGATTGGACTAGTTTTTATATCATCAAGTCCGTCTCATCGAGCCGGTCAGCTTGACTATAAGTTTGTTGAAATCAGAGCTCTGGATAACTTTTTATCAAGGTTTGAATGTTTCTTGATCAAAAGATTGTATCGAGATT
Organism: Papilionanthe hookeriana x Papilionanthe teres; assembly: GCA_022702705.1. NCBI lineage: Eukaryota > Viridiplantae > Streptophyta > Magnoliopsida > Asparagales > Orchidaceae > Papilionanthe > Papilionanthe hookeriana x Papilionanthe teres. The sequence goes on along the minus strand of CM040430.1, from coordinate 9,851,404 downwards.
CACGCCGAGTGATGAAAATTTATTGGTGGCTTATCAATAATATTTCCTACTTACAATGCTTTGAGATGATGATAAAAGTTTATTGTCGACATATTAATTATAATTAAACAGATTTTTTTGGAGCTAATTTTTTTTGGCATTTTACAATCAATATCAAGAGGTGGTGAGGTAAGATGCAATTACATACATAACACCCAAAACATTGCTATTTATAAATCTAGCACTTTTTTTAATCTATTTTTCAAACAAATTCACCTTCAAGTTAAATTTTATAAATAGCAACCTTTTGGGTGGTAAGTATGTAATTATCTTAACATATTAAGCATAAATATAAGGTTGTAGAGTAATTTATTCTAATTTAACTTGGACAATATTTTTTCTAAATAAATAAAATTTGGTGACTATCCTTAAAATTTTCAAAAAAGATTAATCAATAAGAACATACATACAAAAACTATGTATGATGAATTGTATTGAGTTAATTACTTGTATTTGAAACTAATTTGGATAATTACAATTGGTGATTAAAATAATTTTAAGAAATAGTTTGAACTCGAACGGCTTTTAACGTATAGAGGATCTCAAAACCGTTCAATTTACAGCTAAAGGCTCCAAAATATTTAACTTACCGCCGAACCTTTTTCGTCTCTCAATCGTAAGGGAAACAAAATATGAGCCGAAAAAGAAACTCTTCTCTCGCGTTCCTTTCCAATCTACGGAAATTGTCTGGCCTACCTCTCCCGCTATCCCAGTTTCACTGGAAACTGTCTCCTTTCTTCCCCTTTCCCCTCTCGTGCCCAAAAACTATCACGATACAGTCACGAATACGGTGATTTGAACTTGTAATTAACTCGGGATACTTAAAATTTCGAGGTAGGCCGAACTTTTGAATATTTAGGCTCTCAGGGTTTTAACATTCTAAATTTTTTGTGCTATTAAAACATAAATTTTAAATGTTACAATATTAAGATTTGAATTTTAAAATTTTAGCTCGCATTTCTAAAAATATTTTGAATTTGAGTTATTAGGCCTAAGGGGCGGAGCATAATTAAAATATGATGTTTTTAGAAGCTTTAAAAGTTTGCCTTCGAATTGACAACATGTGTGCTAGCAAATAGAGGACAATCTCTTTTAAGCTCCGAATGAATTTATGTGAATGCAAGAGCATTTTTAAAATTATTTCAAACTTCGAAAAATTTCAAGCTATATTTTCTAAATCAAATAAGGAACATGACATTTGGCGATCCGCGAAAGTATTTTCAATCTTATATGAGTAAAGCTTGGATACTCGCAATAAATGAGCTATGCATGATCTCAAATTGTTGCATGTCTTTGTATGAAATGAATTGTCTTTCAATGAGTTATCTTAAGTTAACATGTAAGTTACTCAATGTATGCAAAATATTTGAAAGTATGCAGACTTATAAAGTCATATGTCTGCATGTGCTCCAACTAATGTGTTGAATATTAAAACATTAGGTTCGAGAATGCTGCACAGGCTAATTGGGTTGCCTTGTTTATAGAGCAGGTTTGTAAGTCCGATCCTCCTCCTCACATGGGCTGGTGTTGATAAGTCTGGTAGTTTTAAAATAAATGCACAAATTATGAAATAAGAATTTACAAGTTCAAACTACCCCTACAAGTGCGACCTCCTCCTCGTAAGGACTAGAGTTGACGAGTCTATTAAATCATAATAAATATCCAAATCCTAAAATAAGAATTTATAAGTCCAAATCACTTTCTCAAATCCTCATACCTATAATGATATGAGTCGACATGACTTATACTTTTAAAAAGCTTAATCTAACAAAATTAAATGCCCCATCTTAACATTTAATAGTTTTAAATGCTCAAATCCCCCATAATGGCCCATATTGATTGAAGATGTCAACCGGAGGGATCAATCTTTTAAATCAAGGTTTTCAAAATAATCAACCAAATACTCAAATTAAAATTCAATCATTTAAGAGATAAAAACAAAATTCATCCACCATTCGCAATAGTTTGTCGAGGGTGACAAATTTCTTATTGACTTCACATCACAAAGAACTATTGTCATATTAATTGTATCAATATATTCACAAATAAAATAATTGCATGGCAGTAATGACGTGACTCGAGCCCGTTGTCCGATTGGTTTGGCTCAAAGGCTCTACAAAGTAAATGTTACAACCAAAGCCCTCTGACTGGGTAGTTGCCTCCAAATGACACCATTATATTGCGGTCACACTCGTAGCCCGTATGTTCTCCAACGACTTTTACCCATTGATTTGTGAATTATAAGGGTATAATTGATTGACATAAAACTTTATGTTAGCTAAAGTCGACTTAAATTTGACCTCTTAAACAAACATCTGTCATAGATCTACAAGAATCTTTTGAACGACGCAACCCGTCTGTAGAAAAGAATCATTCTATGAGGTTTGATTGATTACCTACTTTCACTAAGTAGATCTGTGAGCATGACAACCTGGGATGACATAACCATGTGATCTTGATCGGGTTTCGTCTTCATTCTCGTCTATTAACTTTAAGTTTCAAGTGACGGGTTTTACAGCTCCAATCCTACGTCTGTTGCCATTATATATATTAAATAATCAATTCTTAATGACTTGCCTTAATCGAAAACGCTCTTCCGTTATCGGGATGGGTAATTCACCAAGGTGCTTGCTCCTATGGGAAACCTCGAACCCCATATGAAAAAGTCCCGTTGAATGAGGGTGAAATCTCTGGTAGTGTCTTATCTACAATCCAATCCACCTTCTGAAAATTCGACTATCCAAAGCTCTCTCAACAAATAAAACTAATATAAAATGCATAGAGTTGTCTTGGGTGATGGTCATGAATTTTCAAAGCTCACACACCCATGTGACTAACTATGACCTATGTAGTCCACAACTCGTGCAGCTCCGAAGTCCCTCATATACGGCTTATGAGCTTTATTATAGTTCTCTGATATGACTTATGGGACCAACTACAATCTATGTGTTTCACAGCCACGAATCTCACAACTCTAGGCTTTGTGATTTATGAACGTTATTGCAATTCCCTATTATGGCCTATATAGTCAACCGACGTTTTTGAAACAACTATCTACATAATTTATGATCAATTACTTCCATGACTTTTAATTATAACCTCTATGACAAGCTAGCGCTACAAACACCATCTATAACATTTATGGCGGACTACTGTCTTTATAGCAATTGACTACGTCTTTTATGGTCAGTTACAACTATTATTGTTGAAATACCGTTGTACATCAATATTATAATTCAATATTCTCGAACTCAACAGAAGAGTGAGTCTGTGTACTCACAATTACATAACAGATTACTTCATCTGGGTTAGACTCCATAAAATTTTCCCATTTATGAGGTTTTTTGACATAAGAACTTCTTGTCTCTATACTTGTGACTTTAATTACGTGAATGCGTGTTGGATTTGATGCAATGCTAAGACGCTAAATAATCACTCCGCCACAACAAACCTTCCCGCACGCATCAGTGGTATTTTTTACTTAATTTGAAAGATTTCGTAAAATTTGTATGTTAGATTTGTTAAAAAAACATGATTATGCATTGAAAGTTTCTTTCTTCTTTTATGATTCTTATACTGGTTCCTCCACAATCCAAACATAATTATTGCAGCCTGTGTAATCCTTAAAAAAACAGTGGCCTTTGTATAATTTAATCAATTGATTGGGGTCATTATAGCAAGCAACCCCACAACAATGGCGAGCACACCACTCACCATTATGCTGATCATTATTACTGATTACCAAAGTTTAATTATCAATGGCATGGCATCCATTGTTTTCTTAAAAGTTTAAAATTTCTTTGTGGATTCTATAAGTTTATTCTTTGGCTTAGATCTATTTTGTAGAGTTTTAATTTTATATTATGTGACCTGAATTCTCTCAAATTATATATATATATATATATATATATATATATATATATATATATATATATATATATATATATATATATATATATATATATAGGGATAATAAATGACAAATTCGATCAATCAAAAATGCCTAAGGATCTGTGTGTAATTATCACTTACATGCATTTTATAAGAAAAATACTTAGTTATAAATGGGGACTCCATGAAAAAAAAAATGGTTTCGTTGAACTGTTCAAAAGAAATAATATAGTGCACTGTCTACTCTTTTCTCCGGTTGACAATTTTCGTCCTTTATTAGCCCTACCGTAGGAAACATTTATTTCGTCCGGACTGCAGACGTAGTTCGCGTCCGGAGGCAAATGGCGGGACGACACATGTCACGTGGGCCCCGCCGCAATACACTATAATTGGTCGGAGTGTATGGCGGCAGGGCCCATGTGACATGTGGCGCCCCCGCCATTTGTCTCCGAACACGAACTACGTCCGACGTCCGGAGTTCGGACGGAATAATTTTTCCTATCTTAGAGGTTTGAGTTCACTGACAATACATAATTGTATGTGTGTGTGTGTGTCGCATTCCTTGTCCAGTTGGTGGCGGGGTCATTGTAAGTCCCCTTCGACGAGGATTCGATCCCCGCCGTGATGCGTGGGGGGTCGAATTATAGACACATGACGCGGGGTTCTCATCATAGGCCATGAGCACATGAGAAATCGATATTTGTCTCTCCCAAATATCAATTTTCTTTTTTAATATATATATATATATATATATATATATATATATATATATATATTCATTTTTGATTTGAGTTGAGTTCAGATCAAATATTTTGACTCGCAATAAAAAAAAAAAATCTATATACAACTCATAGATTTGAATCTAATCAAGATTAGGGCCTGTTTGGGCAGCTACAGTTTATTAAAAAATAGATGTGAAACTTCTGAAAAATAATTTGACATTCAAAAAGTTATGGTATCTATTATTGTTATTATTATTATTATTATTATTATTATTATTATTATTATTATTATTATTACTTTTAAATCAGACTTCAGCAAAATTATCATCAATTTTTTCAAGAGAATAATTTGCTCAAAATTATTTGAACACAAAATATTTTAAAAATATTTATAAATACTCAATTTTGAATATTCTAAAAATAATTTGATTCAATTTTTTTAATATAAAATTACACTAAATAAGTATATAAATTAATAATAATGAACCCAAACTGACTGTAGGGTTTTGATCATTAAATTTGAAATAGGGAGCTTGTTATTTGGCTATACCAAAAACATATTTTATTCATCATATTTGAATTATGTCTATTCTTCATGATTTATTATGAAATTTATTGCTTTGTATTCCTAAGTTGGGATATTTAATTTAGGATTCAATTTGTATGAGAAAATGTATTTTCAATTTTTATTAATATTTTAAATATTATCATTATGAAAATTCATAAACCTTTTATTGGTTCATTTTTTATTCTTTGATAAAAATATATTTTTTATAAATTTACTAAAATGGGCTTTTAATGGGCTTAAAAGCATGCTGAATACATATTATGTGGGCCAAATCTTAGCCTGTTTCATTTACACTCCTTGGAGGGAGGAAGATGGATGTATATATCATCAGCTAGTGATTTTAACCATAGTGCAGCTCTGCTCATATTAATCATCATCATTATTATCTGTTGTTCCTCTAATATTTTACGACCCAATCAAAGGGGAAATTATTGTATACGGAGCACGTACGTAGTCAACACGTAGCTCCTCGATACCCACCTAGTACTCTTGTAATAACCTATCAATACCCAATAACCAATACCTTATAAATAGCTTAATAACTAATACCACCTCCATACCCTCCCAATACCTTCAAAATGAGGGTATTGGGAGGGTATTCCGCACCCAGCGACTGCGTACGTGCTCCGTATGCAATATTTCCCAATCAAAGGCAGTCAAATTAATATTTCTTACTTAATAACAAATTTTCTACATTGTGTAGAAATAACACACTTTTCTAATAAATCTTATAAATTGCACTATTTATGTGGCGTTCTAGAAAATTCGCATCGTTAGAGCAATTGATTATCGTTTTAGTGTTGCATGAGAATTTACTATACACTTAAACAAAATAAACAGCCCAATAGAGATATCATAAGTTTTTACGTAGAAAACCTAACAAAGTAAAAAATCACGTGGTCTGACCCAACTAATGAAATATACTATAAATTGGTGATTACAAATACAATACCTCGTCTCACATGCGGGAAAGAGTTGAACACTCTTTGGATTTATAATGTTGGTGTACGAATGAACTTGTTTAAGAAATGGCGGGTGACTGACATATTGTGGTCGACGACAATCAACAGGTGGTTGTCGACGATGGCCGACGGTGATTGATGGCTGCAGGAGCAGTGTTAAACTTCAGTTTCTTCTCAAAGCTTCAAACTCTCTTCCTTAAGACTCAAGCTCTTCCTCTCCCCCCCACCCCCAAAGAGGTGGGGCTCAATTGAAAGACTTTCATGTGCAATTAGTGCAAAAATATGAACCACTTTAATCAGACGGTCCAGAGAGTTTCCTTTGATCATGCAACGTTTGTCGCACATTTTCATGTCTCACTGCTTTTGGAATTATGAGCTTGTTGGATTCATCTCGTGGAGACACTCGATTCTACTATAAACTCGCTAGATTTAACATCCATTTGATCTTTTAAATATGCACAAAAGCTTCCAAATGTGGTTTAATGCCCTGATCAGGGCTTGATTTGACTCAGATTAGACAGATTTTGGTATCATTTGGTTTGTCTCGTTGAACCGATCAGTTTGACTATAAGTTTGCTAAAATCAGATCTCTTGAATATTCTTAATCAAAGTTTGAACATTTCTTAATCAAAAGATTGCATCGAGATCCATATCATGCATCCAGATTCGTGTTCGATATTGGAAATTTATTGATGACGCATCAATTTCAATTTAGATGGAGCCAATAATGCTCATCCTTTATAGGTATTTATGCAAACATTTTAGTATTTTTTATGAGTCACATTTTTTCTTTCAGTGTGTTACACAATTAAAATCTAATCCTCTATCTCATGACATGAAGATTCTAACATACAGTTAGACCAAATCCCCTTGACTATATTATATTTTAAAACAAGTTTCTAATTTTGAGTTTCACTTTAGATTAAAGAGATTCTCAATCAATATGGGCATTCACATATGAAAAATTATTCAGTCCGGACTCTGCACGCAAAATTGCGTGCGGTGTCCAATAAACAAATGCTACGTTGAATGACGACCCACCATACAAAAATAAAAAATAAAATATGCATATGATTTTATTGTGCGATCCGACCCGAATCCCGCCCAAGCCTCCGAAAAAGCACATGTTTGTCATTTTCAGTTCCCACTAATTCAAGAAGACATATTTTGTCTCTCATAGATTTAGGGTTTGGGGATATTTTCATTTCGGTACTTTTTTTTACAGTTGCATTTGTATTCAGCGGATAAGGTCAGGGTTTCGATGGAAGTCTCTCTCGACCACGAAATGTTGTTGGAATCTCAAAATACTTATGAGAAGCATGACAGTGAGATGAAATCATAAAATATTTTCGAGTGCCTTAACATTGAGCTGAGTTTGACTGCGATCGAATGTATTCGACATGTATGTTATATTTGTTTTGCTGCAGGGTTTTAGGGTGTGTGCTTTGTTTTTTGTTTGTTATGTGAACTTCTTGTTGTTTTGATTTGTTAATTAAGTGTTACATTGGTTTTTAGATAGTGTTACTCTGTTTTTATCGTATGTGTAATGTTACGTTTTCGTTAGAGTGGGACAGGTTTGTTTTAATCAAGTGTTATTCTTGTCGTCATAATGATATTATTGTGGTGCTATTCTGGTGTTATTACTGTATTATTTGCTTGTAACGTTACTTTTATGTTGCAGTGGAAATGTAATGTTATTTAGGTAATATCATGATGTTGTTGAGGTAATATCAGATCTAATGACTCAGTTTGATTGAAGTATTATTTTGACATTTAATAGTGTTATTAAGAGTGATACTGTGGTGCTATTCTAGTGTTTTTTTCATATATTATTGGCTTGTAACATTATTTTTGTGTTGGATTTGGAGTGTGGTGTTTTTTTGGTATTATCACGATGTTATACCAGTGTGATTTGATCTTATGACACGGTTTTATTCGAGTTTTATTTTGGCGATTTAATTGTGTTATTCGAGCATTTTTATGATCTTATTATGTTGTTATTTTTATACTATTGACTTTTAACGATACATTTATGTTGAGTGGGAATGTGATATTATCTTGATAGTGTTATTGGTTCTAATTACTTTGTTTGATTGACGTGTTATTTTGCCATTGTAATAATATTATTCGGGTGTTATTGTGGTGTTATTATGATGTTATTTCTGTATTATTGACTATAAAAGATACCTTTGTGCTGAGTTGAGGATATGATGTTATTTAGCTATTTTTATTACGTTATAACAGTGTTATAGTAGTGTTATTGTTATACTAGTATTTTTTGATTGCTTGTGGGACAGAATAATTTTTCTTTACATAATGACCACACATTTTTTATATATTTACAAACTTACATTTAAATTTTCAAATTTACATACATAACATTGGCATCACATTAGAAAAATAAATACATAAAAAATTTTGTGGTGCGTACGTAAATTAACCAGCTTCACAAGTTTTTTGTCCGAAATAAAATAAAATATCCCCGGTAAAATTCCACGTGGCATGCTCTGCGGACCCACCCAATCTCCAAGTACACTATAGGCCCATCAGAAACTTATCCATTCCGATTATCGGGGCCCACCCATACTGCTGACCAGTCAAAGGATTGTGGATGCATCAATAATTTTTTTATTAATTCGTACATATGAATTTATAACATAAAAATCTTTTCCTGCTAATTTGTCACCAATATTTTCACAAATGTCCGATTCTTAATACTATATTACGTTAGTATAAACGACATACACTTAATTTAATTTGTTTGAAATTTAGTTTGTTTGAAATAAGTTCGTGTTTGAAATTACTCGTGAAGTTGCTGTTCGTGTCCGTTTCTTAACGAACGAGTCAAACACGAGTCGAACACGAGTGAGTCAGCTTGACATCTCTAATATTAATATATTATATTAATTATATAACTTATATTATATAAATATTAAATATCTATATTATATTAATATATTATTATTATTATTATTTTATTATATATTATAATTTATAAAATTTAATTTTTTAAAGTATCATAGATTTTTTATTTATAATTACTTTAAATTATTTTATATTTCAAACAATAACGATTCAAACAAAGAACGAATGCATCACTGTTCGTGTTTGGTTCATTTAACTAAACGAATGAAAAAAAAATTATTTTTGCTCATTCTCGTTTACTTATCAAACGAATCAAACAAAAACTCCTTGACGAACAAAACACTGTTCGCGAACAACGAGTTTTTTTGACAGCCCTAATTAGAAGCATACATCCTAAAACATTGATATATACAAATGATTTTTGATATTTGAGCGAGAATTTGAAAAATAGATGAAAATGAGTGTATGATTTGTAAATAATAATATTTTCGGTGTCATATATGTAAATAATCTTTTATATAATTATGTGTACTAATTTTATTCACATGCCTATTTTTTTAAATATAGATATTAGAGAAAATTAGAAGGAATATTACGTATATAATATTCTGATAAAACAGCACCACACCGATATCCGAAGGAAATATTTTATTGAGAACTGCAAATCCGTGGCAATGGCGAGTGGCCGGAGGTGACAAGTCTACTCCCATCTCTGTGAAATATCTTATTGGCGGCCACCACCGGAGATAATTTTCGGTGAAACCTCGAAATCTAGCTCTTCAATGTATTCGGCTTCGCTTCTTGAGGCAATCTCGATCATCAGAGATCCTCCAAGAAACAGGCCACCGTCCCTGAAATGGAAACCTCTATTGTATAGGAGAGTATCGGAAGGTTTTGTTTGGAATCCCAGGAACATAAGATTCTGTCGGCATTTTGCTTTGAAGCCGATTGCAACGCTACGGGTTTCTTCTTCTGATGCATCTGAAGAGGAGGGGAATCCATGGGGCGGGTTTGTTACGAAGGTGTTTGATGCGTTGAAAGCGCTGAAGAAGCCGGCTATCGCTGCTTTGTTGGTTGGAGTTCTGTTGACGGTGGATCCGTTTAGGGCAGTTGCAGCTTCTGGAGGGAGGATGGGTGGGAGAGCTTTTTCGTCTTCTTCATCATCGCCTTCTTATACGAGGACCTATTCAGCTCCTCCCAGTTCTGGATTCTCGTATTCTGTACCGTTTTATGCACCGTCACCATTTGGCGCTGCTGGTGGATTCTACGTGGGGCCGGTGGTCGGGGTCGGGTTCGGTGCGGGGTCTGGGCTTTTCATTCTGATGATGGGATTTGCGGCGTTTGTCTTGCTTACGGGGTTCCTATCGGATCGATCTGACGAAGGCAGTGTTCTTACTGCGGAGAGGAAAACTAGTGTTCTTAAGCTTCAGGTATTTTATTTTGCCAACTATTGTCTCATATTTTCACCTGTGTTTGCCGAGCGGCAATTGTATTTCCGGACTTTTGGAGGTCTCTACTAATTACTTATCAGTGAAGACATGGTTTAGAAAATCTTAACGGGGAAGTTGTTCTTTCTGATCAGTTGGTCTAATGTGCTTTTGAACTCAAACTTTACTTGATTTTAATGTAAAAGATTATCTGAAAAAGCATAAAAAAGGGATAAAACTATAAACTAAGCGAAGATTAAAAAAAAAAAACAGTCCCAAGTTTTCTAGTTCTTCAATTAAAAAAAGGATTTGCCTTAAAGAAGATGCAAAAAGGTAAAATACTTATCTCATATTAAGACTAAGGTTGTGTTTGGAGAGTTGGTTCACTCACCTATTTTGTGGCCAAATGATCAACCGGCACACAGTGCAACATGGAAAACTTGGTCACAGCCATGCAGGCTTGATTCAAGGATTATTGTTGATAAGAATAGGGGAATCGTTTCCACATTGTTGGCGTGGGAGATATTTGAGTTGTATGTAACAAGCTTCTTTTAATGAACTTTAAAGATTAAAGGGGTGCCTAATTATAATGAATAAGCACATGTCACTAATATTTAAGAATAGATAAGATGTTTAAAATCATGTATATTGCATTGGAATCAGAACTATTGTCACATTTGAAGTCTGATTTGAGGTAATGTAATAAATGTTGAAAGTTCATTTATATTGGATTTGATTAATAATTTGGTTCTATGTTTTATTGATCTTCTAAGAAGGTTCATTCATGATGAGGTAATTAATGTGAAGGTTGAGATAACAACAGAAAGATATTGAATAAGATACGGCTGATTTTCTCAATAACTTAAATTGTTGACATTTGAGAGAAGCATGTCAAAGATATGTTGTATTTATTATTTTATATGTTGATAAAATAATACCTAATATAAAATAGTTGTGAGCGACTTGAAAAAATGTTCTCTGTTGCAATAGCATTGCATCAAATATTGTGTACTTATTTTTTATTTATTATGGAGATCATAAGGAAAAAAACTCAATATAAAGTTTTCTTGGTGTATTATATTTATTGAGGATATAGGCTTAATGCTTTTTTTCCAAATGAAATATACTACAATGGGAAATTTTTAGAGGATAAGGGCATAGAATTGGTTTAATAAAATCAAGTATATGATATTGATTTTTATAGTTTCAATCACCATTGTCAGAAGATCAATTGATACCTAAATATAATACTTTTATATGGCTTGAATCTATAATTTTAGAGTATTAAATAATAAAGTTTCAAACAATTACATAACTTATTAAAGCAGGCAATTATAATAGATAATTGATTTAACAATATTACACTACAAGTTAATATCGTAAGTACAAAATATAATCTTTATAAATTACAATTAGAACAAATAGGCTACATTAATCCAAGCATATGACTAGCAAGAAGCGACCAAATTAATACCCAAAAAGAGAAGATATGATGGTTATTTGGCCAAACTAAGTGGAATTCACAAGAGATAATTAGATTAGGGAATTAGTCTAGATAATGAAATATGTTTAAAATGGTTTGTTTTAGGCGCGGATAACAAATGACAAGAGATGTGCGTATGAGATTGTTGGGCTGTGGAGATGGGGCGGTAGCCGTTGATTTGGCGGATGGAGAGGGAGATTGAGAGGGAGGAAGAATAGGGGAAGGAGATGGGGCTTTTGTGGAAGAGGATGGAGCTGCTTTCGCAGGCGAAGCAATGGGAGTGGGGCCGGGAGTTTGGGCGAAAGCAGCAACAATGACGAGAGGGTAATGTTCGCTTGTTTGGAAATGTTTGTCGGCGTTGTTTTGTGTGTGGATTGCCCGTAAGAAGCTGTCGGTCGCCGGAGTCGAGATCCCGTCGCCTGCTTCGGAAGGACGCTTTAATTTACATATATATATATAATTTTTTTAGAAAAATATGAAATCAAACTGACCTCATATTTTTCATAGTTTAAATGAAAGAATATTGTACCTCAAGTCACGCATTTATCCCGAAAGACAAACACAAGACTTGAGAGCGAAGCTCGATCAAATGTACTAAGAAATATATGACGTCCGTTTGGCTCGTGAAACTATTTGTATTCTTCGACAAGCTCACTATTTAATATAAAGAATTAAATGTAGTTTATTTTAAACTGGGTTCGGAAAAGCTTCCTATAAGGGCAAACCCCTATAGTTAATTACATCTTAAATGACCGAAGTCACTTAAGAAAACTCTCGATAAAAATCAGAAAATTTTATCTTCAAGGAGGTCAAAAGGATAGGATTTTTCAACATAATCGGACAAAGATGTGTGAAATGGGATTGACTCAAATTTAGAACGTTTTATTGTAGAATCCAAAGGAAGAAGAACTAGGAGATGTCGGAGCTCCAGAGGCGAACCTCGGTGACTTCTGACTTATCCTATGCGTTTTTCTTTTAATTCGTTAAGAATGATTTAGTCGACGTAGATATGTTTTGTTGTTGAAGATGGTCGTGCTGTCCACCGCTAGCTCCAAGCTCTTTGCCGTGAAGAGGTTGAGTTTTCTAAGGTGGCAAGTCACAATATCAAATCAGGTGGCCCTATGTTCGATTTCCTAAACATCCTATGCAAGTATGTTTAAAATGTTGTACAGCTATAGTAACGGGATGTATAGATACTGAAAAACAAGTAAAATATGCGATGAGGGTATAACGTGCTAAAAGAACAATAGCAGGTATAAAAAGTAACACGCTGTAAATATAAACAAACCTGTGTACCTGGGAGATCCGTTATTCTCTTAAATGTAGCAGGCTGGAGTGTGTCACACAGATGAAAGCCAGACAAAAACATCGTCCAGAAAACCTGAAAAAGGACGGCGAATGACTCACAGTAGAAAACCTCGGAGAAAGTAAACGAAAATCAAAATAAAATCATTAAAACCTCGGGAAAGTCCCGAAAAAAGGACCACGAGAGCTTCATCAAAATCATATGAAAATTCGAAGAAAACCGCAAGCACTCGGGTCGGGGCTAGGCGCAGAAATTGTGTAGCATTGCTAGAGGGTCGTCGAAGGCTACTCGGTCACCCGAGTGTATAGAGCCCGCTACTCAGCTAGAAGGGTGTCCTACTAAACCTAACTCAGGAGGGTGTTCTTTAACTCAAAACTGATAATCAACAAGTGGACAACCAAATTTTATAAAATGATTTTGAAATTTATATTTTTAGCATGCACGTGAATTTCAAGCATACAAAAGAGAGTTTATGTCGATGTTTTGGTTGTAGTGAAAAAATATATATATTTTTATTGTAAAAGATAGTATCATGTTCTTATTAGATTTTGAAAATTAGGGTTGTCCACGAGTCGATCACTTCGTCTGGCGTAGGATCACTAACAATCCTAAGAAGGTACGGGTGCCCCGCTTGCCTTATAGTGGTGAATGATATCATCATCCTATGGTTCACCGGGGCCCTGGAGCGAGTCCTGGTGTCGTAGGATGAGATATCATTGCACTCTACCACCGGTGTGCCTTTATCATCAACACCGTCACTGCCCCAAAACAAAACAAAATCAACTCCGAGTGAAGCGGGGAAAACATGTCAATCAACAAAAAAGGGAAGGAACGGAGACTAACCCACCTCCAGATTCGAGAAGGGTCAAAGCGGAAGGACGGTTAGTCTAAAACGTCCCTAAAATAGGTAAGAGTAGAACACTGAAAACAAAGCCCAAGCTCCTTGAATCAATCTTGAGGATATTATTTTCTCACTTTTGCATAACTGGATCGACCCAAAGAGGGTGTCCCTTCCATTCAGATCGAAAGAAATGAAATATGAAAATCCTTTAAAACCTCGTAAATTAAACGGGAAAGAAATGACCCATGGAAACCCACTACTAAAATCTCCAGACCCGTGCTAAAATCCAGATTTTTTAAATCTCAAATTAATTGACAGCTTCTGAAATACAGATCTCCCAATAGGACCACTTACAGGCTCGTGACCCAGGCAACAGTAACAGGAAGGTCATCCCGACACCAAGCTTTCAATATATAAGAAAGTGAATGGACAAGCTTCTTAAAATCAATTCAACTCCAATTTCATCACAATGTGCATGAGGGTATTCATCAAATAGCCATAGGATTGAATTCACATAAAGCTACAACTGAGCCAACACAAGGTATAAACCCGAGCCACCATAAGGATAGAACCGAGCTAACATCAAGCTACAACCGGCCTAACACAAGGCCAAGACAGGGAACAACATCACAAGGGCAAAACCGAGCTAATGCAGGCCCAAACCCGAGCCACAACAAGGTTGGGGACAAGCCAGCATTAAGCTACAGCAATCCTAAAACAAAGCCCAAACAAAAGACAATACAAGATAAAAACCAAGCCCACACAGAGCCAAACCCGAGCCATCATATGGCTGAAAACCAGTCCAGCTCCAAGCTAAAACAACCCCAACACGAAACCAAAACAAGAGGTGCTAAGGGAACAAAAACCGAGCCATAGCAGGGCTGAAAACGAGCCCAACATCAGATTACAGCAATCCCAACACAGATCCAGCTCACCACAAGGAAGGCTTAAAATGAATATTCCAAAACTCTTAAACAGGGACAGCCATAATACAAAATAAAATATGCTTTCGGGTAGAGGCTAGGACAAGCAAAACCGAGGCCTCACAAGGCCCAGAAATCAAAACCAATATAAGAATAAATCCAGGCCACCAAAACAAATTCTCGAATAGGAATTAAATCGAGCCAACTGAGTTCCCAAACGAAGGCAAAACAAATCTCTTAAAGCATTGAAACAGGGGCAACAATTATACATTGAAATAGACTCTCGGGTAGGGGCTAGGATAAGCCAACTGAGTCTCTAAGTGAGGCTAAGATGAGCCACGATAAGGTTGAAACCAAACCAAGCATGAGGCTAAGACAAACACCTTGATATATTCAACATATCAAAATATAGAGCCACCACATGTTTATCATGAGAACAAACATGAAGCTCCTCCAAATTAAGTTAAAACTTCTCCCTAGCATACAACTTTTGTAAGGGAAAGCCACAAGGAGCAAGAAATGAGCCCCATATGCATGTTAAAAAAGCTAAATAAATTCTTCTATAAATCATGCCAAACGAGAGTAAGTAAGGAGCCTCATATTACATACCCCAACATGCTTGTAAGAGGGGCTAATATGTGCCTCAAAATCATGCTTTCAACATATCAAAAGTAAAAGACTAATGCATGCATGTATTTCTCACTTCCAACATGTATATTCTTTTTGAAACAAATAAAACTTATAGCATTGAAATCACACACTCTATAGGCTTGCAAGAGGGGCTAACTTTTTCCTTGAAATTATGTTTTCATGCTTTTGAATTGCTCTAAATAGCGAGAGAAAGAGAAAAGAGCCCACCTCATAGTATATATATGATCATTTTAAACAAGTGCTCAAATTTATCCCTAAAACATGCTCAAATCTCTATTCTTACTCATGCTTCAAGCAATAAAACACCCCCAAATTTAAATATAACAACCTACTAACATGCCACTAGGGAGGGCGAGCAAAGAATCATCATTTAAGCAGCTAGATAAATCATTCCATGGCACATAAGTGATCAGCCGAAACAGTGAACAGGGAGAGCTGAACCAACAGCAGGAGTCACAGGTTCCCTGGGCCAAACCGAAAAGAAGAGAAGGGAGTAGGGAGGTTACCAGTCAATGTAGAGCACACAAGAGAAGCAAAAGCTCAGGCTCCAATCCAACATCACTTCCCTTCTTCCAAGAAGAAATTCGGCCAGCCCTCAACTCATCTTAAAATGGGGCATTTATAGGCATAGGAGGGAAGAGGAGTGCCGCTCCTTACCTGTAGAGTTGAGTATGATCGGGGAAGGTACGGGAGGATGGAGGAGAATGTCGTAAAGAGGTGTAGCAGAGGTTCAGGCCACTTGCTCGCGCAGAAGACGCCGCAGGGATAACGCTCGCGCAGGAAATGCCGCAAGGAGCAACTTGCTCGCACAGGGATAAGAGATAGGAGCGATAGCGTGCGGCTCGAGGAGGAAACGACCGCAAAGGAGGAACACTTGAGCGCGGGAGAAGACTCGTCGAAGCTTCTCTCGTGCTCGTGCGGGACGGGGGGTCAGCCGAGTCGAGCGTGAGGGAGGATTAGGGCTTAGGTTTAGTTTAAATAGGTTTAAAAAATATATATTATTTTTTTTTAAACTAAGCCCTAAAATTACAACTTTCGCCCCCGACAGGCTGTCGTCGCAAAATTAATGTCCTTTTTAGGTAAAATCGACGTTCCGGACGCATCAGCGCAGTCCGTTTCGTCATCCGAGGTCGTCTGGGCAACCTCGTCGACGATCGCGTCAAAATCGCGTCGAAATTTGGTCTCGTCGCAAAATTCTAACGCGAGCGCGATCGAAAGCGAGGTCAACAATGCCGAAGAAGAAAATCAAAACATCGAGGGCATGGGACACACGGCGAGGGCACGGGAGTAATTCGATCTGAAAACGCGAACGAAAAAAGCGGCCCGCGGGGGTTCTCCCACGGGCCGTGTGTAATACAAAATTAAAACAAAGTTTTCAAATAAGCAGTTCATACGTGCGATCCAAACGGGTAGGCGGCGTTTTCAAAAACGCCGCCGCATTTTTGAGCTGCACCAAACAAGCTCTTAGAAATCATATGCTTGTTACCTTCCCTGCCAGTTCGTTATTACTATTTATTAGGTCAGTACTTGTTCCATCGTATTGGTCATCAAAGACCCCTTGATAAAGGTTCTATTTCTCCTTTTTGAGGCTCATCTTGAACCAACTTTTATTCATTTTTACGCAAGTCATCATTAATCTGCTAACCTATCTGATACGACATGAACTTTCATTGAATTCCTCTTTTAGCATTATTATGACAAGCATTTAAAATAAATTTAGTATTTTTATGCTCATTCTGTCAATCAATTTGTATCAACATGCATTCAAGGCAAGTATGATATGTTGAAGTTATCACCCGGGAACATAAATTTGCATAAAAAAGTTATTGAACAAACTCAGATTGAATTACGTAGAAATAACATAAAACATCTTGAATAGGTGATTATATAAAATGCTCATACTATCAATAATATGCTCAATATGAAGAATTATCTACTAGCGTACATGTTTTGATCTAATATAATCATAAAGATTATATTAAATGCTCATGCTCTCAATAACACGCTCAATATGAAGAATTATCTCTAGCATACATGTTGGGATCCAATATGATCATATATATTAAAAGGCATCATGTTTAAGAACAATCTGAGATTGAATTACGTAGAAATAACATAAAAGATCATGAATAGGTGACTATATAAAATTCTCATGATATCAATAACATGCTCAATGTGAAGAATTATTTATTAGCATAAATATTCTGATCCAATATAATCACAGGGATTAGAAGGCATTAGGATTAAGAACCCTATGTTAGAGATTGAACATCTCGTCACCAAAATGGATCCAAGTCAGAATCGGTTTTCGTACTTTTTATTGCTTTGAAATCTTGATATTTCCTGTACAACCCATTAAATATACAAATTTCTTCAATTTAAAGCAGTAACTCAAAATTAAATAAAATATATCACAAGAATATTTTACTTCAAAATCTATACCCCTTTTTTGTGAAAGAAGTTAGAAAAATTCGGGTGTTTTACTTGAAAATCAAGCTTTCCTCTTTCCTTCTTGTCTTCTTCCCTTCATCCTTAGCTTTTTGTTCACACACACACACACACACACACAAATATGTATATATGTGCGCGTTCCGTGATCTATTGGTAGAGCAGCCGCTTCGTCGGTCGTAAATCCCCTCAAGTCCCGGATTCGAATTCCCTGCTGGTATAGTTGCGTTACCTTAAGGCAGGTGGTACTCGAATAATTTGCACACCGCGCCGGTCTTCAGACCTAGCAGGGATTAGTGCTTAAGGGTTGATCGGCTGGTCCGCCCCTCGATCAATCTTTCTTAATATATATATATATATATATATATATATATATATATATATATATAGATAGATAGATAAGAGAATAACTATAAAACTAATAATATTCTTTAAACCTTGTTACCATCCGATTAACTGTTCAATTAACCATCATCCGTTGCATGCATGCTACCATAAGTGGAATAGGAATAGTTGCTAAAGTACATTAATTCTTGCTAATGTAACATTATTCTCGTCAATAGTGTTATTAAGTACTTTAGGACAAATTATTTAATCAAAATATTAATTTATAATTCTATTATGGAAAACCGGCTTTGGATTACTTAAAAATTTGTTGATTTGTTTCTTCATCACTCTTTCTCTTATTTTGTGTTAGTAGTCCAAAATATTGCTCATTTGGTCTTTTTACTCAGGTTGGCTTATTGGGCATGGCTCGCTCATTTCAGAAAGATCTTGATCGAATTGCTGAAACAGCAGATACTTCTACCGCTGAAGGTTTGAATTATGTCTTGACAGGTAAAGCTACACATTGTTTAGTTTTACTGTCCCTTTTCTCTTCTTTAATATTTTGGTAATAATGCAGTAAGTATTATTTCAGCATTTTAATTCCCTAGTACTTGGCAGCATGTAGGTGTGCACAGCACTAGGCTTGCTGGTACTTATTGAGCAGGCCCATGTAAAACTTATTCTAATAGTGTTGGTTGTTGTTGCTTTAAAAGAAACAAGATAGCAACTTGGCTCGTGGGCTGCTAGGTGCATTGACTAGTTTGACAGGTGGTGGAAGGTGCAAGATTGTCATCTAAAGTTTTGCACGTCCTTTGAAAAATAATAATCAATAAATAAATTGTGAAGAAGAAAATTGAAAATGTCTATTTTTTAATCACTGACAGCACGATGTTCTTTCATTTGAAACAAGATCAGTGCAGTAGGTGCATATGGCTAAAATCGAAGGCCAGCATTTATATCTTAAATATCTAGATTTAATCAAATAGATAATGCACAAATGCATTTACTGATTTGGACAATACAAAAAGACCACTAGAGGTAAATTGATAATTTAACGCTCTGTTTTGGACATCATTCAATCTATTATCACTGAGATATGAGTGCATATATTAACCATGCTGATCTCATGGCTCATGACTCTTGTTCAACAGTAAATTCTCCAATGAGATGATTAAATTTAATTTTAGAATACCCTTTGAAACATGTCTCTCAAATGAAAGATCATGGAATTCCATGAGAACAAGATTTGTGGTAATGATTTTGGCAAGTTTTTCATGAGAAGATGGTTAATCTTTGGACTTCTTTACGAGGGATATGACTTTTTTAAATTGTCAAAAGCTGTAACTTTTAATTATTTATATGATATGCATGTTAATATGTTACTAAGAAAGGAGAGAAATGATTTAATGTAAAATATCTAAGGAGATTGATAAGAGATCTAGATATTTTCATCTAAGTTAGTTATATTAGGGGCAAATATAATGAGGTCCTTGGCACTATGCTAAATTTGAGGACCAAGGAAAAAATAGAAGTGTTGTTTGAGAAATTATAATTCAAGAGTTTTAATATGAGATTCTTTTCAACAAGTTAGTTTTCAATAGAATAATTTTTTTTTCCTTCTACTCCTGATCTTTCATTCTTTGACCACTTCAATTTGATATCATGGCTAAAATTCTCTTACCATGGCTAAAATTCTAAAATCAAATAAGTTCTCCTTGAATAAGCCTTCGCTGCCATCTATACTTTTAATTCTTCACCTAACTATTACCTTTCCCTTTTAGAAGATAATATTGCTCATCAACATTATTTGCACTCAAGCCTGCACATACATTCTTTTCATCACAGGTCCCGCTTTGTCCCTCCTTGTGCCAACTCATTCGTCGATTCTTTGTATCGTCTTTGTTCTCATCGTTGATGAGCAAGCCAGACTTCATTGTCGACCCTACTCTCATGCTTCTTTAGCCTCATATTCTATGTCATTGCCACTATGGGATTCAAAAATTCTTATGCCCCAAAATCTATTTTTTTGTTTGTTTTTGAGAGAACTTTGAGGGTCAAACTTTTAGAAAGTAGGTTGGATTGTAGATAAGACACTACCCAAAGATTTTGCTCTCATTTTGCTAGGATTTTTTTGATATGGGGTTCGAGGTTTCCTATAGGCACCGCCCTTTGGTTAGTTACTCCTTATAATAGTAGGAGAACAATTTCGATTAAGGTTAGTCATTTAAAGTTGAATATTTAACATATAGTAGTAGCAGACATACAATTTATATTGTAAAATTTATTACTTGAGCTTAAAGTAGATGGTTACGTCGTCTCAAGTCATCGTGGTCCCCAATCTACTTAGCCAGAGGAAGTAGTCGACTCAACCTGACTGAATGATTTTTGTCAGTAACTATAAGTTGCGTCATCGAAGAGATCCTTATAGATCCGGGCTAAATTTTTGTCTAAGAGGACAGAGTTAAGTCAACATAAGCTAACAGAAGGCTTTGTGTCAATTAGATGTATATTGATTGTTCATAACTCAAAGGCTAGAAAGCCGTTGTGGAATATACTGGTTGCGACCGTGACTATAATATAATGGTGTCATTTGGCTGCGACCACCTAGTCAGAGGGTTATGGCTGTAACTGCTATTTTATGAAACTTTTGGGCAAAATCACAAGGACAAAGAACTCGGGTCTCGTTGTTACTAATGTGAAATTACTTTAAGTATGAAGATAATGATACATTTAATGTGATATTAGTTTTCTTGTGAGCTGAAATCAATCAAAAATTTGTCACACCCGACTAACTTGCGGAGTGTGAATTTGATCTTTAATTTTCTTTAAATGATTATTACTTGAACATAGGAGAGGGTAATTGAACATAGGTTAAGACGTATTACAAAGATTTCTTAAAATCAGTTTGGATTTATGCCGGACAGATCTACTATGGAAGCTATACATTTATTGAGGGGTTTGTTGGAGAAGTTCAGAGATAATAAGGAGGATCTACATTTGATTTTTCTTGATTTAGAAAAAGCATACGGTAAGGTTCCAAGAGATATCCTTTGGAGAGTTCTTGAGAAGAAAGGTGTTGATATGACTTATATTCAAGTCACTAAAGATATGCATACTAGGCTGTTACTTGTGTTCGAACTGAAGGAGGACTGACAAAATATTTTCCTATTTTTGTTGGATTACATCAAAGATCGGCTTTAAGCCCATATCTATTGCTGATGAAATCCTTCTCGTGGATAAGACGACAGAAAAACCTCAGGAAAAACTTGAATTATGGAGGTCTACACTGGAGTCTAAAGGCCTTCATTTGAGTAGAACTAAAACTGAATACATGGAATGTATTTTTAGTAGTAGTAGCTCTAGTGACAAAAGTGTAACTTTGGGTCATCAAATTATTAAAAGGTGTGAACAATTTAAATATCTCAGGTCTGTTATGCAAAGTGATAATGATATAGATGGGGATGTTAATGATAGAATTCAATTTGGTAGGCTGAAGTGGAGGAATGCTTCAAGCCTTTTGTGTGATAGAAAGTACCACATAGACTGAAAGGAAAATTTTATAAGACGGTGTGGAGACTTGCAATGCTCTATGACGCTAAATGTTGGCCTTTAAAAAAGAAGCATAATACTAAATTAAGAGTTGTCGAGATGTGAATGATTAGGTGGATGAGTGGCTTTACACTTAGAGACAAAATGCGGAATGATCATATCCGTGATAGGGTTGGTGTAGCTCCTGTGGGGGACAAAATTAGAGAAAGTTGTCTTAGATGGTTTGGTCACATTCAATGTGGACCATCTGACAATCTGATTAGGAGAGTAGATGTTTTAGAGTCGACTTATGTTAAGAAAGGCAGAGGTAGACCTAGGAAGACTTGGGCTAATTGTATAAAAAATGATCTTAATATATTAGAACTAAATAAGAATCTAAATAGGACACAATGGAGAAAAGGATTCATGTAGCCGATCCCATGTAGTGGGATTAAGGCTTTGTTGTTATTGTTGTTGTTGATTAATTTTACTTGAATGTTTTGGTTGATTATTTTGAATATCTTGATTTTAAAAATTCACCCCTCCAATTGAAATATTCAATCAGCATGACCATCATCATTGATTTGGACGTTTAAAACATTTATATTTGAATTCATTTAAAATTGATCAATTTTGATATATTTAGCATATTAATCCTATAGACTCTAGTCCGAACAATGAGTATCAGACTAGGTGATTTGGACATTATTGAAACTTACTAGACTCGTTAACTTCAGTTTTTACGAGGAGGCTATCAGACTAGTTAGGTGGGATTACTACCCTGTCTTATAGATAAGATTACCCGTTTGAGAGCTTCCATAACTTAATTGTCTTGAGTTTGATTTCACAATAAACATTTTATAATTTTATTATTGGTGCACTCTTTAAAAAGAAATTTTGTACATTTTTATAAACGTGATCAACTTAAGTGAAAAGATTTTATTTTAACCAGCGCATTCTGGGACCATTCAATTTAAAATTCTTTTTTCATTTCGTGGAGCAAATTTTGTTTTTAAATTTCACATATTTGAATATCTTAAAGAGTTTTATAAGATTTAAAGACTTGCACAAAATTTAAGCCATAAATTTAATATATAATTTAGATCGAGGGACGCACAAGATTTTGAAAATATGCATAGGTGATTTGCTTATATAGGCACTCTAGAACACATAACTCAAGAGTATCTCAAGTGTTACTCATCTAAGTCTTAAAAATGGGGCTCACATTTCAAGATAATGTATTTGACTTGCTAGCACTGCTTTGCCATCTGACCTCATCCTTATAAACCTTTTTTGCATTCCATTGAACCTTCCTAGTATTACCTGCAACCCACATATTAAGCCTACAGTCACGCATGTTTTGTTATCTAGCAACAAACGCTATTTTCGTCATCTTGCCTTTTTTGTTGGCTAAGGAGATGATGGTAGCATTGTTAGTAGCAATTTCATTTTGGTAGAATTGGGTAGAGTTGAGCAAGCACAATGTAAACATAGAGGTGGCCAGGGGATGGAAAAATTCGGGAGTTGGGCTTCAGAAGGTGCATGTAGAGAAGAACATGTATGTTTATGTATGGATGGGATTGTTAATACAAATTCAATGATGGGGCACTATGGTGATGAGAACTGGTGGAATAAAAGAACAATAACAATCGAGAATGTGGAATTTCTTTGCTCTGATTCCATATTGATAAAGTGAATGTTTTACTTCTTTTCAAAGTCATGAATCTGTGTTTTCAATATCTTTTGATTGTTTGTTTACATTTAAATTAAAATGGGTTAAATCTTATCTAGTTCTAGTTTTGTATTTTCATATTTTTATACAATCTTTTGTATATGATACCATTTGATGCAATACAAGTCTACCTCTTAGCTTATAGTTACAATTTTGTGTTGTCAATATCATATTGTTGCCTTATTTGCATATAAGTTTATTATTAACGGGTCAAATTTAATTTAGGACAAATTATTATTATCATATCTGTTTAGTGGTAATTTTGTCAATTTTAATAAGCCTATTTCTATTGTAAGGACCAGCGTTCTGTAATTTTGTCAGAATTGGTGATAGAACAATGAAAGTTTCATTTTGGTTTTTTGTTCTCTGTGAAAATTTTGAATAATACTCTTCATTGATTCCATAGAGAAATCACCTATAAATAGGTGAGTACAAGTAATAGAATAAGGAAAGAAATTAAGTACATCCTATAATTACGGAATAACATAAATACCCTAAAATTAAAGAATTAAACTAATGACTAAATATAGCAAGTATTAAAGTATATTTATGAGCGTAATTCCACATTCTCCCTTCCAGGGCTTTCTTTGGCTTTCTTCGTCTTTATCTCATATCTCTCTTTTATCTACTTAATACATCTCTTTCCCATTTCTTCTTCTTTATACCTTTATTATTCTTCTTCTACATTATGTACTTCTATTCTTTAATTGCATCACTAAGAGGATACAGCATTTCTATAGTTATTTAATAATAAAGAGATGTTTAAAATTTTGCCAATCATTAAGGAATCAACCTTATGAATCATATAAGAAAACTATGGGAGAAAGTAATGGAGTAAAAACTTATAAAATTTATGTTAATTTTAATGAATCATTTTGATATTTTGCTAGAAAGATATATTGTATCAATATGATTTTGTATTAAGGCAGTTAATAAAAAGTATTGAGGGTGGAGAGAATGATCTTCATTTGATTTTTATTGAACTTGAGAAGATTTTTAATCGAGAAGATTTTAATTGGCTCTTGTTAAGTGCAATATATATCAAAGATATGCAAGTTATTAAGGAGATATTGAGGCGGTGATGCCCACACCCGCGCATGTGGCAAGTGTCGCACATGATCGTTTCTGCGCGACCCATTCTTTCGTCCAGACCAAATCGGTCCAGGTTTCCTCCCATTCAAGGTGTTGGCTGGTCCTCTTGGGCCACTCCTAATTATCCTCTTATTATAGAATTGTATTCCTGATGTTCTAGTTATAATTTTGGTCTCGTTTTTCTGTTAGGACAGCTGCCAGCATCCGGTGTTCCCCTTCTAGAGTTGTATCCGAAGACAAAAAACTGTTCCGGTTGTAATTTGTCCGAGGCGATGACCTTCTTCCAAGGGTCTGGTGGTGCTCCGGCTATTGCTCTTTGCCGAGGGAGCAATTATCCTCTACCTTACCTTCTTCGCACCCCTCGCTTCGCTGTAACACCTCTTTCCTCACTGCAGCTGCCCAGGACAGCCGCCAACCCTTATACTATCGCTGTTTTTTTTCCTTCTGAATCAGCTGCCAGCCCTTCCTCTTGCTGTTTATGGTAGCTTACAGCATTCCAGCCGCCATATAACTGCTGCCATTGCCATTTTAGCTCTCCTTCCTCGCTGCCCGCTGCCCCAAACCTCCAGCGTCGCTTTCGCAGCATGTAACACCTTCCATTTGCTGGTCTCCTGTTCTCCAGCCGCCCCAAACAACAAAATGCTACTGTTTGGACTGCTGTACCTTGCTGCCTTGCTATTCCAGCCACCCAAAATCTCTGCCGTTCCTCTTTCAATCTCGGAAACCCCTTCCATACCTTGACGCCATCTCTTCAACCCCCTAACCATCATTACCATCAGCTGAGATCTGCTCTAAACCAAGTTTGCATGTAGTTTGTGTGTTTAATTGTCATTTTTAAGTGTGTTTGATTATAACTGCACGTATACTTCCGGTAGTAATATTTGATTTTCTATTGCTGTTTTAGTTAAGTCTAGTATCGGATGTTAGGGGGAGCATTGGTCAATATTTATAGTTGTGGAGTGGCATAAGTTTTATATTTAAATCAAGGATCATTATCGAGTCCATATATTTTTGTATTGGTTATGAAAATGTTTTCAAAGAATGTTCAAACTGAGGTGCCTTGGTCTAAGCTTTTTGTAGATGATTTATTTAATTAATAAAACATCAATTAAAATAAATGAAAGGTTCTAACAATGCAAGAAAATGCTTAGAAGACTTGTTGCTTATAATTAGTAGAACAATAACATGGTATATGATGTAATTTAGTGTGGTAATTTATGTAGCATTGACACTTCTAAAAATACAGCGTATCCGTATCGGATAAGTATCGAGCATCGACACTTGTTCAAGATGCCCTTACACTTCTCCAACACTACATATATCTCGAGCACGTCTGAGACACACTCAACACCACATCAGATGTGAACTTAACATGATTTTGAGAAAATGAGACTCGCGAATTAGAAAATTATAAATAAACGTATAGCTTTAGTTATACCTCATAGTTGAAATTGTCCAACCTCTCATCATGTTGAAGCTCATTCTAATATTCATCAAAACCAAGCATCGAATGTGCATCCAATACTCGTCGAAGCTGAGCATTCATTCTTTGTAATCATATAATTTTTTAAATTTTAGTACATAAATTGGATTAATTCTTTTGAAACATATTATATCTAATTTTAAAAATTAATTTTTATAAGCATGAGGTTTTGTAATATAAATTAAATTGATAAAGTTAAATTTTTGATATTTTTAATAAAGAATAATAGAAAAATATATTTTTTAATTAACAATTAATTAAGTATAAAAATATGTCCTTGACGTGTCATGTCCTATTTTTCTCAATTATGTCTTGTCCCCATATCGTATGGTGTCCATCCCCCCGCATACATGTCCATGCTTCATAGGTGAGAACTATAAGATGAAATGATATACGAGTGGAACAGAATTAGGTATATTCGATCTCTCATACAAAATAATGGGGATATTGATGAAGATATAATTTATAAAGTTTAGTGTGGGTATTTGTTATAGTGAAGAAATGCTCATGATTATTTTCTATGATGTCAAGATGCTAATATAAGTTTTTGATAGAAGTTTAATTTTTTTACCAATATTCGTTGGGTGCAATTGCTAAGAAGCGAAAAAGTTTTTGATAGATAGAATGAGTGTTGTGAAAATGAGTGTCAAAATAATTGCGGCTAAAATTCTAGAGATTGGTAGTCGTGGGCTGCTTTAGCATGATTTCTGCTGCTAAAATCTGAATTTAGATCAATTAACACCATTCTACATATCGTTGTTTAGCGTCTGAATTTTTGTTTGGCAGTGTAACTGTCTTTTTGTTCATGTAACTTTTTAGCATCACACTCCAGATTATAAATTTTTTCTTTCTATCATATCTTATAGAGACAGCATTGGCTTTGCTGCGACATCCTGATTGTTGCATCTCTGCATATTCATCGGTAAGTAAGCGATAACTCCTCGAATAACTTTTTTATATTTTTCATACAATATGATTTGTTACTATTTTCTGGTTGTTGTTTTGCGTGATAATTTGATGCAATTTCTGATAGCGTTGTGTATACAGTCTATTTGCTACTGCAAAAGTCTAGATTCTTTATTGTAGTAATGTTGAATTACATTCAATTTGTTAAACACACTTGCCATTTTTGCTGCTTTACTTCACATTAAATTGCAGTATATGCCGATTAAAGATTAGGAAAAACTGAACCCTAAACAAAATCATTTAGCTTTTATGTGGTTTTTCTTAAATGGCAATCGAGTTCGCCCCACATTTGAATTATAAGCCCGGACTTCCAATCATCCTTCATGCGTTCAAAAGTAGGACTTTTTCCTACTGTATCCCCCACATTTGAATTATAAGGAGGAACATCTAAGATAATAGACGAGTGTAGAAAGTAAGGCCTGTTGAGAATTGTACCATACTTAGGGTCCTTTTGGTAAAAGGGCATGTTGAAGAAGTCTTGGGGTTTATTTGTAAAATATTGTAATAGCCCGTTTGTTTTGCAAAATTTTTTCTCCTTGGTATGGAAGCTCAATCGTCACAGCCTATTCGATCGTTGGGATTGTCGGGTTTTGTCCTCGCTATGCAGTCACGCTAACTGGGAGGCTGGATCGCGGTATTACATTAGCGAATGGCAACCGTCGCGATACAGGGATCACAGGATACAGTCGCGAATGACTCGCGATACATTAGCGCTAACTGGAAAGACACAGGATCGGGGCTCCTACATGAACGAGTGAGCGGGATTCATTCGTAAACAACTCGCGAAACATTCATGCGAACTGGGAATGCACGGGATTGTGGCTCCCATTTGAACCAGTGAGCAATAGGACTAGACATGGGATCACAACGACTATCGCAACATACAGATTGCGGCTTCCAGGTACCAAGACGTGGTCACAACTTACTAATCGCAACTTTCGGAGACCTCGATGTGATCACAATATATAGAGGCTAAGGATCAAATTTGTATGTGATCCAGATTTGGATTATTGTGTTTGAGGATTTCAAGAGACGGAGATAATGTGGGAGATAAAGGATTGGAGCTTTTGGGAAAGCTAGATCCTGATGTTTTGAAGGTCTTGGTTGGGCTCATACAGAGAGTTAGGGTCTCGTCAGGAGCCACTATCTCAGCACGTGCTTCGACGTGGGTGAAGCTAGATCTCCTCCTATGGATCTGAAGCTTGATGGGACCGACCACGCATCTGAGTTATGGTCGCTTCGGGTCGAGGCTGCACTAGTAGAGAAAAGATTAGAGGGATAACTGACCAGAGATGAACTAAAGAGTGTCAGTGTTGAGGGGGATAAGTGGAGAATCACATAAGCCTTAATCTATACCTGTCTACTCAATTTGATGGTTCTGTCAATTGCATCCTTAGTAGGTGATATTCGAAAGATGAGGGGCATCTAAGCAAAGCTGAAGATGATTTATGTTGGGACGGAGAACCACATGAGAGTATTTTAGATTAAACGTGAGATAGAAATAGTGGTATAAGATGATAGATAGATTCAAGTATATGCCATTGAATTGGAGTGGCTATGGCAAATTTTGATCATTTTTCACTAATGTCGAGCTACTGCGATCTAGAGGGCGAGAAATGGGAAATCTTTATAGAGATGAGGACTACGCATTTTCGGGCCCGCTGAACCCGACCTTTCATAAGAAGAGATGAATCCTCCTAGCCCAGATGACTATTAGTCCTTTCACTGGATGGGGCCATTGCTGAAATGATAAAGGAGGAAAGTTGCATGAAGCTACAATTTGAGCCGAGTGGACTTTCGGGTATGCGATTAGTTTTTTACTGTCTCAAGCTTAGGTATGATAGGTATTCCAGGGGGAGAATAGCAAGTGCTACAAATGTGGTGAAGTTAGGCATCTGATCAATACCTGTTCTAGGCCATCTAAGGAGAGAGAGACTGGTGGACGTGGACAGGATGGAGGTCGTGGTTGTGGTTGTAGTGGTAAAAGGGGGAAAAGAGGGGTACCGGGCAAATCTGATGGTAACAGAAGAGGGAGAGACATGTTTAGTTTTTATCGATGAGGACCATGAGTTCTAGAGTTGCTGAAGTGGAAGCGGAAAGTAGTAGGAGATGAGGCTGAGGATGCTTCCAACCGATTGTCATCAATGGGTAACATTGTCACTTATGCTCACTCTGATAAAGCTACTCGTGATACACATGTTTTTGTCTCTATTTCCACCACAGGAACACCACAATGGATAATAGATTTTGATGCATATTGACATGTGAGAGGTACTGCCAGAGAGTTTTTTTCCTAAACTCCCCTAGCAGTATTAGAGAGCATCCAAACTGTTGATGGTACATCCTTGTTAAGGGTACAGTGAAGGTTACTAATTATATGACTTTGTTTAATATTTATGCTTCTTTTTTTTTAATCTTTTATCCATTATTGTCCTTATTCTCCAACTAAAATGTATTGTGCCTTCTGATATCCCTAAGATGATCTTCCAAGAGAAAGGGACGAGCTGGACACTTGTACTGAAGATTGGCATAATGGACCTAGGCATTTGGATCAGGAGGGGGTGGTCCCAACGATGACATCGATGGTAGAGAGTTTTGGAAGAAGTGTGGAGCAAGTGTTGCTGCTACATCACAAACACATGAGACACTCTTTTTTTAATTTTTTGAGCCGGTTCTACCCCTTTTTATTGAAAAGGTAAATAAACAAAAGCTTGTTTGTGATGCTTGTGTGTTTAGCAAGCTTATTATGAGCTCTTATTTAGTTTTTAGAATAGTAGTTCTAGTGTTGACTTTATACATTTTGATGTTCGAGAACATTCTACAAGTTCTATGAACGATAGTTGATATTTTATGACTTTTATTGATTATTTTTCTCGTTTTACTTGGTTATATTTGATGAAAAAATAAAGGTGATGTGTTTGCTTGTTTAAAAACATTCACAAGACAATCCAAATTTAATATGGTGCAGAAGTGAAGGTATTGAGATCTGGTAGTAGGATAAATTATACCAACAAAATATTTTGAGAATAGGTGTCAACCTAGGGGATACGATATTAAACCACATGTCTATACACGCCGACAAAAAATGAAATAACAGAGAAAAAATACACTTTCTAGAAGCTGCCCGAAACATGATTATCACAATGAATGTCCCAAAGTATTTATGGGGGCAAACAACTTTGATAGCAGTTCAATTGATCAATAGGATGCCATCGAGAGTGTTAGATTGGAGGTCTCATTGTCAGATGTTGCTTTGAAAAGAAATAATAGCTGGATCCTCCCATTGAAGCTGTTTGGATGTGTGTTTTTTGAAGGATAACATACCATAAGTAGGGAAGCCGGATCCCATAGCTATTAAATATTTGTTTGTCGGTTATTCTATTATCAAGAAGGGGTATGTCTGCTGGAGCCCGATAGAAAAGAGACTATTTATGAGCATGGGTGTGTCATTTAGAGAATATGAATGTAGTACACTCAGGAAGTGACCTCACTCTTCGATGACTCGTCAGATACTAAAGATATGAGACAAGGTGGGGTGAGTAGCAATGGTGAGAGAGTGATACATGTGGGAGCAATGGATTGTCCTGTGATGTGCAGGAATCGGTTAAGAAACCGGCAAATGAGGACAATGAACTTAGAGGTGGTGAGAATTAGGCTGAAGGTGAGCTAATGGTGTATACACGAAGAATGAAGAATAATGAGGGAACTGTGCCTACAATGCCACTTATCCTAGCTAGTTCCTTGTTCCGATCTTCCCCGACTCTTGAGACACATACACCATCCACGTCCTCGTTCTCCGAACACCCCAACTTTAAGGAGAACCTTCCCAACAATGCGGGGCATCGTCCCGATTGCTTTGGGTGGGAACATGAGATTGCTAACTTTGTTTAATATTCTAACATATTACATTTACATTGAATATTTATTGCATCTTTGGACGTTGTCTCTATACTTAAGTGCTGGAAAGTTGCTAAGGAAGATCCCAATTGGAAAGCGTCTATACATGAAGAGCTTAGGGCTCTCGATAAAAATAAAAATAAGAGATAGTACCACTACCAGTGGGGAAAAAGGCAGTTTGGTGTAAGTGGATTTTCACAGTAGATAAAACTCCAAAAGGGACAGTGTAGCGGTATAAGACTCGACTGGTGGCGAAAGATACAATTAGACATATGACATTAAATATGATTAAACATTTGTACTAATAGTAAACATGAATATGGTAAGAACAGTGATTTCTCTTGCAGTGAATGATGGGTGGAGGTTATACCAACTTGATGTGAAGAATGCATTTTCTTATGGCGAGTTTTTGGAGGAGGTATATATGGAGATACAACTAGGATTCAGTACAGTCCAAATAGTAGCAAGGTTTGTAGGCTCAGGAAGCCACTGTATGACTTGAAGTTGTCTCCTTGAGCCTAATTTGATAAGTTTAGAAAGACTATGATGGTAATGTGATATGAGCAGATGAATGCAGACCATACGATGTTCTAACAACATAAATGCCACACCACTATACTTGTTGTGTATGTTGATGAAATCATTGTCACGGGCGATGATGAGGCAGAGATTGCCCTACTATAGGTAAGATTAGGTAATGTATTTGAGGAGGAGGTTCTTGGACTACTCATATATTATCTTGGGATTGAAGTGGTTAGTGGAATTGAGGGGATGATATTGTCGAGGAGAAAGTATACACTAGATCTCCTCACGGAAACATGCATGTTGGAGTGCAAACCTACTGTCTCTCTAATTGATCAGAAGGCCAAGTTAAGTACAAAGGCTGGAGACCGGTTGATTGTGAGAAGTATCGAAGATTGGTGGACCGTCTGATCTATCTGTGTCACACTGACCCGACATCTCTTTTGTAGCGAGTGTGTTTAGTCGCTACATGCATGATCTAAGGAAGGGCCATATGGATGCAATGTATTAGATTCTGAGATACATGATGAGTGTACCAGGGAAGGGGTTGATCTTTAGGAAGAATGGGCATGTAGACATTGAGGGGTTTTTTGTTGCTGACTGGGCAAGTTGTGCAAATGACATAAGATACACCTCAGGATACTGCATGTACGTAGGGGGAAACTTGGTCTCTTGGAAGAGTAAGAAGTAGTCTGTAGTAGCGAGGTCAACAACAGAGGCAGAGTATAGGGCCATTGCTTTAGGAGTTGCCGAGATGATGTATTTAGTGTCTTGTTAGTCGAGCTCAAGGTGGACCAAGGAACTCAAATGAAGTTGTGGTGCAGCTACAAGTCAGCAATCAACATTGCCAACAACCCAAAGCAACACGATAGAACAAAACATGTGGAGATTGGTGTATACTTCATCAAGGAAAAGTTGCCTAACGGGTTATGGGAACTAATTCATGTTGGCACTGGAGAGCAAGTGGCAGATTGCCTCATTAGAGGACTTTATTTCATTAGATTTGTCTAGGTTATGTGACAAGATGGGCTTTGTGGATATCTTTTGCCCATCTTAAAGCGGAGTGTTGAGAATTGGAACTTATTTAGGGTTCTTTTGGTAAAAGAGAATATTGAAGATATGTAGGGGTTTATTTGTAAAATATTGTAATACATGTAATGAATGTGCATATTGGGTTTTGCAAAATTCTTTCTTCTAGGCTCAACCAACTTAACCACACCATGGAGCTTATTATAACTTCATTGTGCACCACATGGCTATTGTTTTGCGCGATATTTTGATGCAATTTGTTAAAAACACTTTCCATAAATTACTATATGTTGTGGGCTCTGAAAATTCACGATCGTTCTGCATTTTATTTTTATTATGATAGAGAGCTTTGGAGAGTCGAATTTTCAAACGGCAGATTGGATTGTAAATAAGACACTACCGAGAGATTTCACCCTTATTTTGTGAGGACATTTTGATATGGGGTTTGGGGGTGCCCATAGGCGCAAGCCCCTATGGTTATTTACCCCTACCGACAACGGGAGAGTACTTTCAATTAAGGCTAGTCATTACGAATTGAGTATTCAATATATAATAGAAGCAGACTTGGGATTTGCGACAAGGAAGTATTGTATAGGAGAGGCATTCGAGTGGAGCTAGGGTAGTGCTTGGAGGGACTTTCTCCATCCGCCTCCATGATTTTGGATAGGAGCAGTGCAGAAGAAGAAGAAAGATGGGGGTTTTGGGTCTTTGTACTGTGATTTCGTTGTTGCCTTCCCAACTAGTGACAAGGAGGGTCCTCGGCCTCTCTATGTGTGCGATAGGTAGAAAGAGGAGAGCAGAAGGAGAAATGACGAGAATTTCGGAGATTTTGTGCGTATCAATCTCATCCTTGCCTTTTCCTCTAGCCCTAATCACAATAATATTCTGAAGGCATGGAGGAAGAAGAAGCAAAAGATAAGAGTTTCAAAGGGCTTTGCACACTGCAATCCCATTGTTGTTTTTTCCATTGGCTGGGTCGTGAAGACATGTAATCAAGGAAAGAGCATTAGACTGTGAGATACTTTTGATTGGAATAGAGTAGAAGAAGGAAGATCAGCCTTCATCTCTATTATGCGAAGTGAAGTTGGGCTTTGCCTGGTATCTCTGGAGCAAAAGGGAGGAACTTAAGAGGTTTCCATACCCCGCACTCCCATCGTTGCTTTTCGTTGCCTCTGTATCGCTCAAACAAGAGAGGAAAATAAGAACTTCAATTCGAACCGGAAGGGTATTTTGACATTGTGAGAGAAGTTTCAATCTATCTGTAATGGTCCTTTCGGGCGAATGAATAGAGTGGGATTAGATAACTGAATATTGAAGCGAGAGTAGTTATTTGGTGACTCAACGGGAGAGATAATTTTTTTTTAGTTTTTACCCCTTTTTATTTTATTTTATTTTATTTTATTTTATTTCATTTTAGTTAATGGTCAACAATGCCTTGCGCGCCTGAAGCATACCATGTTTCTTGTAAACTGATTGATTGTGTGGATCTCAAAAGCTTTATTTGGATGTCACATTGAGATTTCCACTTTGCAGATCTTCGGGAAATGCTAACCAGATGTCGATGGAAAGTATAAATATCATGGTGCATATGCGGGCCGATATCATACAGTCTTATCTTGGTTGATGTCCCCTCTAACTTGTTGTCACTCACTTTGCAAGGAAATTGAGTTTGTCTTCTGCCCTTTGATTTATGTTTTGATTGACTTGTCGAAGTGTTTTTTTTTCCTCAGTACTTTTGAAATTTCAGTTCTTTTTTCCTAGTTTCTACTGTGTCCTAATTTTGTACCTGCAGTCTTAGTTTTTTGCTTTGGCGGAATTGACTTGAATTGTCTCTACGGACTTGTCAATCGAGTGAACATATCTTCGGTCCTAACTTTGTGATTTGACGGACTTGTTGAAGTAATTAACCCGAGTTGCCTCTATAGACTTATCAGGTGAGTGGCCATACGGTCAGTCCTTGCTTTGTGTTTTGGTGAATTGAAGGAATTGACCTTAATTTCCTCCATGGGTTTGTCAGTTGAATAAACATACATTTGGTCCTAGCTTTGTGCTGTAGTGAACTTACTGAAGGAATTAACTTGAATTGCTTTATGGACTTGTTTGGTGAGTAAGCATATATTCAATGCTAGCTCTCTGCTTTAGCAGACTTGCTGAAAGAATTGAACTGAATTGTCTCTATGACTTGTCAAGTGAGTAAGCATACCTTCAATCCTAGCTTTTTGCTTGGTAGGCTTATTGAAGGAATTGACCTGAACTGTCTCTGCGGACTAATAAGGTGAATGAGCATACCTTCAATCCTAGTTTTGTGCTTTAGTGGACTGATTGAAGGATGCATGCCACTGATCTATCATTCGAGCTTTTGTTGAGTCAGTGGCAAGAGATCGTTGGTCCTGTGCTTGATGCTTTATCAAACTTGTCGACATTTGAATTCCCTTAGTTTAGTATGGAGCTTTGAACGAGCTTTTGAGGTAACTTCTTTGGTCCTCTGCTTTATGTTTTTTGGATTTATTGAAGAAGAGAATTTCTTCAATCTGTGCTTTATCTTGATCGGACTTTTTATGAATGAAGATTGGCCCTTTTTTATTTGAACATGCCATCTAGCTCAGCTTGATATTTTCTTGATCGATGATCATTCTTTTGATTTTTCTTGACCTTTTGATTATTCAAAAAAATTTATCTAGTTTGCTTGAACTTATCAAGTTGAATATGCTTGAAACTTGACAGTTTTTGTCATCAAACTAGCAAAACAACGGCTTCATCGCTGTGGCCGTTTTTATGGCTTATTGTGTGAGGAGGCCTGTCAGCGACTCGGCCATATTTGTGTTTGTTGAGTCCAACTTTCAAAACCTGCTTGAGTCTTAGACTTTAGACTACAGGGAGTTTATACTTATTCAACTTAAGCTTGAGCTTATAGACTTGGGAGTCTCCTTTCTTATATCACATGGTCTTAGAACTTGTATAGTTGAGAATGCTTTAGTTTGACTACATAGCTATTCTTTGAGTGTAGATTATCTCTTGGATTTAACTTTAATCCATCAATCTATTGAAAAAGTCGCTTGGATCTAGATCACTTGAACTCGTCAAACTGGATGTATTTCGGAACTAGCCAACTCCCGTCATCCTTACTGTGACCGTTTTTATGGCTTGTTGAGTAAGATGAGCTTGCTCTTTCACTACGATCATTTTAGGGCTTGTTGAGTCGAGCAATCTGTCAGCGACTCAGTCATATTTGGTCTTGTTGAGCCCGACCTTTTTGGCCCACTTGAGCCATAGACATGTGCTGTGGTAGAACTTGCATCTTTCCAACTTAACTTGTTAATGCTTGCAAATCTCGAAGTTTTTTCATTTGACCTCCAAGATCTTGGTTAACAAAAGAGAAAACTCTCATCTTTTAAAATTTCACATATTTTGCTTCTTCACTATGACTGTTTTATGGCTTATTGAGTGAGAAAAATTGTCAGCAACTCGAGTATATTTAGGCTTGTTGAGTCCGACCTTCAAGACCTACTTGTGCTCTGGACTTGAGCTGTAAATGAACTTTTGTTTCTCCAACTTAACCTGTTGAATATCACCAGCTCAAAATTCTCATACTTGACTTCCAGTATTGTGACAAATCTAGGAAATGATCCTCTGACTTTTGAGATTTTCTTGTTGGTAATTTTCTTGAAGGTAGGCTCATTTTTGCTCAAATTGACAGAGTATAACTTTGACACCAATATGGTACAAAATTCATTTGGGAATCTCACATACAATACGATGACATCCATCATGATAAAATATAGAATATATTTAGGGTTCTCGATTTGATGCTTGGTGTCAACCCAAAGAATAGAAGAAAAACATTTTTGGAGATATCGGCCTATTGCTCGATGTCAATCCAAATGAAATAAGTTCCCCCTCTATCATGATAATAAGGGAAAGTTTGGTGCTAGTTGAATATATTTGAGGAGCTCGGCTTAAAGCTTGATGTCCACTCAAATAATAGAAGAAAAAACGTATTTGGAGGTATCGACCTAGTGCTCGATGTCAGTCCAAATGAAGTAAGTGCCCCCCTGTCTTGATGACAAGGGTAAGCCTGACGTTGGCTGAATATATTTGAGGATCTCCGCTTAAAGCTCGATGTCAACTCAAATAAGGATATGTACTCACTTTGTCTTAACAACAAATTAATATCGGATGTCATCTTTGAACTTGGTATAAAGCTTGAGCTAGTTTCTTTTATTTTATACTTCACACTTAATCATACTTGTTGAAGAAGAGACAAATTCCTTCATCCAAAGCTTAATGCTTGTTTAGACCAATTGAAGAAGCTGCTTCCTGCTGCCTTGAGATGTCTCTATAAGCAAGGATCTTTTTCTTTGACTTTTACTTCACTCTTAGATCAGGTGAGAAAACTTGATGAATTTAGATTGCATGATCTTGTTAGGTTGGATAGACTCATGCTTTGTTTGTCATTAGATTGACAAACGAGGCTCTTCACTACAATCTTGATTGGTAGCGAGGAGAAAAGCTAGTAACTCGACCGCATCTCGGGTTGATGAATTTGGCCTCCGTCTGAGTCCCAGTCTTTAGCAGTAAATATTCTTATGCTTTATCGCCGTCAAACTGGCAAATGAGGCTTTTCACTACAACCTTGACTGGTAGTGAAGAGGAAAGCCAGCAAGTTGACCGGATATTTGTTTGATGAGTCTGGCCTCCGTCTAAGTCGTAGACTTGAGCAGAAGAAGAATTTATACTTCTCCAACTTAACTGCTGAAACTTGTAGATTTTCACATATTTACTCATTTGAAATAAGTCTTAGCCAGTTTTGAAGATGAACCTCTAACTTTTAGAATCATCATGTATATCTTATTTGGAACTTCTTTTTGGATTATCAAACATAACACAATTTTATCATTAACAATTTAAACATTCTCTCAGGAATCTTGACATAAAGCACGATGTCACCCGACTTACTTAGGGATATCGACTACAAGTAGGATATCAGTCCGAATAGAGATGGCCTTTGTGCTCGGTGTGATGTCGACCCTTATGGCAAGGGGATCTTCGCCTTGAATTTGATATTTACCCAAAAAGAGATGACCCCTTAGCAAAAAGGAACGACTTGAGTTTACGATGCATCTAGCGATCTCGGCCATGAGCGTGATATCAACCTAGATGATAGACTTTTGGTTTGAAGCTCTATCCCACCTCAAATGATTGTCCCATTGTTTGGCCAAGAGATGATTTCAATACTTGGTAGATATCTTCAGGGAATCTTGGCATTTAGCATGATATTGACCCAAATGATTGAAAATGTCTTCTATCTTGAAAAATAGATTCCACCGATGCTTGGATCTTTTTGGGGATCTTGGCTTAGAGCGCAAGGTCAACCCAAATAAACTAAAGAAAATGACCCTTGTCTTGCAGTGGAGAAACTTCATGATAACTTGAAATGCGTTAATATATTATAACAATGTTTGTGTCTTTTAAGGGATCTCGGCGTGGAGCACGATGTCAAGTTGTCAACCCAAATAACTAGAAAATGCCTCGTCTTGCAGGGAAAAACTTCACGATAACTTGAAAATGCATTCTTCTATCATAAGAGAATTTCCAATGAAGTGTTATATTGGGGTTGGAATAAAGCATATATTCTTCTTTCCCTGGAGGAAAGTTCTATAATAGCTTAGATTAAGGTGCTCTATTTAATGCCTCTTAAATATCGATTACTGATTGTCGATACTAGTCATCGACTATTAAAGTGGTTGAGTTGGTAGACTACTCCATATGTCTTTTCGATGACAGAAAGACATTTCCAGTTAGGTTTAAACTTTTCATCAACTTTAGATTTGATGATCCCTTTGCAAAAATATTATTATGTCAGCTTGAATTTGATACTCCTATCGACAAGGATTAAGGATGCAGCTCTATTTGATTGTTTTGGATCTATTGGAGCGTGAGGAATGACCACTATCACATCCTACTGGATTTAATTTGATGCCCCTCCACCCACAGGGATGATGCTGACATGTGATGGGATCTCTTAGCAAGCTTTCCATGGTGCCAACCATAAAATTTTTCAATGAACTTTCTTCTTAATTCATCTTTGAATGATCTTGTTGTGATAAAGCTCAAGAAAAGTTGTTCTATATCAACCAATAGAGCTATTCCTGTTAACCAATTTTATATTATTCATTTAATTGATTGCGAACAGGAATACTCACTTCTGGGACGAGAGCTTGTTGAGTGATTAATTGAGAAGCAACAATCACTAAGCTCTTGACATTCTTCTTTCACTCTCACAACTTCAGATAAGTTTCTTCTTCAGCAGATCGAGGTCTTATGATGTAGCTTCAAACAAATACAATTATTGTCCTAGCATTAGTGATGAGAATCTTCAAACTATCGAGCTGGATAGTTACAACTGCTTCTTTAGAATCTATTCTTGACAAATTCTATCGATGACAGATCCCCGATAGTGGTAATCAGATGTCATGTCTTTTTCTTTTCTTCAAAATTTCATTTTCTTAATGGAGCTTCAGCCTCCATATTTGCTTACTTTTCTGCCGAGACCTTTTGATGGTGAATCCTTGAACACGAGGTCCATATGTATGCCCCAATGTTCAAAATGCAAAACTTGTTTGGCTTTATACTGAGCCATCATAGCAGATAATTGTCTTTTAACATGCTCTTCACTAACCCTGATCACAACAGGTCTTTCATTCCTCATCATAAGCTATTTCTCCCTAGCAACTCTTAGAACTCTGTAACAGACAATTTCAAGTCTCTACTTCTCAATAGGAGTTCAAGGTTGTCAATTCCGAAAGAATTGCCTTGTTTCACCAGTAGAGCTGTTCTTTTTTATCCATTTTAAATATTAAATTTATTATGCATAGGAAAACTCGCTTTTGGTTGTGGGTCTAGCTGAGAGGGAGGTTGCTCCAACAACAACTATTGGGTGATTCGCTTCATATCTCTTTTCTGTCTCTTGGTCAACTTACCTTAAGATTAGGAAGCATCAACATTGTGTCTACTGAGACCTTTCGATAGAAGATACTTAGACTTAAGATTTCAGTATCATACTCCGATGTTCACATTGTAGAACTTGTTTCTTTATGGGGATATTTGAGTGGTAGATTTCCGTATTGAGATTCACTGGTCATACCTTGATGTTGATAGAATAGATACAACTTTTATGTTCGGACCTTTTGGTGGTTGATTTCTGGGTTGAGATCCATAGGTCATACCCCGATGCTCGCTAGACAAAGATTAGCTTTCCGTTGGGACTTTTCGATGGTAGATTTTTTGAGTGAAATGTAATGTCATGCCTCGATGCTCACCAATTTAGTAGTTGTCCTTTTGCTGGGACAGCTCATAGGCATAATCCCAGATTGAGATTCATAGATCACGCATTGATGATGACTAGACAATTTTATTATTCTATTGGGACCTTTTAACGTAGATTTTTGAATTAAACTAAATTAGAAATGTGCTGATGCTCACTAAATAGAATTTACTCAAGCTTCAAGTGATTGCATTATTTATCTTCTGTCAATTTTAAAGTTGCTATTATAGTGAATAAATTTATGACTAACCAAAGATGGAAAGAGAAACCCTGGGGGATCCGAAAATTCACAATCACTCCCCAGGGAAACTCTCTGTATTTTGTTTTTATTTTGAGAGAGAACTTTGAAGGGTCAAAACTTTAGAAGACAGATTGGATTATATATTAGACACTACTCAGATGTTTCACCCTCATTTTATGAGAGGTTTTTTATCTGGGGTTCGAGATTTCCCATAGATGCAAACCCCAATAATTAATTATCTCTTCCGATAACATAAATGCACTTTCGATTAAGGCTATTCATTAAGAATCGAGTATTCAACATACAACAATAACATACTTGGGATTCACGGCAAGGAGGGAATGCATAGGAGAGGCGTTCGAGTGGAGCTAGGCAGTGCTGGGAGGGGCTTGTAGCGAAGCATGACTTACACATGCTTTCTCCATTTGCCTCCATGATTTTGAATAGGAGCAGTGCAGAAGAAGAAAAAAAAGGGGTTTCGGGTCTCTGTATCGTCGTGATCCCATCGTTGCATTTCCAACTAGCGACTAGTAGTGGTCTCAGCCTCTCTGGGTGTGCGATGGGGAGAAAGAAACGAGCAAAAGGAGAATGACGGGAATCTCAGAGGCTTTGTGCGCATTGATCTTATCCTTGCCTTTCCCGCTAGCCTTAATCGCAACAGTATTCTAAAGGCATGGAGAAATAAGAAGCGAAAGACAAGTTTCAAAGATCTTTGCACACTATGATCCTGCTGTTGCTTTTCCGATTGGCTGGGTCGTTAAGACATGCAATCATGGAAAAAGCATTAGACTGTGAGGTACTTTGGATTGGAATAGCGTGGAAGGAGAAAGATTAGCCTTTTCTCTGTTGTGTGAAGTGAAGTAGGGCTTCGCCTAGTATCTCTAGAGAAAAAGGGAGGAATCTCAGAGGTTTCTATGTGCTGCACTCCCGTCATTGCTTTGCCTCTATATAGCTCGACAGAAGAGGAAGATAAGAACTTCAGTTCAAACCCTAGGGGATTTTGAACTCGTGAGAGAAGTTTTGGGCCTCTCTGTGGGAAAATTATTCGGTCCTGAGCCCGGACGCAGAGCTACGTCCGGACTCCAATTAAATAACGACACATGTCATGTGTCGGCCCCACCTCTTAAAAAAAAATAAAAACAACGAATTTAATCAACCGGGTCGGTCCGATTTTATTGGAATATTCTCTGGTTTTATTATGGTAGTATTTCAGTATTATTGCAAGTAGGCCGCGATTGTATCAGAATATTCCGTGGCATTAAGCACTATTAGAAGATTCTTTTGTTATATTGAGGTATTATTATAATATTATTTCAGATGCAAATAAAGTCGCGGTTGTATTAGAATATTTCGTGGTGTTATTAGAATATTCCACAGTTTTCTTGGGGTAGTTTTCCAGAATTATTTCGAATAGAGTAAATAACGCCGTGGATGTATTCAAATATTCTGCTGCTTTATTGTAATATTCTTCAGTTTTATTATGGTAGTATTCCAGTATTATTTCAGCAGAGTAAATAATTTTTTGAAATTATTTACTCTATCTGCAATAATACTGGAATACTGCCATAATAAAACCAGAAAATATTCAAATAAAACCGCGACTTTATTTTCGTTGAAAAAGTTGGATCGGGTCGGCCGCGTGATTAAATTCACTTTTTTTTGTTTTGAGGGTGGGGCCGACGCATGACATGCGTCGTTATTTAATTGGAGTCTAGACACGGAACCAATAAGTTTCCCTCTCTGTGACGGTCCACCAAGGCCAATGAATAGGTGGGATTTGATAACTGGATATTGAAGCGAGAGTAGTTATTTGATGACTTGGCGGGAGAGATAATTTTTTTTAATTATTACCCCTTGTTCTCTTTTCTTGTTTTATTTTTTTTTATTTTGTTTTATTTCATTTTATTTAAGGTTCAACAGCTGAACCCTAAACCCTAAAAAATGTCATTTAACTTTTATATGTGCTTTTTGTTGAATGAAAATCGAGTTCATCCTTGTATTTAAGCCCAGACTTACAATCATTCTTTCATGCCTTCAAAAGTAGGACTTCTTCCCATTGTATGCCCACATTTGAAGTACAATGAAGAACATGTTAGATAATAGAGCAGTGTAGAAAGTAAAGCTTAACCAAACCATGGAGCTTATTATGACTTTCAGTATGCACCATCTGCACTCAATTTTCTTGTCTGAAGGCATTTTTTAAAGGAACAAAAACAGTGTAATCTCAAATATCGAATGAAACCCAAGATTATTTTCATTATGCTAACTGCATACAAGGCTTCTGTTATTTCGTTTTAAATATTGTGGAAAATCAGAGAAGAAGAAAAATAATTATGTATTTTCTTACTTTGAATTTGGAATACAAGTTGTTATATAGAGGAGATTACAATGAATAAAAAGGAAACTAGCTACCTAATTCCCTTGATTAAGGGATTACAATTTAATACAAATTAATACAAATTAATACAAATTGATTCTTGATTTATTCTCCCAATCTATTTACAGGATAAATCTGGAAACTTCAACACTCCCCCTCAAGCTGAGGAATAGATGTCTTCCATTCCTAGCTTGGATACAATATCGTGGAAACTTGAACTGTTCAAACCTTTCGTTGAACATCTGCCGATTGTTTCTCCGATCGAACATAAGACATACATACTAACCCTTCCTCCAGCTTTCTTCGATGAAATGTCTATCAATTTCGATATGCTTTGTCCTATCGTGTCGTATAGGTTATGAGCTATATTAATAGCCGACTTATTGTCACAAGAGAGCTTCATAGGACCCTCCCGTCGACTCTTAAATCATCCAAAATAATTTTCAACTACAGTAATTCACATAATCCTCGAGCAATAGCCCCGAATTCGATTCGCGGATGACCTCGCAACTACATTCCGCTTCGCTCTTCCATGTCACTAGGTCGCTTCCAAGAAAAGCATAATATCCCGTAGTAGATCTCCTATCCACTAGTGAGCCAACGATAGCCAGGCTCGGTGTAGGCTTCCGCAGTAAGAGCGTCATTCCTTTCGAACAAGATTCCTTTCCCGGATTGCCTTTCAAGTAACGTAGTACCCCGTAAGTTCGCCCGAAGATGAGGTTCTCTCGGATCATGCATGAATCGATCGATCAAACTTACGTAACGTGCTATGTCCTGGTCGAGTGCGAGCAAGCGTATATGAGTCCGCCAACCGACCTCCGGTACATTCTTTCGTCCACACTCGGTTCTTCTTTAGCTTCTCCCAACTTATAGTTTGGATCTATTGGAGTAGAGATCGACTTACACCCAGCTTTCCCTGTTTCTGCCAATAAATCAATCACGTACTTTTGCTGAGATATGAAGATCCCCGTGTGGAATATGCCACTTCAATACCTAGTAAGTATTTCAATTTCCCGCTGCCTTTGTTTCAAACTCTTTACTAGTCTCGACGCTAATTCATGTTTCTCTTTTTCATCATTTCCAAGAATCTATGATGTCTTCCACATGGACCAAAAGCGTGACTACTCCCCGCAAATTGAATGTTTAATGAAAAGAGATGCGTCACCTCGTTTGTTTATACCTGCATTCCTTCATGACCTTTGAAAATCGCCAAACCAAGCTCTGTGAGATTGTTTTAATCCATAAAGTGCCTTTTTCAACTAGACACCTTGTTACTCGTGTCCCTTCAAATCCTGTGGGATGTTCATGTAAATTTCCTCATTTAGATCACTCATGGAGGAATGCATTCTTAACATCATACTCGTAATAGCTTGCCATTCAAGTGAGCAACCAATGATAATGGGATTCTCACGAATGTTCATCTTTGCTACTGGAGCGAAGATTTCCGATAATCCACCCCGTAAGTTCGAGTGTATCCTTTCGCTACTAACCTCGCTTTATATCTTTCAAGTGATCCATCACCTTAGTACTTCAATGTAAAAATCCACTTGCAATCAACAATGTTCTTTCCTTTTAGCTTATCAACGATCTCCCACGTTTTATTCTTTTCTAATGCACCCATTTCCTCTCTCATAACGATCCCTTCATTCCCTTTTGACAATGCCTCGTACACATTTTTTGGGATGGCAATGGTGTTCAAACTCACAATGAACCTTTTTTGAGCGAGTGATAAGCGCTTAAGAGAGACATAGTGAGATAGTGGATAAAGAGGTTCGATCTTACTATGATTTCATTTCCGAACTTGGATCGGATTCTCGG
Organism: Papilionanthe hookeriana x Papilionanthe teres; assembly: GCA_022702705.1. Lineage (NCBI taxonomy): Eukaryota > Viridiplantae > Streptophyta > Magnoliopsida > Asparagales > Orchidaceae > Papilionanthe > Papilionanthe hookeriana x Papilionanthe teres. The sequence continues at coordinate 9,806,942 of CM040430.1, read as the reverse complement.
AATTGTGTCGGTTCAGGAACGGTCTTTCTCCTCGAATACACCCGAGAAAATCTTGGAAATAGTGAGTGATAGGATCGGGTGACTTAGATGTGATTGGTTCGAAGACTCGTGTTCGAATTGAACACGAGGAGAGTTTGGCTCGGGATTCCGGTTCAATAACACGGCCGAGCACATGCGAAGGTCAAGGCTTTGTAGTGGTTCAAAAGACTCACAAGTACTATCTTCCATCATCGAAATCTCCCCCGAAGAGAGGACTTGGAGAAAAAGGTTTATTTTCCGTGAAAGCGACATCTACGTATATGTAAAATTTTCTCAGTAGAGGTTGTAATACTCGTATCCCTTTTGAGTGGATGAGTAACCGAGGAAAACACATTTGATGGCTCTCAGGGTCTAACTTCCTCTATGTTGTTTGTGGACTACGAACAAAGGCAAGACACCCAAATACCCTAGTGTGAGGCCATTTGAGGTTTCAAGTGAGGGTAGAGCTATTAAGGACTTCTATGAGGCTTTTGCTTTCTAACACACGTGAGGAAGTCTATTTATCATATATGCGGCAGTAAGAATGCACTTCTCCCAATAGGATTTAGAAACATTCCTCGAAATAGTAAGGCTCGGGTGGTGTCGAGTAAATGCCCATTCTTTCTTTCAACTACCCCATTTTTTTGGGTGTCTCCACACAGGATGACTCATGGATAATCCCCGTGATTGAAAGTAAGCGTGATAAAATCCGATCGAAGTAGTCTCTAAGCATTGTCCGTCCTAAAACTTTTTATTTTGACCCCAAATCGATTTTCGAACTATCGAATGAAAATTAGGTATAAGAGTGCTAACATCGCATTTTTGTTTAAGAATGAAGAGCCATGTAACCCAGGTGCAATCATCAATTAAGGATACAAACCGAGCCCCAGAAATGTTAAGTATAGTGGAAGGTCCCCATATGTCACTATGAATCAAATGAAAAGGATGAGAACTTCTTTTATTGTTAATAGAAAAAGATACACGATTATGTTTAGCGAATTCACAAATGTCACAATGAAATTCAGAAATATCCAATCCTTGGAATAAGTGATGGAACATTATATTTAAAACCCTAAAATAAGGATGACCAAGGCGCAAGTGATATAGCCAAATGACATCTTTGTTTGAGTGAACTTAGGAAAGATGACGACAAATTTTTCCTAGTTTTCTGTGATGGTTCAAGATGTTAAAGACCGTTCATTTCCTTAGCAAGTCCAATCCTCCTCCCCCGAGTCCTGGTTCTGAAAAACGCAATAAGAAGAGTAAAAAACAACATAGCATTTGAGATCATGAGTCAACTTTTGAATTGGATACAAGGTTTGTTGACAGCTTAGGTACATGGAGAACGTTTTAAGGATAAGGCTAGTGCGATATGTATATCTCCAATCCTCGCAACAAGAAGTTAAAGAACCATCGTCACGACAATTTTCCCGTTACTTGGACATGAGGTATGTGGATTGGAAGAGTTGAGATGTGGGGGTCATATGGTCTGTAGCACCAGAGTCTATGATCCAGGAATTTGGATCATAGAATTTGTCTAAGACATTCATGCAAACAGGTTTACCTGAAAGAGCCATCGAACCTGGTCCTGAAAGAGTCATTGAACTGCGTACCAGAAGGTTTCTCAAGAGAACCCAACAGGCTCCTCAACTTCTCAATTTCTTCACTATTGAACATTAACATGTGTGGAGAAGAGAAATCACAACAATTAAGGTTGTTCCTGTTTCTGGATTGCGTGGTTAAGAGACGCAGGCCTGCTTCTGGACGACGCAGATCGCAGGAGATCGCACAGCTTCTGGACGGCAACAATGAAGGCTGCTCTGCTGAGAGCGGCGGGAGAGGCCGGATAGCGGAGGCGTGCAACGAACTCTGGAGTCGCGGCAGGAGTCGACGCGAGACAGCCTTCGCGGCGGAGATTCGCGAAGCGGCGAAGAGATGCCGACAAATTCCCCCTTATATATAGATGTCACGGGTGATCAAACTTCAAAGTATCCTCGCGCAAGATCAAGCCACTCTTCTCTCCACCTCTTGCTGTCGATTCACTAACCACAGCAGTTGCGATCGCGAGAGCGAAGATGCCGAAAAAGATGGGAACGAATACGAAGGCGGAAGCAGCCCGTGCTCGGAAGGGCGCAGCGGAGGCGGAGAAGAAGGAGAACGAGACCCGTGAAAAGGAAGAACACCACTGGATCGAGGCAGAGGGGCCGAAATCCCGCGCCACCAAGAAACGCGAGGGGCCGCTCGACGCGCTGAGAATCGCAAGCTCGCCGAACAGGGGCTCCTCGATCCAGAGAAAGCCAGTCGTAAGCCCGACCCTAAGGCGAATCGCGTCGCTGTACCCGTACCGAAGGTTACTGAGGCCGAATTATCTCGTCGTCGAGAGGAGCGCTTGTGCCTTCAGCGTGAGGCCGAGGCTGCTAAGAAACTCCAGGCTGGACTGCAGACAAGGAAGAGTACGAGCGGATGGGGCTTGTGAGCAACACCTAACAGGTCGTGGAAGCGGAAGGTTTGCGACGCAAAAGCCTTCGGCTTAGCGTCGAGAAGAGATACACAGCAATGAAGGCTGTTTCAAGAAGAATGAGAAACCCTAGAATCAAATTCCTAGGGCTCTGATACCATGTGGAAAATCAGAGAAGAAGAAAAATAATTCTGTATTTTCTTACTTTGAATTGGGAATACAAGTTGTTATATAGAGGAGATTACAATGAATAAAAAGGAAACTAGCTAACTAATTCCCTTGATTTAAGGGATTACAATTTAATACAAATTAATACAAATTAATACAAATTGATTCTTGATTTATTCTCCCAATCTATTTACAGGATAAATCTGGAAACTTCAACAAATATTAATGTTATTTTAAATAATTTTATTAAAATTAAGGCAATGAAGATTAATTATTTTTAAATATTCTTTAAATCATGCATGAATGCATGCTAATAATTTTCACGATATTAAAACTAATGAATTATTTAGATTTTGCATTTGAAGGTGATAATATCTCTTTTAGTTTGAAGGAGAATGGCAATTCAAATATGAGATAAGTTTATATGTAGATGCGTATCTGTGGGTGGCTGGTTGGAGTGGAAAATATCTTTGTAAACAAGCATTCTGAGGGATGACACGAAGTAATTGGGATCTAGCAGCTGCTGCTGTCCTAAATGGTGGCACGATTTCATATCCACTTTACATAAATTTCATTTGGTAAGGTTTGAAATTGTGTTAATCAAATTTTCCTTTTTTCCATTCTCATGTTTTAATTGGCTCCACTCTTTTTTTGTTGGATGACTAGCTCTCATTATTTTCATCGAGCATTAATATATGGAAAGGGGCATATAGAGTAACATCATGTTGTTATTTTCTAGTTTATTTATCTAGTACTTTTTTCTTTGTTGTTTGCTTCTGTTAAATCTAAATGGTGATGACTCATTTTCTTTCTAGTCAGTTTACGTTTTATATGTTTCCCTCACCCAGATGCAAGTTGTGCTCTACTTACATTAATTGTATGGAGCCTGCAAATATGAATCATATATTTTCTAGGCCTTGTTACAAGTGTTCATGTACAGGCGGATGTAAAACGAAGTGTAGAAGATGGGGAGAAACGATTTAATCAACTTTCCATTGAGGAAAGGGGTAAATTTGATGAGGAGACACTTGTAAATGTGAACAATATCAAGAGGCAAAGAACAGCAAGCTATAGTTCCAGGCCTTTCAGTAACGAGTACATTGTGGTAAGTTGATTTATTCTAGATATTGCTTGTCACTTTTTTTTTGCATCACCTTATCAACTAAAGTCAAAATTTTGTTGAACTAGAATTTTTTATTAGAAATCTTTTGAATAGGATGTTATATGATATAGGTTTCTCTAATATAAATCTAGGATGAGATGCACATTTTCAGCCACACAAGTTAATTTTAGAAATTATAATCTTTAAATTGAAACAACTAATTATTCTTTAAATTCAAAATAAAACCTATGTGAATTTCACGGGGATGATAACTTCATAGTTCTTTATTAGAATTCTCACATGCAAATTTTGGATCATAAAAAGAATCATACATTGTTTTGTAACTCCCACCGCAATTGAAAATATTAGATTGTATTAGATTTTAAAATAATTAACTATGCAAGTAGACCTTAATTAGATGATGTAAACAATTCAAAGGAAAAAAAAAAGACTTGGAAAATTTGTTGTGTCCAATTATTTTAATCTATAAAGAATTACAAATAACCAGCATTTAACGAAAGGGAAAATAATATGTCATCAAAAGTGCAATATTAATGAAATTTAATTTTTTAAATGCCTGAGATACCACTATTTATAATAAAAAATCCTCTTAATTTATGATATTAGACGCTATGGTCAATAGGATTGCCTGAAAGGATAAGAGTTATTGAAAAACCACAAAAATAGTAATCACAAAAAAAAAAAAAAAACATCCATGAAATCGGAGAGAAATCCTGTAACTAAGAATTATGAGAAAGTCACAAACTAGCTACAATATCCAAAATTTCCTAGCAGAAGGTTATGGTGAAAAATAGACTTTTAAATCATACCTGGTGCAAAGGGAGTCACCGGCTGCTTCATGAACACAAGTCTCAAGCTAATATGGAGTGGATATCAAATCACTTTGTTAACAAGGAATCAAGCTAAAACCAATGCACCTATAACAGTCAAAAAGACATAACAGCATGGGCTTGAACAAAATCAAAACCAACACAATAAACTAAATTGTGCTAGTGGAAAGATTTAGGATATTAGTTAACCTGTCATATAGATAAAAGCTAATTTGAAATTCAATAAACTACTAAACTCATTTAAGTAAAAAACTAAAAATTTTAAGTGTGCATCAAATTAGTTTTGGTTGAATAAAGTTTGATTTGATGAATCATATTCATCAAGTAAATTCAGGTATCGCTTTTTTGTTTTTTTGCTTTATAATCCATAAATCACATCTACCAGAATGTCATGCAACTGCAAAACGTACTTTTGGTATTAATATTGCTACTTTAGTTGTGGGTGTAACTTCATCATCTTATGTCCACTTCCGACATAAGATGCACACGAGTGTGAGAAAGTGCAGGATGTGAGTTCCAGAGGAGGATGTGAAGAGAGAGATGAATCCAAGACATTAGCGACTGGCTCATAGTATAAAGTAAAATGAAACAGCTTTAAAAACACGAAGAACATACATTGCTTAACTTTATATGGCCATGCTTTTCTAGTAGTTAATTGTTTAAAAGATCTTCTAGTAGGGATGAGAATTTATATATGCCATTCTCTTGCATCTAATTTGAATTTCTGATCCCCTATTCTCATAAATAATTGACTTGTATTTGTTATAATTAATAACTAAAATTTTGTTAATATTTTTTTTCTTTTGCATATTATGCATATACTATGCTAATATTATGCTAATTTACTAGGCCTAGACTAAATAATAATAAGTCAACAAGTTCTTTATGTTCTCTAGGTTAAAATGTTATGTCTATTTCAGATGAACACATTCCTATACATCTATTTACAGAGGAATTATGCAAAATTAGCTAAACGCATTAAGAAATTGCAACTAGATGTATTTGCCACAATCAAACATTGAGACATCATTCAAAACTTTAATTAACTACTTCTAATTGCCTAACAAATTATTGGTGATATGCTGTTGAAAATTTTAATCGAGTTTTCTGCTTTTTTCATTAAGATTCTAAAAAATAACTCATGAATATGATACATTTATCACAATAGTTTAGGTAGGCACTGCAATTTAACAGTACTTCATTGAAATATAATTGGGTTTTGTGTGCACATAAGTAGTTTTATTACCTTGAATAAAATAAGCTATTTTAAAAAATTAATCCACTCTAGCCAAGTTGGACTTCTGTTTCCTAAAAGTTGAGTGGTATTCCTAGCATAAAGTCCATGATCTCATCTAAGGCTTATAAGGAATAGTTAAAGGTGTGTATAATCTGATATTAAATTTGTTTCTTCCTTCAGCAGTTTGATGAATACTGTATCTTGAAACTATTCATGCAGCATCTATTTTTAAACTTGCCTAATAGTTTTTATTCTCATTCATAGTTATTGGTTTGTCAAAATTGAAATGTCTAGCATTGTTCCAACTTGCAATTCTAGAATAGAAAAGTCTTTTAAAGGTGATTCCTGAATGCATGGATAAATTCCTTTAAAAATAGCTATATTTAATTATAAATTATTTATTATTCCCAAGTGACTCTTTTGTTTAAGTCATAATATGGTTTATTGAAGTCCTGAAGTGTGACATATTGATGCAGTGCAAGCTTATCATTGTTCTTCATGTGTTACATCTAATTTTAATATTAGTTGCTTTAAGTGCTAGTTGTTCTTTAGGATTTATTTGACATTTTTATATTTGTTTAAGGTGTCATTTTAAAATGTTAAATTTTTATGAACAGGTCTAGTGTCTTGTAATTCAATTACAGTTCATGATGGTACACAAATCATTTCTTATTGATTCCTTTTTAGGGATTTATTCTGCTTTTTAGTCAGTTATTTTCCTATTTTCTTTTCCCTTATTTATGCATCCCTTCCTCCGAGGATCGTTTCTATGAGCTTCTCAATTTTTGTTTATTTCCTATTACTATAGACAATACTTGCACTTATGTGTAAATGGAAAATAAAGCCAATTTGATACTAACACGAGTACTTGAACCAAACCAATGCAAATGTTTGAAACATATAGAGAAGGTAACCCTTCTCCTAGGGATCATCATAGATATAATAAAAATGAAAACTAAGACTAACATTCAAAAAATTTGTTAAAATAAAAACATTGTTTGATTTTTAAATTGTTCATCTCAAAGTACATATTATATATGATGCGGAACTTTCCTAGCTGAACCGGGCACTACCCCTTGAGGCTATACTGGTTCAACTAAGAGGGAAATAGGGTCGACGGACCCTAGAAAATAAGGTTGCCGCCCAAATAGGAGGGGGTCCCAACTCTCCTAACTATCTAGTAGTATTTTTGTGTGTTTTATGTGTTTAGAGTGTAGTTTTGATTTAGTTTCCTGTCAGACGTCCAAATTTTCTCTTCTATGGCTGCATTTTAAGGTGAGAAGGTGCTCCGGATATAACTCATTTTGAGGTAATGTTTATTTACCCTTCTCTGTTTTCTCAACCTTCATCCCAGCCGCCTGACCCCCTTCAGCCCCTGCTGGAATTGTTCTGCCGACAGTGCTGCTGCTGTCCAGCCATTGCCTATCCCTTCCAACAATCGATTTCTTGTTGTCGCCCCTTTCCAGCCACGTTCCACCTACCACCACATACCACAACCTTGCTGCCATGCACTTTATAGCTACCCACCGCCTCCCCTGCTGCTGGCACCTCTCCTCTGGTTGCCTCTCGACCATCCAACCATCCATATTATTCCTCCTCCAACCGCAGAACCACCACGTTCAACCCATGCCCTATTTTGGTGTTTCTGTTGTTTGTTTTTTATTATTTCCTATTTCGGCGTGTGTTTGTTGGAACCCCTATTTGCTTTCCGTAATAAAAGTTATGTATGTATGTATGTGTGCGTGTGTATCTGTCTGTTGTGTTTGTGATTGTTTGTGTGTGTGTGTGCAAGTATGTATGTATATATGTATGTGTGTGTGTCTGTAAAGAGAGAGAGAAAGAGAGGATGATAGCATCATTTTTTCTTACCGAAGTGTTAGTTTTCGGCAGTTCATGGCCATACTGATAAAAAATCTGTTTGTAATGTTTGAAACCGGTTAATTTTCCTTGAAACTAATTAGAAGGGCTCAGTTTTGGATTGGGAACTCGACAATATCTATCAAAAATGAGTGAAACATAGTGATTTAGTTTGACTTATTCAAAACAATCAAAACCGTGAGAAGCCCCTCTTGATTAGTGATTAGAACCAGGAAGACAGGGTAGCCTTAAGTGTCTTGATTAAGAAGAGTTGCTAGGGGCTTGTTGAAAATCATTGCACACGATGCAAGTACACATATTGTCAGCATGTACATGATTGTAAAAAGTATATTGAAATTATAGGTATGATAAGAATACTATTTTTAGTGATTTAGGTTATCATTCAATGATTTGGAAATTTTTTTAGAGTCCCAAGAAAACAAGAATATCCATCCCACTCTGTTCATTATAGTATTCAATAGTTTTTTTTATACATTTTACTTCTCGTCAGTTATATACCCATTTGAATTGTGATTATTCTATTTTACTTTGTTCCCATTTCTAGATAACCATCCTTGTGGCTGCTGAGGGAGTCCACAAGCTACCTGTCATCAACAGTAGTGCAGATTTAGTGGCGGCTTTACAGAAGTTGGGCTCAATTCCTGTCAACAAAACTATGGTATAACATTAACAAAGCATATTAACATTATGTCCATTGTTAAACACTTTTCTTGTTTTGGTGAATAAGGACTTAATTTTGAGACTGTAAATATGGATTACATGTTTGCCTGCTTTGCATTCAAAAGAAACCTTTAAAATCATAGCATACATTTTTCAATCTTTTGAAATTTTGATATTGCTATAGTTTATTTTAAAACTCTTGTATCATTATGTTTCATAAGAAAAAATAGTACTAATGGCTGGGTTCCATGAAACTTTGACATTTATATGAAGCTAAAGTTTTCCTTATTCACAAAATAAAAGAATATTTTTTTTCAAAGTTCTAAAATTTAAATTCTTTTTTAAAAAAGTCTTAACTATAGGGATTTGTATACAATCATACATTTGATTTTGACATCATTGAAACTGCAGGCAGTGGAGGTTTTGTGGACACCACAGAATGAAGACGACACGCTATCAGAGCGCGAACTCCTGGAAGACTACCCCCTTCTGAGGCCTTTGTAAGTAAGCAATGAAATCTTCTGTACAGATGCAGCAGAAAATTCTCAAACATTATATACATATATTGTGAAAGTGGCTGCAGTCAAAGTTTAAGGTACAAATAAGTTCTCAATTTCACTCTTATCTGCTCTACTATTTACATGTAAGTAACTTTTGCGAGACCATATGTCCATTTGAGAAAAAAGCAGATACAACTGGAGTGCTTTTCTTGCCTGTAATTTCTGTAAATTATGCTTCTTTTATTTCCCAAGTAACCTGCAAACTAATTTAGATATTTCTAGGTGATTATGTATGTGAATCTTCATATTAGGGAACTAATTTAATAAAGGAATTTTCATATTTTTATTCTTCTTTCTTGTGAACCCTTCAATAGAAGCATGCCCTTGATTTCCTGGACTGTTAGAACCAAAAGTTCTTACCTTTAAAGAACACTAATCTTAATTACGGCATTTACAAACATACAACACAATTCTTATGTATTTACATATCTAACACCTAAAAATTCATATTTACGTGCATATCACTCAAATCTTTGACACCACATAAAAATTACCACCGTCCTTACCCTTTTAAAAGTGAAATATACATTTTCATTTATGAACTTATGACTCGGAAAAAATATCCCATCCGGAGTCCGGACGTAGAGATGCGTCCGGACTCCCGATCCCAGCCTCAGATTGTGTATGGAAGTTGGTCCCACTGCTTTTTTTTTTCTCTTTTTTTTAAAAAATAGCAGATCTGCGGCTGGGATCAGTTGCGTCTGGACTCCAGATCAATATTTATTCTATGACTCGAGATGTTGTACCTTTTAAAAGTCTGTATGTAATTATCCCTTTTTCAAAGGGTTGAAATATTTTTTAATGGACGCACCGTGGAAGGTCTTTAATCACAAATTGCGACTTTAGTGCTCTCCTAATCATCAGCCTTTTTTAAATCCACATAGGAGAGATGTGTTTGGATGGCCTTTGCATTCATTAAAATGAAGGCCTTTTTCACGTTTCGAACTTTCTACACAGAGGAAAAAAATTGCATGTGTAAACCGTACTCAGGAGCTGCGTGCGGAATGGGGTACACGGAGGTTACAATCGGGTTACAAACGAGTTACAAGCGAGCCGTGTAACTCACTAGTAACTCCGCACGCTTCTATTTTACAAGCGTTACAATATGAGCGCGTGCATGATTACTGAGTGAGTTATATGGAGAGTACAAATGGTTACAACTCGCTCAGTAACCCGATCGTAACCCGATCTGTAACTCGATCGTAACTTCCGTGTATCCCCATCGTGCGCTCTTATTTCATCTAGATTGTAGGCTACTAAAGCGTTACAATATAAGCGCGCTATGCTACAATTGAAGTTACATGGAGGGTACAAATGGGTTACAGCTCGCTTGTAACCCGATTGTAACCCGATTGTAACCTCCGTATACCCTATTCCGCACGCAGCTCCTGCGTACGGTTTACGTACGCAATTTTTTTCCCTACACAGAGGTCTTTTTAATTGATGGGCCGTTCACACGTTTTTCCAACTTAAAAAAGGAAATCACAATTTTATTCCTCACATGATCGTATGTGCAAAACCAAACTGGATAATTAGCTTTACAGCCTGCTTCTGCTTTAAATTCTACAATGTTCTAAATTTCTAGTATGATATTTATGTTATTTTTTTGTTTAGAAAATTATGTGATGATAATTGATTTTTTTGTATATTATTTAAAGAAAAAATTTCATCATATAGGTAGAAAAGTCTTGGAGTTGAGACAGATAAGTGAAATTCATTTAATATGATTTTCTCCATTACATATAATGTTATGCTGTGGTCATGTAAATAGACAAAAGGGTGAAAAGGTAAAATATGACTCTATTATATAATGTTTTTAATAATAAATAACATCCAAAATCCCTAAGGCTGGTCAGGGGACAGAAGGTGCGAAAGAGGAGCAGTCTATAGAGCTCAGGCGAGATCAACTCCTTCAATTGACCAAAGGCATCAACACGCCTCTCACTATAACCCAATCAAAGGGAAAAGTTCAGTATCCCCAATCATCTCACAAACGTCCTTCGGGGCCGTATAGGGAGGGCCAACAATCAATAATGACTAGGTCCAGGGACATTCTAGAGGATTCTCTCATCAAAGTATAAGCTATCTATTTGATTATAGTGATTCACCCTCTACCTTATAACCTAGCCATCCATGCCGATCAGAGCTCCTCATCCATGGATCAGGAGTCAACATTCGGAGCAGGTTAGTCGGTTGGCGATGCCGAGCCGACCGAAAGTCAATCTAGGCTTGATCGACAACATTAATCCAACATAGCCGACCAAATGGTTCTCACTGAACCGTAGGGTTATATCTGTAAAATACCCAAAATCTCCTATAACGTATTGTATTTCTCATCCATAAATAGGGGATCATTTTCTCAGAAAAAATCTATTTTTTGGGTGTCATTTAGGAACGGATTCAGATTCAACCTAAGTCGAATCCAATAAATGCTCAGCTTCATTGCGACCCTGCTTCCGTTATGTTTGAGTGCTTCTCGACCTCACTTTCATTAATCCCACATGAAACATATATATTAGAAGTACATGTGTGTGTGTGTGTGTGTGTGCGCGCGCGTGTGTGCAAGCGCCCGCGTGCGCGTGTGCGCACACCGCCAACCTGGCCCTGTTGGTAGAGCAGCCTCTTTGAAGGTTGTAAGTCTCCTCAGGTCACGGGTTCGAATCACCCTCTAGCGATTTGTCAGTAGTAAGGACGGTCCTTGAATAGTTAGGCATATGAGGGTGATTAGGGGCTCGTATAATAACATCCGACCATCTTTATATATATATATATATATATATATATATATATATATATATATATTTAAAACTACCAATAATATTTTAAATGTTTGTACCCTTAAATCATAATATATAAATGCTAATTTTTTATTAAAAATGAATTTTATGCTTTATTAACACAATATCTTTATGTCCCGAGAGCCTTTTTTTTATTATTAACTTAAATAAAATTTAGCATTTTATTTAAAAAAATTCATATTAATCAAATAAAGTTATGAATATTTATTTACAAAAATTAGAAATTCTTATTTAAAAATAATTTTATGAACATTGAAGTTTTGGATTTCTAGTATATGGAGACTTTAGTTAACAAAATTGCAATTAAGTGTTAATTTAAATTTAACACATTTTAAGAATAAAAATATTTAAAATTTATTATTTGTTAATTTAAATACAATGATGTATTTAAATAAATAAATTTTAAATTATTTTTGAGGTATGTTGAAAAAAATATTACGTCCAGATGGCAAACCGTCAGATGCCACGTCGTCCGGTGCCAACGTATATGGCGACGTGAGGCTCGACGATTGGCAGTCCGAACATGACTTAAACCCTAAACCCTAATCCCTAAACGCTAAACGCTAACCTCATGCGCTTGATGTGTACGGAATACCTGATCAATTTGCTTCATTTTGAGGAAGTATGTTATCAAAGCTAGGGCTGTCAAAAAACTTAGTTGTTCGCGAACAGTTTGTGTTCAGTTCGCCAGGAAGTTCATGTTCGATTTGTTCGATAAGCAAACGAGAAGAAAGCGAACAATTTTTTTTCGTTCGGTTTGTTAAACGAAGCAAACACGAACAGTGATGTATTCAAACATTTCGAACACAAACACTAGCTATGTTCGTTCGTGTTCGGTTCGTTTACATGACTAACTTTTGTAAATAAAAAATTACAGAAAATGGGACTCGGCTTAGCTTCTAGATATCAATATTATATTGAATGCGAAATAATTAAACATCTAATTAGTAATGACCAATTCATTAATAAGTACCGAAAAAAATAAAAATATTACGGTGGGACCCACCGTGGTCGGGTCAACTTTTGACAACCCGAGAGGCAGCTCATAAGCCGTGTTGACCAATCTGCATGACTTTTCATAATCTTTTTTTGATTAATTATATTTATGATATTTTTTTTACTACTTGAAATATCTTTTTTGGAAATTTTCATCCATGCCACACAATTTTTATATATTTACATATACAAATAGGGGAAATTATTGCATACGGAGCACGATGGAGGGGGTATTAGTTATTAAGGTATTTACAGGGTATTGATTATTGGGTATTGATAGGTTATTACAAGAAGATCTTGGATGAAGTATCGAGGAAGCTGCCATGGATCGCGTACGTGCTCCGTATGCAATAATTGGGTGAGCATTTGGCTAGCTCGGATGAATCGATTTTAAAATTGGTCAAAGCGATTATAATAAATAAAAATCGAGTCGAAGTTTAATTTAGTTTAAACGATTACGCTATGAACAAACGGAAATTTAATTATTTATTAGACTTACATATTATCTACTTAATATAGATTTAATTTCATTAATTTTATATTTATTTCAATCAAATATATCATATAATAAAAAATTTTGATTTTGTTTTTTGTTTAGTTGACTTGAGATTAAAATATAATAAATATTTTTGATAAATTATTTATTTTTTTGGCTGTTCAGTTACATAAATATTAAAATCAGACCGAAAAATGAAAAAAAAATGAATATTAAAATATTAAAAACTAAAAATCAAAATTAAAATTTGAAACCGAACTGAACCAACCAAAATTAATCGGTTCGGATCGGTCCGGTTCGATTGTTCGAGTTTGACTAGATAATGTACATCTTTATATCTAAAAAATTAAAATTTGATATTTATATATATTAATATTTTAATGTTGTAATCCTATATATAAAAATATAGAACTTTCATTTAAATATTAGTAATAGTGATTTTGGATGAGATATTTAAGATTTAAATATTATATATAAAAAATTAAAAAAAAATAAAATAATAATAATAATAATAATAATAATTGTTAGATATACAATTCACAGCCAGAGTCGCTTTGCCGGCAACCAGTAAAATAATTTTTTTTATATTTAATAAAAAAAATCCTATATTTTAAATATATATATATATATATATATATATATATATATATATATATATATAATAAAGATATAAAAAATAGGTTATTAATGTTGACGTATAGAAATAACTATTAAAATTATAGAATAATCATAATAGTTTAATTTCCTCTTTAATTTTAATTTCTATATATTTTATTTATTTAATTTAGGGAATTATATTTTCTCGTAGCCATAGCTATTTTTTCGATTCATTTTAGTTTATTACTCAACAATTATATATATATATATATATATATATATATATATAAAATGATGAGTAGTATTTTTAAAAAAATTAATTGAATACAATGCTACAAATATTTTTAATCAATTAAAAAAATAGAGTAAAATTATATTAAATTATATTTAAATGATATTTTAATATAAACAATAAGATTTAAATCTTGCTCCAACCCTGACATCTACAATAGTGTGATTAGAGTTGTCTAAACGAACCTTTATTTGCTAATAGCTCGTGTTTAACTCGCTAAGCAAATGATCTGAACACGAATACATTTTTTGTATTCGAAATATAAACGAACCGAACACGAACAGTGATATTATTTAACGAGCCAAACACGAGCTATTCCTGAGCTCGCTCGTGGTCGGCTCATTTACGCTCCTAGCTGCCTCGTCCTGAAAAATATTATTAACATCTTACAGCACATAGCATTCCAGATAGGGTACATTTGCCAAAAAGCGTATAATAGTATAATACCATAATATAATATGATGGGCAATATTTGACATACACTCCACCCAATTCCTATAAATTTACATGTTTAATAACTAAACTTTACATTTTTTACATTTATATCCTCCAAGTCTTTTGTATCACATTAAAAAAAGTAAAATATATATTTTCATGCAAAAGTAAAAATTGAGGTTTTGGTGTTAGCTATGTAAATACATAGGAATTGAGTGGTATATATGTAAATATTCATTTTAAAAGTATTTTGGTTGATTTTCCAGGGTTCCCTGCCGTTCATTTTGTACAGAAAAATATTTTTGTCGATTAATGAAAATAGCAAATAAAGATTTATATTAGTTTTAATATTTACAATAACTTTATTGAATTAAAAATTAAGCTGAAATAAGCTATGCCTATTTTAATTAATCTATACTAAATTACAAAATGTTATTATGCTCTACAGAAATATTTAAAATAATTTAGCCAACCAAAATAGAATCAGTCGAAGAATTAGCCTTAGTTTTTGTTTGGAGCAGCTGCAGTTTATTGAATAATCTGTTGACAAGCTTATTAAAAATAATCTGCTGATAAGCTAGGTGCGGTGGCTATTATAAAATTTTATTTTTTTGAAGAAGTCAGACTGTTGTCAGAAAGCTGTCACCGCATCTATATAAGTGCGGTGTGAAAAAACTGTTTTCTGCGTTTTGAAAACGCATAAGCTGTCAAAATACAATTTACCCAAATAGGTTAGGTGCGTTTTCAAAACGCCACCGCACCAAATAAGCTGCCCCAAACAGACCCTTAGTGTTAGGGAGGATGCGTCAATTAAGACGAGGAATTTCTTAATTTTTTTTTAGAAAAAAATGTTGTATAAAATAGAATGAAGAAAAGGGGCTTTTACATGCAGACCGCTCAGTTCTTATGTATTTACATATCTAACACTAAAGTTTTTTATTTTTATTTTTATTTTTTTTTTATTTGCATTTAGACTATCCAAAATTTTCATATCACATAAAAATATGCCATCATATTAATTTTTAGAAAGTGATATACACATTTTCTTGTAGTTAAGGAGTTAGATGAGGAGTTAGATATATAAATACATATCTAAATATATAGGAACTTAGCGGTATTTATGTAAATAATAATAAAAAAAGGATCAATGAAGGCTTCAAATAGAAAGATAAGAGATAAGCATACACAATATATATATTGAATATAAAAGTGTCCGGGAAACACACTCAAAGTATGAAGCATCTAAGCAGAAAAATATGAAAGAGAGTACAATAGAGAATAATAAAGTGTGTGTAAAAGTAATGGTTCTTTAGTGTTAGAAAACTACAAATCCAACAAATGGGCCTTTAGTGTTACAAAACTAACCCTTCATGGCTAATTTTTTTGAAGGGGTCTCTAGTAAATTATAAGGGTGTTTGAATACAATAAGGCCATTTGATTCATCCGAACGGTGAGAAGCTTGTTGACTGCTCATTTCGCTTTGACTCCGTCGATTCTTCATTCAGGATTGAGTTATTTGACGACCAGTTATGGACCAAGCCTTTGGTATGCTTGTTGGCACCTTAAGTTTTCATTGTCAGCATTTTATCCATCGATCGTTTGACAACTATTCATCAATGGCGGTTATGGACTGTGAGTCGTGTAATCGATTGTTGCTTTCTTCCCGGATCGTCCGATAGCCTTGGGATTTGCATTGACGTATTTTTTGTATACATATTTAATTTCCCGATTCCTTTGCTTCTAGAAAATTGTGCACCACATAAGAATAAGGGAATCTTATTATTATTATTATTGTTAAAAAAAATATAAATTTAACTTGAATGACATTATTACTCAATGACTGTCTTCTTTGAATTTTCATGCTCAGGCTTGTTATAAATAAACTAGAGTACAAGAGGGGTTCACGCTATCTTCTTTCTATCTTTGTTCTTAGTTTTTCTCTCTTCGTTTGTCTTTGTCTGTCATGATGTCTAGTGAGGGGGTTCCATTTGCTGATAAAGACACCCTCTTTAAGGATTTAGGTGGCATACGAGAAAAAGCTCGAAAATTAGATGCAGAGTAGAAACCAGTGTGTGGAAGTTCCTGCAGGGGAAATGAGTCTGAGGAAAGCCGTGCAGAGGTTAAGGACCGACGATCGTGGGGATCAAATCAGACCCTTTGATCCTCTCAAGGCCCCATTGTAGGGGCAAACTCTTCAAAAGGCCATAGATCCACCTGGCGATCGTCTTACTGGCTTTCACCAATGGTCAGTGATCTTTTTGGAGGAAAAGAAACATCTGTTCAGACCGTTGAGCGAGAAGTAGCTTCTGGAGGTGGTCTAGATGAAGCGGTGACTGAGAAGAAAACATCGTTTGATCTATCAAAGAGGGGTCTTTCTTCCTCAGGTTTAGAGCTTGAGAAGACTGATGAGGGTGCTCACCTACGTCTGATTGGAATCGGCTCTTGGGTATGTGATTTGAACTGTTTCTTGAATATTTTGTGTTTCTTTCTTTGTTGCAGCTATAGAGGTCGTGAAGATTGATTCTATCTTGTCAGATATTGATGTCGGTTCTGAGGAATAAATGGCCGATGTGGAACAAGTTGCTACTGGAGGCATGTTTGTCGTAGAACAAAGTACAGGGGAATAGAGGATGGACGGGAAGAACCTGTCTCATGACGTGGATAAGAGTTCAAGTCACGAAGGCTCCCCCAATGTGGCAAGGAAAGAGGAGGTAAACGCGATACGCTAGTCATCTCCTAATTTTTGATGTGCAACCTTGTGGAGATGGAGGAACACATTGCTCGTTCCATGACATCCTTTGGGGGATGGTGACAGAGGAGTTGCGGTGGTCTTAGAGAGAGTCAATTGAATGGAAAAAGAGATCATTGCTCAGCGTGAGGAATTTTTTGTTTTCTAGAGAAATATGCTTGCTGCTTGAGGGGAGATGACGCGTTTATGTTTGGAGCTATTAGCCGTCAGAGAGGTTCTTGTCGTTCAGTCAAGGGATGGTCAACATGACCATTTTAGGTTGGGTGGTGAATTTACGTATGAGAGGCTATTTCATCAAAGGCTTGTCTTTCGTGAAACAATGAACGACCCTTTTACTTGAGTTGAGTGTGATCTAGTATTTTTTGTAAATAAATAAAATGGATTTTTTGTTTATGGTAATGATTACTTTGCCTCGTGTTGATTGTGATCCCATCGCGTTATTCTTGTCGGCGGTGTTTTGTCTCCCCATGCTTTGCTCTTGCATATATATACGCAAGAGTGCAAAGACATAGGGCTTTTACTCCCTTCTTCTTTTTCTGTGTTCCGCTATCTCCCTCTTTCTCCTTTTTCCTCTTTTTTGGTGTGATACCTTATATTCCATGGCTCAAAAGTTTTCTAGAAATAGTTTGGTTCAATTCCAACTTCAGAGATTTTTGTTTTATACACTGAAGATGTAAAGGGGATTCAGGATCTCTACGTTATGGACTCTTCAATTTGTCTGCAACCGGCATCCAGCTTTAGGCGAGCCACAGGCAGCATTTCCTCTAACTTGATTTTTTACAAGGATCCTATTAAGATGGGTCTACGACTGCCGCTTTACTGAGTTGCGGTCAATTTTCAGTTGTTATGGGATCATCCCCGCCCAAGTTTTTCCTAACTTGATCGTTGCTATCATGACCTATTTCCTCTTCTATTGAAGGGTGAAAATTCCATAGTCGATTGAACTCTTCAAACACTTCTTCTCGTTTAGGATTGATCGCGACAGACATGTCTAATTTGTTGTCGGTCTCAAGATTCAATTGTTGGGCCTCAAGAACAAGGTAAAGAATTGGAAATCAAGTTTTTGGTTGCTTCATGTGCAGCCGGTTGGGGAATTTATTCTTCCCTGACAAAGTGCGAGGTGAAGAAATTAAAGACCTTGCTCGGAAAGCTTCGAGAGTATGGGGTGCTGATTGAGGGGCAGTTTCGTTCCTTATTTCAATTCACTGACTCTAGAGTGATCGAGCTTATGATCCACCCGGATGGTGTCGATATTATGACTGAGGGCCCATGAAAGTCGTCTGACAATAGGGATGTTGTTGAAGAGAGGGCGGGTTTGAAGAAACTTTGAGGAAAAGGTGGTCCTCCTCAGTCTGTCAAGGGTAGCGGTTGACCCGACCTGCCCAAATCAGCCAAAGGGGATGCAGAATGTGTGTAGATTTCATTCACACTTATTTATTGTGATTTATGACCCATGCTAACATGATTCATGTCAGATTTTTTTGGATGGAGTGAGGAGGAGGCACACCAAACCCCCAGTGCTCTGGACCTGGGAGTTCTGTCGATTCATCCCTCAGCCAAAGGGGTTTTGACTATGCCCCCTGGCGGAATATCATTTCTGGCCATTTATGATTGGGCAGGCCAAGTCGCTCTTCCCACCCTATCTCGATCAAAACTGAGTCTGAGGGATAACTTGGGGGCCTCTGTGGGAGCGATGAGGGATACTCTCTACAGGGAGGGATGTGCCCCCGCTTTGGAGGTGAAGCTGCCACGTCCTCCAAAGGAGGGGAAGATTTCGCCAAAGTAGTCCTCCTCTCACAATCAAGGGGCTGGAGTATCGAAAGATGTTTACTACTCAATTATTGACAAGGAGACAGAGTGGTTTCCTAATACCCCTTGAATGGGGATTATCCGACGATCATAGTGAAGATGTTTTGGTCTCCTGCTTTCAAGAAGATGCTAAGAACAATGGACAAGAGAGAATTGCTTCAGGCGACTGATCATTATCACACCCTTGCATGGAAGCCTCCCAATTTCAAGGGATTCTCTTGGACAGGGTTGACGAGCATATCAGGCGGTTAAGCGTGTGAGTTCAAAAGTTGAAGATGAGAACTGTCATGGCCAAAGTGAGATAGAAATTATTAGTGGAGGAAAGGAAGCATGAGGCTCAGTAGTGCGAGGCCGAAGTAGCGGCTCTTCTAAAGGAAAACAAAGACCTTAAGGAGAAAATATCTTTGATGATTACTCGGGAAGAGTACGTTGAGAGCCTTTCCCATCAGATTACGGTCCATTAAGAGGTTCGTGAAGCACAAGTTGATCGATCCCAAGTGGAAAAAGATGGAGGAGTTTGGTATGATCCTTTAGTAAACCAAATACCGTCAATTCGATGGAGTGCCTGTCCTTGTTGTGGAACCAGAGGAATACATGAGGAAGGCGTCAGGGAATCTTTAAATGTCCAAGCTTGAAGCATTCTCTTTTTGTTTCCTTTTGTTTTGTTTTTTACATGTGTTTATAAGGAAAATTGTGATTTAAAGTTTGTAAAAGAACTTTATAACATAAGAAATTTTTGAAGTCGGAGGCTTTAGCACCCAAGCTTTCTTTCTTTTATCTAACAACTGTTCAATTTTATGAGCAATTTGTTGCTTGTCGCGAATTATTGGCGGGTGTATCGGTGTGTGTGTCTATATATATATATATATATATATATATATATATATATATATATATATATATATATATATATATATACATATTGTGTGTGTGTATGCGTGTGTGTGTTAGACACGGTCTGACATATCCTTATAGACGATCATTAGACA
Organism: Papilionanthe hookeriana x Papilionanthe teres; assembly: GCA_022702705.1. Lineage (NCBI taxonomy): Eukaryota > Viridiplantae > Streptophyta > Magnoliopsida > Asparagales > Orchidaceae > Papilionanthe > Papilionanthe hookeriana x Papilionanthe teres. The sequence goes on along the minus strand of CM040430.1, from coordinate 9,786,849 downwards.
CCCATTGCAGAGCTTTTCACAGTCGGGTGTCGATGTTTATTGTGAGGGCTTTGGACAATCGCTTTCACACCTCTTGCGGAGCTTGTCTCTCCCAGATAATGAAATGTCTTATAGGCTACTAAAAATCATTACACACCCCTCGTGAAGCTTTGTTGTTGTCGGGTGCTAATGATATGGTTCAGCTTAGGACCATCGTTTTCACACCCCTCATGTACCTTGTCACTGACGGGTGCCGAAACGCTCTATAGGCCTCTACCGATTGTTATACACCCCTTGTAGAGCTTTTCACTGCCAGGTGTCGATCATTTTACGGATGGATCAGTTTTTAACTTCTTGCAATGTCAATTCCCAAAGTGTAATTATGTAAGTTCCCCAAGTGCAAGGAAAAATTTGCAACAAAAAATAATATTATGTGTTTTATTAATAATGTCAAGCATTTTCATTAAAAAAGGAGAAAGAGATCATACAAAACAATGATAACTTTGTTTCACCCAAAAGCAATCATGAAAGTTTAAGGGAAGAATTCTTCAGATCGTCGTTGCTCTAGGTTCAAGAGACCTCTTTTCCTGGGAATGCCTTCAACTTGTATGATCCAGGTCCAATTTTTTGGTAGATGATGTAGTGTCCATTACAGGTTTAATCCATCTTCGTGATAGCCTACAGTCTTGCGGCGGAGTCGAATTTTTTTGACATTAGGTCTCTGAGGGTGAATGTTGCCTCGCAAATATGCTTGTTAAAATATTTGTCTATACTCCGCTTCATTTCATTTTATTCGGTGAGGTCCAGGGCAAGCTTAATCCCTTCACCATTCACCTCACACCACTCTTTTAGGTCTTCCTAGTTAAAGGCTAAGGCAGAGAGAACTCTCTGGTTGTAATTGTTGTACTAAACTGGTAACATAAATTCCATTTAGTGGGACGACAAAAAGTGCTGTTTAAATTACCCATAGTACGGAAGCGATTAAGTATCTCCCTTTGCCCTCTGCTCCTTCTATCTTTTTTCTCAGCAGATTTAGAATGACTTGTTTGTGGCCTCCGTCTATCCGTTTGTCCGGGGGTGATGTACAGAGGCAAACTTGAGGTTGATCTCTTAAATCTTGCAGAAATCTTAAATACTTTTATCAACGAATTGGGTCTCATTATCCATAACGATGATGGGGGGCATCCCATATCGACAAATTAGGCCAGCCCATACGAAATTCCAGACTACTTTCAGCATCATGTGGGCGAGGGGCTTCGCTTCTTTCCATTTGTAAAAGTAATTGACGAGCACTAGTAGGAACCTTCGCTATCCTTTCAACGGGGGAAAAGTTCCAAGGATATCAAGACCCCACATGGTGA